>AP025040.1:19958845-20000833 GCA_036186865.1 Eustoma russellianum | reverse complement strand
AATTCGATGATTATTAGTTTCTCATGAGAGTGTGAGTCACCTTCTACGCGACTTTCTTACAACAATGTGTTCTGCGCAGCCAACCGAGCGAGCTCCATACTTGGAGCGAGAGAGAGCGAGTGGAATACCTCCATGTTCGCTCCAGGTGTTCCGCTCACTGGAACGAGCAGAGAGAGTTGAAGTGAGCGAGCAAGAGCCTTTGCCTTTCTTCGCTATGTAAATATAGGGCCGGATAAAGTGCCAGACCCTCAACAAAAGAATGGATTAAGGTGATAGAGTGTTATCAAGAGACGTAGGTCGAGACTAAAAAAAGTTCTCTTTTTTTTTCTCGTCAAAAAAACTCCTCAAGTTATTGTTTGGTCTGCCGCTTCTGCCGATGCTCTTTCACTAGAATCTTCATCTTTTTCTTTTTGGGTTTAATGCTCTTAATGGTGAATCGATTATTCGATCTCCCTTTTTTGTTTTTGAGCCGACGCCGACGGAATTTTTTTGGAAGAAAAGCCACGAAACCTGCGATGTATACTGAAAAACCTCCTTTTTTTTTCCTAAAAAGAAGGCCTTTGACCTTTTTTTTTTCGTTCGCCAAATCTTGTTTAGTTCTATCCGAGCTAGGTTTTGTCTTAATCTTCGTGGAAGAAGAAGAAGCGGTTCACCAGCCACTACATCTGTGGATCCCACCAAAGCATTAAACCTGACGGCTGCTCGCTCTTTGATCCGTGATTCACCGACCACTAGATCGATGAAGAATCTCTCCAAAATATGCTTTTTGATCCGTGATTCACCGGCCACTAGATCCAGGGATCCCACCTTATTCTCAAACCTGGTGGCTCGATTAATTGGCACTCCTGTAAGCTCATCTTGCATACAAATTCTAGGTTACCGGTTTAGAAAACCTAAGGACACAGTGATGCGAAGGCGAAGCTACTCTTCCTTTGGAGAAACCTACTAGCTTTGCGATCAACCAATCCCCTATTTAAAGGACATCTGTGTTAAGTAGGCCAGGGGATCACTGATTAGTCGAATGAGCCCATCTCTCAAACCTACGTATCTTGAAGTTGATTCAGTCTCCTTTCTCATCTAGCTCACTCTACTTTGATTTTTCTTTTCTTAGGCTAAAACTATCTATGTATTTTTTCTTCAATTTCCACTTGCTCCTTTCTCATCTAACTCACGATATTGTTCTATGGAAGCGGGCGACTGTTTAGAAGTTCGGCCTGGTTTTTTGGCGTCGTAAGCTAGATGAGAAAGGAGCAAGTGGAGACCCATGATTATACTTATATGGTGTCATTTAAGAATCAAACTTGTCTGCCCCATATTACTTATTAAAATCGATTCAGTTATAAGGCATTTAGACCAAGATATAATCAATATAAGAAAAATGTATCTCATTTTAAATAGAATGGCCATGTATATGCTAATCCTCTTTATTTTTCCAACTATAATAATGCTAAAAATGTGCCAAAAAGGTATATTTGAGTTTGAATACCCAAAGGTATATAAACAAAGATGTTGTCCCTAACATTTAAGGACCCAAATAAAGGGTACCTAAACTTTATCTTCTTTGTAGGATAATTGTAAGAAAGAAAACAAAAAGAAGGTAAAGTCGAAGGATCTAAAAGTCAAGTGGCTTTTAGATAGTGGATGTTCAAGGCACATGACGGGAAACCCTAAGCTGTTCACCAAATAGAAAAAAGTAAAGAATGGAGGAAATGTAACATTTGGTGACAACAACCAAGGTAGAGTTCTTGGAAAGAGAATGGTTGGGGACCCAGATACATTTCAAATCAGCAATGTCCTTCTAGTAAGAAATTTATCTTACAATTTGTTAAGCATTTCGCAACTAATTGATTATGGCTACCATGTTTCTTTCTTTCCTACTTCATGTGATATAACCAATAATGAAGAAGAAATTGTGTGAAAAGGAAGTAGAGATGGAAATATATACACCTTATCATTAAAAAACATTTAGATGCTAAAATTAAGTGCTTATTATCACATGACTTAGATGTAAACTTATGACATAGATGACTAGGCCATATAGAGATTTCAACCATTGAAAATATGAAGTGAGTACTAGTCAGGTACTAGAATTGCTTCACTTAGACTTGTTTGGTCCAAGTAGGATAAGAAGTCTAGGTGGACACTACTACGTGTGTGTCATAGTGGATGATTACTCACGATACACATAGACATTATTCTTAACACATAAAGATGATGCTCCATTAGCAATTGAAAATCTTATTAAGCAACTTGAAAATCTTTATGAAGAAAATGTTAAAAGAACTAGGAGTGATAGAGGCGGAGAATTCAAAAATAAAGATGTAATTAAGTTTTGTAAATTACATGGTATAAAAAATAAATTCTCGCCACCAAAAACACCACTACTCAATGGAGTTGTTGAACGTAAAAATGGAACAATACAAGAAGTGGCTAGGACTATGTTATGTGAAAACAAAGTACCCAGATATTTATGGGCTAAAGCTGTTCGTTGTGAATGTAACATAATAAATAGGCTTTCTATTAGAAAGAATTTAAGTAAAACACCTTATGAATTATTAAAACATAGACAACCTAAGATAGATTATCTTAAAGCTTTTGGTTGTAAATGCTTTGTACTCAATACTAAAGATAATCTAGACAATTTTGAACAAAAGTCTATTGATTGCATATTTGTTGGATATTCAACTAATTCAAGAGCATATAGGTGTTATAATCCTGCATGTAGATGTTGAAAAATATGTTTGGATAATTTTCAAGGTAATGATTTTAAGTGGTGAATACTTAAAAATGTCACACATGGTGATTATAAAATGATTAAAATTTGAAAAAGTGAAGAAAAATGACATCGATCTCTTAGGTTGTTGCACTTCGATCGATCATTGTACATCAAACCCTCACATCGATCGATCCATGAAAGGCAGAGAAAAAACAAGACCTTACTGTGAGACATCGATCTCTAAACCTGAGACACGTCGATCGATCGATGTACATCGAACTCTCACTTTGATCAATCGATGTAGATCAGAGACAAACTTTGAAACTCACTATGAGACATCGATCTGTGAAGCTGAGGCACTTCGATCGATTGATGTCTAGGGTTTTTAGAAAAATTTTTCTAATATGTGATAAAATGGTTGTTTTCATTTGTATATGATTTATAAATGTTCATTATGTGGTCATTATTGGATTTTGATAAATATTATGCATTGTGACTAACATGCCTTGGAAGTTTCTACAACTTACAAAAAAGGGCAAAATTTACATTTTGAGTTTGTGTAGGTACTTGACATGGTGACAATGTTTCAAGGACACATTTATATCTCATTTATCATCACAAAGGTGTTATTATATCTATTTCTGACCATCAGGGTCATTTCTGGAATTTTCCCTCACTAGGGGTATTTTGGTCATTTTACCCCTAAGGGTAGTTTTGGTATTTTTACTCAACGAATCTCTTGAATATCTTATTATATTCATTATGCAGTTTATTTATGATTATCTTGAAGATTATTTGGTGGTTTTCTATTATATTCTCTCATTTGTTGATTTTATCGATGGTAGCGGGATATGTGACGGTATTCGATGTCACATTCTATTTTTTCTTTGAAGACCTTCTTATATATGTTATTGGAGAGTATCAATAATTATTTTGTAGAGAACGTGAAGGTGTTCTTGATGTAGAATTCATCACAACATATAAGGAGAAATTGTGAGAATTTCGATATTATATGTTGACATAATCTTATCAACTAATATTTGTTGATTTCTCTTTATTAAATCTGAGTTGATATACATATATACAGCCCTCCAAACGTGCATTTACAGGTGAAAATGATGGTGTATTCATTTTATGACATTATGCCAAGTGGACCAACCAAAAACAAGCTAGTTGGCAAAATTCTCAACTACGAAATTTCAAAGTTGAAATAAGGCTGGAGTTGGCAGATTTTTGAGTCAATATTCAGCCTCACATGCTCTATTATCTTGCCAAGGAGTTGATGGTTTCTTGGTGGTATTATCCCTTAGTATTAGCTTCATTTTTCAAGCAATTCCAAGTCATTTTTCAAGACATAAAAATCGGCCATGCTGAATTTTAAGGTGGACCAATCATTCTTCTTTGTGTTGTCAAGTGTATAAGATGATTATGTGGCCAACCAATGATGTGAAGACAACTAAGACTTGATGATGAAGATAATGACACATTGTAGGTCTTATCTTCAAGGCCTATTTCACACTATAAATAGGAGACAAAGGTGAAAAAGAAGAACACACACTTGAAAGCAAAAGCTGAAGTTCATTGTCTTGCTATCTTCTTCTCTTCATTCATTTTTTATTCTTTGTATAGCCAAGGTGTTCTTGTGATATTTGGTGTAGTGCTACAAGCATCTTGTGTCTCATTTGTAAGATTGATTAGCCAAATCTATAAGGCTACATCAATAGGTGATAGAGGTGTTGCAACCAAGATTTGCATAGAGGTATTCATCCGAGTCTTGAATAGGGTTGGTGTTTAACCCAAGGATCAAGCTTGGATCTTGTAGTAATTTTGTTCATACCATAGTGAAATCCAAGGAAAGGTGTTCCGTTAGACTATAGTAGGTCACATTGACCGCACTAGGATAAATCTTTGGTGTTCTTGTCTTCTTTACACTTTTCTATTTTTCTGCCCGTCTTCACTGCGGATTTCACACAATTTCTCACGTCTTGAAAAATAACAAAAAACTTTCAAAACTCGTGCATTTTGGTGAAGTTATACTTCAGATTGTTAGCTTTCATTTGTAATAAAAATCACTTGATTTGAGCAAAGGAAAGTTAGTCTTTCAGTCGTTGCAAGATAACTGCTCCAATTTGGCTGCAATCTGACCAGTTTTGAGAAAGCTTGAATTCTGTTCTCATTAAGAATTTTTTAACGTTAGGGCCTTTTAGAAATATAAACTAGAAATCCTAAGGAGTGTTTTGACATAAAGATCAACCTTTTTTGTTGAGTATTTAAAGAGAAACATGTTTTCAAAGTTCATCACTATTCTGTCCAATTCTGTCCAGATTGACCATCTGAATCTGTTTATTTGGTTGAAGGGCAAAACGATCTTATTGTTGTCTCATTTTTGGATAGAGTCTATTTAAAACATTGAAGTTAAGTTTTGAAAAGTTTCATAATGTTTGGAGTTGTGTACAATGAGTTTTGAATTTTTCAAAAACGGGTACTGAATCTGAGGAGGTCTCAGATTCTGTTTTCAAAGGGGATTTTAACCAAGAATAGCAGTGTAATTTCCACTAATCACTGTTCACCATCTTCTAGTGGTGTTTACTGCAGGTCCACGGTTAAACACTAGAAAGATAATTGAATCTATACATGTAAAGTTTAATGAGAATGCGTACCTTGAAACATGTGATGAAACTCAGCATAAACAAGAAAATATTGTTGAAAATATGTTTGATGATGATGAATTATTACTTGAGCCTATATGTGATTATCTAGATCCAACTCACTCTGAACAAGACATGCATGAACCCTTAGGTGAAATAAATCAAGAAATTATGCCTTTGGAAGATAATTCATCTACCCTACAAGATGTTCCAATTGTATATGATAACGTTCACACTAATGAAATAATCGAATAAGATGAAGGGGAACCTAGTCAAACTAGGAATTCGGTGGCACATAAATGACAAACAAAAACGCCCTAAAATATTGATCATTTATGATCGGAGTGATGGGGTTAGAACACGTAGAAACAAAAGCCAGGCCGGAGAGCATGTTTTAATATCTCACTTAGAACCTAAGAATAATAAGGAGCCTTAGGTGATATATCATGAATAGATGTCATGCATGAGGAATTAAACTAATTTACCCAAAACAACGTGTGGGATTTAGTTCTTAAACCCAAAAATAAATCCATAATAGGTACAAAATGTGTTTTTAGGAATAAAATATATGTACAAGGAAACATCACGCAAAATATGGCTAGGCTAATTGCACAAGGTTATAATCAACAATAAGGAATAGGTTATGAAGAAACATTTGCACCCGTTGCACGACTGGAAGCAATTAGATTATTACTTGCTATTGCAAGTCTATACAACATTAAACTCTTCCAAATGGATGTTAAGAGTGCATTCTTAAATGGATACATCCAAGAAGGGGTTTTTGTCAAACAACCTCCTGGATTCGAGGATTCAAGGAATCCTAACCATGTATACAAGCTTAATAAAGCTTTATGTGGTTTGAAACAGGCTCCAACAGCTTTGTGTGATAGATTTACAAACTTTCTTATTGAAAATAATTACCAAAGGGGGACCATAAACGATACATTATTTTTAAAAAGAAAAGATAATGATTTATTGATAGTCCAAATCTACGTAAATGACATAATCTTTGTTTCAACCAACTCCACCCTAGTAAAGGACTTCAAAGAGTTTATGAAGTCTGAATTTGAGATATCAATGGTAGGAGAATTGAACTACTTCATAGGGTTACAAATCAAACAAACCCCTCAAGGAATCCATATTATCCAACTTAAGTATATCAATGATATGATTAAGAAGTTTAGATTTGAAGAGTTGAAACCAACACTACTCCCATGAGTATTAGTTCCAAACTAGACAAGGACGAAAATGGAAAACCTTTTGATGACACACTATATAGGTCTATTGTTGGATTATTGTTATATTTAACAGCATCAAGACCTGATATAATATTTAGTGTATGTACGTGTAATATGTTTCAATCTTGTCCTAAGGTGTCCTATTATAATGCAGTGAAAAAGATATTTAGATATTTGGTACGATTAATACTCTAAGTTGGAATTGTATGCCTATAGTGATGCAGATTATGGTGGTTGTAAAATAGATAGAAAATCTACTAGCAGAACTTCTCAATTCATAGGAACCAACCTGATTTCATGGTTCTCTAAGAAACAAGCTAGTGCAGCTCTCTCTACAATAGAAGCCGACTATACAGCCTTAAGCTTATGAACTACCCAAATAATTAGGCTAAAACAGCAACTTAGTGATTTTGGCATTATAATGAATAAGATTCGAATTTTCTGTGATAGTACAAGTGCAATCAATCTTTCTCAGAATCTGGTACTTTATTCTAAGGCCAAATACATAGAAGTTAGGTACCATTTCTTACGAGACCATGTTTGAAATGGGGATATAAACATAGACCATGTAAGAACTAATGATCAAGTTGCTGATATATTTACCAAACCCCTTAGTCAAGATAATTTTGAAACCTTACGAGCCAAGTAAGGTATGATGACCTACGATACAATAGCGCAATTATATCTTTTGTATGATTTGCAAAATAAAGGGGAGATAGATACGAACATGATTTTAAGTTGAATAAGTTTAATTGGCTTGGATCATATGTAAAGGGGGAGAATATAAGTTAAGGGGGAGCATATATGTATATGTTAAAAACATGCATCTAGAAAGAGTTTGAAAAACAATTGGTAAAGATTAGGAAACAATTGGTAAAAAGTGTGATAAAGTGTAAAATGAGATAACTTTTAACGTAAAATATGACGAATTATAATAATATAGGATTATTTTGAAAATCATCCAAAAGGGGGTGAATGTTGAGAAATATGTTTGGATCATTTTCAAAGTCATGATTTTAAGTATCAAATACTTAAGAAAATATCACACATGATGTTATAGAGGCTAAAAATTTGAATAAGTGAAGAAAAATGACGTCGATCTCTCAGGTTGGGATACATCGATTGATCGATGTATGTACATCACTCAATCGATCGATCGAAATAAGGCAGGATAAAACCAAAACCTTGTTGTGAGACATCGATCTCTAAACTTGAGATACATCGATTGATCGATGTACACATCGATCCCTTACATCGGTCGATCGATGTAAGTCAGATTCAAAATCAATACCTTACTGTGAGACATCGATCTCTTAAGTAGAGGCACTTCGATCGATCGATGTCTAGTGTTTCTTGAAATTTTTTTAAAATATGATAAAATGATTTTTTTCATTGCATATGTTTCACATATGTTTATTGTGACTTTATTACTTGGTTTTTGTTGAATATTACTATGTCTTGTAACTAATATGCCTTTGAAGTTTTTAAAACTTACCAAAAATTGCAAAAGTGGTATTTTAAGTTCTTGTAGGTACTTGACACGGGAAAATCGTAAAAGGACTCATTTGTATCTTATTTATCACTATGAAGGTTTTATTATATTTATTTTTGACCACCAGGGTTATTTTGGAGTTTTCTATCACCAGGGGTATTTTCATCATTTTATCCCCAAGGCAGTTTGGTCATTTTACTCAAGAACAGCACTTGAGTTGGATATTATCTTTATTATGGAGCTCATTTATGGTTTTTTTGAATATTATATCATGGTTAACTTTTTCATTCTTTATTTGGTGATATTATCGACATCGGCAGGATATATGACGGTTTTCGATGTCACATTCTATTTTAATCTTGAAGACATTTTTATATATTTTCTTGGAGGTTCTCATTCATCATTTTGCATAGAATTTGAGAGCATTATTGGTACAAAATTGACCACAACTTACAAGGAGAAAAATGTAGAAATTTTGAACTATATGTTGACAAAGTCTTGTCAACTTTATCTACTTATTTCTCTTCATAAAACATGAAGTTGTACATATTTATTTGTCTCAAAAACATGTATATGCATGTGTCAAAGGTGTTTCATTCATTTTGTGACAAATGTATGAGATTATGCCACTTGGACCAACCAAATACAAGCTAGTTGACAAAAGTTGCCAACTTGGAAATTTCATTTGAAACCAACAGTCACATGGCTGAATTTGGAGCTGATTTTGTTCAAACATTGCAGCCATCACTTATCCTATTCTTGTGCCAAGAAGTTGGGGCAATCTTGATGGAATATGCGTTCCATGTTATCTTGATTTTGCAAAAAATTTCATGTCATTTTTGAGATGATAAAAACCGGCCATTATAAGTGCAATGGTGGACCAATTATGTTGCTTGAAGTTGCCAAGTGTACAAGATGTTTAGGTGGTCATCCAATAAAGTGAAGACATTTAAGCTTTGATGATGAAGATATTGACATATTGGCATTCTTATCTTCAAGGCACATTTCACACTATAAATAGGAGGCAAGATGAAGAAGAGAAGACACACACTTGAAAGCAAACTTGAAGATCATTATCTTGCTATTCTCACTTCTCTTATTTCTTGTTCATACTTTGTGTAGCTAAGATGTTCCTTTGAAATTTGTTGTGAAGCTACACTATACATCTCTTGTTTCATATTTTGTAAGATTTATTAGCCAATTTTATAAGGCTACATTAATAGTTGTTTGAGGTGTTGCAACTAAAGTTGCTTAGAGGAGTTTGGCCAAGTCTTTATTAGGGTTGGTGTATAACCCAAGGATCAAGCTTGGTTCTTATTGTATTAGTGATCGATTCATAGTAAAATCCAAGCAAAAGTATTCCTTGGGACTAGAGTAGATCACATTGACCGAACCAGTATAAATTCTTGGTGTTCATGTCTTGCTTCTTCTTTTCTGTATTCTCTCTGTTTTTCGCTTCATTTTTCACCCAAGTTCACATGACTTGGAAAAATAACAAAACACTTTCAAAATTCGTGATGTTTGGTGGAGTTATACTTCATACTGTTAGCTTTCATTTGCAACAGGAATCACTTGATTGGAGGAAATGAAAGTTAGTTATTCAATCTTGAAAAGATACCTATTTCATTCTGGCAGCAATATGACCAGTTTCAAGAAAACTTGCAATCTGATTTTATCAAGCACATTTTCAGGTTAGAGTCTTTTGGAAACTTAAACTAGATATCCTAAGGAGTATTTTGACATAAATATCAGCCTTTGTGGTTGAGTTATTAAAGAGATATAGATTTTCAAAGTTCAGCAACTTTCTGTACAATACTGTCAAGATTGACCATCTGAATCTTATTATTTATTTGAAGGGCCAATGATTTTATTTTTAGCTTTTTTTGGATATAGTATAGTCAAGACCTTGAAATTGATTTCTAAGAATTTCCATAATTTTTGAAGTTGTGTATAATGACTTTAGAATTTTTCAAAAACGGGTACTGAATCTGATTAGGTCTCAGATTCTGTTTTGAGGGAATATTTTAAGGGTAGTAGTGTAATTTCTGCTAGCCACTATTCATCCCCCCTCTAGTGGTGTTTATTTCAGATGTTACGGTCGAACATATGATACAAATTTGGGATTTTGTTTGGATTTGGACGAATTTGATATGCTAGAAATTTTAGATTTAGTATGATTTGATGGTGGAATAAGGTTCGGATTGGTATAAGCTAAATTCTGGTGGAAGGCGGCAGTGACATTGCGACGCATGAGGCACGTGGTAGCACGTGCACTAGTGTAGTGTTTTAGGCATAAATTATACTTGCTTCCTATGGTATTTGATGTGAGAAAATATGGGTTGTGTGAATTTTGGAGGGAGGCCGAGGGGTATGAAGTGGGATGAGTGAAATTAGAGTTTTGAGGAGATGGGAGAGGGGCTGGCCAAGGGAGTGGGGTGGGGGAGGCGGTTCTGGTGGAGGGGGGAAGAGAAGGGGCCGAGGGTGTTGGGGGCAAGGGGAGGTGAGTTAGGCAGTGGATTGGGAGAAAAGAGAGGCCAAGGGATGTACGTGTATGTATATACATGCATATGCACATATATGGACGTGGCATATATATGTATATAAATACACGGGAGATAGGAATTATTTGGATTTGGTATATTCGTGTTACGTATTTTGAATAATTGTGTTTGGATGTTGGAAATTATTTGGTCATTTGATATTTGGAATTTGAAAAATATTTGGCATTGGGAAAATAGTTGGTATTTGAAAAATATTTGGAATTCGGAGAAGTTTGACTTTGGAATTTTTTTTGGAAATCGTGCATCTCATATTTTGGAATTCACCCTTACAATAGAAATATATTAATAAGTTAGATTGGTACCAAACAAACAAAGCGCCCGTGCGTAACTACTTAGTCTGGGACAGAGTGAGAGGGCATATTGGCTATTTCACTAGAGTTTCTGGGCATATTGACTATTGGGGTGATCAATTCATAAGTCTTATGGTATAAGTCACTTGTGAGGAAGTGCTATAGTCATTGCATTTAATTTGGTTTAGGAAATTTGGATTTGGCACCGCGTTGGACTCGGATTTGGATATTGCATTTGGTACCAGTTTGTAACCAAATTTAGGTCTGGAAAATACAATTTGATTTCGGACTTTGACTTTGACTTGCATTCATTGATTTGGCTAATTGCATCATTGGATTTTGATTGTGACTAACTTCTTATTGGATATTGTGTGAACGATTGGATTTGTTTGACTTTAATGAAAATTTGAATGTAAAGGGTATTATGGTAATTTTATTTGTAAACGAGAAACTCGATATGTTCTGTATTGTTTATTTAAATATTTACACTTGTTTTCCCGTGCATGATCTCATAGTGGATACATGAGGGTTACTTGCTGAGCGATGTTTTCTTGCTCACACTCTACTTTAATGTCGTTTTACAGATAATGAGGATACGACTTAAAGTTTGTAGATGATGATTCGGAGTGGGGTTACTGATGACCGAGGATTGCTGAGAAGAATTATTGATGTATTCTTGTTGAGACATTTACATTATGGATTTGAGGTTTCTGTTGTGGATTAAAGTTAGATTGTAGTTATGATTTTGTATTGGATTGGGATTTGGCTAGACATTTATATTAATAATGCTAATTATTTTGAGGATTTTAATTTTATGACTTCCACTGACATCATTTTACATCACTTTACTGACGTGTATTTGAGTGTTATAGATGCCTTGTATTTCTCGTAACAGAATATGACAGGTGAACCGTTTCGAGTACTAGGGCTCGGGACAGGTTACAACAGGCGGTCTGCGGGATGCCCATGGCAATAGTTCCCCTCCCCTCTTCCGTTCAATTTCATCATAAATTAGAGTTATTCCAACCACTCGAGATAGCCCGGTATCGGAAAATAGTTCTCGCTAGTGTGCTTCTTCCTTCAACAACAGCAACTGAGTTTGGTCTTATCCTCCTTGTCGGAGACCTGCGGTGATGGCGTGCCTGAGCGGGTCTAAGGCTCTGTAGCCGAAAATGGTTTCCTTTTGATTTCCCCTCTATTTCAGAACCCCAATCCGACCCTGATGATGCATCTAATTCAGCTGAGGGGTTAGTTTTTAGAATTGTTATTCGATTCTTCGCTCTTCGAATTACGGCGCATACGCCTTCCTTCGTAGTTAGTGGCTCATTCTTCAAGACCTCTCTTCACTGCCTCTAACTTGTCCCTTGCAGTGATTAAAAATTGAAATAACAATTGCTCCTCAATATTCGTGTTTTAGATTGCAATATACTCCAGATCCTTTAAATGATTTGGGCCTTTCTGATCAATTGTCATCCACGCTGTTTAAAGCTTATTCTAATACTCTTCTAGAGTGTCTACGTTTTGTCGGATCGAGTTCACCTTCTTATGAAGATCGAAAATTTGCAATGAGTCTGTCTTTGACCCGTAATTTACTGCGAGTCCATCTTAAAGGGCTTACGCGGTTGGATACTATGCGACGTTGTTGACTAGCAACGTGTCTATGTTCTGAATAGGCCAAATGAATACGCATTGGTCATTCCACCACCATCGTTCATATGCTGGTACAATTGTTGGCTGGGGTGGAGGTACTCCATTTACGCAACAACTACACCCTCATCCCCCAACTGCCATGTGAATCATGGAGACCCATAGAGTGTAATTATCGCCACTGAACTTTATTTAAGAGAAGTTTTTGGAGTTTGTGTATTTTTTGTTCCAAGGCTATTTCTTATCGAGCTAGCTTATTGAAGAGTTAATTCATCGAATAGGGGGGCGATTTGGTTTGTTTTCTAGATTTTCACTCGTTGACATTGTGATTTTTGGTTTGCCAGGTAGACTGGTGGGATTATTTGATGGTCTCGGATCGTTTGGCTGATTTGGGGATGATCAGGTTGTGGGTTGTTTGGCTTGATTTTTTCTGCACGACTGAGGTGCTGGTTTCTTTGGTTTTGCCGTTCGGCCAGGAGAGGTACAAAGACATTGATGAGAAATTTTGAGTCCTAATCTTGCTCTATTACCATGTTTCGTTGAATGCAAACTTTTTTCATCAATATTTTATACAATATACACTCCTTACTGATAATATAAAAACAATACAACAACAACATTATTCTATTGACTTAAAGACTCTGTCTATGGCGGAGTATGGGGGTCGGATGTACGCAACCGTACTCATGTGTTAGAAACACACAGAGGTTGTTTCTCGATGACCCATAATGAAAATTACATGAAGCTGTGTCGATCAACTGCTACTTCACAATATAAGAAACACAGTCAATTTAGTGATAATAGTGATATTACAAATACAATATGTACCTAATGAGAAGATAAATGAGAATATAAAGAGGTCACATCCAAACATATCTAATCATATCTCTTCACACTTTTTCAACTAAAAAGGGCAATATTTTTTGTAGTTCACCGTTTTGTGGTCCACTCATAACTTCTCTATTTTATTTTTTTCCAGTTTTGCTAGCCATACATAGAGAGGAGATATAATTCGAACAATAACTCGAACTGCAATGATATTGAAGATCATTACTTCCACTTCCAATCTCACCCATGACATTAAACCAACTCATAAAAACTCCTTACAGACCAGAAACAAGTTACCTTTGACAGAGGCAACACTAGACACACATTGAATGCTCTAATTAAACGACATTTCTTTTACTTGCTTAAAAACTTTACACATATAAGATACAGATGAATTATACAAAAACGGATGGTACATTTTTAATAGTTTTATTTATAAAATTATGGGAAAGATATAGTTTGATTTATCGAAAGGAAACCAACAGTGGTTTCTTTTTCAAAATGTTACGGGGTTTATGGAGGTGAGGTCTCTTATTTTCCCCCACTTAACCTTTTCTTTAGCGAAAAGAACAAAAATCCATGATCAATTCCCAACTATAAGAGGATTTTAGATGGGGTCAATTGGTAGGTTTGAACGCTTTAATTCAGAAATAACGAAAACTTGAGGACATTAATTTTTGTAAATTATTAAGACAAACAGTTTTTACCAGAGACGTGTTTCACTGCTACATTGTTTAGATTAGATGGTTACCAATAAAAGTTCGTGACTACCAGATAAAAAAATTTCCAAAAGGCAAAAAATCCGTTTGAATCATAAATTATTGATTATGAAGAAAATAGAGACTTAAAAATACATACTTGACTATGAGAAAAAGAATATACTATTTTTAATCATCTAAAATATACTTGTTGTAATCATCTTTTTCCTACTTGCTATGTTTCTGTTGACCTCTCTGTTAGACCCTAACACATGCAACAAACACCACTAGATGAGGTGAATAGCGGTTTGCGGAAATTATACTATCAAAAATTCTTTTCAATACTTCCCTCAAAACTGATTCTGTAAATTTTCAGAAACTGTACCCATTTTTCAAAATGATGAAATTCTCAGTACAAAACTCCAAAAATCACAAAACTTTGCATAAATAAACTTCAAGATGTTTTGTAACTTATGTAAAAATTTGAGAAAAATCTAAAGTCGTTTGACTCTTCGACAAAGTAAAAGCTTTAAGTTGCACAGGTTTTTTAGAACAGAACAGAAATGTTATCCAACTTTAAAGAGCTATAACTTCTTGTATCCTTATTCGAAATTTGTATTCTTTATGTCAAAAAAAAGATTAGGAAGTCTAGTTTATGTTCCCAAAAATCTTTGACTAATTATCCTAGCCAAATAATACAAAATTACAAAAATTTGAAGACATGTCAGTTTTGTTGTAAGATTTGTGCAACTAACTTGCAACAACTGTTTGACTAACTTTTCTTTACTCAAATCAAGTGATTGTTATTCAAAATGAATGCTAATTATTTGAAGTTGGTTGACACCAAAAGTTAGAATCTTTGAGAACGGTTTTCTATTCGGATTTTTGAAGTTCAGTGCCGAAACTGTGAAAAACGGAAGAAAAGTAAAGAAGACAAGAATACCAAGAATTTATCCGGGTTCAACCAATGTGACCTACTTCAGTTTCAAAGAACACATTTTCTTGGATTTTCACTATGGTATCAAAAACCTTACAACTTTCAAAGTACTTGATTCTTGGGTTATACTCCAACCCTAATCAAAACTTGATCACAATACCTTTACAACACAAAAATGTAATCACCTCATCACCTATTGATGTAGCCTTATAGAATAACTAATCAATTACAACTTTTATGAGTATAAGAGGTGTATATGCAGGACAATAACAACACACGTGTCTATAGCCTCAGTTGCAAATATAGAGTAAAAGAGAGAAGAAGAAGAAGAAGAAGAAGAAGAAGAAGAAGAAGAAGAAGAAGAAGAAGAAGAAGAAGAAAGAAAGAAAATAGCTTGAAGTGTGTGTCTTCCTTCTTCAACTCCTCTTCTATTTATAGGTGTGAGCAGCCCCTTGTAGATTAAAATGCCTACATGTCACCTACCATATCATCAATCTCACTTGCTTAGTTGTCACTTTCAAGAAGCATGATCGGTCCATGTCAAGTGCTGAAATTTCTACAGAAATTTTCTAAAAATTTTAAGTGGTTTGGATGACCACTCTTCTTCTACCATCTTCTCAACCTCTTCAACAACTTGGTTGAGACATGTACTGAGCAAATCGGATGGTCTTTAGATTCCAAAACAAAAATTAATGCCACCTTAGGTGCCAAGTATGCAACTCCTTGCCAACATGTCATGTAGGAGTCTTTTGGTTGGTCCATGTGGTGTAGTCTTACTCGTACGTAAAAGTATAATTTGTCCACCTCACATATACATATATGAACATCTTTAATATGGAAAAATGAGTAGAAAATTAGAAAATAATGGCTGGATAATAGTGAGGACCAGCTGCATAGTAAATATCACCAAGTATCAAAACTGCTTCTCCTTTTTTCTCCTTCAAGTGTGGCTAATTGTTTCTCAGCCTTTTGATCAATATCTATCCAAAAATAATAAGAGAAAAGTCCCAAAATATGTGTATGATAACACCATGATGATCATATATTGTGACGAAATAAATGCCACAATGTAAGACACCCGAGAAAATCGAAAACCATAACATATATGGTGAATATAGATATGAAGTCCATGAATCACCAAAAATAATATGAAATATGATATAAGGGATATCTATAGGGAAACCATTTTAGCATTACACATAAAATAAATTTGTATAAATGACTAAAATGCCCTTAAGAACCAAAATGACCAAAATACCCTTGATCGCCAAATATGTCAAAAAGGTGTAGAGATACTCTAACTTTGTACTTTTATTCATATGTACATTCTCTATGTGATATGACCCTGAAAAAGCTCAAAAATATTCATTTGCCCTTGTGGTATGTTGTAATAACTTCCCTGGCAAGTTCGTGATATAACACATGCATATATAAACTCATAAACACATCAAATCCAATTAACGAAACATGATAAAAATATATGGAATCTCTAAAAACTCATTACATGTAAAGAAATTCATGTGTATACCAATAATGATTATTAGTTTGTCATATATTGGAGAAATTTTTCAGAAATCTTTCAAAGTTGATCGATACATGTCTCATCTTTAGAGACTGATGTATATGTCGATCGGTCGATGTCCCTCCAGTTGAGAGATCCATGTCTCATAGTAAGGTTTTTTTGATTCTGTGTAATGTCGATCGATTCACGTGAGGGGCTGATGTACGTTGATCGATCCATGTGAGGGACTGACGTACGTAGATCGATCCATGTGAGAGATCAACGTCTCACAGTAAGATTCTAATTTTATTTTGTCCAACATCGATCGATCCACGTGTATCTGCTTGAGAGATCAATGTCATTTTTTCACTTGTTTAAACTTTGTTTCGACTTTCTGATATTTTTATAATATAAAGTGATATTTTTAAGCATTTAACACTTAAAATCATGCTTTTGAAAATTATTCAAACACAACATTCTCAACATTCTCCCCCTTTTGAATGATTTTCGAAATAACATTACATGATGTTAAATATTTTACAAATTGTTTGCTAATCAATTGTACCAATTGTTTTTAGACACGTCCTCACCCTCAACATATGCTCTCTTTTAGACATGTTCTCCCCCTCAACATATACTCTTCCGTTTAACTTACCCCTTATAAAATCATGATTTCTCCTCTCTTCTTTTATTTTACAAATCATGCAAAAGAGAAAATCATGGTATATTATCATAGGATAACGTTCCTAACTTATCTCGTAAGGATTCGAATGTGGCTTGACTTAGGTGCAGGATCTGCAAGGCACCACTAGAAGGGGGGGGGGTTGAATAGTTGGTGTGAAAAATGTGGTTTTTAAAATAGTTTTAAACCAAGGATTCAACTTCTGAAAACAGTTTCTGTTTTCAGGACCAGTTTTAAAACGTTTTAAAAACTGGGTTGCAGGCCTTCAAAACTTCTGAAAGTTGGAGAGAACTTAGCCTCAGATGTTCTGAGTATCTCCTAAAACTTTCAGATTAAAATTCAACCTCTACCCCCTTGAAAATTTGTTGGTGGTCAGATTGCGCAAATCTGCCAGAAACGGTAGTCTGATTTGAAAAATTAATTCCTATTTGTACGTGACTCCAAATGCTCTGAAAATTTAAAGACTAACCCCTTATTAGTTGTATTTAAATGATTTGAAGCAGTTTTGAAAAATGCTTTTGGAAAGTTAGTCAAATACGATCAAAGTCTCAACCTTTGCAAGCCTGAAAATCAGACTGTACTAGTCTCAGAACTTTGGACGTTTGGATGACTTATACTTGTCCAAAAGGGTTGAAACTTGTGCCAAAAGAACCTTGAGACGTATGGCTATGATTCTGGAAAGGTTCGTAATTTTTGAAATTCGTTTACTATTTTTACGAACGTGATTAAAAACGGTAAACGGTGCTGAAACTAAAAGTAAGTACTGAAAGTAAATGACACCAGGAATTTTATACTGGTTCGGTTATAAACAACCTACTCCAGTCTTCGAGGACACCTTCCTTGGTTAGCACTAAACACACAACAAAAAGAACACCTTACCACAGGGTTGATGGAGTTACACATCAACTCCAACCCTTTACAAACCTTGTATGAGAATACAATTGTCACGAACACCACCACCTTGCAAGTGCAAGATTGATCACACCTTGATCAATCTTTTACAATGATAAAGAATATGTGGTGGACTATATGAAGCCTATTCAAGTATATGAATATAAGTACAATAGGCTTTTAGAGAGAAGAAAAAAAGAGAGTGTAGAGGAGAAAGCTAGAACACGTTTTTGATCTTTCAAATTGCAAGACTTATTCTTGTTTTTGTTTTGCTCTCTTCCTCCCTTTTTAACATTGTGTCCGCCCCCCTATGATGCTTTTCTTCTCTTGAAAATTATCTTCTAAGTCCTTGGAAGAGTGTATTGCATCATTGTGACATGTCTTTGCTTACTTGGCATCTCCTCATTGGATGATCATTAAGCTCTTGCTTACTTGACACTCATTGATTGGATGAACGTTGTCATCATTTGATGACTAGATAAATCTGAAATGACACCTCAAAAAGCATGTGCCAATTAGTCATAAACTTATTGCCATAAGTCACAAGATTATCCCTCAAAATTAGCTGGACAAATTTGTCACATTAATCACCATAAAAATCGGCCATGTGTTTATTCCACATGCTGAAATTTTCAGCATGTGTGATATTCACACAATATTAAAAACATTGCCATGTATGTATAAATTAATTCCTTGAAGATTGAAGATCAAATATGTTGAATTTAGAGCATAAAATCGGCCATTGAGACTCTTCACATGCTGAAATTTCAGCATGTGTAACATTCACCTTTTATTCAAAATATTGCTAATTTTACTTTGATTTAATCCTTGAAATTAAACAAGAAATCAATCACCATTTAGTACAAGACATTCTTATCATTTATGGAATAAACATTAGACACCAACGAGGCCTAGAAATCGGCCAACATACATCCACAGATGCTGAAATTTTCATCATGTGTGATATTTGAAAATATCACCTTATTTGTTTCCATAGAATATTCAAAACACTTCCATATTATCTTCCAATCAATCCACATTATTCAAGACAATAAAATATGGCTCATAAAGGGATAAAAATTGGCCAGCCATATGCACATGCTTAAATTTTCAGCATGTGTTACAAATGTGACATAAGTTTGAAATGTTACCTTGTGTAGCTCCTTTCTTTATGTCATCAACTTTGTATGCTTTATTCTTGACCAATCAAGATGCCAACAAAGCTTCACATATGCTCCATCATGATGGTATAGGCGTGTATAATAGATTATACATGTACTGAATTTTATTTTTGCAAACTTTGTAAAATAGTGCACATTTAATTATAAACACATGGTATATTCCAATCAGCCCTTAATTGAATTTTCTAGAACACTTTGAGATGTATGAAATAAGTAAAAAGTGTCTAGATACATGTTATATGCCATGTCAAAAATATTCCATGTGTCATGTACGTAGAAAACCGAATTTTCGATGTTTATCGATTACCCGATTTTTTCCTAATTAAATTCCAAATTTTTGCACATGTTATATATATTATGTTACACATAATATACATAAATTAAACTTTAATATTCAGCTCATAAGGCTGATTAAAGTGGCGCCTAAACCATGTGACAAAATTGAAATTGGAATCTCCACAATTTGGCCTTAATGTGGGTTATTTGTGTGTGCCAACATGGAATGATTTTATGACTGTACATATCATGTAAGCCACGAAATTTGTGGACATTTTGAAGTGTAGGGGCTGGCCATCTATATATGGCAAGTGCGTGACACGTTGGCGAAGTTTCGGTATTCGCTCGTTATGACAATTTTCGGTTTAGAACCTTTTAATGTGTCGTATTAAATTTTTCATCACCATGACTTATATCATATGATATAAGACCTAAATATACTCATAAATATGAGTTAAATATACCAATCGTATGTGCCGGCTCTTTCCATTATAAACTTTATTCTTTGCTCGAGCAATCGCAGCCTGCAAATCGCAATGCATAGAGGCACTTTACATGTGCCCTAAGGGCAAGAGAATTTTTGACCGGAGGGAATACACAAATAGCTGCCACACACGCGCGTGCGTTGCCGTCGCTTGTCCGCCCATCCGGCCGGCTCGGCTCGGGCTCGTGGCTCATCCGTCCAGTTCTTATCTTTTTGGACAAATTTTTCTTTAAATTTTTCAAGAAAATAAGTTACTTGGTCCTATGGTTATGATTTAATCCTACAATCTAATGGCTCGGATTAAGCTAAAAGTTTCAATTGACTGATTCCTATCAGTCGTGGGTTACTGGCCGATCAGAGGCGGTCATGGGGTGCGTGGTGATCGTGGGGGTTACTGGCCGATCAGTGCGGTCGTGGATTGCCGTAACCTCTAAGATTTCCCTCTATAAATGGAGGCAGTACTCTGCTTATAAGACACACTGGAAAAAGTTTCTACCCTTCTCCTGCTGCATACGAGCATTCTGCATAAACTACTGCTGCATACTGCATACGATGCTGCTGTATTTCATCAATCCGAGAAGTCAGAACATTTGTCAGGTTCGTGGAGTTCTTACGTAGTAGTGCCACTCGTTGGAACTGTTAGCCCTTGTATCCTGGGAGACGTTTGCAATTTCTGGTTGGACACAGTATACAGGAGCAATTTGTCTTAAGGACAAAGTCTTGGACTCGTCTTGGTTTGTGTGTTGAGCTCTTCTCTGTGTTGAGCTCTTTTTTGTGTTGAGCTCTTCCTTGTGCTAAGATCTTCTCTGTGCTGAGCTCTTCTGTGCTCAGCTCTGCTCATCCTGTGTTGAGCTCAGCTCATCCTGTGCTGAGCTCTACTCATCCCTGTGCTGAGCGCTGCTCATCCCTGTGCTGAGCGCTGCTTATCCTTGTGCCGTACAGAATCTCAGTTTCGTTCTCTAATCTGTATAGAATCTGAGTTTCGTATATGAAGTAACATTTGTAAGTGATAGTTTTGCCTTCATCAGCATATAAATCCCAAGATAATAGAATGAAACTTCCATTAAAATTCCCTACATTTGGGGACCATGATCTTCCTACATGTGTACAGCGCGCATACGGCCATTCAGATGATGAGTGCATTACTAATATTTTTTTCACTTATTACTTTATGCATTACCGATTCAAATCTTATACAGGCTAGACCAAAAAGAATAAAATAAATAAATCAACAAAGCTATCAGATTACACCGGTTTGTCTGAAATTCATCTTGTGTAACTAGATCGCGGCATTTGCTCGTTCCTTGGCAGAAGCCTGGTGCATCCTGCTTTCAATTAAACCTGGATGGGCGAGTAATACTCAGCAGGTTCAGTCATTGCAGGGTTTTCCCATTTCTATGGATATCGTTCAGCCATTCATGCCGAAATGAGGGCGCCAATGCATGGTCTTCAGTTGTGTTTTTGACTTGGGGGTTAAAGATGTTCTGGTGGAGTGAGATTCTGTTGTTCTATTGCCTGTGATAGGCGTATTGTGCATTGGGAACTACTGCACTTGCTCACCCAAATCATCTCTTTGCCCCTGTTCATGAATGAAATCAGTTTTTATTGTAGTGTTCAAGTTTACACAAGTTTTGTATATAGCCTAACATCAATGTGGATACAATATTAAATCAAATACAAGATTGTGTGCTACTTTGACTTAGGTACTAGGTTGGCTATAGGATTGGCTATATTTCCCATCAATTCCTCTCAAGTTGAATAGTATGATGATCAATACCCAACTTGCACAATGTTGACTCGAAGATCCTTCGATCGGCTGCCTCGGTGAGTATATCTGCAAGTTGATCTTCTGATCATATGAACAGAAGCTCGATGACCCCCATCGTCAAGTTTATGTCTATCTGTTTCAACGTGTTTAGTTCGATCATGCTGTTCTAGGTTTTCTGAAATACTGATTGTAGTCTTTTTGTCACACTTCAATTGAGCCATGAGGTTTAGCAGGAAATCAATTTTATGTGATAATTTTTAGGCATAAAACCTGTTAGACCGTGTACCTGCAATGAACACCACTAGAGGAGGGTGAATAGTGGTTAGCAGAAATTACACTAATACCCTTGATCAAAAACTCCTTTGAAAATAGAATCTGAGATCACATCAGATTCAGAACCCATTTTTTGAAAATTCATAAATCATTGTACACAACTCCAAAAATTATGAAAATTTTAAAACTTAACTTCAATGTGTTGACAAGACGCTGTCTAAATATTAGACAAAAAGAAGATCGTTTGATCCTTCAAACAAATAAAAAGATTCAGATGATCAATCTGGACAGAATTGGACAGAATGTTGCTGAAATTGGAAAACATGTTTCTCTTTGAATACTTAACTAAAAAGGTTTATATTTATGTGAAAACACTCCTTAGGATATCTAGTTTATGATTCCAAAAGACCCTGGCCTTAAACAACTCTTGGTTAAAACAGAATTGAAGTTTTCTCAAAATTGGTCAGATTGCAGCCAGATTGGAGCAGTTATCTTGCAACGACTGAAAGAGTAACTTTCTCTTGCTCAAATCAAGTGATTCTTGTTGAAAATGAAAGCTAACAGTCTGATGTATAACTCCACCAAAAATCACGAATTTTGAAAGTGTTTAGCTATTTGTTCAAAACATGAGAAATTGTGTGAAAACTGCAGTGAAAAAGGGACAGAATGCAGAAATATAGAAACAAGATAAGAACATCGAGAATTGATCCTGGTTCGGTTAATGTGACATGCTCCAGTCCCAAGGAACACCTTTCTTTGGATTTCACTATGGTATGAACCAAATTACAACAAGAACGAAGCTTGATCCTTGGGTTAAACACCAACCCTATTCAAGACTTGGATGAACACCTTTTATGCAACATTTAGTTACAACACATCTGCAACCTGTTAATGTAGCCTTAAAGAATTGGCTAATCAATCAAAAAAAATGAAGCTCAAGAGGTTTATAGCTCTCCAACAAATACACAAAGAACACCTTGACTACAAATAATGGAACAAGAATGACAAGAAGAAGATAGCTAGACAAATCAACTATTGCTTTCAAGTGAGCTTCAAGTGTGTTCTTCTTCTTCATCCTTTGCCTCCTATTTCTAGTGTGAAATAGCTCTTGAAGATAAGACCTCCAATGTGTCATCATCTTCATCATCAAATCTTAGTTGTCTTCACATTATTGGCTGGCCACATAATCATCTTGCACACTTGGCAACATAAAGCAAAATGATTGGTGAAAAATAATATAAAACCACATAATCATCTTGTACATTAGTTGTCTTCACATCCCGCTACCGTCGATAACATCATCATTTGTGAAAAATAATATAAAAACACCATATAATCTTCAAGATAATCATAACTCAACTCCATAATGAAGATAAGAATATATTCAAGATATTCCTTGAGTGAAAATACCAAAAATACCCTCAGGGATAAAATGACCAAAATGCCTTTGGTAAGAGAAAACTCCAGAAATGACCCCGACGGTCAAAAATAGATATAATAACATCTTTGTCATGGTAAATAACATGAGAATAAGTCGAAATATTTCCACCATATCATGTTCCTACAAAACTCATAATACCAATTTTGCCTTTTTTGGTAAGTTGTAGAAACTTCAAAGGCACATTAGTCACAAGACATTTATATTTATCAAAATCATATAATAATCACATAATGAACATATATAAAACATTTACAAATGAAAACAACCACTTTATTACATTTTAGAAAAATATTTATAAAACCCTAGACATCGATCGATAGAATTGCCTCAGCTTCAGAGATCGATATCTCAGAGTAAGTTTCAGAGTTTGAATCTGACCTACATCGATCGATCGATGTGTCTCAGGTTTAGAGATCGATGTCTCACAGTAAGGTCTTGAATTTTCTCTGCCTTACATGGATCGATCGATGTGAGGGATCGAAGTACATCGATCGATCGAAGTGTAACAACCTGAGAGATCGATGTCATTTTTCTTAACTTTTTCAACTTTTAATCACTTATAATACCATGTGTGACATTTTTATGCATTCACCACTTAAAATCATGACTTTGAAAATTATTCAAACATATTTCTCAACATTCTCCCCCTTTTGGATGATTTTCAAAATAACTTAACATTATCACATATTTAGCAATTGAATTATGTTGAAAACCGCACCAATTACCAATTGTTTCACTAATTTTATACCAATTGTTTTCAAACTTCCAAATCTCATGTTTTTAACATATGTGTTTATGTGCTCCCCCTCAACTTATACTCTCCCCCTTAACATATGCTCAAAACTTATAACAATTGAAACTTAGCGTATTATTCAATTCAAATCCAAATCATAACTTACCAACTAAAAATCATTTTCTTATTCTATCTCCCCCTTTATTTTGTAAATCATGCAAAAGATAGAACTATGCAATGGTATCGTAAGTCATCACACCTAACTTGGCTCGTAAGTTTTCAAAATTGGCTTGATTAAGGGGTTTGGTGAAGATGTCAGCTACTTGCAGATCAGTTCCTACATGATCTATGTTATGTCCCCATTTTGAACATGATCTCCAAGAAAATGGTATCTTACCTCAATGTGTTTGGCCTTAGAATGAAGTACCAGATTCCGAGAAAGATTGATCGCACTTGTACTGTCACAGAAAATTTGAATCTTCTCCATTTTAATGCCAAAATCACTAAGTTATTGTTTAAGCCAAAGTATTTAGGTAGTGCATAAGCTTAAGGCTATATACTCAGCTTCGGTGGTAGAAAGAGCTACACTAGTTTGCTTTTTAGAGAACCAAGAGATCAAGTTGGTTTCTATAAATTGACATGTACCGATAGTAGATTTTCGATCTAATTTACAACCACCATAATCAGCATCGTTATAAGCATACAGTTCCAACTTAGTCTTTCTATCATACCAAAGTCCTAAGTGAGGTGTGTGTTTAAGATATCTAAAGATATTTTTTGCTGCATTGTAATGAGATACCTTAGGACAAGATTAAAACCTAGCATACATACACAAACTAAACATGATGTCAGGTTTTGATGTAGTTAAATATAACAATGAGCCAATCATAGACCTATATAGTGTGTCATAAAAAGGTTTTCCATTTTCATCCTTATGTAGTTTGGTGCTAACACTCATGGGTGTAGGTGTTGGTTTCAACTCTTCAAAGCCAAACTTCTTAATCATATCATTGACATACTTAAGTTGGCTAATGTGAATTCCTTGAGGGGTTTGTTTGATTTGAAGTCCTAAGAAATAATTCAACTCTCCTACCATTGACATTTTAAATTGTGACTTCATACACTCTTCGAAGTCTTTTACTAAGGTAGGGTTGGTTGAACCAAAGATTATATCATCTACATATATTTGAACTATTAACAAGTCGTTATCTTTTCTTCTTAGGAATAATGTGTTGTCTATGGTCCCCTTTGATAATTATTTGCAATAAGAAAGTTTGCAAATCTATCATACCAAGCTCTTGGAGCTTGTTTCAAACCATATAGAGCTTTCTTAAGCTTGTAAACATGGTTAGATTCTTTGGATCTTCGAATCCAGGGGGTTGTTTCACAAACACCTCTTCTTGGATGTATTCATTCAAGAACACACTCTTGACATCCATTTAGAAGAGTTTAATATTGCTTAAACTTGCAATCGCAAGTAACAATCTAATTGCTTCTAGTCGTGCAACGGGTGCAAAGGTTTTTTCATAATCTATTCCTTCTTGTTGATTATAACCTTGTGCGACTAGCCTAGCCTTATTTCATGTGATGTTTCCTTGTTCATCCATTTTATTTCTAAAGACACATTTGGTTCCTATTATATACTTGTTTTCAGGTTTAGGTACTAAGTCTCATACGTTGTTCCTTGTAAATTGATTCAATTCCTCATGCATGACGTCTATCCATGATATATCACCTACGGCTTCCTTTACATTCTTAGGTTCTAAGTGTGAGATTAAGATATGTCCTTCAAATTAACTTATGTTTCTACGTGTTCTAACCCCAACACTTGGATCCCCAATAATTAACTCTTTAAGGTGCCACCAATTCCTAGATTGACTAGGTTCACCCTCATCTTGTTCAAATGTTTAATTTGTATGAACATTATCATATGTAATTGGATCATTAGTTGTATTATCTTCCAATTGCAAAATTTCTTCATTTATTTCATCTAACGGTTCATGCATGTTTTGTTCAGGAGGAGTTGGTTCTAGATGATCAAGTACATGCTCAAATAATATATCATCATCAACAAACATATTCTCAACATTATTTTCCTGTTTATGTTGAATTTTATTACTAACTTCAAAACATGCATTTTCATTGAATTTCACATGTATAGGTTCAATTATTTTTCTAGATGCGGGATTGTAACACCTATATGCTCTTGAGTTAGTTGAATAACCAATAAATATGCATCCAATAGACTTTTGTTCAAACTTGTCTAGATTATCCTTAGTGTTCAACACAAAGCACTTACAACCAAAAGCTCTAAGTTAATCTACCTTAGGTTGTCTATTATTTAACAATTCATAAGGTGTTTTATTTAATTTCTTTCTAATAGAAAACCTATTTATTACATAACATGCACAACTAACAGCTTCAGCCCACAAAAATTTTGGTACTTTATTTTCACATAACATTGTTCTAACAACCTCTTGAATTGTTCTAATTTTGTGTTCTACAACTCCATTGAGTTGTGGTGTCCTTGGTGGTGAGAATTCATGTTTAATTCCATGTAATTCACAAAACTTGATTACATCTTTGTTTTTAAATTCTCCACCTCTATCACTCCTAATTCATTTAACATTTTCTTCATAAATATTTTCGAGTTGCTTGATAAGAGTTTCGATTGCCAATGGAGCATCGTCTTTGTGTGTTAAGAACAATGTTCATGAGTATCGTGAGTAATCATCACTATGACACACACATAGTAGTGTCCACCTAGACTTCTTGTCCTACTTGGACCAAATAAGTCTAAGTGAAGCAATTCTAATACATGACTTAACTCACTTCATGTTTTGATTTTAATGTTTCTTTAATATGTTTTCCTTTAATATATGTTTCACACATTTGAAAATTATCTAAGTCTAACTTAGGCATACCTCTAATTAAATTCTTCTTAGATAACTTTTCAATTGTTGAAATTCCTATATGGCCTAGTCTTCTATACCATAAATTCACATTTCGTATTTGAAATGTGTTAGGGTCCTCGATAGTTCCTTTTCCAACAACTTGTCCTTTGTTACTGTCACTGAATGTCACCTTTCCCCCATTCTTGATATGTTTTAACTAGGTGAATAGTTTAGGGTTGCCCGTCATATGCATTGAACATCCACTATCTAAAAACCATTTAGTTTTTAGATTCTTTGACTTTGTCTCCTTGCATTCCTTGCGATTTTCCTACAATGGAGACAAAGTTTTAGGTATCCTTTATTTGGGTCCTTGGATGTTAGGGGCACCATCCTTGTTTAGATATTCCTTAGGTATCCAAACTTGGACAAACCTTCTAGAAACATGTTTGACATTATTATAAGTTGAATGACACAAAGGATTTTCATGTAATTGTCCATTCCATTTAAAACATGATGCATGGTTATACATGTTATACCTTGGTTGATAAGTACTATGTCTTGGCCGATTTTGATAGTGTGTATAAGGCATATGATTTTGTTTCTTGTATGGCGCTATATATGTGTGTTCATATGCATTTCTATAAGTCTTATATGAATGTTGCCTATATTTAGGTTCATAATAAGTTGGATGCATTTTATTATGTCTAGTTGCATTTATATACATATAGGCATAATTTCTAGGTTGTCTAGATGTAAAATTTTCCCTCGTAGCATGTTGATATGTGTGTGCTTTTGTGGGTACATATTGTATTTTTGCCTTAGAATAAGCAGAATACGGAGTAGAAGAAGATGTAGCAGGCAAAGTTGATTTCGTAGTATTGTATGGCAGTTTCGTACTAGATGAAACAAACTTAGTTTTTTAACTACTTTGGCATTTTCTTCTTTATATCCTAATCTAGTTTTATCGTTTCCATATTTTTGAGATGATATAAGTGTATCTAACATGTTTGTACCAGATTTAAATTGTTTAAACATTTTTTTCTAAGTTTAGTTTAGTAGATTTAAGTTGTACTATCTCATTTTCACAACTTTCTAATTTAGACTTCAACATACTATTTTTAATTTTTAATTTTTGTTCATTTTTCCTATATGATTCTAATTGATTGGAAAACTCCAAGTGGACGTCTTCAACTTGTCGTTTTCTTCAATTAGTTTCTTCTTTTCTTTAGAGAGCCTTTTATAGTGAGCATGCATCCTTAAAAATTCTTCATACATTTCATCGAATGACATTTCATTATCAGAATCTTCATCAAATGAAGAACTTACCTCGTTAGATACAAAACAGACTTGAGCTTCCTCAGTGTAAGATTCTGAGTCGGACGAGTCGCTCCACGTGCTCGCCTTTATTGCTCGTTTGTCTTTCCTTAACTTGGTCTCCTTTGCCTTTGATTTTTGCATTTCCTTGTCTTGTTTA
This sequence comes from Eustoma russellianum, assembly GCA_036186865.1. Lineage (NCBI taxonomy): Eukaryota > Viridiplantae > Streptophyta > Magnoliopsida > Gentianales > Gentianaceae > Eustoma > Eustoma russellianum. The sequence goes on along the minus strand of AP025040.1, from coordinate 19,972,180 downwards.
TTGTTATTATTTTTATTGTTGGCGTTTTTCTTTGTCGGGTAATCATAAGAGATGTGTCCTTTTTGACCACATTCATAACACTTTAACTCTTTATTATACCATTTATTGTTATTAGAGTTATTTTTCTTTGGTTGAGAAGAAGAAGAAGAAGAAGATCGTTGTCTATTCCTATTAGGCCATTTGAAAAACATTCTAAGTTTTCTAGCTATCAATATTAAGTTATCGTCTAATTCATTATCACTATTACTATCATCATTATTTGCATGTGATTCAGTTGATTTGAAAGCTATAGACTTACTGGATGACTTAGATGACTCGGACTTCCCGTTGATTTAGTTTTACCTTGTAAACTCTAAGTGAACCGATCAATTCATCCATCTTAGTGATTGACTTTGTCTCTTCATTTGTTGTTACCTTAGGATCCCATTCAGCAGGAAGGCTTCGCAGTACCTTTTGAACCTTTTCATTGTTCGTGAATGATTTTCCTAAAGCTTCAAGAGCATTTAAAATGTTAGTAATCCTCAAATCCATAGATATTATGGATTCGTTTGACAACATTTTGAAAGATTTAAGCTCAGACATAAGCATGTTTATTTTTGACTCTTTTACCCCGCTAGTACCTTCATGCTTTAATTCTAATGATTTCCACATGTCATGTGCACTTGTGCAATTTGACATATATCCTGCTTAAGAGGTCATTTGTCCTTTTAACAGTAATTGCATAGCCTTAGCGTTCATGGACATTTTCTTTTTAACTTCGGAAGACCATTCACTTTTATATTTTTCTACATCCTGTGTGACTCCACTAACTTGTACAATTTTCATTGGAATGTACGACCCATATTCAACTATAGACCAAAAATCGATGTCTATAACCATTAAGAATAGCCTCATTCTAAGTTTCAAATGAATGGAATTATTTCCATCGAAAAGAGGAGGACGTTGCGTAGACATAAATTCCAACTCACATTCGTGAGAAATAATAGCCATTTTATGTACCTTTGATTTGAGATTAGCAGGCTACATTGAATTGTTGTTTCTTGGCCTTGTCTTGTTCGTATGGTGTTGAATCTTTCTTCTTAGAGTGGTGTTGGCCTGGATCTGATACCAATTGTTGGACCGTGCACCTGCAATGAACACCACTAAAGGGAGGTGAATAGTGGTTAGCAGAAATTACACTACTACCCTTGATTAAAAGCCCCTTTGAAAACAGAATCTGAGACCACCTCAGATTCAGAACCCGCTTTTGAAAAATTCAAAAATCTTTGTACACAACTCCAAAAATTGTGAAAAGTTCCAGAACTTAACTTCAATGTGTTGAAAATACTATGTCCAAGAATTAGACAAAAATAAAATCGTTTGACCCTTCAAATAAATAAAAAGATTCAGATGGTCAATCTGGACAGAATTGGACAGAATGTTGCTGAAATCGGAAAACGTGTTTCTCTTTGAATACTTAACAAAAAAAGGTTGACTGTCAAAACAATCCTTAGGATGTCTAGTTTATGATTCCAAAAGGCTCTGACCTTAAAAAAAATTCTTGGTTAAAACAGAATTCAAGTTTTCTCAAAACTGGTCAGATTGCAGCTAGATTGGAGCAGTTATCTTGCAACGACTGACAGACTAGCTTTCCCTTGCTCAAATCAAGTGGTTCTTGTTGCAAATGAAATCTAACAGTCTGAAGTATAACTTCACCAAAAATCACAAATTTGTAAAGTGCTTAGCTATTTGTTCAAAACGTGAGAAATTGTGTGAAAATGCAGTGAAAAACAGGCAGAATGCAGAAATATAGAAACAAGACAAAAACACCGAGAATTTATCCTGGTTCGGTTAATGTGACCAACTCCAGTCCCAAGGAACACCTTTCCTTGGATTTCACTATGGTATGAACCAAATTACAACAAGAACCAAACTTGATCCTTGGGTTAAACACCAACCCTATTCAAGACTTGGATGAACACATTCTATGCAACACCTCTACCACCTGTTGATGTAGCCTTATAATCAATCTTACAAATGAAGCTCAAGTGGCTTGTAGCTCTCCAATAAATACAACAAGAACACCTTGGCTACAAAGAATGGAACAAGAATGACAAGAAGAAGATAGCTAGACAAATCAACTATTGCTTTCAAGTGAGCTTCAAGTGTGTTCTTCTTCTTCATCCTTTGCCTCCTATTTGTAGTGTGAAATGGCTCTTGAAGATAAGACCTTCAATGTGTCACCATCTTCATCATCAAGTCATAGTTGTCTTCACATCATTGGCTGGCCACATAATCATCTTGTACACTGGGCAATATAAAGCAAAATGATTGGTCCACCTTGGAATTTCATCGTGGCCGATTTTTACCATCAAAAAATGACTTGGAATTTGCTTGAAAATGAAGATAATACTAAGGGATAATACCACCAAGATACCCTCAACTCCTTTCAAAAGAATAGGGCATGTTAGAGCTACATTTTGACTCAAAAATCTGCTGAAAATTCAGCCTAGCTGTTGCCCCTTTTTTTGAATTTTCTAAGTTGACAATTTTGCCAACTAGCTTCTTTTTGGTTGATCCACTTGTCACCAAGTCATAAAATGAGTACACCATCATATCCACCTGTATATACACATTTTTCAACCCATATATATGTATATCAACTCATATTTTTGAAGAAGAAGTCAACAAATAATAGTTGACAAGATTATATCAACATGTAACACCGAAATTCCCATTATTTTTTCTTGTATGTTGTGATAATTTTCACACCTTGAATACCTTTATATTCTCTAAATATGATGATAAATATACTCCAATAACATATAGATAGAGTCTTCAAGAAAGAAATAAAATGTGACATCACAACTCGTCACATATCCCGCTACCGTCGATAACATCATCATTTGTGAAAAATAATATAAAATCACCATATAATCTTCAAGGTAATCATAAATCAACTCCAGAATGAAGATAAGAACATACTCAAGAGATTCCTTGAGTGAAAATACTAAAAATACCCTCAGGGATAAAATGACCAAAATGCCCCTGGTGAGAGAAAACTCCAGAAATGACCCCGATGGTCAGAAATAGATATAATAACATCTTTGTCATGGTAAATAACATGAGAATACGTCCTTGAAATATTTCCACCATATCATGTTCCTACAAAACTCATAATACCAATTTTGCCTTTTTTGGTAAGTTGTAGAAACTTCTAAGGCACATTAGTCACAAGATATTTAAATTTATCAAAATCACATAATAATCATATAATGAACATATATAAAACATGTACAAATGAAAACAACCACTTTATCACATTTTAGAAAAATATTTCTAAAACCCTAGACACCGATCGATAGAAGTGCCTCAGCTTCATAGATCGATGTCTCACAGTAAGTTTCAGAGTTTGTCTCTGACCTACATCGATCGATCGAAGTGAGGGATCGATGTATACACCAATCGATCGATGTGTCTCAGGTTTAGAGATCGATGTCTCACAGTAAGGTCTTGAATTTTCTCTGCCTTACATGGATCGATCGATGTGAGGGATCGAAGTACATCCATCGATCGAAGTGCAACAACCTGAGAGATCGATGTCATTTTTCTTAACTTTTTCAACTTTTAATCACTTATAACACCATGTGTGACATTTTTATGCATTCACCACTTAAAATCATAGCTTTGAAAATTATCAAAACATATTTTTCAACAACACCTCTATAACACCTTTCGTAATTCTTCGAAACTCTGCTTTTGCGCCGGATAATGTCATAACTTTCAGCTTTTTTCTTTTCCGTGTAACGAGATTGCCGACGACTAGTGCAAAGGATCGTGAAGTGGACCACCTACCATTTGGTTTGTCTGCTTCCATATTTATTCGCATAATTGCTTCCATATGTTCAGACTGAGGTTTATGCATGAACTGACTTACGACGATAGTGTAAGCAATGTATGGCCTTGTATGAGAGTGATAGATCAACTTTCCCAATGTCTTTGATACTGATCTTGGCCCGTTAGTGGAGCCCCGTCTTTGAATCCTCAACTTATGATTCATCATCATCGGAGTGTCACTTGGTCTGCAATCTATGATCCCCACTTTGCCCAGTAAACTAGTGTGTACTTCTACTGAGATATGAAAATTTCCCATTTTGATCGGAGCACCTCGATCCCTAGGAAGTACTTAAGACCCTCAAAATCCTTTATCTCAAATTCAGTGAACAAATTCTACCAGAGGCATGCAATTTCCTTCTTGTCACTTCATATTATGATGATATCATACACATATATTATCAAGCAAGTAACCAAATGTCCATCCGTTTTGGAGAATAATGTGTGATCAACATCACTCTGCTTGTGCCCATTTTTTATAGGCACTATGAATCACCCGAACCATACACGTGGATATGTTTAAGCCCATACAGTGTGTTCTACAACTTGCTGTTGAAAAATATGTTTGGATAATTTTCAAAGTCATGATTTTAAGTGTTACATGTCACATATGGTGTTATAAATGAAAAAGATGAATAAGTGAAGAAAAATGATATTGATGTTTAGTTTTTTTTAAAAAATTTTCTAAAATATGATGAATTGGTTGTTTTCATTTGTGTATGATTTATACATGTTCATTATGTGAATATTATGTGTTTTTGGTGATTATTATTGTCCTGTGACTAACATGCCTTGGAAGTTTCTACAACTTACCAAAAAGGGCAAAATTGGTATTTTGAGTTTTGTAGGAACATGATATGGTGGAAATATTTCAAGAGCATATTCTTATACTATTTATCATGACAAAGTTGATATCATGATTATTTATGACCATCCGGGTCATTTCTTGAGTTTTCTTACACCAGGGGTATTTTGGTCATTTTACCCCCAAGGGTATTTTTGGTATTTTCACTCAAGGAATCTCTTGAGTATATTATTATCTTCATTCTGGAGCTGTGTTATTATTATTTTGAAGATAATATGGTGATCTTATATCTTATTCTCTCAACCGATGATATTATTGACTATAGCTGGATATGTGACGATTTGAGATGTCACATTCTATTTTTTCTCGAAGACCCTCTTATATATGTTATAAGAGAACATTTATCATTATTATTCAGAGATATTAAAGGTGTCAAAGGTGTGGAAATGATCTCAACATATAAGAAGAAATATTGGGAAATTTCGGTGTTACACGTTGACATAATCTTGTCAAGTGTTATCTATTTATTTCTTCTTCAAAAATCTGAGTTGCTACACTTATATATATGTGGAAAAACGTGACTAATCAGGTAGACATGATGTGGTATTCATTTTATGAGTTGGAGACAAGTGGACCAACCAAAAAGGAGCTAGTTGGCAAAATTGCCAACTTGGATTTTTTTCTAAATATAGCCAACGGCTATATGGTTTCTTGGAGTATTTTTCAGCAGATTTTTTGAAGTCAAATGGAGCTCTCACATGCCCTATTATGTTGCTTGAAGTTGGGGATAATTTGGTGGTATTATCCTTTCTTATTTTATTAAGAAAAATTCAAAATATATTTGTTGAAAAAAGAGAGTAGCCAACGGCTACTTCACTTTTTTTGAAGCTGAAATTGAATTTAAAATGGTCTCCTACATGCCTATTCTTGTGCCAAAGAGATGAGAAGATAAAGGAGTTGTTATGGTGCTATTATCTTCACAATTTCAAGATAATTCCAAGTCATTTTTTAGTTGAAAATTTCAGCCACATAAAGTTGCCAAGGTGGACCAATCATTGTGTTTTATTTTGCCAAGTGTACAAAGCCAACCAATGATGAGAAGACATTTGGAGTTGATGATGAAGATGATGACACATTGGCATTCTTATCTTCAAGGCTCAAATCACACTATAAATAGAGGCAATGGTGAAGAAGATGAAACACACTTGAAGCTCACAAGCATTCTATAGCTTTCATATTCATCTTGTTCTTGTTGTTGTATTTTGTTGTAGCAAAGTTGTTCTTAATATTTTGGTGAGCTACAAGCCTCTTGAGCTTCATTTGTAAGATTGATTAGCCATCTTTATAAGGCTACATCAATAGGTGTTGGAGGTATTGCAACTAAGTGTTGCTTAGAAGGTGATTATCCAAGTCTTGAGTAGGGTTGGTGTATAACCCAAGGATCAAGCTTGGCTCTTGTTGTAAGGTGTTCATATCATAGTGAAATCCAAGGAAAGGTGTTCCTTGGGACTGGAGTAGGTCACATTGACCGAACCAGGATAAATCCTCGGTGTTCTTCTCTTGTTTCTTTATTTCTGTTTTCTGCCCGTTTTTGACTGCAGTTTTCACCCAACTTCACACAATTTGAAAAAATAGCTAAACATTTTCAAAATTCGTGATTTTTGGTGGAGTTATACTTCAGACTGTTAGCTTTCATTTGCAACAAGAATCACTTGATTTGAGCAAGTAAAAGTTAGTCTTTCAGTCTTTGCAAGATAACTGCTCCAATCTGGCTGCAATCTGACCAGTTTTGAGAAAAGTTAAATTCTGTATTTTTCAAGAATTGTTTGAGGTCAGGGCCTTTTGGAAACTTCATCTACACATCCTAAGGAGTGTTTTGATATAAAGATCAACCTTTTTGGTTGAGTATTCAAAGAGAAACACTATTTTCAAAATCAGCAACATTCTGTCCAATTCTGTCCAGATTGACCATCTAAATCTTTTAATTTGTTTGAAGGGTCAAACAATCTTATTTTTGCCTGATTTTTGGACAGAGTCTTGTTAACTCATTGAAGTTTAATTCTGGAAAGTTTCATAATTTTTGGAGTTGTGTACAATTATTTGTGAATTTTTGAAAAACGGGTTCTGAATCTGAGTTGGTCTCAGATTCTGTTTTCAAGGGGATTTTAACAAAGGGTTGTAGTGTAATTTCCGCTAACCACTATTCACCCCCCCTCTAGTGGTGTTCATTGCAGGTGCACGGTCCAACATTTGGTATCAGAGCCAGACCAACACCACTCAAAAGAAGCAAGATTCAACACCGTACGAACAATACAAGGCCAAGAAACAACAATTCATAATATACTGCTTGTCTCAAATCAAAGGTACATACTATGGCTATTGTTTCTCACAAAGGTGAGTTGGAAGGTATGTCCACACAACGCCCTCCTCTTTTTGATGGCAATAATTTTGTTCATTGGAAACTAAGAATGAGGCTATTCTTAATGGCTATAGACATCGATTTATGGTCTATAGTTGAAGATGGGCCGTACATTCCAATGAAAGTTGTACAAGTTAGTGGAGTAACTCAAGAGGTTGAAAAATACAAAAGTGAATGGTCATCAGATGATAAAAAGAAAATGTCCATGAATGCTAAAGCTATGCAATTACTTTTGAATGGACTTACAACTTCTGAAGCAGGATATGTGTCAAATTGCACAAGTGCACACGACATGTGGAAATCACTTGTATTAAAGCATGAAGGTACTAGTGGTGTTAAAGAGTCAAAAATAAACATGCTTATGACTGAATTAGAGACTTTCAAAATGTTGCCAAACGAATCCATAACATCTATGGATTTGAGGATTACTAATATTTTCAATGCCCTTGAAGCTTTAGGGAAGTCATTTTCGAACAATGAAAAGGTTCAAAAGGTGCTACGAAGTCTCCCTGCTGAATGGGATCCAAAGGTGACTGCAATCGAGGAGACAAAGTCAATCACCAAGATGGATGAATTGATCGGGTCTCTTAAAGTCTATGAGGTAAAACTGAACCAACGAAAGTCTGAATCGTCTAAGTCATCCAGTAAGTCAATAGCCTTCAAAACAACTGAAACACATGCTAATAACGATGATAGTAATAGTGATACTGAATTAGACGATGACTTGATATTGATTGCTAGAAAACTTAGAAAGTTTTTCAAACGCCCAAATAGGAATAGACAACATAATTCTTCTTCTTCTTCTTTTTCTCAATCTAAGAAAAATAACACAAACAAATGGTATAATAAAGAATTAAAGTGTTATGAATGCGGTCAAAAAAGACATATTTCATACGATTGTCCAACAAAGAAAAATAATAATAAAAACAACAATAATAAACAAGCCAAGGACAAGGAAGCTCAAACGTCAAAGACAAAGGAGTCTAAGGCAAGAAAAGGGAAACGAGCAATGAAGGTGAGCACATGGAGCGACTCATCCGACTCAGAATCCGAAACTGAGGAAGCTCAAGTGTGCTTCGTATCCAACGAGGTATGTTCTTCTTCTGATAGTGATTCTGATAGTGACATGACATTTGATGAAATGTATGAAGAATTCCTACGAATGCATGCTCACTGTAAGAGGCTCTCTAAAGAAAAGAAGAAACTAGTTGAAGAAAATGACAAGTTGAAGACGTCCAACTTGGAATTTTCCGATCAACTAGAATCTCTTAAACAAGAGTCTACTAATACTCTTGATTCTTTAGAGAACAAAATTGAATCATATAGGAAAGATGAACAAAAGTTACAAATGGAAAATAAAATGTTGAAATCCAAGTTAGAAAATTGTGAAAATGAAATAGTGCAACTTAAGTCTTCTAAATTTACCTTAGAAAAAATGATAGAACAATTTAAATCGGGTGCAAATATGTTAGATACACTTATCTCATCACAAAAGTATGGCAATGATAAAACCGGCCTAGGCTATAAAGAAGAAAACGAAAAAGTAAATGAAAAGACTAAGTTTGTTTCATCTAGTACAAAGTTGCCATATAATACAAAATCAACTTTGCCTGCTACATCTTCTTCTACACCTTCTTCTACTCATATCAAGGCAAAAATACAACACAAACCCACCAATATGCACACGCATAAACATACATCTAGGCCAAATTTTGCATCTAGACAACCTAGAAATCATGCCTACATGTATACAAATGCAACTAAACCAAATAAAATGCATCCAACTTTTTATGAACCTAAGCATAAGCAACTCTCATACAAGTCTTATAGAAATACACATGAATATACATATAGAGCACCATATAAGAAACAAAATCGCATGCCTTATACACATTATAAGATTCGGTCATCCTATAATGATTATCAACCATGGCGCAACATGTATAACAATGCATCCTCACTTATGTGGAATAATCATCTATATGCTTATCCTTCTTACTTTAACCATGCTAAAAATGTGCCTAGAAAGTATATTCAAGTTTGGATACCTAAGGGTTATCTAAACAAGAATAATGCCCCTAACATTCAAGGACCCAAATAAAGGGTACCTAAAACTTTGTCTCCATTGTAGGAAAAATGCAAGGAATGCAAGAAAGAGGCAAAGTCAAAGAATCTAAAAACCAAATGGTTTTTAGATAGTGGATGTTCGAGGCATATGACGGGTAACCCCAATCTATTCACCGAACTTGAACATATTGATGGTGGAAAGGTAACATTCGGTGACAACAACAAAGGAAAAGTTGTTGGAAAAGGAACAATCGGGGACCCAAACACATTTCAAATACGAAATGTGTTGCTAGTAAGCAATCTCTCTTATAATTTACTTAGTATTTCTCAACTTATAGATTGTGGTTATAATGTCTCCTTTCTTCCCAATTCTTGTGATATAATAAATGAAAAAGGAGAAACGGTTTTAAAAGGAAATAGAGATGGAAATATTTATACCCTTACCTTAGATAACATGTTAAATGCTAAGGTTAAGTGTCTAATATCACATGACTTAGATGTGAATTTATGGCATAGAAGATTAGGCCATATAGGAATTTCAACCATTAGGAAATTATCTAAAAAGAATTTAATTAGAGGTATGCCTAAGTTAGACTTAGATAATTTTCAAATGTGTGAAACATGTATTAAGGGAAAACACATTAAAGAAACCTTAAAACCGAAACATGAAGTGAGTACTAGTCATGTACTAGAATTGCTTCACTTAGACTTATTTGGTCCAAGTAGGACAAGAAGTCTAGGTGGACACTACTATGTGTGTGTCATAGTAGACGATTACTCACGCTACACATGGACATTGTTCTTAACACACAAAGACGATGCTCCATTAGCAATCGAAACCCTTATCAAGCAACTTGAAAACATTTACGAAGAAAATGTCAAAAGAATTAGAAGTGATAGAGGTGGAGAATTTAAAAATAAAGACGTAATCAAATTTTGTGAACTTTATGGAATAAAACATGAATTCTCACCACCTAGAACACCACAACTCAATGGAGTTGTTGAACGTAAAAATAGAACGATTCAAGAAGTTGCAAGGACAATGCTGTGTGAAAATAAATTACCTAAGTATTTATGGGCTGAAGATGTTAACTGTGCATGTTATATTATAAATAGGCTCACTATTAGAAAGAAATTAAATAAAACGCCTTATGAATTGCTAAACAATAGACAACCTAAAATAGATTATCTTAAAGTATTTGGATGTAAATGTTTTGTGCTAAACACTAAGGATAATCTAGATAAATTTGAACAAAAGTCTATTGAATGTATATTTGTTGGATGTTCAACTAACTCAAGAGCATATAGGTGTTATAATCCTGCATCTAGAAAAATAATTGAATCCATACATGTGAAATTCAATGAAAATGCATGCTTTGAAGTTAGTGATAAACATCAACATAAACAAGAAACAAATGTTGAAAATATGTTTGATGATGAAGTATTACTTGAGCCTGTACTTGATCATCTAGAACCAACTCCCCCTGAACAAGACATGCATGAACCCTTAGATGAAATGAATCAAGAAAATTTGCAATTGGAAGATGATACAACTAATGATCCAATTACATATGATAACATTCACACTAATGAAACTTTTGAACAAGATGAGGGTGAACCTAGTCAATCTAGGAATTGGTGGCACCCTAGAGAATTAATCATTGGGGATCCAAGTGTTGGGGTTAGAACACGTAGAAACATAAGTCAACTTGAAGGACATAGCTTAGTCTCACACATAGAACCTAAGAATGTTAAGGAAGCCTTAGGTGACATATCATGGATAGATGCTATGCATGAGGAATTAAATCAATTCACAAGGAACAACGTATGGGACTTAGTACCTAAACCTGAAGACAAGTCTATCATAGGAACTAAATGGGTCTTTAGGAATAAAATGGATGAACAAGGAAATATTACAAGAAATAAGGCTAGACTAGTCGCACAAGGTTATAATCAACAAGAAGGAATAGATTATGAGGAAACCTTTGCACCCGTTGCACGACTAGAAGCAATTAGATTGTTACTTGCGATTGCAAGTCTAAGTAACATTAAACTCTTCCAAATGGATGTCAAGAGTGCATTCTTAAATGGATACATCCAAGAAGAAGTGTTTGTCAAACAACCCCCTGGATTTGAAGATCCAAAGAATCCTAACCATGTTTACAAGCTTAAGAAAGCTTTATATGGTTTGAAACAAGCTCCAAGAGCTTGGTATGATAGATTTGCAAACTTTCTTATTGCGAATAATTATGAAAGGGGAACCATAGACAAAACATTATTCCTAAGAAGAAAAGGTAATGATTTGTTAATAGTTCAAATATACGTAGACGATATTATCTTTGGTTCAACTAACCCTACCTTAGTAAAAGACTTCGAAGAATGTATGAAGTCAGAGTTTGAAATGTCAATGGTAGGAGAGTTGAATTATTTCTTAGGACTCCAAATCAAACAAACCCCTCAAGGAATTCACATTAGCCAACTTAAGTATGTCAATGATATGATTAAGAAGTTTGGCTTTGAAGATTTGAAACCTACAACTACCCCCATGAGTGTTAGTACCAAACTCGATAAGGATGAAAATGGTAAACCTTTTGATGACACACTCTATAGGTCTATGATTGGCTCATTGTTATACTTAACTGCATCAAGACCTGATATCATGTTTAGTGTGTGTATGTGTGCTAGGTTTCAATCTTGTCCTAAGGTATCACATTACAATGCAGTGAAAAAGATATTTAGATATCTTAAGCATACACCTCACTTAGGACTATGGTATGATAAAAATGCTAAGTTGGAATTACACGCATATAGTGATGCTGATTATGGTGGTTGCAAGTTAGATAGAAAATCCACTAGCGGCACATGTCAATTCATAGGAACCAATTTGATCTCTTGGTTTTCTAAAAAGCAAGCTAGTGTAGCTCTTTCTACCACTGAAGCCGAGTATATTGCTTTGAGTTTATGTACTACCCAAATACTTTGGCTTAAACAGCAACTTAGTGATTTTGGCATTAAAATGAAAAAGATTCCAATTTTCTGCGATAGCACAAGTGCAATCAATCTTTCCCGGAATCCGGTGCTTCATTCTAAGGCCAAACACATTGAGGTGCGATACCACTTTCTTCGCGATCATGTTCAAACTGAGGACATAGTGATAAACCATATAAGAACTGATCACCAAATCGCTGATATCTTTACCAAACCCCTTAATCAAGCCACGTTTGAAAACTTACGAGCCAAGTTAGGTATGATGACTTACGATACCATTGTATAGTTCTATCTTTTGCATGATTTGCAAAATAAAGGGGGAGATAGCATAAGTACATGATTTTAGATTTTAGTTGCTAAGTCATCATTTGGTATGAAATGATAAGTTTCAAATATAAGTTAAGAGTTAAGTATAGGTTAAGGGGGGAGAGTATGAGTTGAGGGGGAGCAACATACTATTTAAAAGTTGAAAACATTTGGTTAAACTTTTTAAATTTTTGGTTATAAGTTGTGACATTAAAATCATGTTAGGTTATTTTGAAAATCATCCAAAAGGGGGAGAATGTTGAAAAATATGTTTGGATAATTTTCAAAGTCATGATTTTAAGTGTTACATGTCATATATGGTGTTATAAATGAAAAAGATGAATAAGTGAAGAAAAATGATATTGATGTTTAGTTTTTTTTAAAAAATTTTCTAAAATGTGATGAATTGGTTGTTTTCATTTGTGTATGATTTATACATGTTCATTATGTGAATATTATGTGTTTTTGGTGATTATTATTGTCCTGTGACTAACATGCCTTGGAAGTTTCTACAACTTACCAAAAAGGGCAAAATTGGTATTTTGAGTTTTGTAGGAACATGATATGGTGGAAATATTTCAAGAGCATATTCTTATACTATTTATCATGACAAAGTTGATATCATGATTATTTATGACCATCCGGGTCATTTCTTGAGTTTTCTTACACCAGGGGTATTTTGGTCATTTTACCCCCAAGGGTATTTTTGGTATTTTCACTCAAGGAATCTCTTGAGTATATTATTATCTTCATTCTGGAGCTGTGTTATTATTATTTTGAAGATAATATGGTGATCTTATATCTTATTCTCTCAACCGATGATATTATTGACTATAGCTGGATATGTGACGATTTGAGATGTCACATTCTATTTTTC
>AP025040.1:19910405-19958835 GCA_036186865.1 Eustoma russellianum | reverse complement strand
GGGAGCAACATACTATTTAAAAGTTGAAAACATTTGGTTAAACTTTTTAAATTTTTGGTTATAAGTTGTGACATTAAAATCATGTTAGGTTATTTTGAAAATCATCCAAAAGGGGGAGAATGTTGAAAAATATGTTTGGATAATTTTCAAAGTCATGATTTTAAGTGTTACATGTCATATATGGTGTTATAAATGAAAAAGATGAATAAGTGAAGAAAAATGATATTGATGTTTAGTTTTTTTTAAAAAATTTTCTAAAATGTGATGAATTGGTTGTTTTCATTTGTGTATGATTTATACATGTTCATTATGTGAATATTATGTGTTTTTGGTGATTATTATTGTCCTGTGACTAACATGCCTTGGAAGTTTCTACAACTTACCAAAAAGGGCAAAATTGGTATTTTGAGTTTTGTAGGAACATGATATGGTGGAAATATTTCAAGAGCATATTCTTATACTATTTATCATGACAAAGTTGATATCATGATTATTTATGACCATCCGGGTCATTTCTTGAGTTTTCTTACACCAGGGGTATTTTGGTCATTTTACCCCCAAGGGTATTTTTGGTATTTTCACTCAAGGAATCTCTTGAGTATATTATTATCTTCATTCTGGAGCTGTGTTATTATTATTTTGAAGATAATATGGTGATCTTATATCTTATTCTCTCAACCGATGATATTATTGACTATAGCTGGATATGTGACGATTTGAGATGTCACATTCTATTTTTTTCTCGAAGACCCTCTTATATATGTTATAAGAGAACATTTATCATTATTATTCAGAGATATTAAAGGTGTCAAAGGTGTGGAAATGATCTCAACATATAAGAAGAAATATTGGGAAATTTCGGTGTTACACGTTGACATAATCTTGTCAAGTGTTATCTATTTATTTCTTCTTCAAAAATCTGAGTTGCTACACTTATATATATGTGGAAAAACGTGACTAATCAGGTAGACATGATGTGGTATTCATTTTATGAGTTGGAGACAAGTGGACCAACCAAAAAGGAGCTAGTTGGCAAAATTGCCAACTTGGATTTTTTTTCTAAATATAGCCAACGGCTATATGGTTTCTTGGAGTATTTTTCAGCAGATTTTTTGAAGTCAAATGGAGCTCTCACATGCCCTATTATGTTGCTTGAAGTTGGGGATAATTTGGTGGTATTATCCTTTCTTATTTTATTAAGAAAAATTCAAAATATATTTGTTGAAAAAAGAGAGTAGCCAACGGCTACTTCACTTTTTTTGAAGCTGAAATTGAATTTAAAATGGTCTCCTACATGCCTATTCTTGTGCCAAAGAGATGAGAAGATAAAGGAGTTGTTATGGTGCTATTATCTTCACAATTTCAAGATAATTCCAAGTCATTTTTTAGTTGAAAATTTCAGCCACATAAAGTTGCCAAGGTGGACCAATCATTGTGTTTTATTTTGCCAAGTGTACAAAGCCAACCAATGATGAGAAGACATTTGGAGTTGATGATGAAGATGATGACACATTGGCATTCTTATCTTCAAGGCTCAAATCACACTATAAATAGAGGCAATGGTGAAGAAGATGAAACACACTTGAAGCTCACAAGCATTCTATAGCTTTCATATTCATCTTGTTCTTGTTGTTGTATTTTGTTGTAGCAAAGTTGTTCTTAATATTTTGGTGAGCTACAAGCCTCTTGAGCTTCATTTGTAAGATTGATTAGCCATCTTTATAAGGCTACATCAATAGGTGTTGGAGGTATTGCAACTAAGTGTTGCTTAGAAGGTGATTATCTAAGTCTTGAGTAGGGTTGGTGTATAACCCAAGGATCAAGCTTGGCTCTTGTTGTAAGGTGTTCATATCATAGTGAAATCCAAGGAAAGGTGTTCCTTGGGACTGGAGTAGGTCACATTGACCGAACCAGGATAAATCCTCGGTGTTCTTCTCTTGTTTCTTTATTTCTGTTTTCTGCCCGTTTTTGACTGCAGTTTTCACCCAACTTCACACAATTTGAAAAAATAGCTAAACATTTTCAAAATTCGTGATTTTTGGTGGAGTTATACTTCAGACTGTTAGCTTTCATTTGCAACAAGAATCACTTGATTTGAGCAAGTAAAAGTTAGTCTTTCAGTCTTTGCAAGATAACTGCTCCAATCTGGCTGCAATCTGACCAGTTTTGAGAAAAGTTAAATTCTGTATTTTTCAAGAATTGTTTGAGGTCAGGGCCTTTTGGAAACTTCATCTACACATCCTAAGGAGTGTTTTGATATAAAGATCAACCTTTTTGGTTGAGTATTCAAAGAGAAACACTATTTTCAAAATCAGCAACATTCTGTCCAATTCTGTCCAGATTGACCATCTAAATCTTTTAATTTGTTTGAAGGGTCAAACGATCTTATTTTTGTCTGATTTTTGGACAGAGTCTTGTTAACTCATTGAAGTTTAATTCTGGAAAGTTTCATAATTTTTGGAGTTGTGTACAATTATTTGTGAATTTTTGAAAAACGGGTTCTGAATCTGAATTGGTCTCAGATTCTGTTTTCAAGGGGATTTTAACAAAGGGTTGTAGTGTAATTTCCGCTAACCACTATTCACCCCCCCTCTAGTGGTGTTCATTGCAGGTGCACGGTCCAACACTTGCAAACTTCATTTTCCCAGAAGCCTTCAATAAAATTTGGTAATGCGTCCATATACACTTCCTCCTTCAATTCTCCATATAGGAAGGAATTCTTCATAGTAAACTGATGAAGAGACCAGTTTTTGTTAGTTGCAATCAAGAACAGTACCCTAATGTATCAATCTTAGCCACCAGGGAGAAGGTCTCTAAATAATCAATAACATCAGTCTAGGTATATGCCTTCTATACTAACTTCGCCTTATATCATTTAATAGTATCATCCGCCTTACACTTATACTGAGCACCCATCTGTATCCCACCGCTTTTTTTTCTTTTGGCAACACACACTTCTACCACGTTCAATTTTTCTCAAGAGCCCTTATGTTTGTATTCATGGCCTCTTGCTACTCGGTCTCCATCTTTGCTTCCTATATTGTTCTCGGGATCGTCTCAGAGGGAGGCGCTGAAGAAAAGGTTCGTTCAGTATCAAAAAAATCCAAAAAGTATCGACTTCTCCTTTGAAATACAAACATTAGTAGCAGCATAACTGATAGTATCGTATGAATTAGAACACGGGGCACTTAACTTTTATCGGATATATAACGATGAAGAGTTGTCGGCTGTGGAGACTAATGCGTCAATCCCGTCTACGTCAATAGGGGAAGACTCGGTAGCTCCACTTGTTCTATTGGAATAGTCTCCTGACACTCATAGTTGTTTAGCATGTCAGTGGTTCACCGAATGTCTCCCCTGAACACTAGGATGATGAGTAAAGAAGTATCCAGTTTCAAGACAAACACAATCTATAGTGACATGTATACGTCGCCAGTAAGATTATAGCAATGATACCCCTTTGAGTTATAGCATAATCAACAGGACACAATTTTCTACACATGGATCAAGTTTTGAATGCTTGGTTTTAGGAATGTGAATGTATACAAAACAGTCAAACACTCTAGGTGGTAGGAAAATGAGGGACGACATGTTAGTTTTAGTTGCTAGAAGCTGTAGGGGTGTCCGATGGTCAAGGATTTTGCTGGTTAAACGATTCAGTGAGTACGCAGAGGTTGCAACTGCCTCGGACCAATATGATTTTGGAACACAGGGCTCGAACATTGTGGCCTGGTGATTTCTAAAAGTATCGGATCTTTTCTCTTGGCCACCCTATTTCGTTGTAGAGTATTAGGACATGAGGTTTGATGAACAACGCCATGAGCTTTAATGAAAGATTTCATAGTTTTATTAACAAATTCTCCACCATTCTCAGAGCTGAGAATTTGAATTTTTTGTATCGAAATTGAGTTCGAATCATGGGGAAGAAATCGATAAATTTGTTTCGAATTTTAGATTACTTTTTAATCGGTAAATCCATGTCATTGGGAAGAAATCATCAACAAAAGTCACAAAGTACTGAACACGATTCTGATTAGATACGAAGACTGGTCCCTGAACATCAGAGTGTACGAGAGAACACAGATCAACTCGAATATTATTAGGTTAAAAATTAGCATGATGGTTTTTTTCTTGAATACATGTCTCACATATTGGAAATGGAATATTACTTTTGAACAGACTAGGAAACAAAGATGTTACACACCCAAATTATAGAGAAATTAAGCTCAAATGTCATACAATTAACGCTTAAAGTGAGGAAAAATTCACTTATTATTCATAATGGCATCAAGTTCATATATATATATATATATATATATATATATATATATATATATATATATATATATATATAGACACACACACACACACATAGCTGAGGCTAACGGCTACTCTGCTTGACGGAGACAGCCAACGACTATATTTGCCGTGTAAAAACTTATGGATAAAATCAAGCTAAATCATCAAAATGATGATGTACATAATGACCTATGATTAAACAATAATTATGTACAATAACATAATGAAAATGAACAATAATTATGTACAATAACATGATGAAAATGAACAGAATTCAAGGAGAATTAGGCTCAAGAATAGGTATTCGACGCTTAGAAGAAACTGTTCGATGAAATTCCTCAAAGAGAATTTCTGCTGCTTAACACACTGGAATCATCCTTTGGCTTCTGGTATGAGTCTTCACTTGATGTAGCCTATATTCCAAAACTCCCCCTCAAGCTAGAATTGTAGATGTTGATACAACCTAGCTTGTCAAGTAGTGTCTTGAAGACTTGAACATTCACTGGCTTGGAGAGTATATATGCAATCTGGTCTTTAGACTGATGAAGTGGAGTTTGAGTACTTTGTCCTCAATATTTTCCCTTAAGAAGTGTTTGTCAAACTCAATATGCTTGGACTTGTCACGTTGCACATGATTCTCAATCATATGGATTGTGGATACATTGTCACAGTATACATGGATAGGCAGCTGAACATCTAGTTTTAAATCCTTCATAACCCTGTTGATCCACAAGCCTTCACATACACCAAGAGATAGGGCCCTTAGTTCAGCTTCAGCACGACTCCTGGATACTACATTCTGCTTTTTGCTTCTCCATGTAATCAAGTTCCCCATAGATAAGAGGCATAGCAAGATGTTGATCTCATATCAGTTTTAGATCCAGCACAATCACCATTAGTAAAAACTTTAACATCCCTCACTTGAGTTATTTTGAAAAACAGCCCTGACCAGGGGAAGATTTTAGATACCTTAAAATTCTCAAATCATAATTATAATGTCCTGCAGTAGGATTATGCATGAATTGGCTGATGAAACTTACCCCATAACAGATGTCCGGCCTAGTATGAGATAGATAGATCAACTTACCAGTCAACTTTTGATACCTTTGCTTGTCAGTATAACCTGAATCCCATACCTCCTTTGGTTTGTACACAGGCTCAACTGGAGTACTTGTAGGCTTGCAGTTTGCCATGCTAATGCCCTGCAATAGGTCTAATATATACTTCCTCTAGGAAATGCAACTATCATTAGATGATCTTGAGAATGCCATGCAAAAAAATATCTTATACGTCCTATTTCCTTTACATCAAACGACTTTGCTAATAAATTCTTAGTTTCCATGATGCCATTATAATGATTTCCAATAAAAATTACATCATCGACATACACAAGGATAATATTGTGACACGTGCTATCAACTGATTTTATGAATAAAGTATGATCACTTAGACACTGGAAGAAACTAATAGAAGATACAATTGATTTAAACTATGATCTTGTAGATTGTTTCAAACCATAAAGAGACTTTCTTAATCTGCTCACCATATTCTTATTACATTCAGAATTGAATCCAGGAGGAATATGCAGGAAACAGAGCCCTAATCAAGATTAACTTGAATTAGGGCAAAATGCTTAACCGGATACAATTTGATCAAGAAGGAAAGATTCAATTGTGCTCAATCACAACGAGAACACTTTAAATCACTTAATCACTTAGAATCAAATCACCACTTGTATCAAAAACAACACCACTTGGAAATTATCACTTTATTCACAAAAAGATCACTTGATCACATGCACACTTGTGCTCACATATACAAGGTCACTTTAACACTATTCACATATACACTGTGAATATTCACATAAAAAAAAGAATACAAGTTCTCAGAAGAGAACTTCACTATTTACATACAGATGGAAGAATACTATATATAGAGAGATTACAACACCGGACGGAAGGAGATCTTCCCTATGCATCAGCCTCAACGGCTCTCAACAGTAGAATGCAACGGTTGAAAAACAAGGGGGCGCAGCAGGGGTGAAATCAGAGAGGACAGCAGCAGCTTGCACAGAAAAAGGAGATGGGAAATGTCAATTGATTTGAAGTAAAGCCGGATCCGTGTATATGCGAATATAATTTTAATTTCCCCACTTGATGTCTTATTGTAGTAGGTTGCTACATCCTTGTGTGGTTCCTTAGTATTTTGACCATTGTAACCTCCACACTTGTGTATGTTTCTCAATACTCCCCCTCACTTAGTGCATATGATGTAGCTAAGTTTGCTATATGTAATGGAAAGTCTTCAACCGGACCGTTAGTCTTCAACTGGATGCTCTACAAGCTTTTTGAGGATGAGTATTCCGTGGGTTTTTCACCTGCAAGAGAAGCATAACATAAGTACCAATATAAGATACCTTTGTTGATTCTATCTGTTTAGAGTCCTTGTGATGATTCTGTAGTCGTGAACCCTTGGTAGCCCATTTGAAGCTCGAGTTCAAAGTGCCTGGAGAGGTCAGCAGGATGGACCTTTTCACATTTGAACTGCCTGCACAAAAAAAAAAATGTTAGTGACAAAGAAGCCTCTGTTTTTGTTGGCCTTGCACCATCGTAACATTGATTCCCTGTTCCCGTAAAGGTAGGGGGCCATCTTCTGTCTGTTCCCATCTGCATACATCATAATGTTGGAGTCCTGCATAGAAAGTAAGTATGATTCCTGGTGCCAGAACCTACAGAGGGTTAGTGAAAAGAAACAGTTCAAACAGTCGTTGTATTATACTCCAAGCCTCCTGAGGATGTTCTGCAAAGCATTCTCTGCAATGAACCATTAGTACATACATATCCTCCAGTCCAGACAACACCTGCAACGGGTCTTTCTTATGGAGAAAGATACCTGCAAATTATGTGAGATAAAGTGGAAGACTACCTTTAGATAGCATAGACAGTGATGAATGCAAGATTCTATACCTATATGAAGAGAACAGAATGCTAACTTCAGAAGATGGAAAGAGACTTTATATATGCATTGGACAAAGTATCATAACCACACCAGTGATGTAATGATACATACAAGGTAAAGGAGAACTAAATACAATAGTGCATAGTTTTTTTTTTCTTCTTCTTCCCAGTTAAGAGTCAGGAGATGCCATGTTTACGAAAAACTTTTACAAAAAACTTTAACTTATGTAATGAAGACTTGAAATGATGATATGAATAACAGATTTAGAGGTTGGAGAAACAATTACCACCATTCTTTGCCTAGTCTACACATTTGTGTAGCAGAAAATTGAGTTATGGGAACTCCTGAGCCTTGAGAGACTCCAACCGTAGCAGAAGTATCATCCTTAATTGCCTACCATGAGATCATCTGTCCCTCGATTAACAGCCCTGCATGATAAAGGTTAGAGGCAAAGAAATTTTTGAAGTTCCTGGGAGCCTCAACAGTTCCCTTTTGAGGAAACAGAAATTGCCTAAGGCTAGAACTCTTAGAAGGGACAAGCCCTGGAGAATATAATCAACAAGGTCTAGCAGCAGAGAACAACGGTAATAATGATCAATAGCCCAATTTATTATTAGTATATTATCAATCCTAGATCATATTAAGTCATTTAAGACTTACATTCATAGCTCAGACAATCATATAGCACATTGAATCAATTCAAAATCAGATGAACACAACTCATTTTAGAAGTAAGACACCAGAGGTAAAGCAGCCTTACATATTTATCCGGAATTAACACATGATCCCATATTAAGACCTTCCAGTTTATGACCAATATACTTCTATCATTACTACATCAACTAACAAGAAATGGAACACGTTCCTTTTAGAAGAGAACTCCAGTGGATACCTGTTATATCCTGCTTTTTTTAATTAAAGGTAAAAAGGTCAATTAGGCCTAATTAATTAGAAAACCTAATTTGATTAGGAAAATTTTCCCTAAACCCTAATCAAATTTCTATTTAAATCACGCTTAGGCTTCTCCCTTCCCTCACTAAAGTGTGCGCCGCATATACAGAGAGAGGCAACGACGCTTTCTTGCTTCCAAACGCCGCCTCTTTTAGGGAGAAATACCACCACTCGATCACGCTCTTCAACGCGTATCCAGTAACAGGTAGGTGCCCCCTTAACATCCGTTAAACGCAAAAACGATAATATTTAATTTTCCTATGAAACGAGATCGTGCATTAGTATTGATGATTGTATAGATGCTTGATTATTAGATTATATGTATATGTGATGAATTGTATGTCCGTGTATATGATCGTATATGTATATATATGTATGATGCTATTTTCGTATGAAAACTCAAAAAAGATTTGATTTTTGATGTGCGTGTGAATACCGGAATCGTAGGAAGAAGCGTTTGTGCCGGCGGCGCGTGGCCGGTGGTGGTGGACTATGACCACATGCTGCCGGACGGAGGTCGCAGGAAGAAGTGTTTGTACAGGCGGCGCGTGGCCGGTGGTGGTGGGCTATGACCACGTGCTGCCGGATGGAGGAATAAGGGGCGGTTGAGAGGGTGTGCTGGGGGTTGGTGCGGCTGGTCAAGCGGGGTGAGGGCTGGGGGCAGAAGAGAGTGGGGGTGCGTTTTGGTGAGGGGCAGCTGGGGGTCTGGTGCGGGCTGGGTGGCAGGGGCGCTGGAGAGGGGATGCTGGGGAGAAGGGATCCGGGGGTGAGGGAGCTGGTTGGGCTGAGAGATGTCGGCTAGGGGGATAGGTTTCGTTCGAAATGAGAGAAGGGGGTTGGGGGGACGAAATTGATACTGACGAAAGGAAGGAAATAGAAAATAGAGAAAGGAAAAAGAATAAAGAAAAAGGAAAAAGAATTAAAGAAAAGAAAAGGATAAAGAAGAAGAAAGGAAAGGGAAAGCAAAGGAAGGATTCCGTGTATGATTTCTGTGCATTCATGCATCATGACATTGCATATATGTTATGTTATGTTCCGTTCTGTTCTGTTCTGTAAGGATATGCGAGACGTAAGTCGCATATCTGATCTGTTCCGTTCCGTTCCATTCTGTTAGGACCCGGGGTCATGCATTGCACGATTAGATGAATGTTTCTGAGGATGTAGGTTTATCATGCATCACGTATGTGGCATTGCATTTCACGCTTATTTCGCACGATTATGTGTTTTGATTGTTTTAAGAAGTTATGACCGTTATATGTATTTGTGAAAACGTGGACAGTCTATTTTCGTATCACCGTACTTATATGTATTTCACTACTCTCCTAGCATGTATGATCTCACAGGGCCGATGCAGGCAGGGTACCTACTGAGTGACGTTTTTGTCGCTCACACCGTTCGTTTTGTTTTATTGCAGACGACTCAGAGTATGATTACATATGGGTTGGAGAAGATTCATAGTGAGCCCAGTGGGACTCGTAGAGACTGTTTGGGAGGTTGAGGATCAAGAAATAGAGAAGTTTATTTTATTTATTATTTCATTTGAGGCCTTAGCTTAGAGATTTCATTTTACGCACTTTACGATGTTGTTTAGGGGATTTTGACTTGATTTTGGCTATATATGATTTTGGGGATTTTGAATTGATTTATTTCGCTTCCGCAATCGAATACTCTGTCGTTTTGATAAGTGCAGGGATTCGTACAGACGCCTTGTATATCCCTTAGTGGAATACGGCGGGCATACCGGTTCTGACCCTAGGGTTCGGGACGGAGCGCTACAGGTGGTATCAGAGACCAGACTCCATATCTACTGCAGAAAATGTAGAATTAAGAAATGATCTTAGAAGCAAGAGATGACTATAGACTTAAGTTTTGATCATAGATGTTAGCTCGATCTTAGACTAAGTTTGATTCTGGACATAAGCTATGATATGAGACTAAGTTTGACCTAGAATAAGTTTGATTTAGACTAAGTGATGATCGGACTAGGGGCACGGTTGGTTTCTATTTTCGTTTTGTTTATCTGTATTTGACTGTTTTCTATTTCTTGAGTTATATATTTCCTGAAATGCCCTTGGCCAAAACTGAAAATTTCCTTGTCGTAACAAAATGCCACGAAGAAGGGAGAACGATAGGAACAGCAATAGGAATCCTTCTGAGAATAACGCTCCACCGCAGGTCGTGCTTCCCCAGGCCCTAACCGACGCACTACTGGTCATGGCCTAAGTTGTTGCGCAACATCGGCAGCCACAGGCTCCACCACCACCGCACTCGGACTTGAGATTCTTCTACAAGTGGATGCGGAGGAGTAGTGGCGTAGCACAACTGGTGCGGCCGATCACTTAGATCTAATTTCATAATAAGTTCAAGAGGTATTATGTGCCGACAGTACGATCTTCAGAGCATGGCCCTAGATCCACGGCGGAAATGTAGAATTAAGCCATGATATTAGAAAATAAGTTACGATTTTGCTTCTAAGTCACAATCTTAGACATAAGTGATAATTTGAACGTAAGCGATGATCATGAACATAGGTACTGATCTCAGTTATAAGCGATGGTCTTGAACATAAGTCACGATCTTAGACATAAGTAACGATCTCGATTAAGAGTTGACTTTAGACACAAGTACTGACTTAGTAATAAGTGTTGATTATGTACTAATTATGATTTGAAAATAAGAGGTGATCTTAGACTTAAGAAATGATTATACTAAGAGCGATCCTAGAAATAAGTTATGATCCTGAACTTAAGAAGTTGATCGGTTTTGAAACACGTATACCTAGGATATCCCATACAATTCTCCCTTGATTTGAATGAATTACAATGTTAACTAGAATACCCTACTACCAACGTTAGTTGACAAATTAATGGGTCAGGCAGTAACTCGGGCTGCCTTACCGTAACTGCAACATGGTACTCAGTACCATTAGGATAAAGTAAAGCGGGTCCATATCCCTACTTGAGCGGTAACATCAGAGCATGCTTATGTCTAAGTTGGGACCATAGCTAATAAGAAATGAATTATAGTAGTATAATAAATACGAAGAGATGATTTATAGTAGAATGACAGAAACCAAATAACGATTAGCGTTATAATCAGTAGAGTTTAGTTAAGGATATTGTACAAAGGAATTTATAGTCTAGGGTTAAGATGTTGAATGCATGGAAATAAAAATAGGTAGACGATATTAGTCTTATTAGAGGTATTGAGCAATAGTGACATGCGAGAATCGACTATAGTATGTGCTTTGGAATACTATATCGTTACAAAATTGTGGGTTAAGTGTTGGCATCGGAACATTTGGTTTGAATCTAGTAGGCTTGAATTGAAATAGAGTAAGCATGAACCAGTAGTGGTTGCTTGTTCGGGTGAGATCTAACTAGGATAATTAACGGTTCAAAGTAAAGAAAAACAGTGGATCAGTATGGTGCGCGGAAGCATGGCGAATTAGAACACTTTAAGTCGATAAATATTTAGTGTGCCATGTTAGGATTTAACATTTTAAGATAGACAATTTATCATAGTAGGCGAAGGTTAAACGATACATAGACGCGTTCTTTTAAAAATAAGGATGGATTATAGAAATTATACGAAATATGTGGACTATTATTTCTCTATCAGATAAATA
The DNA here is from genome assembly GCA_036186865.1 of Eustoma russellianum. NCBI lineage: Eukaryota > Viridiplantae > Streptophyta > Magnoliopsida > Gentianales > Gentianaceae > Eustoma > Eustoma russellianum. The sequence goes on along the minus strand of AP025040.1, from coordinate 19,946,999 downwards.
TTTCATATAAGTACGTACACCGAGTTATACCCATACTTTACAGGGACTTCAAAAGACATTTTATTTTCGAAAATACCTTATTGAGTCACATTTCTTTATATAGTTTACTAAACTTTACGAGGCTAATTTTCTTTCCGTACTTGTAAATCAAAAAAAAAATTCAATTCTTTTGACGACCTTGAAAAAAAAAACTTTTAAAATATTGATGTTCTTGCAAAAACGATTTGTTTATATATATTTCTTACAGAATATTTCAAATTCTGTTTTTGTTAAATCTATTTTTTTTAGTCAGAACTAATTTAATTTGACGACTACCGATATCGCAAGCAGTTTAACCGTTTAAGCGCTTTCGAAATTATTTACCCGCTTGCGATGAACTTACTTAATTTTTGTGGAAAAAAAGGGTAGCTTTCAAAATATATACATGTTTTTGAGAACGGAAGGTACCATATTCAAATCGTTTTACAAAACCTTACATTATTAAGTTTTCAACTGTTTTGACGCAATTTTACCAAAATGCCTTGTGAAAAAGTTATATTATCGTTTTTTAAAATGGTTATTTGAGATATCGCATTGCGAAAACAAATCTAGTATACTTTGAGTTTTGTGTTTACAAAAAATTAAAAGGTTCATTATTTTAAATAGTTAAAGCTATATTCAAAATTATAGCTACGTAAGCTACCTCTCTTTTAACTTGAAGAAAGATATGTCCATACACATATTTCGTATACTAAGTTGCTGACTATATCTCTGAGAAATTAAGAGCATGATCATAGAGCTAGTTTGTAAGTATATAAGAACTGATTTTGAAGACTTGGTTGTGATAAGGAAGGGTAACGGTTACCACATTGGCATATACAAAGGATGTTAGCATGGTTAATTATTTAGGGGATGAATCATATGTGATAAGTTTCAGAATCCGGTATTGCAGATTGCAATAAGTTGAATGATACACGTCAAGTAGTATAAGAGGAATTTGTAAGCACTAATTATAGAGAATTAAGTAAGGACTGAACCCTATAAGGACTAGATCATCTTGTGAGGGCTAATGATGACTAAATTAAGTCGTACTAGAGTACAACGTATTCTGAGAAATACATACAGCTTCAGGGAGGAGTCTTGTGAACAAGGCGTTAAGTTAAAGATTGTACTACACTTAGGAACCGATTTTAGAGGGTTGCTCATGATAGTAAAGATAAGTACGATATAGACCGTCAATTAAGTTATGAAACCAGTATAATGACGATACCCTTAAGGTTGATTCGAGAACTATAGAAAGAATAGGTTACGATCGATCAGGCGAAGGATAATGGATGTAAAGGTTACATTGTACATATACACACTGAATGATTTGAGGACTTAGTCTTGTATCGAGGAAGTGAAATAGGTAACATATCCGAATATGCAAGGGATACTAAGTTCGGTTATGATCTAGGAAACTGAATTATGTAGGACTATACTGAGTTATTGATTACGTAACACACAAGTTTCGAGGACGAAACTTTTTTGTAAGGAGGGAAGAATGTTATATCCTGCTTTTTTAATTAAGGGTAAAAAGGTCAATTGGGCCTAATTAATTAGAAAACCTAATTTGATTAGGAAAATTTTCTATTTAAATCACGCTTAGGCTTCTCTCTTCCCCCACTAAAGTGTGCGCCGCATATACAGAGAGAGGCAACGACGTTTTCTTGCTTCCAAATGCCGCCTCTTTTAGGGAGAAATACCACCACTCGATCACGCTCTTCAATGCGTATCCAGTACCAGGTAGGTGCTCCCTTAACATCTGTTAAATACAAAAACGATAATATTTAATTTTCCTATGAAAACGAGATCGTGCATTAGTATTGATGATTGTATAGATGCTTGATTATTAGATTATATGTATATGTGATGAATTGTATGTCCGTGTATATGATCGTATATGTATATATATGTATGATGCTATTTTCATATGAAAACTCGAAAAAGATTTGATTTTTGATGTCGGTGTGAATACCAGAATCGTAGGAAGAAGCGTTTGTGCCGGTGGCGCGTGGCCGGTGGTGGTGGGCTATGACCACGTGCTGCCGGACGGAGGTCGCAGGAAGAAGTGTTTGTACCGACGGCGTGTGGCCGGTGGTGGTGGGCTATGACCACGTGCTGCCGGATGGAGGAATAAGGGGCGGCTGAGGGGGTGTGCTGGGGGTTGGTGCGGCTGGTCAAGCAGGGTGAGGGCTGGGGGCGGAAGAGAGTGGGGGTGCGTTTTGGTGAGGGGCAGCTGGGGGTCTGGTGTGGGCTGGGTGGCAGGGGCGCTGGAGAGGGGATGCTGGGGAGAAGGGATCCGGGGGTGAGGGAGCTGGTTGGGCTGAGAGATGTCGGCTAGGGGGGGATAGGTTTCGTTCGAAATCGGAGAAGGGGGTTAGGGGGACGAAATTGATACTGACGAAAGGAAGGAAATAGAAAATAGAAAAAGGAAAAAGAATAAAGAAAAAGAAAAAGGAAAAAGAATTAAAGAAAAGAAAAGGATAAAGAAGAAGAAAGGAAAGGGAAAGCGAAGGAAGGATTCCGTGTATGATTTCTGTACATTCATGCATCATGACATTGCATATATGTTATGTTCTGTTCCGTTCCGTTCTGTTCTGTAAGGATATGCGAGACGTAAGTCGCATATCTGATCTGTTCCTTCCGTTCCGTTCCGTTCTGTTAGGACCCGGGGTCATGCATTGCACGATTAGATGAATGTTTCTGAGGATGTAGGTTTATCATGCATCACGTATGTGGCATTGCATTTCACGCTCATTTCGCACGATTATGTGTTTTGATTGTTTTAAGAAGTTATGACCGTTATATGTATTTGTGAAAACGTGGACAGTCTATTTTCGTATCACCGTACTTATATGTATTTCACTAATGTCCTAGCATGTATGATCTCACAGGGCCGATGCAGGCAGGGTACCTACTGAGTGACGTTTTTGTCGCTCACACCGTTCGTTTTGTTTTATTACAGATGACTCAGGGTATGATTACATATGGGTTGGAGAAGATTCAGAGTGGGCTCAGTGGGACTCGTAGAGACTGTTTGGGAGGTTGAGGATCAAGAAATAGAGAAGTTTATTTTATTTATTATTTCATTTGAGGACTTAGCTTAGGGATTTCATTTTACGCACTTTACGATGTTGTTTAGGGGATTTTGACTTGATTTTGGCTATATATGATTTTGGGGATTTTGAATTTATTTATTTCGCTTCCGCAATCGAATACTCTGTCGTTTTGATAAGTGTAGAGATTCGTACAGACGCCTTGTATATCCCTTAGTGGAATACGGCGGGCGTACCGGTTCTGACCCTAGAGTTCGGGACGAGACGCTACAATACCAGAGAATAACCATACCATTTACTTATCAAGGATAGGATGAAATAGAGATATCACATGTAAAATGGTAACTCTAAATATGAGACATTGATAGGACAATACACAACTTAGCCACCACTTATACATAAGACTCAGGTGGAGGCATGAGGATGCATTCAACAGACCATCAGATAAAAAACAGCATGCACAAATGTCCATTATTACATAAGTGACAAACATAATAGATGAAACAACTCAATATGAGGTCAACAAGATCCAGAGTTCACTTGATGAGGAGCACTTGCTCATAGCATAAAGCTAATCCTAACACATGCTCCCCTCAAATGACAGCTGGATAAATCAAGCATAATCCAAGAGATAAGTCACAGTTACTAACAAGGCAGATACAGGACAAAACCAAGATTCACAACATTGACACACCAATTAGATATCAGACCATATTTTGGACAACACATAAGACAGGAGTGACACAGATTTAATCAAATATTTCAGCATATACAGGAATCATGAAGAACCAGGCATTGTCATAATGATCACTTGAAGGAAATCACTTGCCCATAACTCATCATTAATCATAGCACATGATCCTTCAAGTGATCACTGAGCCCACTATCAATTAATTTCAATAAACAAAATCCAAGGAACAAATGACAAGAGATGAATCATAAAAGGATTGATATAGCATTTTAACAGATAATATATATATATATATATATTTTTTTTGGCAGAAAAGGATATTTATTATAAGATTGTTCCTCACTTAAGGCGGAGGGAAACCATTATACAACCATGTCTTCGTAATTAACGAAATAATGCAGAAACGTAAGGATTGCCATTCTCCAATTATATATGATATGCCGCATTAAAACCTTGCCAAGTAAAACCACCCTTGTGGATAAAACCTTGGCGAAGGAAAAAGCGTACATATTTATATAATTGGATCGAACATGTGTGGCAAAATGAATTACAAACATGAATTTAAAGTGATCTTCAAGTATAGCCATGTGCGTTTGATGGATGCTGAAGACGTAGGTTGATGTTGTTGACATTGTTGGATTCAGAGCTCTCATGATCGTAGTATATATGCCATCATAACCCATGCAGCAAAAATAGGATACGTCAAATCTTAAGCCATAAGACCGTATGCGTGAAGTAAAATTGTTGAAGAAAATGAGTGACGTACCGACGTTGTCTGAACTCCAATGAAACGCAGACAACAAAGAAAACGTAGTAGACATGATCTGCCGAAACCATATGCTCCACCAATCATTCAGACATGCGCCAACCCGTGTGTCTCGCAAGGTAGGCAGATCACAAACTATGTAAGAAACGATATATGAGAATGTAAGCACAAGTAGGAGAAAACGATGTAGTACCGTTGCTGCCTGTATCCATGCAATGATACAGGCAGATAAAATTAAGCTAGTCATGATCTGGACGAAAAGATGGAGTGGATAAGTCCGTGATAATGCAGCCTCTGACTACCGGGGGCAACTGTGATGACGATGTGAAAACACATAAAGATGGGTGCTGCATCGCATGGGATGCCAAATGATGAGCAGCAGAATTTGCTTCTCGGGGCGTATATTGCAGAGTAGAATTTGTAATTTGAAGGAAAGTGCCCAGTCGCTGTAAATCAGACTGCATCTCCCCGGTTGAGCTTCGCACAGATATCAGTGATTGAATGCTTAAACAGTCTGTTTCAATAATCAGTCTTGAATGTTGTTGCGAGAAGAATATTAAAGAGTATAGTAGAGCTTGTATCTCTGCCCGCAGTGGAGGTAAGTTGGGCAAAGTAAATGCAATTGCTTTAACAAAACATCCAGTAGAATCACGTATAAGGGCACCTGCTGCAGCCCTACCTCGTCCTGCTGCAGCATCTACATTTAGTTTTAGCCTACCTGAGGGTGGGATACTCCATCTTACCAGAGTTAATCTTCGTAGCCGTAGAACAGGAGACAAACCCAATGCAACTAAGGATGGAATAGTAGCAGCAATCTTTTTTCCCGATATTGATGCACACCAACGATATACGTCCATACGAATACGTTCCTCCAAAAGACGTGGTTGTAACTGATCATTGCCAAATGTTACACTTGCATATTCTTTCCATACATTCCAGCATATATAATGAGGAACTATGACTTTCAAATGTCCTTGTAGAGAAGTAGAAGATGATTGAAACCACCAACTCCAGAGTGCTGAACGCAAAGAACTGTAAGTGTGGCATGGCCCATCAAACCAAACCGTGTATTTTCGCCATAATGGAGCAATTATAGGGCATTGCAAAAATAGATGATCAATGTTGCTCGTGTTGTTTTTGCAAAACGGACAATGCGAGGGGTATATAATCATTTGGACAAGTTGTCTGGCAATGGCAATGCACCATTACAAAGCTTCCAGATAAATATTTTGCAAGAAGATGAGGAGCCTGGCCACCAAATATACTTAGTGCTTCGCAATGTGGATTTAACGCTTCTGCATTCGTCATAAGCACCCTTTAATGTGAACTGTCCATTTGAATCCGGCAACCAAGTCCAGCCTGCATGTCCACAGCGAGATCTCTCCTGACAAAATCCGTTAATGTTGCAGATTCTTTTCCAAACTGGAGAATCGTATAGCATAGGTCTATAATGCCCTCTCCTTCCATATTTCTGCTGCATGTATGTGGCCCATAAAGTGGAGCCTTGATGAAATGCCCACCAGATTTTGCAATCAAAGGCCTGTTGTAATGCATTCAGTGATCGAATTCCTACGCCACCCTCTGACACTGGATAACACAATTCCTGCCATGATCTCCATCGATGCTTATTGCCCCAAAAGAAAGCTGACATTCGCCTTTCCAACTCTTTAATTATACTGGCAGGTAATCGTGATGCAGCAAAGAGATGCAATGGGATAGAAGATAAAACCGAGTTAATTAAGACAAGCCGCCCTGCAGTGCTTAGGAGTTTGGTGGACCATCCATTAATACGTTTCTCAAAATGCTGTATTAGAGTAGAGCAATGGATGCTGCGGCAAATGCCTTTATGAATTGGTGCACCAAGATATCTCATTGGCAGAGTCCCCAGTCGCATGCCAAGTTGATTTGCTATACCATGTCCGTTTGTTCCAGAACTTACTACCACAGAGCTCTTATGGAAATTGACCAGCTGGCCAGAGGCTTGTTGATACATTTGTAAAAAGGATATAAAATGACGCAAATTTCTTGGTGCTGCATTAAGGAATATGAGAAGGTCGTCTGCATATCCCAAATGAGATGGTGTAAGTAGTCTGCCATCATGAAATCCCTTGATCCGTCCAGAATGAATCAATGCCTTGAGTCCTCTGCTAAATCCTTCAGATGCCAGTATAAATAAAATTGGAGACAAGGGATCTCCTTGCTTGACGCCTCGGCCTGGGGCAAAGAAACCACACGGTTTGCCATTAATTAGCACCGAGCATTTGGTGGCAAATAAATTGTTTATGATCAGCCGCACAAAGAATGGCTTGAAACCCATCTTCAACAACATAAGAAGCAAATATGCCCAAGACACCCTATCAAAAGCTTTTGCCATGTCAAGTTTGATGATGGCACGACCACCACGTTGAGGCTTGTCAAGGACATGCACCATTTCTTTTGCTAGGAGTATCTGGTCTGTGATGCTACGCCCTTGCAGGAAGCCCGATTGTTCGGGTGATATCAAAGTCGATAAAGTAGGAGCTAGACGAGTAGCAATCAAGCGTGTGACCACCTTAGAGACAAAATTAGTGAGGCATATGGGCCTAAAGTCTGCAAACGTGGATGGTGATGGCACCTTTGGTATTAAAGTGATTAACGCAGCTGCCATCGACGTAGGGACCTTAATACCAATGAAGAATTCCTGCACAGCTTTAAGAACATCCATGCTTATAATTTCCCAACAACGTCTGTAAAAATTACCATTGTACCCGTCTGGACCAGCTACACTGGAAGGGCTTAAGTCCCACACTGCTTGTTTCACCTCTGGTAGCTGAGGTATAGCAAGAAGACGTTCATTCTCTGAATCTGTTAGCAAGGATGGAACATATTGCAGCACATTGTCATACCCCATGGTTGGTTCCTCTTGAAAGATCGCAGCAAAATACCTGACAGCTTCATTTTGGATATCATCTTCCTGATCATATATCTGTCCTTGCACTGATGATATTCGGACCAATTTCTGCCTTCGCTGTTTGTCTTTTACAATATTGTGAAAATATGCGGAATTGGCATCCCCTTCCTTTATCTAAGTAACTCGCGCCTTCTGTTGCCAAAACTGACACACCCGTTTTTGAGCTGATTGTAGGACTGCCTTAGCCAAATGATATTTAGTTCTATGTTGATCTGTCGGATTGCTATCATAGTCTTTTTCGGCGGCAACTACCCTGGCCTCTGCATCCACTACTGCATCAAAGACATTTCCAAAGACATTCTTGTTCCACCGCCTCAGATCTGTTTTTAAGCGTTGTAGCTTAGTATATAGACCCCGCATACCCCCAGTTGTCGGGTAAGAGGTCCAATTATGTTGCACAAACTGCATAAAATCCGGATGAGTCAACCAAACATCCAAGAATCGAAATGAACGTGGGCCTATGTTCTGATTATCACGGCATGTAAGCAATAAGGGAGCATGATCTGAGGTAGCACGGTTTAAATGCTGGACCTGAACAGTGCCAAATGTATCATGAAACGAAGACGTGCATAGAAGTCTATCCAATCTTCTGCTTACCTTGCCCAAGCCTCTGCCATCCGACCATGTGTATTTAGATCCATGGTATTGAATGTCTACCAAACCAGCCGTGTGGATCCATGTTGCAAAATCCGTTATTTGCCTAACAGTTGGCACGGATGATCCTCGATGCTCATCCAAAGACGCAAAAGTATTAAAATCCCCCCCTACAATCCACGGTTCTAATAGGGTATCAGAAATATGTTGTAAGTCAACCCATAGCTGCCTACGCGCAGACAGCGTGTGTGGACCATATACCGCAGTCCAACAGAAAGATGTTCCACTTGGTATCCATTGAAAATGTAGTGAAATGTTTCTATACCCATGTTTAATCTCTGTAGCTAATAGTAATGCTGAAATCCAAAAGACCCAAATCTTCCCATCTAAGGACATAGCTGCTTTGTTAAAACCAAGCTGAGCCTATATAATTCCAACTTTGATTCTGGTAACTTAGGCTCGATGAGAACAAGTAAGTGAACGTGGTGTTGACGCACCAAAGACTGCACACGATTATAGGAGGTGTGCAAACCCCTTACATTCCATATAATGCAGTTCATTTTGGAGACGAAGGCTCCAAGTTTGTGGAAGATCTTGTAACCATGGCTGAAGGTGGAGGTCTGACCACATCCTTTTTCTTTGCACGATGTCTTTTCTGTGTTCCTTCAATGATGCCTCCGACCACAATGTTATCTGAACTGCGTGCCAATGGGGGCGGATCAAGTGATGGATCAGTGACTTGAGGCAAACGTGCTGTGATATTCTCAACCGCTATTCTTAGGTCAGCAGCGCTTAGTAACGGTTGAGAAACATAATCATCCGTGTCTGTTGCATGACCAGAATTTGGCGAATCCGGATAGGCATCCCTTGGTAAAGGTTCTACCGAAGTTGAAATTAGGCGTGCAATATCTTGTTTATCGGTAACTTGTATCTGAATTTGTGTGCGTTGTGGGATGTCTGCGGACTTTTCTTTATCCTCACGTGAAACAGTAAGAGACGCTGCTGGAATTTGTTCAACCTGTGGATGTGCCACATGTGTGACAGCAGGTGAATATGCTTCTTGGACTACTTCAGCAATATCATCCTGAACTACAGTAAATGGGATATCCTCTGGAACAGTTGGAGCAGGGTGCAGCGAAGGATTGACATCAGATTTCTGAGTGGCCCCTTTTTTTGGAGTCCAACGTTGTGGACGTATGGCATGTTTAATAGGCGGCTAGACTTGTGGTATAGCAGCATTGTCCGTAGTTGCTACATCATCTTTTTTACAAGAACTGGCATCATGTCCTAAGGTTCTGCATGAAGTACAGTATGATGGCAAATTTTCATATTCCACCGGTTGAAAAAATTGATGATCCGCACTTTGAATATATAATTTCTGTGGCAATGCTTGGGAGACATCTATCTCAACACAAATTCTAGCTATCGAAGGGCGTAATAAATTAGATGTGGCAGTATCTGGCCGTAATGGCGTCCCAATCATGCGTGCAATCTCACATAGAGCATCATGACTATGCAGATAGATAGGCAATCCTGGTAATGATATCCATATTGGGACAATGGGGACATCTGCTTTTGGATCAAAATCATATGTCCACTTGGTAACCCTCATATGATATCCTAAGACAGTCCATGTTCGTCGTGAAAAACAACGATAATAGTCGACTTCTGCATCAAATTGCAGCAATATATGGGTGGGATCAAGCAAGGTGATTTTAACTGCTGCAGAGAAGCCTATTTTTTCGAAGCATTTTCGGATGGCTTCTAATTTTGGTCTACCATACCAAAAAGTGCCTACAAGACAATGTTGAAATGGGGCGGAAAGATTTTTTACCTCCTCATGAGAGAATTTGATAGCAGGAAAGCCTTTAAATCGTGTGATCTCACGTGGAGGGAGCGATGGCGATGATTTTGCATGGAGGACGGAGGCATACGTGCGTTGAGGATTCATGACAAATAACCGATGTATGCATGCATAGAAAACGAAAAAGATTCCAACTTCACGTCAATGGAAGATTGCAATGCGAAAGAGAAGAAGGAGTGGAGCAAGGAGAGGCCGGAGATGCAGTGCGAAGGGGATGGCGGCTACGCCGCCAGCCACAGCCGGCGATCGCCCCAAGGAGAAACCATTTTTTTTTTACGTCATATATATATATATATATATATATATATATATATATATATATATCAACATCTCAATCGGACAACCTCGGATCACTCTCCTATTTTTTGGAATGTGTGGAGCAAGTTGCCAGATCGCCTGTTTCATTCAGATATTTAGATGCGTGGGTGACGCATCAAGATTTTGACAGTTTGGTAACACATACTTGTCAATCTTTACCAACAACGGGAGGAATGAGAGGATTCTATTCTAAACTTTGTCAATTGAAAAGATGTTTGATTGCATAGAACAAGGATGTCTTTGGGAATATATTCGATGCAGTAACCAACGCAGAAATGGATGTCACAAGACGGGAAAGACAATATGATGCAAACCCTACTGATGATAATCAAATGTTGTATCATCAAAAAATGGCTACATTGCGATTAGCTCAATCTAGAGCTTTATCATTTTGGAGACAAAAGTCCAATGTAAAATGGATGAAAGAAGGCGATGCAAACATAAAATTCTTTCATCAGACCGTCAAAGAGAGGTGACGCAAACAATGCATACGACGTATCCTGAATGCCAATGGAGAAGAATGTGATACGCAGCAGTCTATTGAAAATGAGGCCATTAGATATTTTCAAGCGCTATTCTCAGAAGAGCAAACTGGCGGCTATGATTTCATCTTACAATATATACATCCGCAGGTTACAGATGAGGATAACTCCATGCTAATGGCTTTACCTACGCTAACAGAAGTAAAACAAGCTGTGTAGGAATTAAGTCCAACAAGTGCAGCAGGTCCCGATGGCTTTCCGGGATATTTCTATCGACATTTTTGGCAGTTAATTTCTTCAGATGTACATAAGGCGGTGCAAGAATTTTTTATTGGGATTTCCCCACCGACGCAAATGGCGGCAGCTCTTATCACTTTAGTACCTAAGGTGTCCAGTCCATTATCCTTTTCTGAGTTCCGACCGATATGTTTGAAGAACTTTTTGGCCAAGGTAATTACGCGCATATTAGCCACGTGCATTTCACTCATTTTAACGAGATTGATCTCTCCAGAACAAGCAGGATTTCTGAAAGGCCGAGACATTACAGAGCAGATATTATTAGCGCAAGATATGGTGCATGTTCTAGACAGGCCAGTACGCGGTGGACATGTGTTGATTAAGCTAGATATGGCCAAAGCATTTGATCGAGTCAGTTGGGACTATTTGACAGCTATTCTAACAAAAATGGGGTTTCATCCGAGATTGATTCGGATTCTGATTAATAATTTGAGAGCAACGCGTTGTTCAATCTTAATAAATGGCAAACCAGCTAGTTTTTTCCCGATCTCAAGGGGTGTAAAACAAGGTGACCCACTTTCTCCGTTCTTGTTTATTTTGGCGTCAGAAGGATTTTCTCGAGGGCTAAATCAACAAATGACTGATGGAGTAATAACCGGTTTAAATGCCGAAAGAGTACCTCTTGTTTCACACTTAGGATTTGCTGACGATTTGGTAATTTTTTTGAATGGCACAATATTGAATTTACAAAAATTTCGACGATTTTTGGATGCGTATCAAACTGCGTCGGGTCAACTGGTTAACCTCACTAAAAGTCAGTTTGTGGTTGGAGAAGGTGTCTCTGGCTCCCGTGTTGCACAAGCTTTTGGAATGCGACAAACATCTTTACCTATTAAATACTTGGGATCATATCTATATCGAGGTATAAATCGCGCAGTTTACTGCACCTCTTTGATTAATCATTTTGATGTTGTGTTGAATTCGTGGTCTTCTAAATTACTCTCCATGGCTGGCCGACTTGTTCTTCTACAGCATGTGTTATCTTCTATGCCTCTACACATAATAGCTAGCTCTAGATTGCCAAAAAGTGTCATTGGGCTACTTAATCGCAAAATGTCTATGTTCTTTTGGAATAATAGACATCATTAGCAATCATGGGATACTATTTGCCGCCCAAAGGAATATGGAGGCATAGACATTCAATCTCTAACGGTGTTGCATCATTCATACGACTGTCATTTGTGGTGGCGTATCATCATTCACATTCACTATGGGCAGAATTTTGCCGGATCAAGTATGGCAAAAGGAATACAATATATGCTCACATTTATGACTCACCTTCATGGAAGCGTATTTGTAGAATTAATGACTACATGGTTCCATTAGTTCAGACTTCAGAAGATGGTCTAAATTGGACTGCCGAATCTACAAGCCAATTTTCGTTAAAGTCATCTTATACCTTGTGGTTTTCGGGTCAATCGCAATTCACCACAGTTAAACATATATGGTGGAATACAATGCCATTGGGAGGGAGATTGTTCTTATGGAAATTATGGAGGCGATCCTTATCTATATCAGATAATTTACAATCGTGGCAAGTTATATATCCTACACAATGTGCTTTCTGTAGAGTTCAGTCGGACAACATAGATCACATTTTTCTTCGGTGTGCTGTCATCAAACGATTATGGAATGAAATAGCAGTCATATTTTCGGGACCACTGCCTCGTCTATTTGGTATACGAGGTTACCTTATGCGATGGTGGAGAACATCCTCACCACATACAATGATTGGCCAGTTGAGAACTGTAGTTCCAGCTTTCGTGGTATGGGTCATTTGGAAGGAATACATGCGAATACGTTTTAGAGATGAAATCTTTCTGTATCAGCGGCTATTTGAGCGGGTAAGAGATCATAGGGGAGAAAATTTGCACAGCACATACCGCATTTATCAGTGCTTTCTTTCTCCCCAATCATTCTTTCACGACGAGCAAGTATTATACGATGGTTGCAGCCACCGGTAGGCATATTTAAATTAAACGTTGATGTAACAGTTCAGCAAACAAAGGCTGCAGCTAGAGCAGTACTGCGTGATCATAGAGGGCGTTTCATCTCGGCTATTGTTTTCTATCTACCTGCTATGCCCCCATTGCGAGCAGAACTCATGGCGCTTCAGTATTCACTTATTTATTACTCACAGACATACGACCAACTTACTGTCGAGACAGATTGTCAAATTTTATTAAGTCACATTGCTCGATCGCAATTTTATACAGGCGGATATGCGGCTGATATTAGGAGAACGCAAACATTTTTGCAGCTGAATGGTTCAACTTTGTCCTATTGCCCAAGAGAAGTGAACACTGCGGCACATTCACTTTCCCGGTATGGTCTGCAGGCAGCTGGATTCATATTCTATGATCATATATCAGCATTGCCTTGCGAAGTTAGGGGCGCAATAATTTTAAATGCAACATTGTCCAACTTCAGATTTTAGTTCATCTATAAGTCTCCCTATGGGTTGGCGCACTCAGGATGAAGTTGCCTATGTCATCTATTGGCATATGCAACGTTAGTATGTTTTTCTACTGATCTTTCTATTACTTACTACTACACTCATTGGCATGCTCTTTATGGATTTTAATCTTTGGTTTTGTGATCTGGATTTTTATACTGAGTCTTATGGGCATCGGCAAGGGGACGAATATTTCCTATCCTCAATGGACGATATCAATGAGGAGTTGGCTAGGATTTACTGTATGTTGCCTGTGTTCTGTTGGAATACAGGCAACATTGGTACGTATTGTATATCTTTAATTTCCTTTACATCCTGTCATATTTCACAATTACTGATCATATTGCTTTGGTGGAATACTTGGCGTTTCACGGAGAACCATTCATTCTACACAAATTCGCCTGCTATAACCAGGACAACATTCGTGTATCATCAACGATGGAGATGGAAGCAACAGCTAGTCATTCACACTTGTAAATCATTAGCTTTACGTCACATTTTATGTATTAGTACATTATCATTTTTATTAGCTACTATACTGCGTTTTTTGTACATTTTCTACATTCTGTTTTATTTGGCTTGGGAGAGTCTCCCTCCGTAACAAGGGCAAAATATAACCACGGTATTCCTCACCATAAGTGAGGGCAAATTACATTAATAAAATCTCCGGACGGTACCGTCCGTCTTTCATCAAAATATATATATATATATAATCTTCGACATGCTCTCCCTCTCTGGCAATCTCCGGGAACCATGGCGGCGGCGCTAAACTGCCGCCGTTCGCCTTTCCGTTACAATTCCCTCCCTCCCCAACGTTCTGCGTCTCCCCTCCCTACCTTTTCTCTACAGAAATGTCTTCCAAGCAGAATCAAAACCCTAATCCGCAATTGTCGCAACTAGCGCTGCCGACGAAGACTTTTGCATCACTTTTCACAACAACAATTCCAACGACGGTGGCTCCTAAACCAATTCAGAAATTTAAGGGCAGTCCAATGATCTCATTTACAGAAGATGAGATTCAATCTCTAGCAGCACCATATCGCTATACCCTAGTTGGAACATTCTGGTATGGCCACCCTCCACTAGCGACGATCCGATCAGCAATTAATCGCATTGGGTTTCTTGGATCCGTGAAAGTCGGACTGCTGGACGCTATGCATGTATTATTACATTTTTATCAAGAACAAGATTATATACGCTGTTTTGCATGTCGCGGACGGATGATCTCTGGCAAACATATGCGCGTCATGAAGTGGACGCCGGATTATGATCCGGTAAAAGAGGTACCTGTGGTTCCAATCTGGGTTACCTTTTCGGGCTTACCCATCTATTTTCACAGAAAAGATGCTCTTTTCCAAATCGATCATATGCTAGGCACGCCGTTGAAGCTTGATGCCGCCACCACGTCTGCTATAAGACCATTAGTTGCTAGAGTTTGCATTGAACTAGACGTCTCCAAAGAGCTACCCCAACGAGTTTTTATTCAAGCACCATCCCGGACAATCATGCAAACTATGGAATACGAATATCTGCCTTCCTATTGCTCTGCATACTATCGTCTTGGGCATACGCAGGAACAATGTGGAAAACAAAACCCTGATGATCAAAGTGCTCTTGAGCCGTCTCAAACGAGAGGGGTTCCAGAAGAAAGGGTTCATAAGTCTCAGGATAAAGTGCCAAAACAACGCTGACTCCAAAGAAACTATCTGATGTACCCCCAAACGTTGACGCATAGGAGGCCAACACCGCTTCAGATCATGTGATGCCCCCGCTGTTACATATATCGTAGATTACTACTCATGAAGATACCCATTTGGATCTCACACAAAATCAGGACCTATCTCGATTAAGGAGTCAGGATGACTGCTGCTTAATTGAACCCGCAGTTGGTGAAGAAACAGCCACTCTTTCGGACACCGAATTAGTCATTCACAAATTTGTTAATCAACTGGATGTGCAGGATAAGAAAATCTATGATGCCATGGCCAGCCTAGTTGAGATCGCATATCTGGATGCACGTCGATCAGTGGATCAACAAGAGGCCCCTTCGGATCCTAGCTCCTCTGTGGCACCGCGAATTTTACGTCGTAATTATCAAGCAGTCCCTACATCGCTCAGACTAACCAGGTTAAGGGATGCGCACCTCTCAAACTCTTTTGATATGTTATCTTAATGAAGATCATTGCATGGAATGTCAGGGGTATTCGTACCTCTATGCATAGAGTGCTGTCATTAATTCGTCGTTATCATATTCATGTATTGATTATTTTAGAACCAAAAGCTATGCCATTGTTGTTACAGTCTTATCGCTTACAACTAGGCTTTACAAATGCTTTGTCCGCCAATGATGATCATATTTGGTTTTTCTGGAAGGATTCCATTCTCACTTTGGAAGAGGAAAGGGCTGGAGTTCAAAACTACTCTATCAAGCTTCGGTGGCTTGCGAATGGAGATAAATTCTGGCTAACAGCGGTTTATGATCATCATTCACTGTCTGCTAGGCGTCCATTATGGGCGGACTTGATGCTATTTCACTCGTCTGTATCTCTACCTTGGTTGATTGGTGGTGACTTCAATACATTTCGCACTTTGGATGAGCATCGAGGCCTCTCCACCCCTACGTTGCATTCATTACAAGAGTTTAATGATTGTATCACACACTGTGAGCTACAGGATATCTCTTTTAAAGGGTCACTATACACGTGGTCAGAAGGACGGGGATTAGGACGAGTGTGGAGGCGTCTAGATCGTTTCATGTGCTCACCATCGTTTTTTAACTTGTTCCCAGTATTGAATCTACAACACCTTAATCGGGCAACATCTGATCATGCTCCTCCTTATCTTTCATGCGATCTTGAGATTTCACGGGGTCCGGCAACATTCAGATATCTCGACACTTGGACTACACATCCGGACTTTGATGCGTTTGTTCAACATCATTGGCAATCTTTTCCGACAGTAGGAGGGATGTGGGGTTTCTACGACAAACTTCGCCGACTAAGAATCCAGCTACAGAAATGGAATCGGGACGTTTTTGGAAATATCTTTGATCATGTGGCGCAGGCAGAGGAACAAGTGATTATACATGAAAGGACATTTGATGCTGATCCCTCTCCGGTTAATCGAGAACAATATCATTACAGTTTGGCTCAGTTGAACCTCGTGCAGTCCCGGGCATTTCTTTACTGGAAACAGAAGGCTAATGTTAAATGGCTCAAAGATGGAGATGTTAATACCTCCTTTTATCATCAGACGGTTAGGGACAAGCGTCGTAGACAGATTATCCGCCGCATCTTGTGTGACGATGGCACAGAATGTGTTCTTTCCGCAGACATAGCATCAGAGGTCGTACATTATTATTCCTCTCTATATTCTGCGGAACCATGTACAGATTACGAGAATATCATGCAGTATATTCCAAAGTGTTGAAAACTGAAGATAATCAAATGCTATTAAAACTGCCAGATCTACAAGAGGTTCAGAAGGCCGTTTGGGAACTCAGTCCATCCAGTGCAGCGGGTCCAGATGGGTATCCAGGTTCCTTCTACATACGATTTTGGAAGCTTATATGCACAGATGTACATAGAGCTATGCAAGAATTCTTTCTCGGCATCTTGATGCCAAAAGCTGTTGTGGCTGCTACTATTATACTAATACCTAAAGTCCTGAATCCGCAGACATTTACTGACTTCAGGCCAATTTGCCTAACAAACTTTATTTGTAAAGTTGTCACACGTTTGATTGCCTCTAGGTTGGGTTGTTTGCTACCGCGTCTTATATCACCTGAGCAGGCAGGCTTTATGAAAGGCCAAGGTATCACTGAACAACTTTTGCTTGCGCAAGAAATGGTACATGTGCTAGATAGGCATAATAGAGGAGGACATGTGATGATCAAACTTGATATGACTAAAGCCTTTGATCGAGTAAGTTGGCAATATCTTGAGCATATTTTGAGAAATTTTGGATTCCACACACGATTGATACGCATATTAATCAATTACTTGGGCACCACGCGATGTTCCATTCTACTCAATGGTAAGCATACAGAATCCTTTTCAGTAGGCCGTGGAGTCAAGCAGGGAGATCCCTTATCTCCTTTACTTTTTATCCTATCATCTGAAGGGTTTTCTTGTGGATTGAAAGCATTAATGCAAGCATGAAGGATCAAGGGATTCTCGGCTGGAAGGGCACCGTGTGTTTCACACCTGGGTTTCGTAGATGACTTATTGATTTTCTTGAATGGCACCACTTGAAACCTACATAGATTTCGATCCTTTTTAGATGCATATCAGCAGGCGTCGGGACAGTTAGTTAATTATCATAAGAGTCAAATTGTGGTTGGCCAAGGAGTTTCTGGATCGGCAGCGGCGACCACATTGGGTATGCGTTTGACAGCCCTGCCCATTAAATATCTTGGATCATTTCTGTATAAATGTATCAATCGCTCCAGGTATTGTACGCCATTATTGAACCATTTTGACGCAAAGCTCACATCATGGTCGACTAAGTTGCTGTCAATGGCTGGAAGACTAGTATTAATAAAGCATGTACTGAGTTCTATGCCTTTACATATCATTGCTAGCTCAACCTTGCCAAAGAGTGTCATTACGATTTTACATAAGAAAATGGCATCCTTTTTATGGACTCAGGGTCATCATTGGAGGTCCTGGCCATCGCTGTGCCAGGCTAAAGATGCAGGTGGATTGAGTTTGCGCAATCTGGTAGATCTACAAAAGGCCTATGATTGTCAACTGTTGAAATAATAGCAAATTATGATTGTTGTGGCCGTTAGCATTGTAACGGTAACAAGAGTTTTTTATTCTGTTGTTTTCTATAGCCGTTAGCTTTTGAGTCTATTTAAGGATAACAGACTGCATTTTGTAAAGGTGCTGAAGCACATTACTTTGAATGAAGATTAATTGTTCTTGTTGAGTAAACTTTGCTTATTTCAGTTTATTCCATATGGTATCAGAGCTAAGGCTTATTTTCTACTGAAATATTTATATGATCACGAAGTGCACTGGCAAAATCAGTCCAGGCAATATTTCTTCGTCTCTGCATATATGTGCTCTGTGTCTAAAGAAAGAAGACGTAGTGGAGAAGACGAGTGGAAGATGTTAGTGTATGTGCCCTAGGCCATGATTTGGATATTTATGTTATGCATTTATTATTAATAAAAGAGGTTTTATTATCATTATTGTTGGTTAGTATGTTACGCAATTTTGATATATGTCCCTGATTCATTATTGTTATAGAGATAAAATAATTTATAATCAGTATGAGTATTGATTTGATAATCATGAGATGATTATGTGTATGGTGATACGAATCAATCTCATAGATACTTGTTAGAGAACAGTGTATTGGATAGACCCATCATGAGATTACTACATGGATTAGCGTCATAAGTAAATCTTACGATAGTCATGTTTTAATCCTTTGACTTGAGATTGTCATAGTTTCCAACATAAGGACTATTATATTTTGACATGATCAAACGTTATCCGTAATTGGATAATAATAAAGGTCATGATTGAATGTGATAGAAATTATGTAGAGGATATTGAACAATCAAGATAGAATTTGTCCCTCTCTTTTGAGAGTGATATCTTTGGGCCCCTCGATTAGTGAGACTGTGAAATGCATGGCCGTGCTCAAATGAATTGATAGTGTGATCAATATCATTTGTTTTATCAGTCCACTTAGAGATCGAGTAATCATATGTTTGAACAATATAAGTATGACGCTGACCATGACTTATGTTCAAACTAGATATCGTGTGACAAAGGGATTAATGCATGTGCTATTAGGCTAGTTGGACTTTACTCGTATTAATTGGGTAGTCGTAATGTCTTTCTAGAGACCAATTACGACTTGTTGGTTTAATAGAGATTTAATCAACTGCCAATTAATATGGACCTATCGGGTCACACACAAGAATGCGTATGGCTGAGATTAATAATATTAATGATATTAATATTGGATATTAATTATTATTATTATTATTATCGTTTTAATATTAATAATATTAATATTGGATATTAATTATTAATATTATTATTATTATTTTCGTTTTTGTGGTTATATGTATATATATATATATGATGTCGGATAATAATGAGAGAATCCATATCTGATATGGATTTTGAATATCCTGACAGAATCCATATCTGATATGGATTTTGATTGGCATCAACGAAACCGATTAGGACTCGGTTTTTAATATCCATATATGTGTATATATATATGTATGTATCTCGTACATAGAGACATACGAAATACACACGAAAACAACAGAAACCCTAGAGCCGTTTTTTGGAGAAAAGCGAGTTCTCTCAGCCGCGCCGTTCAAGAGCTAGCACTCCGGGTGGAAGCATTCGTGTGGATACCGACAGAGGGTGTTCGTGATTTCGCACCTCTTCCATCTGCGGATTTCGAATCTTCGGAGGTAATTTTTGAGTTTTTTTCATCGATTAAACGAACAACATGGATCCTTGGTAGGAAATCGGAGATCAAGTTTTGTTTTTTCCGCTGCGCGTTTTGCAGTGATCTCGTATGATTTCCTAACAGTGGTATCAGAGCCACTTGTTGTCTCGTTTAAATCGACTATATCATGCTTATGTGTTTACTGTTTTTCGTATGGCATGATATGTATAAAACAGTAATTCGGATTTCATATGATGAGAGAAGAATGTTGTTTTTCAATTCGTTTTCATGAGATGATTTGTATACGGCGGTAATCGTTTGTCATGTGATGATCAAAACCGATTTTGTTTATATTAGATATAATCACTCGATATGTGTAAAACCTTATTCGAATCTCATCTGGTGATATCAGATTGATGTTTTCAATTCGTTTTCATCAGATGTTATAATTCGAGATTGTTATATGTGATATAAAGTTTTCGTTTTTCATGAGATGATCAAAAACGATTATGTTTATATCGATATGAACAACCGATTGATGGTTCTGTTTTCGTGTTTCGAAAGACAGATTATCAATTCGATGATGATTCTGATTTCTAGTTTCGGATGAAGATTATCGATTTGATTGATATTCTGTTTTAAGGTTTGCGAATGACAGCCATCGATTCGATCGATGCTTCTATAAGGGTTTACACGTAATCAAAACAGTAAGATTGTTAATATGATTGACGCGTATGTGTTAAGGTTTCGAAAAAAAAATTATCAATGCGATTGATACTTTCTGTTTGGCTTCGAGGGGTGCTGCCCCTCGACCCCGCCTAGGGGCTCTGCCCCTCGGACCCCGCCCAGGGGCGCTGCCCTATAGTTCGTTACCGTGACATTAAGAATGTCAATATATATTTATTTTTTATAATATGTTTGTGTAAAATATATTATAATTGTTGATGTCTTTGCATGGTGCATAGCATGGCCTCAGGACCTATGTGATTGACTTAGTCATATTCTGTTTTGGGTTATTATGGCCTGCGTGCCGCTGTAGTTTTTGTTGTATTTTATTATACAATTAGTCAGGTTTTTTTTTATTATTGTAATAAATGAAGAATCAAGCTACAAAAGTGGTGATGACGACACATACCAAGGACGAGTGGATTCCATGGAGATGGAGGCACGAGCTCAAGACAAGAAGATATGTATCATTGCAAATGTTGTAATAGAAAGTCTTTCACATAGGGTTTCCTTTATGATCTTCATTTGGTCTCATGAAGATCATATTTAGTTTGACCATGCTATGTCACGTTTACATATTTATCATTTTGTATGAGATGCGTGGATGATAGATTATATATGCATATAGGATGCTACGATATAATGATATGCAATGCAAGACATAAACTAAGTTGAACCCTCATCAATAATTTAAGTCTTTATGCCATCCATGTCTTAAACACCTGTTAAAACTGGGATTGTATTAAAGTAGGTATTGCCAAAGCAATGTGCTTTAAACATTCCTAGCTACATAGGATGAGTAATAGTGTTACTCATATGTTTAAAATTGGTTAGACTTAATTGGGCTATCAAAACGGTTTTGGGCCCAATGCATTAGATGGAATCTAACATACAATGATATATGATGTCATTATTCCATAAATTCTAAGAGTTACATGAGATGTAATTGGTAAAGAAGTTACCTACCTAAATAACTTAATTTTAAGCGTCATGCCAAAGCTGAGTTTAGAATTAAGTCAAATATGGATCTTAGCTCACTAAAATATTTCTTTTGAGGGTTATGTTTTAGTGAGAGTTTTATAAATTTTAACCTCATTATTAATAAAGTGTTACTTTGCATGTTTTGTAGATCATAAATGGCTGCTAATAACAATTCCACCTTATCGCTGCGATCAATCCTTGAGAAGGAAAAATTAAAAGAATGCGGGACTAATTTTGTTGATTGGTTTCGAAACTTGAGAATCGTTCTCAAGCAAGAAAAGAAGTCCTACGTGCTCGATGACCCTGTCCCTGAACCACCTCCTACTGATGCTTCTGTTGCTGTTAAGAACAAATATAAGAAGCATGTTGAAGATTCAAACGACATAGGATGTCTTATGTTGGCAACTATGTGTTCAGGACTTCAGAAAGACCTAGAACACTTAGAAGCTTATGAGATGAGTGTGCATCTCAAACAAGCTTTCCAACAACAGGCTAGGCATGATAGGTTCGACACCGCTGTTGCACTTTTTGACTGTAAGATGTCTGAAGGTGAATCTGTTAGCGCTCATGTTTTAAAGATGAAAGGCTATATAGATCACCTTGCAAGACTTGGATATCCCCTGAGTTTGGAACTCGCCACGGATTTGATCCTACACTCTTTGCCTAGCAGTTTTTCTCAGTTCGTTATGAACTACAATATGAATAATATGGAAAAGTCCATTCCTGAGCTACACGGTATGCTCAAAACTGCTGAGGGGAATATCAAAAAGCCTACCTATGTATTGAGTGTCAATATCAAGCCTTTGAAAAAGAAAGGTAAAGGCAAGGGTAAGCTCAAAAGTGCGAAGGGTGCCAAAGGGTCCAAGGGTCAAGCTAAACCGAAACCTGGTCCCAAGACAAAGGTTCCTAAGGAAGGAACTTGTTTCCATTGCAACAAGCCTGGGCACTGGAAAAGAAATTGTGATGTTTATTTGGAGGAGTTGAAGAAGTTGAAGGGTAGTGCGACTACATCTTCAGGTATTTATGTTATAGAAATTAATTTATCTACTTCTTCTTCATGGGTATTAGATACTGGATGTGGATCCCATATTTGTACAAATATGCAGGGGCTCAAAAGGAGTAGGATGCTGAAGAAGGGCGAGGTGGACCTACGTGTTGGCAATAGAGCAAGAGTTGCTGCTATAGCTGTAGGGACCTATGAGCTTGTCTTGCCCAATGGGCTTTTGTTAGTTTTAAACAATTGCTTTTATGTTCCTACTATGAGTAGGAATCTTATTTCAGTATCTGTTTTGGATGATGAAGGTTATTCATTTTTAATTAAAAATAAGAAGTGTTCTATTTTTGATAAAAATGACTTGCTTTATTGTATTGCAAGTAGTTATAATGGCATTTATGTCCTTAACCTTGATGATTCCAATGACGGTAATATTTATAACATATCTTCAAAGAGAACTAAGCCAAATGAATTAAACCCTGCATATTTATGGCATTGTCGCCTTAGCCATATAAATGACAAGCGCGTATCTAAACTCCATCAAGATGGATTATTAGATTCATTTGATTTTGAATCATTTGAAAATTGCGAGTCTTGTTTGCTTGGAAAGATGACAAAGACCCCTTTTACTGGACATAGTGAAAGGGCTAATGACTTATTGGGCTTGGTACATACAGATGTATGCGGCCGAATCAGCATTTGTGCCAGAGGAGGATTTCAGTATTTCATTACTTTTACTGATGATTTTAGTAGGTATGGCTATGTCTACCTAATGAAACATAAGCATGAGTCTTTTGAAATGTTTAGAACTTTTCAAAATGAAGTACAAAATCAACTGGTAAGACAATTAAAACGCTTCGATCAGATCGAGGTGGTGAATATTTGAGCCAAGAATTTGACCGACATCTAAGAAATTGTGGAATCGTTTCACAGTTGACTCCTCCAGGAACTCCACAATGGAATGGTGTTTCTGAAAGGAGAAATCGAACTTTATTAGATATGGTTCGATCTATGATGGGTCAAGCAGATCTTCCTTTATCTTTTTGGGGTTATGCCTTGGAGACAGCTACATTCATTTTGAACCGTGTACCATCTAAAGCGGTTGAAAAGACACCATATGAGATGTGGACTGGTAAGAGACCCAGTTTGTCTTTTCTTAAGATTTGGGGTTGTGAAGCTTATGTGAAAAGATTAGTGTCAGATAAGCTAGCTCCAAAATCTATCAAATGTATTTTTGTGGGGTATCCTAAAGAAACTAAAGGGTACTATTTCTATATTCCCTCAGAGAACAAAGTGTTTGTTGCTCGAAATGGAGTCTTTTTGGAAAAGGAGTTTTTCTCCAAGAGAACTAGTGGGAGTATAGTACAACTTGAGGAAACTCAAGTTCCACAAGATATCGTTGAACCGTCTTTAGAGACAATTTCAGAACCACAAAAAGTTGTGGAGCCTGAAAATGTAACACAAGTCCAACGCAGAACTGATAGGATACATCGTCAGCCAGAGAGATATGGATTTCTTGTGACTGATGATAGTGAAGTTATGCTCATAGATCAAGATGAGCCTACTACCTATCAGGAAGCTGTGTCTGGTCCAGATTCAGATAAATGGCTTGGAGCCATGAATTCTGAGATGCAATCCATGTTTGATAACCAAGTTTGGTCTTTAATTGATCCTCCAGAGGGTATTAAGACTATTGGTTGCAAATGGGTTTTCAAGAAGAAAACTGACATGGATGGAAATGTGCAAACCTACAAAGCAAGGCTTGTGGCTAAAGGTTTCAAGCAAACTCATGGTATAGACTATGATGAAACCTTTTCACCAGTAGCTATGCTTAAGTCTATTCGAATTCTCCTTGCCATAGCAGCATACTATGATTATGAGATATGGCAAATGGATGTCAAAACTGCTTTCCTTAATGGAAATTTACTCGAGGATGTGTACATGATACAACCTGAGGGTTTTGTAAATCCTGAGAATTCAAAGAAGGTTTGCAAGCTTTAAAGGTCCATCTATGGATTGAAGCAAGCATCTCAAAGCTGGAATCTTCGTTTTGATGAAATAGTTAAGAACTTTGGTTTCATCAAGAATGAAGATGAACCTTGTGTTACAAGATGGTTAGTTGGAGTGCAGTAGTGTTTCTGGTCCTATATGTGGATGACATATTGCTTATTGGAAATGATATCCCTACCTTGCAAAAGGTTAAGGCTTGGTTAGGGAATTCATTCTCGATGAAAGACTTGGGCGAGGCTACCTATATCCTTGGTATCAAGATCTATATAGATAGATCTAAAAGGATAATAGGCTTGAGTCAAAGTACATACATAGATAAAATGTTGAAGAGGTTCAACATGCAAGAGTCCAAGAAAGGATTCCTGCCTATGTCTCATGGCATTCATCTTAGCAAGAATCAATGTCCTCAGACATCTGATGAGCGAGATCGAATGAATAAAATTCCTTATGCTTCTGCTATAGGATCGATCATGTATGCCATGTTATGTACTAGACCAGATGTCTCATATCCATTGAGCACAACCAGTAGATATCAAGCTGACCCCGGTGAAGGTCACTGGACACCTGTCAAGAATATTCTTAAGTACCTCAGAAGGACTAAAGAAGTATTCTTGGTTTATAGAGGTTTGGATGACGAGTTAGTTGTAAATGGTTACACAGATGCTAGCTTCCAAACCGACATAGATGATTTCAGATCGTAGTCCGATTTTGTATTCACATTGAATGGTGGAGCTGTTAGTTGGAAGAGTTCAAAACAAAGCACTGTGGCTGATTCTACAACAGAGGCTGAGTATATAGCAGCATCAGATGCAGCTAAAGAAGCCGTTTGGTTGAAGAAGTCCATCACTAAGCTAGGAGTGGTACCTAGCATTGCAAATCCTGTGGACATTTATTGTGACAACAATGGTGCCATAGCACAAGCAAAAGAGCCTAGGTCTCATCAGAGATCTAAACATATACTCAGACGCTACCATCTCATTCGAGACATCATCGATAGAGGAGATGTCAAGATATGCAAAGTTGACACAAACGATAACATAGCGGATCCATTAACTAAGCCTCTCTCACGGGTCAAGCATGATCAGCATACTAGATCTATGGGTCTCAGATATTTGTAGGCCTAGTGCAAGTGGGAGATTGTTAGTGTATGTGCCCTAGGCCATGATTTGGATATTTATGTTATGCATTTATTATTAATAAAAGAGGTTTTATTATCATTATTGTTGGTTAGTATGTTACACAATTTTGATATATGTCCCTGATTCATTATTGTTACAGAGATAAAATAATTTATAATCAGTATGAGTATTGATTTGATAATCATGAGATGATTATGTGTATGGTGATACGAATCAATCTCATAGATACTTGTTAGAGAACAGTGTATTGGATAGACCCATCATGAGATTACTACATGGATTAGCGTCATAAGTAAATCTCACGATAGTCATGTTTTAATCCTTTGACTTGAGATTGTCATAGTTTCCAACATAAGGACTATTATATTTTGACATGATCAAACGTTATCCGTAATTGGATAATAATAAAGGTCATGATTGAATGTGATAGAAATTATGTAGAGGATATTGAACAATTTAGATAGAATTTGTCCCTCTCTTTTGAGAGTGATATCTTTGGGCCCCTCGATTAGTGAGGCTGTGAAATGCATGGCCGTGCTCAAATGAATTGATAGTGTGATCAATATCATTTGTTTTATCAGTCCACTTAGAGATCGAGTAATCATATGTTTGAACAATATAAGTATGACGCTGACCATGACTTATGTGCAAACTAGATATCGTGTGACAAAGGGATTAATGCATGTGCTCTTAGGCTAGTTGGACTTTACTCGTATTAATTGGGTAGTCGTAATGTCTTGCTAGAGACCAATTACGACTTGTTGGTTTAATAGAGATTTAATCAACTGCCAATTAATATGGGCCTATCGGGTCACACACAAGAATGCGTATAACTGAGATTAATAATATTAATGATATTAATATTGGATATTAATTATTATTATTATTATTATTATCGTTTTAATATTAATAATATTAATATTGGATATTAATTATTATTAATATTATTATTATTTTCGTTTTTGTGGTTATATGTGTGTGTGTGTGTGTGTGTATATATATATATGCAGTCGGATAATAATGAGAGAATCCATATCTGATATGGATTTTGAATATCCTGACAGAATCCATATATGATATGGATTTTGATTGGCATCAACGAAACCGATTAGGACTCGGTTTTTAATATCCATATATGTGTATATATATATATATCTATGTATCTCGTACATAGAGACATACGAAATACACACGAAAACAACAGAAACCGTAGAGCCGTTTTTGGAGAAAAGCAAGTTCTCTCAGCCGCGCCGTTCAAGAGCTAGCACTCCGGGCGGAAGCATTTGTGTGGATACCGACAGAGGGTGTTCGTGATTTCACACCTCTTCTATCTGCGGATTTCGAATCTTCGGAGGTAATTTTTGAGTTTTTTCATCGATTAAACGAACAACATGGATCCTTGGTAGAAAATCGGAGATCAAGTTTTGTTTTTCCGCTGCGCGTTTTGTGGTGATCTCGTATGATTTCCTAACAGAAGAATTGTTGAAATTGTGAAATTATTTTTTAATCGAGGTTCTAGAAAGAACCAAAGGGTGTAGTGGATATTTTTTATATATTTTTCAGACAAATGGGTTGGATTGTAAAACCCACGTATTGTTTTTAGAAAAAGAGGGAGAGGTGTGTCTTCTTGCATGAACGACACGTGTATTCTACTAACTTCAAAAATTAAGCTTCTCATATACGCTTGGTTACGAAGCTTCTTCCTTACACTTCTCAGAAGCTATTGAAAATATCTTATTGTTCATTCTGCTAGTTCTTCAATCTTCTTCTATCACCTCTATTTCGAACAATTCATCAAGAGAAAACATCCAAACACTATGTCTGGTATATCCACACCTACTTCTCATCCCCAAAGGACTGAAGGATCTGAAATCACTACTTGACCTTCACTTCCTTTTCCTGCTCCAGCTTCTTCATCAAACATTTTCGATGGTAATTCTATCATGGTTACCAATCTCAAACTAACCAGATATAACTACCTATCCTGGAGCAAGGCAGTGGAGATGTTTATAATAGGACGGAGAAAGGATGATTACCTTTATGGACACATGCAGATCCCTTCATCAACAGATCCACTGTTCAGACAGTGGAAAACAGAAAATGCGATGATAATGTCCTGGTTAATAAACTCAATGACCCCATAAGTTGGTAATAATTTTATCCTCTATACAACTGCAGCAGATATATGGAAAGCTGCTAAGGAGTTATACTCAAAAACTAATAATGTAGCAGAGATCTATGAGTTAGAGTCTCAGGTAGCTGAGATTAAGCAAGGAGATTTGTCTGTAAGCACGTACTATTCGCAACTTACTCTGCTTTGGCAACAAATAGACACTTATGAGACCCACAATTGGGGGTTACCAGCTGATGCATTAGCATTCAAAAAGTTTATTAAAGCTAAAAGGGTGTTTAGGTTTCTCCAAGGTTTGCATAAAGATTTCGATACTGCAAGAAGTAGGCTATTAGGTATGAAACCATTTCCATCCTTGAATGTTGTATTCTCTGAAGTTAGATTAGAGGAGTCTAGAATTAAGGTTATGACGGGGGGTTCAAATGTTAACAATGATGGATCTGGGTCAGCATTGGTCATGCAAAATACATCAGATCATCAAATTGCCATGTCTGCATATAAGGGGTCATCTCAAGGAGGAAAATTGCAGGGAGGAAAACCATATTGTAAGTTTTGTTATCGTCCAGGCCATTCATACGATAACTGTTACAGCAAACCAGATGCCAAAGTTCAAAGGCCAGCTTCTAGGTCGTTTGGGAATAACTGGAGGCACAATCAAAACTGGAGAAACAACAGCAATACCTCCAACTGGAAACCACCAACGTCTCATAACTGGAAAGGAAATACATCTCAGGGGTCAATGGTTAATATGGTGAACCAGATGAACAATGAACTACAGAATGAACAAGGAAATGGATCCAATCCTCCTGTTCAGCAACAGCTTGACACTTTGTTTAAAATGCTTGGACATCAACAATCTGAGAAGGGGTCTATTCAATCTGAGACAACCAATCATGCCATCTCAGTAGCTACTATGGCTCAAGTAGGTAACGTAGGTAATTATGTTTCATCTAATCTAACAACTTGGATTGTTGATTCTGGTGTATCTGATCATATGACCTATCAATATGCACTGATTACTAATTACAAGGGCTTTCCTACACCTAAGTATGTTCAGATAGCAACTGGATTTAAAGTCCTCATTTTAGGAAAGGGTGATGTGATGCTTAGTAATGATATTAAATTACTCAATGTCTTATATATTCCTAATCTGAGTTTCAACCTGATATCAGTACGTAAATTCACTATGGATAATATGTGTATTGCATCTTTTTCACCCACTGGGGTTCTATTCCAAGGGACTTCTTTGGGGGAGAGGATTGGGAATGCTGGAGTGCACAAAGGCCTCTATATTTTGGAATCTGAATTAGGGCCCAGAAATGTATGCAGTTTGGCTAGTTCTGCTAGAATTGCTGAGGGTGTATCTGAAGGAGCTTCTACCTCTGAAGGTCCTTCTAATAATCACTCTAAGCACAATATTTTGTTATGGCATAATAGACTAGGCCATCCTAGTTTTTTGTATCTAAGGAAAATTATGCCCAAGTTATTTCAGAACATTGATCCAACATGTATTAGTTGTGAATTTTGTGAATTAGCCAAACAAGGTAGGGCTGTTTATCCTCCTAAATTGTATGTTCCTTCTCAAGCATTTAATCTAATACATTCAGACATTTGGGGTCCATCAAGGGTAAGTAATATTAATGGTGCTCGATGGTTTATTTCCTTTGTTGATGATCACACAAGAATTACATGGGTGTTTCTCATAAAAAATAAGTCTGAAGCGGGAAATTTGATTAAGAATTTCATCATGTTTGTTCAGAATCAGTTTAATACAACCATCAAAACTCTGAGATCTGATGATGGTCTTGAATACTTAGATAAAAGTGTTCAGAATTTTCTTATCAGTGTTGGTATTCATAACCAAACAGCATGTACATATACACCCCAACAAAACAGGTGGCAGAGAGGAAGAATAGGCATTTGCTAGAAGTTACAAGAGCTATTATGTTTACTAAGCATGTACCTAAATTTTATTGGGGTGAAGCTGTTCTTACGGCTACATATCTCATTAATAGGCTACCCTCTAGAGTATTGTCTTTTCAATCACCCATTGATGTTCTTAAACAATGTTATCCATCTTCTCATTTGATATCTACATTACCTATTAAAATTTTTGGTAGTACTGCGTTTGTTTATTTACCTGCACATATGAGAGGGAAATTAGAAAACGGAGCTGTTAAGTGCATTTTTATTGGCTACTCTAACTCTTAAAAGGGATATAAGTGTTTTGATCCTCACTCTAAAAGGATTTATACCACTTTAAATGTTAAGATTGATGAAAATAATGCATTTTATAATAGACTAACTGATGTTACTTCTCATTCTGAGCACTATGATTTCTGGAGCATTATTGATGTCTCAACTAGTAATAATCGTATATCTGAGTGTCCAACAGTAGAAGTATAGGGGTCCATAAATACTGTTACAGGTACTAAGGATCAAACTCAAGAACAAAAGTGGAGTCAACAACACGTCCACACACAACCTATCACAAAGGTGTATCAAAGAAAAAGGCATAGTCCAGCAGGTGTGGAGCAGATAGAATCAGCCACAAATGTTCATCCAACTAACATTCAACAGCATGGAACACATCAGAATGTGCAGGAACTTACAGCTAAGAACTTAGGTTCTGATGAATCATTTACTTACCAAAATACAGGTGAAGAGCTACCTTATGTGGATGATAGACCAATTGCAGTTCGCAAAGGGATAAGGGAGTGTACCAAATACCACTTGAGTAAGTTTGTCTCTTATATTGCTCTATCTCCTTTGTTCTCTGCGTTTACTTCCTCACTGGACTCACACAAACTACCAAATAATATCCAAGACGCACTAAACAATCTAGTATGGTGTTCTGCAGTTACTGATGAAATGAATGCTTTATTGAAGAATAAGACATGTATCTTAGTTGCTAAACAAAAGAATATGAAAACAGTTGGTTGCAAATGGGTGTTTTCTATTAAATATAATTCGGACAGGTCAGTTGCAAAGGGTTTTACTCAAACTCATAGTATTGATTTTTTAGAAACTTTTGCTCCTGTTGCTAAGCTTAATACTATTAGAATTATTTTTACTATTGCTGTGAATCTTGACTGGAAAATGATCCAATTAGATATCAAGAATGCTTTCTTAAATGTGGATCTCAATGAAGATGTGTTTATGGATATTCTCCCTGGTTTTGGTAATTCTGGTAATAGGAACAAAGTATGTAAACAGATGAAATCTCTCTATGGTCTTAAACAGTCTCCTAGAGAATGGTTTAGGAAGTTTACCAATGTGGTTGTTAGTTATGGATTTGTTCAAACTCATAGTAATCATACCTTATTTGTAAAAGGTTTAGGAACTGGAAAACTTGTTGTTTTGATTGTCTATGTTGATGACATAATTCTAACTGGTAGTGATAACTGTGGAATTGATGACATTAAGAAACTGTTAACTTCGACGTTTGAATTAAAGGATTTAGGACATCTCAAATATTTATTAGGTATGGAAGTAGGAAGGACTACTAAAGGTATCAGTATATCTCAAAGAAAATATGTCATTGACCTACTTACTGAAACTGCAATGTTAAGATATAAACCTGATATTACTCCTGTTGATGCATGCTCTAAGTCTACTATTAATACATGTATGGATACAACTGACAAATTAAGCTATCAAAGACTTGTTGGAAAATTAATTTACTTATCACACACAAGACCGGATATTTGTTATGCTGTTAGTTATGTTAGTCAATTTATGCATAGTCCTACTATTTTTCATCTCAAAGCTGCTATAAGAATACTTAGGTACTTGAAGAATGCTCCTGGGCAAGGCATGTTTTTCAGAAAAACTGAAGATAAGAGTCTTACTATCTATACTGATGCTGATTGGGGTTCTTCTTCAGATATGCATTCGACTACTGGATATGGAACGTTTTTATGGGGTAATCTAGTCACCTGGCGTAGTAAGAAACAGTCGGTTGTATCAAGAAGTAGTGCTGAGTCAGAGCTAAGAGCACTAGCATTGGGGATTTGTGAAGGATTGTGGATTAATAGAGTTGTGAAGGATTTGGAGTTCAGAATAGAGCATCCAATTCAAATTTATTGTGATAACATTTCAGCTATTCATATGATTGAGAATCCTATTCAGCATGATAAGTCCAAACACATTGAAATTGATAGGCATTTCATCCTAGAGAAAATTGAAGATTAGATTATAAAGATGCAGCATATTTATTCAGTATTGCAAATTGCTGACATATGGACAAAGCCTGTTACTGTTAAGATTTTTCAAAATTTACTTAGCAAGCTTGGTTGTATTAATATATACACCAAGCTTGAGGGGGAGTGTTGAAATAATAGTAAATTATGATTGTTGTAGCCGTTAGCATTGTAACGGTAACAAGAGTTTTTTTATTGTGTTGTTTTCTATAGCCGTTAGCTTTTGAGTCTATTTAAGGATAACAGACTGCATTTTGTAAAGGTGTTGAAGCACATTACTTTGAATGAAGATTGATTGTTCTTGTTGAGTAAGCTTTGCTTATTCCAGTTTATTCCATATCAACTTTGGTGGAAATATTTCCACAACAACACATTGTGGGTAGACTTTTGTAAAAAGAAGTATGGAAATCGGGCAGCAATTTATTCTCACATATATGATTCTCCGGTATGTAAGAGATTATGTCGAATACACCCATTTATGGAATCCAAGGTGATTAACACGTAGGCTGGATTACATTGGATACTTGACTCAAACGGGCAATTCTCATTGAAATTGGCTTACTCTCTTATTTCGGCTTCATCTAATGCATTTGAAGAATCAAAATACATTTGGTGGCCACAATCACAGCCAGCACTCAGGATTTTTCTATGGAATATGGGGCGATACGATTAGGGGAGGAATAATTTAATTGTCATCGGCTGTTTGATAGTGTTCGTACTACAATATACACATGGCGAGCAACGATGAATAGTAAGAAGTTTGCAGCACCAATCACACATCTTGTTGCCTTGGCTTTCTCTCCTCCACTACGGACTAATCGACTAAGGATCATTAGATGGGAACTACCTCCTTCTGGCAGGATGAAGTTAAATGTTGATGCTGCAGTTAGCCGCTTACAATCAGCTGGGGGAGCCATCTTACGTAATGAGCAGGGCCAACTGGTCTCGGCAGTATGATTCGCACTACAGAAGCTGAGCCCCTTACGTGCAGAACTGATGACATTGACTATTGCATTGATATACTACGCAAGACTCTAGGATAATATAATTGTCGAGACAGATTGTTACTCAATACTCAAACTGCTATCCAACATCGGAAGGCTCACGGGTCCATTTGCAAGTGAAATTGCACTTGCAAAACGTTTCTTGGCACTCAATCAATCTATCTTGCAATATTGCCCACGTGAGGCTAATACAGCAGCGCATGCATAGCACACCATGGCTACACTACCGCAGGCCATCGTCAATTTACATCCTTGCACAGTCTTCCTTGTGAGGTACGTGGGACGATACGTATGGATGTTACACTACCTACTTTTCGTCATTGAAACACTTCTCTCCATGTCTCACATTGCTGTGTTGGCAAAATCATTAAGTTGTTGCCTGGGGGGTCAGTCCTCACAGGCAACCTTGGTGCGTATTCTCACTAATCATTGGTGTCTAATATTTCTTTCACTTGTTGAATGGTCTTGCTCAAAATTATTATACTGTCGTGGGCTGCTATTTTGCATGTACGATTACCACTGAGCGAGGTATACTCCCTCCACATACGGCCTCTTGGTACAATTGCACGTGGATCGAATATTAAATCATACAATCAGCCAGCATTTAAAGTTGCTGCCTTGGTTCATCCTCAATCAATTCGGCCCGGGTATGTCAAATATTCTATTCCTGTCGATTGCTTTTGCCTCTTACATGATTCTCACACATGCCATTTACAACATTTTTTGCGAGGTGAATTGTGTCTCGGGCTTCAGAAGAGTGCAATCTGAAAATCATAAGACCAAGCATGATCGCAACTTCAACCAAGCTTGGATGGACGAAGCAACAATCGCCCTCTTTATAGATATGGACATTTATGTATTGGCTATTTGCTTCAATGGTATAAATATGTACGCTTTTCCCTTCGCCAAGGTTTTATCCACAAGGGTGGTTTTACTTGGCAAAGTTTTAATGCGGCATATCATATACGATTGGAGATTAGCCCTCATTAGCTTCCTGCACTATTTATTTTCGTATAATGACTTTTTGTACTATGGTATTCCTCCACCATAAGTGAGGCTTTAAATAAGACAAATACGCTTTTCATAATATATATATATATATATATATATATATTTATATATTTATTTATTTATTTATTTATATACAAGATTAAGAGGGAAGGGATAGCACCTGGGATCGTTCACAATGAACCAAAGAATTAACGGAGAGCAGTCCATTGAGGACACACATCGAACAGGTTGCGACCAACCAGCAACCATGCTACGTATTGTTGAAAGTTGCAGCTTTGTTGACTTCTGAGCTCCAGGAGAAGGAAGAGACAGGAAATAGCTCCCGCTTAATCCTGATTATCTGAAATTCTTCCAGATCAACCACTTGATGAGCCATTAATACTCAAGAATAAATACTTCAGTAGACAACCCAATCAAGAATGATTTTGGACTAGAAGTACGAATTTGTCCCACGCTTGAAATTGAAGCTCAGAATAAACATGCACTTTTAGATTTTTGAACATACAACTTGTAGCCTCAACATGCATACAACAGACATGAGTGCAAACACCAAACTTCAAACAGGAATTGAAAAATCAGATCCACTGGTTTCGTCAGAATAAAAGACTTCACGAAAAATTGAACAATGTTAGATCTCCAGTTACAATACTTGCATCCATACAAGATTCTTGCATACAACACGATTCCAGAACAGATCGAGAAAGAATAGTTTTTTTTTTCAGATTTAAGTCACTTCCAGAAACAAATGACACCGATTCAACAACATGCAATAGTGCACAACATTGATTTTGAACACACAGAATTTCCCAGAATCAAATCGGTTACAGATAAGAGCCCAATGAAAAACAAAAATCGACTCAACACCACAGATTTCAGTAACAAGGCACACATGCACTCAAAGAATTTGAATGTATAGATCGATCTTGACCAGAAACAGAAATTGAGAAGATCAAGATTTTGATAGACGATCAGACAACATGCAATCAAGGATTTTGAATGCACAACATGAATTTGAAATCAGATCTACAGAATTTCGTAGAATCAATTCTCAAAATCTCAGAGTCAATTTCCCGAATCTTAATTCGAACAACCTTTTTTCTAGATTTGAGCATGCAATCAAGAACTTAAACAGAGTTTGGACTTAGAACTTAGAATTTAGACATGCAAACTCTGCATAGAACACTTTTGACCAGATATTAACAACAGAATCTCAGATTCAACAAATTCCAGAATGCGATGATGCAAGCTTTATAGCACTGTTTTGAAAACAGATGATGTTCCAAATTGAACCAAATTTTTTCAGAACAAACGATTTCACAAAAAATCAGAATCAGAATCGAACAATATTTCAATCGGTTGAACACAATCAAGACAGATCTTAGAATCAGATCTCAGAATCTCAAATCCGAGCACAATGATTTTGATACCACGTAGGAAACAGAGCCCTAATCAAGATTAACTTGTATTAGGGCAAATTGCTTAACCGGATACAATTTGATCAAGAAAGTAAGATTCAACTGTGCTCAATCGCAACGAGAACACTTTAAATCACTTAATCACTTGGAATCAAATCACCACTTGTATCAAGAACAACACACTTGGAAGCTATCACTTTATTCACAAAAGGATCACTTGATCACATGCACACTTGCTCACATACACAAGATCACTTTAACTCTATTCACATATTGTAGCGCCCCGCTCCCGAACCCTAGCATCGGGAACAATGCACCCGTCTATCTCACTAAGGAGAATACAAGGCGTCGCATCAACTTCTTACATCTCCGAAAAAGACGTAGAAATTTTTCTCACGGAAACGAATTACCATAACATTAAATTACATGAATAAAGAAATCCTCAATAAAATACTAAATCCGTAATGGCAATAAAGTCACTGTGTCAACCTCTAAATGCTATCATTCTAGACAGGGTAGTGTCTGATGTAATCCCAATAAACTAACGACAAACAGCCGCAAGGTCTCTTCGTATCCTAGGTGCGACCGTCAGTCTACCCACACTACTGTGTCAGCCACGTCCTCAATAAAGACATAGTCGTACATTTCCTCGTGCTCACCTGGTGGGGGGAGTAGGGGTGAGTGACGGAAAAATCACTCAGTAGGCACCTGCCTCCAAGTAGTACAAGACGAGCATCCAAAAATGATATAACACATAGCACATAAAACATGATATCACATAAGCATATGAAAGAATGCGGAAAAGTAATTCACTCCAGGTAAAGAATGCGCAACATCGTGATGCATGTCCTACTATGCATGCCACACGCAACAAAGTCATGTCACACAAAATGCCGATATCTCCACCGTGCAAAGCATGAACCTGGGTCCTACTGAGTGGCTGTGGGTCGTACCCACTCACAGTCACCATACTGAGTGTGTGTGGCCGCGCCACCGTATACCATCCTGAGTGTTTGTGGCCCCACCACCGTACACCATCCTGAGCGCTCGTGACCCGTACG
>AP025040.1:19643626-19910395 GCA_036186865.1 Eustoma russellianum | reverse complement strand
ACCCGCCATAATGCAATGCACGTGCCATGAATGCAAAAACCCAATCGTCTGAGGCCGCTGGCCCATCCTCACCATCCTCCGGCACTCAATTCTAGGTTCACTTAATGATCGCATGAGGCCCGTGACCCATCCTCACCATCCTCCGGCACTCAAATTTAGGTTCCTTTATTATTCAAGTAATGATTTAATGTTGTTTGATGTTAACCTTATTTTTCCATGCGTTGTATACATTTATTGTGCATTTTCTATATTTTTTCCTCATTTTTTTCCTATTTTATTTCTATTTATTACCTAATTATCCAAATTAAATAAATTATCACAATTACCAAAATTTAATAGAAATAATTTAATTTCAGCATTTTATAATTTCTAAAATTTATTTATAATTTTTTGATATTTATTTATATTTTTCTTATAAATATTACTATTTTTAGTTAATTAAATAACACTTAAAAAAATTCCAGAATTCATAAATTAATAAGTTCTACAGCAATTGGGCTGGCCTTGTTCGCCAGCCCTGGTCCACTCAGTCTATCGGCCTGGCCCGCCAAGGTCCGGCATGCTGCATTTTTTTACTTTCGGAGGTTATTGGGCCGGCTGGCAGCTGGCCCGGTCCGCTAAGCCGCCGCCCTTTTTTTAATATATATCCTTCAGAAATTGGGCCAAGCCTGGTGCAAGTGCAGCCGGCCCGTCGGGCTGGCCTGTCTACTGAGTCCGGTCTTCGGCCCCTTTACCTTAACCATTTTTTTGTAAATCAGGATTCCCAGCGAGAGAAGCTAGAGGCGTGTGCAGCTCATGCGCGCGTGTAGGCCACGCGCGGCCATTTCCGGCGGCGCGTGCAGTGCTCTGGCGGCCGTTTTTTGATCCCGATCCATATTTTCGCCTATTTCCATTTTATAGGAACCTGATCTAAGGCCAAAACAAAACTCAAAAGTCCTAATAATGCTAAATTGTGATATTTTGATTATCAAATTTATCCCTAACATCAAATCCAAGTCAACACAATACAACATACGCATTCCACATACTCCAAAATCCCATGCCTTTCACAGATAATTAACATGATATAGATTGCGACAATTAAAACAACAAAAACACATAATATATCACCAATGCATGCTGGGATTATAGCATTTTGGAGGGGAAAAGGGAACCTACTTAGATTGCAGACAAACTACGCGACTAGAGTAAACCTTGTTGGCTTCTCTCCTTTTTTTCCTTCTTCTTTGCTCTCTCTCTTTCCTCTTCTTCTTCCCTGGTTGCTGTGCCCCTCTACGATTGTGTTTTCCTCCTTCTTCTTCTTTTTTAAATTCTTTTGCCCTTTTCTCACCATACCCCCCGCCATATTTAATCCCCACTTGAGCGAGATTTTGGGGGAAGTTATTACCCCATTATCTCCTTTTTTTATCTTGTTTTATTATTATTATTTCTTATTTTATTTTTTATTATTATTATTATTATTATTATTATTATTATTATTTTTCTTTCATCCCATTAGCTGATAATCCCCTTGCCCCTTTTAATTCACAATTGCTAAAATCAAGGACAAATTATCCCTCCCCTAACCACGTTTCTTATCTCTTCTTCTTTTTTAATTATCATTATTCTCACTGCGCCACTTAACTAATTTAATTTAATTAACCTTTTTTTGTCTTCTAACCCATATTCTTACCTTATATATATATATATATATATATATATATATGTATATATATATATATATATATGTATATATATATGTATATATATAGTTATAAAATCACTAGAACATAATCGATACGATACCGTTAACTTAATTTCGAAAGGATCATTACACCTAACGGCTGCGTTAGTTTCAACTTAACGCGTGACGGCTAGTTCAAAAATTCCCGAGTGTAACATCCTACCCACCTTGCAAGAAGTTTCGTCCTCGAAACTTGTTGCACTTCATTCGAAGAGATAGGGGTAACGCTCCGCATTTGATCTTCCAGCTCCCATGCCGCTTCATTTTT
Organism: Eustoma russellianum; assembly: GCA_036186865.1. Lineage (NCBI taxonomy): Eukaryota > Viridiplantae > Streptophyta > Magnoliopsida > Gentianales > Gentianaceae > Eustoma > Eustoma russellianum. The sequence goes on along the minus strand of AP025040.1, from coordinate 19,908,404 downwards.
TTATGATTGCTTCATTGCACCTTGATATACGGAATGATTTTCCTTCTCAGCCCTTGGTTTTTGTAGTCTATGATCCGAACAGGAGTCTCTTCATATTACGCATCCCCAAAGGCTGGGCGTCCAATGCATCACTCGGATCAGGAACATACCTACTCAGCTGAGAGACATGGATTACATTGTACTTGAGCTAGTGTCGGAGGTAACGCACAGCAGTAAGCTAATGAATCAATCCTTCCGAGTACCTCGTAGGGTCCATTGTAACGAGGCCCTAGCATACCCTTCAGATTGAAACGTGAAACTCCCTCCGTAGGCGATGCCTTCAAGTAAACCTTTTTCTCCGACAGTAACTCTGAGAGACATCTCTTTGAATCTTCCCAATTCTTACTTATGTCTTGGGCAACCTTAAGTCTCTCTCGAATCAACTATATCTTCTCCATGGTTTGCTTAATCAGTTGTGTACCGGTAACATCATGCTCTCCAACTTCGTTCCACTGGACTGGGAATTTGCCTTACGCCTGTAGAGCGCCTCAAATGGCGTCATGCCGATGGAGCTATAATAGGTGTTGTTGTAAGAGAACTCAACCTACTTGATCATACCATCCCAGCCTCCCTTGAAGTCAGCGGCGCAAGCCCTCAACATGTCCTTCAATGTTTGTATCGTCTTCTCTGTCTGCTTATCGGTTTGGGAATAAACTACGATGCTCAAACGTAGCTCCATCAATTATATATAACAGCATACACGAGTTTTAATATGTGTTGTCGTTTTAATGGTTAAGTTGTTTGAACATGTTTGGCATAGACATATAGTATGTTGTGTATCCTTATTTTAAACGCATGTATGACTTATGTATCATATGTAGCTCGTGACTTCACCACTGTTATTTGCAGTTTGTCACATGTATCTTGTTTATATGTTTGTTAATTGAGTTTTAAGCAATACACACCCTCTGCGTGCTCATTTAGTCTTCGTTTATCGTGATCTCTATTTTTGTGCTTATGTTAGTCGTTAGCATTTCTTTTTGTTACCGGTACTCTATATTTCTCGTACTAGCTTGTCTTATTGTTGTATAAATGTCCTTATCTCTATCATTCTGAAGAAAATGCATACATGCATAGATTTTACTGAAATTTAGATATATAATTATTTGGGTGTTCAGGTATGTAATAAACATTTTTTTACATGTCATGCTATTAAGTTATTTACACTCTAATCTATTACTATGTTGTCATGCAATGCTATGTCGACCCTAACTCGTAGTTAGCATGCTTTACTTCAATTGTGTATGCTAATGAATTGTTTTAAAACTTGTAAACGTCTGCCTATACCGTAACCCATTTCTTGTATGATAAGTATTTGTATTACTGTATTCTTGTAATTGTGTTGTTTGTTGTCGTTATATATTATAATATTTTCACTATTTTGTTGTATTAGTTACGTTGTGGTGTAATTGTAATAGTTGTGTGTATACCCGTGCATATTTACTTAGTATCATTTAATTACTTTTGTTTCGTATATCTATTTGGATGTTCTCTTAGATCGACTTATTTACGTTATATCATTAATGTTGTAACAAATTGTGAGTAGCCATCTGCTTCTTTGTTATGGTAAGAGGTCAAATGTTTTTTTTGTAATGGTCATTTAGCAAATATAGTTTTGACTCATCGTATTTCTTTATGTGTTCACTACTCCTATGTTGTTATCGTATTTTATATATCTTGAGAGCTTTTATTTATTACTTCGTATTTTTCATGTTGGTCGCTTTGTATGTATAGGTATAAGGGTATATAGAGTCTTTCGCACTTATACTGTTTGTGTTTGGTGTGGTGATAACATTATATGGCTTAATAAGTTGGTTGGTTCATTACATCTCACAGAGTCATACCACAGTAAGGGTGTACACATTTTAGTAGTTAATATGTCTTGTGCTTATTATTTTCATGTTAGTATGTTACAACAAGCTGATACATTTTCCTTTCTTTTTTTATATATAGTGGTCAATTTTATTATTATTATTTTTCTTGGTATATATATAGAGTATGTTGAATTATGTTACTGTATATTCATAGTTCATTATGTTATGTGAAATCTCTATTTTTTTGTATTGTGTTATATTTCTTTGTGTAGTTATATTGGATTTTTTTGGTATGTTTGATGTTCTAGTACGCGTTTGATATAGGGAAGTATGTCGTTAAAGTATGTTGTATTGATCAGTGTGTGATACATAGTTAATTTAGCAAAGTTGTGTAATTTTTTTTTGCTCAGCGGAACTTTGTTGATATCAAAGATACACTCGAACTTTGTCTTCCTCTGCTTTCGTCTGCGCAACTCTGATCATTTATCTCTGACTAACAACATCTGTACTGACTATGAGTCATTGAGACCTAGTCGCCGGTGGTTGAACTCTACTAAGATGTCGCCAGCCTCCCCGATGAAGGGTCCTTCTAAACATCGAATTCCGGACGTCCTATATTTCCATGTAGTAGAACCTCATATCTGGTGGTGGCAGCGGCAGAAGCCGCTGGTTCAACTGCTACTGCCGCTATTGCTCTAAAGTGGTGGCCCTGGTGTCAGCCAGTGCCTGGAGAATGGCCCCCTGATTCTGGTGGTCGTTATCGTAACTACCGTTGCCTCCTTTGCCAAATTATTCACGACACAGCGGTATTTTTCTGAATCTCGTGCGAATCTTGACGAGAGTTCGGACGAGAGTGATCGATGGATTTGAGTCTTTATGAGGCTCATGCGAAATTTTGGGGGTTCAACGATAATTAAATAGAGAAAGCTCACCAACGGCACACACCTCCCATAACCCGATCATAACATAGGTCTACTTCATTTATTTAGGGTATAATCGGCATTTCTATGAGAAGGTCATAGCTTATGTCTAGGTGATCTAGTTAATCCTACGTCTCAGAGGCAAATCTGAAGCCTCGGCTCTGATACCACCTGTAGCGCACCGCTTCCGAGTCCTAGAATTGGGAATAGTGCACCCGCCGTATCTCGCTAAGGAGAATACAAAGCGTCGCATCAATTTCTTATATCTCCGAAAAAGACGTAGAAATTCTTCTCGCGGAAACGAATTACCATAACATTAAATTACATGAATAAATAAATCCTCAATAAAATACTAAATCCGTAATGGCAATAAAGTCACTGTGCCAACCTCTAAATGCTATCAGTCTAACGACAAATAGCCGCAAATATAGTTTTTTTGTAATGGTCATTTAGCAAATATAGTTTTGACTAATCGTATTTCTTTTATGTGTTCACTACTCCTATGTTGTTATCGTATTTTATATATCTTGAGAGCTTTTATTATTACTTCGTATTTTCATGTTGGTTGCTTTGTATGTATAGGTATCAGGGTATATAGAGTCTTTCGCACTTATACTGTTTGTGTTTGCTGTGGTGATAACATTATATGGCTTAATAAGTTGGTTGGTTCATTACTTCTCACAGAGTCATACCACGGTAAGGGTGTACACATTTTAGTAGTTAATATGTCTTGTGCTTATTATTTTCATGTTAGTATGTTACAACAAGCTGATAAATTTTCCTTTCTTTTTTTATATGTAGTGGTCAATTTTATTATTATTATTTTTCTTAGTATATATATAGAGTATGTTGAATTATGTTACTGTATATTCATAGTTCATTATGTTATGTGAAATCTCTATTTTTTTGTATTGTGTTATATTTCTTTGTGTAGTTATATTGGATTTTTTGGTATGTTTGATGTTCTAGTACGCGTTTGATATAGGGAAGTATGTCGTTAAAGTATGTTGTATTGATCAGTGTGTGATACATAGTTTAATTTAGCAAAGTTGTGTAATTTTTTTGCTCAGCGGAACTTTGCTGATATCAACGATACACTCGAACTCCGTCTTCCTCTGCTTTCGTCTGCGCAACTCTGATCATTTATCTCTGACTAACATCATTTGTACTGACGATGAGTCATTGAGACCTGGTCGCCGGCGGTTGAACTCTACTAAGACGTCGCCAGCCTCCCCGATGAAGGGTCCTTCTAAACATCGAATTCCGGACGTCCTATATTTCCATGTAGTAGAACCTCATATCTGGTGGTGGCAGCGGCAGAAGCCGCTGGTTCAACTGCTACTGCCGCTATTGCTCCAAAGTGGTGGCCCTGGTGTCAGCCAGTGCCTGGAGAAGGGCCCCCTGATTCTGGTGGTCGTTATCGTAACTACCGTTGCCTCCTTTGCCAAATTATTCACGACACAGCGGTATTTTCTGAATCTCGTGCGAATCTTGACGAGAGTTCGGACGGGAGTGATCGATGGATTTGAGTCTTTATGAGGCTCATGCGAAATTTCGGGGGTTCAACGATAATTAAATAGAGAAAGCTCACCAACGGCACACACTTCCCATAACCCGATCATAACATAGGTCTACTTCATTTATTTAGGGTTATAATCGGCATTTCTATGAGAAGGTCATAGCTTATGTCTAGGTGATCTAGTTAATCCTACGTCTCATAGGCGAATCTGAAGCCTCGGCTTTGATACCACCTGTAGCGCCCCGCTCCCTAGTCCTAGAATCGGGAACAGTGCACCCGCCGTATCTCGCTAAGGAGAATACAAGGCGTCGCATCAACTTCTTACATCTCCGAAAAAGACGTAGAAAATTCTTCTCGCGAAAAGGAATTAACATAACATTAAATTACATGAATAAAGAAATCCTCAATAAAATACTAAGTCCGTAATGGCAATAAAGTCACTGTGCCAACCTTTAAATGCTATCAGTCTAAACAGGATAGTGTCTGATGTAATCCCAATAAACTAACGACAAACAGCTGCAAGGTCTCTTCGTATCTTAGGTGCGACCGTTAGCCTGCCCATACTACTCTGTCAGCCATGTCCTCAACAAAGACATAGTTGTACGCTTCCTCGTGCTCACCTGGTGGCGGGGAGTATGGGTGAGTGACGGGGAAATTACTCAGTAGACACCTGCCTCCAAGTAGTACAAGATGAGCATCCAAAAATGATATAACACATAGCAAATAAACATGATATCACATAAGCATATGAAAGAATGCGGAAAAGTAATTCACTCCAGGTAAAGAATGCGCAACATCGTGATGCATGTCCTACTATGCATGGCACACACAACAAAGTCATGTCACACGAAATACCGATATCTCCACCGTGCAATGCATGAACCCGGGTCCTACTGAGTGGCTGTGGGTCGTACCCACTCACAGTCACCATACTGAGTGTGTGTGGCCGCGCCACCGTACACCATCCTGAGTGTGCATGGCTCACCACCGTATACCATCCTGAGCGCCCGTGACCCGTTCGTCACAACCCGCCATAATACAATGCACGTGCCATGAATGCAAAAACCCAATCGTCTGAGGCCCCTGGCCCATCCTCACCATCCTCCAACACTCAATTCTAGGTTCACTTAATGATCGCATGAGGCTCCTGGCCCATCCTCACCATCCTCCGGTACTCAAATCTAGGTTCTTTATTATTCGAGTAATGATTTAATGTCGTTTGATGCTAAACTTATTTTTCCATGGGTTGTATACATTTATCATGCATTTTCTATATTTTTCCTCATTTTCCCCTAATTTATTTCTATTTATTACCTAATTATCCAAATTAAATAAATTATCACAATTACCAAAATTTAATGGAAATAATTTTATTTCAGCATTTTATAATTTCTGGAATTTATTTATAACTTTCTGATATTTATTTATATTTTTCTTATAAATATTACTATTTTTATTTAATTAAATAACACTTATAAAAATTCCAGAATTCAGAAATTAATAAGTTCTACAGCAATTGGGCTGGCCTCGATCGCCAGCCCTAGTCCACTCGGTCTGTCGGCCCGGCCCGCTAGGGTTCCGCCTGCTGCATTTTTTTACTTTCGGAGGCCCGGTCCGTTGGCCATTCAGCCCGGTCCGCTAAGTCGCCACCCTTTTTTATATCCTTCAGAAATTGGGCCAAGCCTGGTGCAAGTGCAGCCGGCCCGTTAAGGGCTGACCTGTCCACTGAGTCCGGGCTTCAGCCCCTTTACCTTAACCATTTTTTTGGTAAATCACGCTTCTCAGCGAGAGACGCCAAAGGAGCGTGAAGGCCACGCGCAGCCATTCCGGTGGCGCGTGCAGTGCACCGGCGGCCGTTTTTCGATCCCGATCCACATTTTTGTCTATTTCCAGTCTATAAGAACCTTATCTAAGGCCAAAACAAAACTCAAAGTCCTAATAATGCTAAAGTGTGATATTTTGATTATCAATTTATCCCTAACATCAAATCCAAGTCAACGCAATACAACATAACGCATTCCACATGACTCCTACAATCTCATGCCTTTCACCAGATTTAACCATGCTATAAGATGCAAACAAGTAAAAACAACAAAAACACATAATATAGTCACACCAATGCATTCTGGGGATTATTAGGCATTTTGGAGGGGGAAAAAAGGGAACCTACTTAGATTGCAGACAAACTACGCGACTGGAGTAAACCTTGTTGGCTTTTCTCCTTTGTTCCTTCTTCCTCTCCTCTCATCTCGTCTCTCTCTCTCTCACTGCTCTCCTCTCTCTCATCTCTCTCTCTCCTCCTCTCATCTCCTCTCCTCGTCTCTCTCTCTCGGCCTCTTTCCGTCCTCTTCTTCCTGGTTGCTGTGCCCCTCTGCGATTGCATTTTCCTTCCATCTTCTTGTCTTTTTTAAATTACAAAAATTCTTTGTGCCCTTTCGCACCGTAACCCCCGCCATATTGAAATCCCCACTTGAGCGAGATTTTGCGGGGAAGTTATTACCCCATTATCTCCTTTCTTTATCTGTTTTATCATTATTATTTCGTATTTATTTATTTATTATTATTATTATTTTCTTCATCCCATTAGCTGAGTAACCCCTTGCCTCTTTTAATTCACAATTGATAAAATCAAGGGCAAATTATCCCTCCCCTAACCACGTTTCTTATCTCTTCTTTTTTTAATTATCATATTCTCGCTGCGCCACTAACTAATTTAATTGAATTAACCCTTTTTTTGTCTTCTAGCCCATATTCTTACCTATACACATATATATAAATATATATATATATATATATAAATATATATATATATAGTTATAAAATCACTAGAACATAATCGATACGATACCGTTAACTTAATTTCAAAAGGATTGTTACACCTAACGGCCACATTAGTTTCAACTTAACGCGTAATGGCTAGTTCAAAAATTCCCGGGTGTAACACATATGCACTGTGAATATTCACATAAAAGAAAAGAATACAAGTTCTCAGAAGAGAACTACACTACTTACATACAAATGAAAGAATACTATATATACAGAGATTACACACCGTTTGGACGAAGATCTTCCCTATGCATCAGCCTCAATGGCTATCAACAGTAGAATGCAACGGTTGAAAAACAAAAGGGCGCAGCAGGGGTGAAATCATAGAGGAGAGCAGCAACTTGCACAGAAAAAGGAGATGGGAAATGTCAATTAATTTGAAGTAAAGCCAGATTCGTGTATATGCGAATATAATGTTAATTTCCCCACTTGATGTCTTCATGTAGTAGGTTGCCTACACCCTTGTGTGGTTCCTTATTATTATGACCATTGTACCCTCCACACTTATCCTTGTGTATGTTTCTCAATAGAATATGCATGTGAACTTCCTCTTCCAATTCACCATTAAGAAATGCATTCTTAATGTCAAGCTAGAAGAGTGACCAGTCAAGATTAACAGCAAGAGAAAAGAGTATCCTTACAGTGTTTAACTTTGCTACAGGTGCAAAGGTCTCTTTATAGTCAATCCTAAAAGTTTGGGTTACCTTTTGCAACCAACCTGACTTTGTACCTGTTAATGGATCCATCAGAGTTATACTTGACAGAAAAGATCCTTTTGTATCCAACTAGTTTGATTCCATTCACAGCAGGTATAACTTCCCAATTCCTATTTTTGATCAAGGCATTCATTTCCTCAGTAACAACTTCCTTCCACTCAGGTTGGGCTAAAGCCTCCTGAATATCCCTTGACACCTTTAAACTGTCAAGTGAGGAAACAAAAGCTTTAGAGTTTCCATTAAGACAACCATATGAAATATAATTGCCAATGGGATACGTCTTCTTCACACATGTTCTGACCCCTTTCCTGATGGCAATAGGTCTATCATCAATTGGGACAATTTCCCTGAAGGGAGATGGTTCACCTTCAGATTCCTCAATACTCCTGTAAGTATTCTCATGTTGATCAGAACCAATGTGATTCCTGTTATGCCCCCCGCACCCTCCGTAGGATAATTAAAAGACAAAGAATGAATTAAAGGAGATTAATGACGGTCAACGGTAATGAATTAAGAATTAAATGTTATGATTAATTAGAATTAATGGAAGGATTAAGTATAAAAATTAATTAGTATTTAATTTGGAATTAATATTAAAGATTTATCCTTTAAGATAAATAAGATAATAGATTAATTTAGAAACTCCAAATTTTACCCTTTCCCATATTAAACTGACAGAACGTCAGTTTCCCCTAACTCAGAAAAAGAACGACGCATCTTCTCCCCCCTTAGACGCCATTCTCTCCTTTGCGACCCTAAGGAAGAATCTCTTCAGGAAACAATCCAATCTTCATTCGTTCTTCGTTTCTTCTCCAAGTAATCAAAGGCAAGTAATCAACTTGGTGACTTCTAAGGGTTTTCGAATCGGATTTCAATGAGGATGACCTAGGAGGGTTAGGAAATGAACGTACGAGGTGTTATAGAGTTCCATGAAGGAAAGATAGGGGTACTCGCCTTGGTTTGTGACTTTTGGAATCAAGGTTAAGTGTTAACGATCAAGTTGAAGCCTAAGCTTTGAGGTGTAAGTTAGAGAAATCTTGTGTGTTGCTCTTACTTGCGCATGTGAAATGAACTGCATATGTGAACGAGAAATGTGATTGAAACGAGGAGTCTTGCATCATGGCACTTGCATTGCATATTGTTTTGAAAAAGAGCTGTGCTTCGGCACTGATTTGCGAAGGTGACCTGTAATGTTAATCGGGATGGAAATTTAAGCCGAGGTGCATTACAGGACACAAAAGGCTATAACGTAAACCGGGATGGAAATATAAGCCGGGGCGTTACAGGGTATAAAGTTCTCTGCAATGTTAATCGGGATGGAAATATAAGCCGAGGTGCATTGCAGAGTTTTACGAGATCTGTGATGTAAATCGGGATGGAAATATAAGCCGAGGCGCATCACAGAGCATACGAGCCTGTAACGTAAACCGGGATGGAAATATAAGTCGGGGCGCGTTACAGGGTAACGAGTTACAAGACCGGACATTGTGACATGCATTGCACTGATTTGAAAAGAAATGGCTCAGCATTTTGATTGTGTAGTGTAGTGCATATTTTGACATGCATCACGAGAGTCGTTATGGTATGGATGTGCGTGGTATTTGATTGTTATTGATTCGTTAATTGCGTTCAATTGTTGTACTTGCTATTACGTGATTCGTTATATATTGGAAGATTTACAAGACATGTGCCCCACAATTCCCTTGAATTATATATTACTCATGTCTTGCCATGTGTTGATCCCGTATGTCCTATAAGCGGGTTACTTGCTAGCGTTTTTCGCTAAGGGTACTGCCTTTGTCATTGCGATGAGCCTGCTACGATATGATTTTCATAGAGGACGACGGCGAGTGGGCTGAATGGGATGCTTAGACCCTGTTGAGGGGATTGACTAGTGGATTTTGTTATTCTGTTTTTAGTTCATTTGGAGATTTAGATGGCTGCGACCATATACAGTTTTTGGTATTCACTTGTCTTTGATGTACTGCATGATGATTTAGATTCACGATATGTTTCCGCACTTATTTCTCTTACGTCATTGATGATGTGTAATCGAGAGATGAGACGTCTTGTAGTCTTCTCAGTAAGCTACGACGGGTGTACCGGTTCGGATTCCGCTGTCCGGGTCGGGGCGCTACAGGTGGTATCAGAGCCTAGGCTTCAGATCTACCTCGGAGACCTAGGTTATGACATGTAGAGTCTTAAGCCATGATTTTCACCTTAGTTGATCTTTAAGTCTAAGTATGCAATTTAGATTTAAGTTTGATTGGGATGGGTGTGTGTACGAGCGCGATTAAGTGTAAGCAATAAATGCTATTTATTTTAGTTCATGAATTCCGCCTTGTACACATTATGGACCCCAAGTACTTATTTTTGGAACTGCTAGATACTAATAAGCGTGATCTTGCAGAAAATGCCTCCTAGACGTGACAATCAAGGAAACGGTGGCAATGGAACAATAACCCTCCACCACCACCACCAGTCCTAGTCCACCCCAGCATGATTGATGCTATCACAGTGATAGCACAAGGAGTTGCACAACAACAGCAACAACCCCCTCCCCACCTCCCCAGCACGGTATCAGATATTACATTGGGGAGATGCGGAAGATGCATGCCCCCACGTTTGAAGGGACCACTGATCCAGAGGTGGCTGGATTTTGGAAGGACGAGATTAGAAATGCTTCAGGCTTGTGCAAGTGCCTGAGAACTGAAGGTATGTGCCACACCGTTGCTGATCGGCAGGCCAATGCCTGGTGGAACGGCATTCTGCCCAAGATGACTCCTCCTATCCAGTGGAGCCAGTTTGTGCAGGCCTACAAAGACTATTATGTGCCTGAGACTGCCGTTTGGAGAAGATGAGGCAGTTGACAAGTTTGAACAAGGGAGGATGACGGTTTCCGATTACGCTGACAGGTTCCATGCCTTGGGCAAATTCACACCCTTGGTATTGGAAAATAATCGGATGAAAATGCTGAAGTTTGAAGAGGGTCTGAACCCCGCATACGGACGCTATCGCGGGGTCGAGTTTGAAAACTTTTGAGGAGATGCTATGCATGTTACCGAGTGGAGAGTGACATGCGAGGTCACAAAAGAGAGGCTCGTGAAGAATCGAGCAAGAGGCCGAGGGAGCAAAGCGGAAGTAGACCCGGACGTTGGGTCAAGATCCCTAGGAAAGGACAAGCGGGCCAGCTCAAGGGCACCGCAGCAGAATCAACCCAATCGACAAGCACCCAGAATGTCCACACTGCCAGAGGAGACACGCAGGTGAGTGTTGGAAGATAACTGGTGCGTGCTTCAAATGTGGGAAGCAGGCCATAGGATCAAGGATTGTCCCGAATGGGACCCTAAACCTCAAGCGGAGCAGGGCCAGCCCAGCAGCAGAAAGGCAGGCCCAATGCCAGAGTCCACGCCATGACAGACGCTGAAGTCCAGGAGGACGCAAACGTGGTGACAGGTATGACCTAAGTTAAATAATAGTTGCTTAAGCTGAATTTTAGTCCTTTAAGTTGATGATTGAATATGTGTTATGTGAAAACCTTTATGTGTTACCCTCTTGTGATTAGGTGTGATCCTAGTTAACAAAGTACCCGCAAACGTGTTGTTTGATAGTGGGCTAGTCACTCCTTCATTTCTAAACGATTCGCCAAAGGACTCGACTGTTTACCCGAATGGCTCGAGAACCCCTTTAGGGTGCAGGCAGCAGGCGAGCAAGTACTGGTTTCTCACCACCAGTACAAAGATTGTGATTTGGAATTGGATGGAAGTTATTCTCGGTGACCTTAGTTCCAATCCCGATGAAGGACTTTGATGTCATATTGGGCATGGATTGGCTGACCAAGAATCATGCCAATATTGATTGTAAACTTAAGCAAGTGACCCTCAAGGACCCTGAGATGAATGACATCACGGTACAAGGAAATGTCAAGATAACCAAAGCTCCAAAGAAGATATACATGACGGCGATTAAGGCCTTAAGGCTTTGCAAAAAGGAGCAGAGGGATATATGGTGTATGCTATAGATGCTCAGCAAGAAGTTCCCCCATGGAACAAATACCGGTGATCAATGAATTTAAGGACGTATTTCCGGATGATTTACCGGGAGTTCCGCCATCGAGGAAGTGGAGTTCGAGATTAACTTGATACCCGGAGCCGAGCCTATATCTAAGGCACCCTACAGAATGGCTCCAGCTGAACTTAAGGAGCTAAAGGGGCAACTTCAGGAATTGCTAGACAAAAAGTTAATTCGCCCCAGCGTATCACCGTGGGGAGCTCCAGTTCTATTTGTAAAGAAGAAGGATGGCAGCATGAGATTGTGTATTGATTACCGTGAGCTGAATAAGATTACCATCAAGAACAAATATCCCTTGCCAAGGATCGAGGATTTATTTGATCAGTTAAAGGGAGCTCGCTGGTTTTCAAAGATCGACCTTCGTCAAGGGTATCATCAATTGCTTGTGAAAGCGGGAGACGTTCCCAAGACCGCTTTTCGGACTCGATACGGGCATTATGAATTTTTGGTGATGCCTTTTGGATTAACTAATGCCCCAGCGGCATTCATGGACTTGATGAACACCGTATTTCGAGAGCAGTTGGACCAATCCGTGTGGTGTTCATCGATGACATCCTAGTCTACTCTCCGATGAGCAAGCACATGCTGAACACTTAAGAGTGGTGTTGCAAATCTTGAGGCAACAAAAGCTCTACAAATTCAGCAAGTGTGAATTTTGGCTAAGAAGTGTAGCCTTTCTCGGTCACGTGATTTCGGAGGATGGGATTTCTGTGGACCTAAAAGATAGAAGCCATCACGAATGGCCAAGACCTACCAACGTGACTGAAGTAAGAAGCTTCCTAGGCTTGGCAGGCTACTACAGGAAGTTCGTTGAGGGATTCTCAACATAGCAGTTCCATTGAGCCGACTTACACAGAAGAAGACCAAGTTCGAATGGACTGCTGAATGCGAGCAGAGCTTTACCGAGCTCAAGAAAGATTGACCACAGCCCCGGTGTTGGCACAACCCTCCGGCACCGACGGTTTCGTGATCTATAGTGACGCGTCCAAGAAAGGACTAGGTATGTACATCATTACAATTAATGCATTGTATATACTATGCTAGTCTTAAATTAACTTTCTGTTTATAGGTTGTGTCTTGATGCAAAATGAACGAGTTATTTCGTACGCGTCAAGACAATTGAAACCATATGAGCAGAATTACCCGACGCATGACTTGGAGCTCGCAGCTGTGGTATTTGCTCTTAAGATCTGGAGACACTATTTGTAGAGAAAAGTGCCGTATTCACTGATCACAAGAGCTTAAAGTACTATTCTCGCAGAAGGAGTTAAATATGACAGAGAAGATGGTTGGAGTTACTCAAGGATTATGACTTAACCATCAATTACCATCCGGGTAAGGCCAACAAGTGGCGGACGCATTGAGCAGAAAGTCTAGCCACGCAAGACAGTCTCCATTGGAAAGAGAGATTGAGGAGTTTGATCTCGAGGTAGTGGATTCAGTGGCGAATGTTCTTACGCTTTATCTATCAGCCCAGACTTGGTAGACAGAATCAAAGAGGCGCAGTATGAGACCCACGCTAGAGAAATCCGTGACAAACTACTGCGGGACCAGTAAAGGATTTCCAGTTGCGAGGAGATGGAAGTCTATGGTTTCAGAATCGGTTATGCGTGCCAGGTAAAGACGAACTCCGAACGGAAGCTCCAAGAAGCGCATAACTCAAAGATGTCTATCCACCCGGGAGCACAAGATGTACAAGGACCTCAAAAGAAACTATTGGTGGATAGGATGAAAAGATCAATAGCGGCTTATGTGAAAGGTGCTTGGTATGCCAACAAGTCAAAGCGAGCATCAACGACCTGGTGGTTTGATGAAGCCACTAGAGATTCCAGAATGAAATGGGAAGCACGTGACGATGGACTTCGTAATGGGACTACCCAAGACCCGCAATGGAAATGAAATGATTTGGGTGATTGTAGACCGTTTGACAAAGACAGCTCATTTCATAGCTATGCCACATGGTACATCTTACGAGAAACTTTCCAACATATATGTGGATAACATTGTGAGTTTGCATGGAGTCCCAGTCAGCATTGTGTCAGACCGTGATCCCAAGTTCACCTCTAAGTTTTGGAGAGCATTCAGAAGGCATGGGTACCGAACTGAGAATGAGTACCGCATACCACCCGCAAACGGATGGACAATCCGAGAGAACCATCCAAACCTTGGAAGATATGTTAAGGGCATGCGCCTTGGATTTTAAAGGAACTGGGATAGCATGTTGAAGTTAATGGAGTTTTCATACAATAACAGCTATCACAGTGCAATTGGCATGGCGCCATTTGAAGCCCTATATGGACGTAAGTGCAGGTCCCCTGTTTGTTGGGATGAAGTTGGGAAAGGACAATCACTGCACCTGAGTTGGTTGAGCAACAGTTGAAAAGGTGAAAGTGATAAGAGAGACTAAGGGTGGCTCAGGATCGCAGTAAGAGTTGGGCTGACACAAAGAGGCGACCCTTGGAGTTTGAGGAAGGTGAAAAGGTCTATTTACGAGTTTCACCCACCAAGGGAGTTGCAAGATTCGGAAGAAGGGCAAGTTAAGCCCTAGATATATTGGCCCATACGAAGTGCTTAGCAAGGTTGGGAAAAGCATACCGATTAGCCTTACCACCAAGTTTGTCCCAAGTCATAACGTATTTCACGTATCTCAATTAAGGAAATACGTATCGGACCCCAGCCATGTCCTTGAAGCACAACCATTGGATGTTAAGGAAGATGTCTCATATGAAGAACATCCAATGAAATCGTTGATAGAAAAGATCAAGTCCTGCGCAGACGTGTGATTCCGTATGTCAAGGTTCAGTGGAGTAACCATACGGAGCGTGAAGCCACGTGGGAGCTTGAGGAACAAATGATGAACTTTACCCACACCTCTTCCAATAAGGTACGCCAGTTTCGAGGACGAAACTTTTTGTAAGGGGGGTGGAATGTTATGTCCCGCACCCTCCGTAGGATAATTAAAAGACAAAGAAGGAATTAAAGGAGATTAATGACGGTCAACGGTAATGAATTAAGAATTAAATGTTATGATTAATTAGAATTAATGGAAGGATTAAGTATAAAAATTAATTAGTATTTAATTTGGAATTAATATTAAAGATTTATCCTTTAAGATAAATAAGATAATAGATATAATTTAGAAACTCCAAATTTTACCCTTTCCCATATTAAACTGACAGAACGTCAGTTTCCCCTATCTCAGAAAAAGAACGACGCATCTTCTCCCCCCTTAGACGCCATTCTCTCCTTTGCAACCCTAAGGAAGAATCTCTTCAGGAAACAATCCAATCTTCATTCGTTCTTCGTTTCTTCTCCAAGTAATCAAAGGCAAGTAATCATCTTATAAGTTCTTACGTTTTGCGAAAGAAAATGGCCTATTTTGTTATCAAATTGGATCACCATGCAGTAGTTTCTTTAGTGAATCTATGTGTACGCTTTATGTGTTTTGGTTTCGAGATTTGGCCCCTGTATATGAAAATCCTTTGTTGTTGTTGTGGATTATGTGAAATCCTGCAAATCCCTACCCCTTGAATCCCTTCTTGTTGTGATTTCATTGTTGTGTGGGGTTTGAGGGTGAAAGGTGAGATCTTTGGATTGATAAGGTTGGAATATTTGAGTTCTAGGCTTGAACCTTTGTTTGGTATGTGTATAGTGTTCAATCTGCGGTTTAAGCCTGAGATTATAACAGGGATTAGGCTTGGATTGATTGGGATGAAGTTTGGGACCAATTGGATTTATGGTTCTGCAGTTTCTGCAGAAATCGCAGAATTTCTTTTTGGAATAGTAGACATCGATCGATCGATGTGAGGGGATGAAGTACTTCGATCGATCGATGTGAGGGTATGATGTCCTCTGATGGACATCGATCGATCGATGTGAGGGGATGAAGTACTTCAATCGATCGATGTGAGGGTATGATGTCCTCTGATAGACATCGATCGATCGATGTGAGGGGATGAAGTCCCTTCGATCGATCGATGTATAAGAGGCTGATAGATCGATGTTCTCTGATGGACATCGATCGATCGGTGTGAGGGGATGATGTCACATCGATCGATCGATGTGAGGGGATGATGTCCACCAGTTTTGTGGGAAAATAGAGGAAGAAGGAGGGAAGCTCGGGGAATCTTTGGGTGACCTTAGAGACTCCTTAGGACCTGATTAAAGGTAGTCTAAGTCTTGGGAACATGATTTAGGAGGGTGAATCAACTTGGTGACTTCTAAGGGGTTTTCGAATCGGATTTCAATGAGGATGACCTAGGAGGGTTAGGAAATGAACGTACGAGGTGTTATAGAGTTCCATGAAGGAAAGATAGGGGTACTCGCCTTGGTTTGTGACTTTTGGAATCAAGGTTAAGTGTTGACGATCTAGTTGAAGCCTAAGCTTTGAGGTGTAAGTTAGGGAAATCTTGTGTGTTGCTCTTACTTGCGCATGTGAATATGAACTGCGTATGTGAACGAGAAATGTGATTGAAACGAGGAGTCTTGCATCATGGCACTTGCATTGCATATTGTTTTGAAAAAGAGCCGTGCTTCGGCACTGATTTGCGAAGGTGACCTGTAATGTTAATCGGGATGGAAATTTAAGCCGAGGTGCATTACAGGGCACAAAAGGCTGTAACGTAAACCGGGATGGAAATATAAGCCGGGGCGCGTTACAGGGTATAAAGTTCTCTGCAATGTTAATCGGGATGGAAATTAAGCCGAGGTGCATTGCAGAGTTTTACGAGATCTGTGATGTAAATCGGGATGGAAATATAAGCCGAGGCGCATCACAGAGCATACGAGCCTGTAACGTAAACCGGGATGAAAATATAAGCCGGGGTGCGTTACAGGGTAACGAGTTACGAGACCGGACATTGTGACATGCATTGCACTGATTTGAAAAGAAATGGCTCAGGCATTTGTGATTGTGTAGTGTAGTGCATATTTTGACATGCATCACGAGAGTCGTTATGGTATGGATGTGCGTGGTATTTGATTGTTATTGATTCGTTAATTGCGTTCAATTTGCTGTACTTTCTATTACGTGATTCGTTTAATAATTGGAAGCTTTACAAGACATGTGCCCCACAATTTCCTTGAATTATATATTACTCATGTCTTGCCATGTGTTGATCCCGTATGTCCTATAAGCGGGTTACTTGCTAGCGTTTTTCGCTAAGAGTACTGCCTTTGTCATTGTAGATGAGCCTTGCTACGATATGATTTTCATAGAGGACGACGGCGAGTGGGCTGAATGGGATGCTTAGACCCTGTTGAGGGGATTGACTAGGTGGATTTTGTTAATTCTGTTTCTTAGTTCATTTGGAGATTTAGATGGCTGCGACCATATACAGTTTTTGGTATTCACTCTGTCTTTCGATGTACTGCATGGATGATTTAGATTCACGAGATATATGTTTCTGTACTTATTTCTCTTACGTCATTGATGATGTGTAATCGAGAGATGAGACGTCTTGTAGTCTTCTCAGTAAGCTACGACGGGTGTACCGGTTCGGATTCCGCTGTCCGGGTAGGGGCGCTACAATTCCTCTGAGGTGAGTGCTGATTCTCCCTCTCACTTGGGTCATATCCTCCTCTTACATGCCCATTTCTAGGGAGATCAATAATATTATAGGTGTTGCATTCCTTTTCATGCTCAGACTCAGTAACGCCCTTACCATATAATGCCTTAGATTCATTAAATACAACATCAACGGAAACACACATTTTTCTTGATGCAGGAGAGTAGCATTTGTATCCCTTTTGAGTATGAGAAAACCCAAGAAAGATACATTTCTCAGATCTCATGTTCAGTTTGCTTCTGAATTGTTTAGGAACATATACATACTCAATACAACCAAATACTTTCAAAGGCAGTTCAGGAAACAAGTTTGCATTAGGAAAACAATGAGACAAATCATTCTTAGGAGTGACATAGTTCAGTATCTTAGATGGCATCATGTTAATGAGGTGTGTAGCAGTAAGTACACCCTCACCTCAGTAATGCTTAGGAACATTCATAGACATCATAATTCCTTTGTTACTTCAAGGAGATATCTATTATTCCTCTCTGCAACTCTATGTTGGTGTGGAGTGTAAGTACAAGAAGTCTGATGGTGAATGCCCTTAGTATTAAGGTAATCTTTTACAGTTGATTCCAGATATTCAAGGCCATTATCAGTTCCTAACGTTTTTATTGTAGTATTAAACTAGTTTTGAATCAAGCATATGAATTTCTTAAGAATATCCCCAACGTCATACTTGTGCTTTATGAAGTATAGCCAGGTAAGTCTAGTATGGTTATCAACAAAGGTGATGAACCACCTAGCACCATTGATGTTGGCTACCCTTGAAGGTCCAACACATCAGAGTGAATCAAACTGAAAGGAGTACTACATTCATAATTTTCCTTTGGGTAATTTGTTCTGCAACTTTTAGCAAACAAACAATCTTCACAAAATAAAATCAGATTGATTCATATTAACAAATAAGGCTCGCATAAGCCTTCTAAGATACAAGAGTTAGGATATCCTAATCTCTCATGCCATAAAAAAATGCTCTCAGTATTCCTACTAGCAATCATACGTGGTCCTATAAAGGAAGAGACCATTGACCTCGTTAGCATTGTCAATCATCTTCTTGGAGAAGATCTCCTAAAAATATCACTTAGAAGGTGAGAATCTCACTTCACATATATTATCTTCAGTATGTTTTCCAACGGAGGTAAAGTTAAAGCTTAGCTCAAGTATGAACAGAACATTTCTTAATTTTAAGTTCTAAGTTAACCTTATATTCC
Organism: Eustoma russellianum; assembly: GCA_036186865.1. Taxonomy (NCBI): domain Eukaryota; kingdom Viridiplantae; phylum Streptophyta; class Magnoliopsida; order Gentianales; family Gentianaceae; genus Eustoma; species Eustoma russellianum. Next base: position 19,889,718 of record AP025040.1, on the reverse strand, counting down.
ACATCCAACAATATTAATTCCAGCACCATTAGCAACCTTAACTTTTGGAGGATTATCAAACAACACAAAATCTGTTGGTTCTTCCTTTTTCTATGTCATATGATTAGTGGCACTAGAATCAGCAATCCAAGTAAAAAGTAGTTTAGAATTTTTACCATAGCTAGCTATGGTGGCTTGAATAGCTTCCTGGTTATGTCCAGGGGTTGTTGCTAAGAGTGATGTTGCTTCATAAACTGGAAGATTGCATCCAGTTGACTTTGGATTGGGACATTAGATGGTCCAGTAACATAGTTACTAGACACATTAAGGCTGACTCCTCTCCTGTTACCATTGTTGGAGGCTTGAGACCTCCAAATTTCAGGGTTCCTTAATTGTTCATTGAATCTAGTTGTTGGTCTATCATGTTTGGCAAAACACCTTTCTTCTGCGTGGCTTGTTTTCTTACAGAATTTGCAGAAAGGTTTAGAGTCACCACTACTCATGTTATCATGTTGAGAGAGAGGAGCATATATCATGGTTACTGCATTAGAAGTAAGCCTAATCACATTGAGTATTATTAGGTGCAAAAACAGTCATTGTTGTTCCTTTAGTTGTGGAAGTAGAGGTCATCATGAGTTTGATCCTGTTTTCTTCCTGCCTTATCTCAGAGAACACATTGTAACGGAAAGAAGTGGCTTAGTGTCAAGAATCCTTTCTCTAGCAGCATCAAATTCCTGGTTCAAATTGGCCAAGAATCTAAAGATTCTTCTGGTTTCAGTAATACTCTTATACATTTTATCAGCTTCTTGATTTAGCTACTTATGAGTGTCATAGACATCAATCTGTTGCCAAATCTTTTTTTACTGACCAAAATACACATTCATAGGTGAGTCCCGTTGCTTGATGTCATGAAACATGACTTTAAGTTTATAGAATTTAGAAACATTATCCAACTTAGAGTATATTCTTGAGTTGCTTTTCAAATCTCAGCAGCAGAATCATAGGGAATAAAATTATCACTTCAATCAGTGGTCATCGAACCAATCAGCCATTGCCATAATCATGGAATTCTCAACTGTCTAAGTTTTGATCCGAGCGTCATTTTCATCAGGAAATACACTGTTAGGCTTAAGGTAATCTTTCTTACCTTTGCCTGTGATAAACATCTTTATAGCTCTAGATCAAGCAAGAGTTATTCCCACTTAGCTTGTGGGTTGTTATTATAACAGGAGCTGAACCAATAGTGTTATAGTTTAAGCTAACTACTCCATATAAGCTAGCCGGAACAACGGCATGACTAAGATTAGGTGGAGCTTCGTTTCGAACAGATTCCATATCTCAAGTTTAGAAGCAGAAAGTTCCACTGAAGAAGATGAAGATGAAGATGAGCAGTAGTAAATTCGAATTAAAACTCATGAAATCAACGCACAGCACTATAGCTCTGCATATAGAGAAAATAAGCCCCAATATCACACAATCAAGGCTTAAAGTGAGGAAAATTCACTTGTTATTCATAATGACATCAAGTTCATATATATATATACACAGCTGACGCCAACGGCTAGTCTGCTTGACGAAAAAAGGCAATGGCTATATTTGTCAGGTAAAAACCTCTAGATAACAATCTAAATCATCAAAATGATGATGTACCTAATGACCTATGACTAAATAATGATTATGTATGATAACATAATGAAAATGAACAGAATTCAAGGAGAATTAGGCCCAAGAATAGGTGTTTGACGCTTAGAAGAAATTGTTCGATGAAATTGCCTCAAAGAGAATTTCTGCTGCTTAACACACTGGAATCATCCCTTGGTCACAGTCTTCACCTGATGTAGCCTGTAGTCCAACACAAATGAAGGATGACCCAGACGCCTATGCTATAGCTCTTGAGCAAGCATCACATAACCACAGTGAGTCACCTCATCGACATAGTAGAAGAATCTGCACTCAGTACCATGTCCTATGATCTCTCCTGTAAGAATGTCCTGTAAGAGACAAAAAGAATACACAAGTACCACACAATCAACCATCACCTAACTTAGGGAAAATAATTTCAACGTCAACGCCGTAATATAAAGGCAATGATTCAGTGTGATTTAGGATGGAAAAACAATAGGCCCTTCTCCTTTAACTTTCGGTAGCTGGCCATTAGCTGCTTCAATGTGGGATTTAGTAGAAATAATGATTGAAAGTCACTTGAGTCCATTCCGATGGTATCTATAGCTCCACAATCAAAAATCCATATATCGGGATTTACCTTGCTTTGAGTCGAGTGCATTTTGAACTTTGGGCAAACAACATTGTTTTTATGTTTTAGGGTGCATTTTGGGACCAGTGACGGATATTGCAGATGTTCAGGATATTTCGCGACTAAGGGGAGTAGATGATTGTATATTGGGGGATCTCGCAGAGCCAGTGGCCATTTCCTCTTATTCAGACAGTGAACTGGAGTGTCTGTTAGATGTTAATCGACTGGATGAACAGGATCAAGATCTTTATGTGAATATGGCTAATATCTTTATCCTCAAACTAGTATCGCCTCGCGACTACTACGGCGGACACAGCAGGCAATTCCAACTTCGCCGCAACTCACCAGGTTACGGACAGCTCACCTCTCTAATTCTTTTGACTTTTTATCTTAATGAAGATGATAATCTGGAATGTTAGAGGTATACGAACCTCATTGAATCGATTACTTTCTCTGGTCCGACAGCATCATCGCATATTTTAGTTGTCATAGAACCAAAAGTTAGGCCTTCGTTATTATTATCTTATCAATTGCAATTGGGTTTTTCAAAAGCTGTATCTACCTGTGATGATCATATATGGTTTTTTAAGAAGGATTCAATATTATCGCTGGAAGAGGAGTGTCCCAGCCAGCAGAATTATTCCATCAAGTATCATTGGTTCGCGTCAGGGGAGCGATTCTGGCTGACGGTAGTGTACGGACTGCATTCCATAACAGCGAGGCACAATTTGTGAGATGATTTGAGGCAATTCCATACTTTATTAGCTTTACCTTGGTTAGTGGGTGGTGATTTAATACGTTTCGCACATTAGATAAGCATCCCGGAAGATCATTGCCAACGTTGCAATCGTTACATGAGTTCAATGATTGTTTCCAAATGTGCGGCTTACAGGAATATCCTTTCAGGAATCATTATATACTTGGTGTGATGGCCGTGGATTAGGCTGTGTTTGGCAGCGGCTTGATCAGTTTTTGTGCTCTCCGTCCTTCTCGGATATGTTTCCCGTTACGCAGGTTCAACATCTCACAAGAGCTACCTCTGATCACGCTCCTTTATTTTTGACATGTGATTCTGATAGTCCTAGGGGTCCTGTTGCATTCAGAAATCTTGATGTTTGGGCTACACATCATGATTTTGATGCGTTTGTTAATCATCACTGGTGTTCCTTCCCAACGGTCGGAGGTATGTGGGGTTCCTTCAATAAACTACGTTGTAAATGGAAAGAGCTAAAGCAATGGAATAAAGATGTTTTTGGGAATATTTTTGATGCGGTGGCTCAGGCTGAAGCACAGGATATCATATGCGTAAGGGATTTTGATTTTGATCCTAATGAAAGGGCGCGGGCACAATATCAACATAGTGTTGCCAAACTAAAACTTGTTCAGAAGCGAGCCTTTCTTTATTGGAAGCAAAAGGCGAATGTCAAGTGGCTTAAAGAAGGTGATGCAAATACCTCCTTTTACCATAAAACTGTGAAATAAAAGAAGAAGACAAGCCATTGGGCGTATACTACGTTCAGATGGTAGCGAATGTGTGCTAGATTCAGATATTGAAACAGAAGCAGTTCGCTATTTCTCAGATCTTTTTGCGGCGGAGCTGGTGGTTGCTTGTGATGATAATCAACAGCATATCCCATCGTTATTGACATCGGAAGATAATGCCATGATGAGGGAAATTCTTACACTAGCGAAAGTTAAGGAGGCGGTATGGGATCTTAGTCCAACCAGTGCGGCTGGGACGGATGGTTACCCGAGCTCTTTCTACAGACGTTTCTAGCAGGTAATACATTAGATGTGCTTAAAGCGATGCAGGACTTCTATTTGGGTGTGGTTATGCCAAAGCAACTAGTTGCAGACTATAATATTAATCTCCAAGGTCCTTAATCCTTAGACTTTTGCAGACTTCTGCGCTATTTGTCTGACGAATTTCATCTCAAAAGTTATTACAAGACCGATTTCTTCTCGCTTGGGGCGGTTATTACCCAAGCTTGTCTCCCCAGAGCAGGCGGGCTTTATGAAAGGACGAGGCATCGGAGCAAATTCTACTGCACAAAAGATGGTGCATGTCATAGATAAACATCCTAGAGGCGGTCATGTGATGATTAAGTTGGATATGGATAAAGCTTTTGATCGGGTTAGTTGGAGTTATCTCGACCTTCTTCTGCAGCGACTTGGTTTTAGTGCACGGTTGGTCGGATTTTAATTAATGATTTGCGCATGATCCGCTGTTCGATCCTTATTAATGGTAAGCAAGCAGGTTTCTTTCCAGTTGGACGTGGTTTAAAGCAGGGTGATCCATTGTCTCCCTTACTATTCATTCTTTCTTCGGAAGGATTTTCCAGGGGATTGAATGCATTGATGTCAGCAGGCACACTCAAAGGGTTTGCAGCAGGGCGAGTTCCATGTGTTTCTCACTTAGGCTTCGCGGATGATTTGTTGATTTTTCTTAAATGGTGCAAGCAAAACTTAGAAAGGTTTCGAAAATTTTTGGAGTCATATCATAATGCATCAGGACAGTTGGTAAATTATCATAAAAGTCAAATAGTGGTAGGTATGGGTGTTCAGGCAGCGCCTGCATCAACCGTGCTGGGAATGGGTTGGCCTCTCTATCTATAAAGTATCTTGGTCATTTTTATATAAAGGCATTAACAGATCCATATTGTACTACTCTCATTAATCATTTTGAGGCTAAATTAGCGACTTGGTCAAATAAATTGCTTTCAATGGTAGGGCGAATATTTCTAATCAAGTATGTTCTAAACTCGATGCCCACACATCTTATTACGAGTTCACGCTTACCAAACAGTGTCATCGATGTCTTAAATCATAAGATGTCAACTTTTCTCTGGACAGAAAGATGTCACTGGCAATCCTGGCCTTCAGTTTGTCGGGCAACAGATGAGGGTGGTTTAGGCATTCGTAATCTTTTGTCCGTTCAGAAAGCTTATGATTGCCAGCTGTGGTGGAAGTATTTCCACTCAAACACTTTATGGGCTGAGTTTTGCAAATGCAAATATGGACATCGCCGTTCCATTTACTCGCATATTTATGATTCGCCAACGTGGAAAAGATTGTGTGGCATTAATGATTTTATAGAATCAAAGGTTGAACGATCAGGGACTATCATCCAATGGGTGGCGGATGTGAACGGCCAATTTTCCATTAAATCGGCTTATTCGATAACCATGGGATCGGGCTTTTCTATGGCTGAGTCACGCTATGTTTGGTGGAAACATTCGCATCCAGGCATGCGAATTTTTCTATGGAGACTTTGCACTAGATCTTTACCAATGGTGAATACCTTGCGCTGCTGGCTGACGACATATCCTCGAATGTGCTTTTTTTCGCATAGATTCAGATACACAGGACCATGTATTTTTATAATGCTCGAGCATCTGACCCCTATGGACGGAAATAGCAGTTATATTTTTGGGTCCTATGCCATCCAGTCGCACGATTACGGCACATCTTTATCGCTGGTGGCAGCTTTTCAATCAAACATCTATGTTGGGCCAGCTTAGGGCGACAGTGCCATCGATTGTCGCATGGGTTATCTGGAAGGAATATGCAGCAATCAGGTTTGGATCAGACAACTTTGACTATATACGATTGTACGAGAAGTTAAAAATGACAATTTGTACATGGTGCTCGGCAATGAATGGTAAAAAGTTTGCTATAACTGTGCCTCACTTAGTATCCCTTCACTTTTCTCCACCTTTGCATTCAAAGCGCATGCATGTAGTCTGATGGCAGTTGCCCCCATCTGGAAAGCTGAAATTAAATTTAAACAATAGGTAGAAATCAAGCAGCAGGAGCAGTCTTGAGATCTAATCAAGGCCATCTGATTTCGGCTATATGCTTTTCATTACCTATGGTTAGTCCGCTGCGTGCGGAACTGTTAACAATGACGTTAGCATTGATTCATTATGCTCATGAATTTGACAACATTATTCTTGAGACGGACTGCCAATCTGTTCTTACCTTGTTGTCTAGTCCTTGTCCAGTTACGGGCTTGTTGGCGGCCGAACTTCAACGTGCAACCTTGTTCTTGAAATTAAACCAGTCCACTATCCAGTATTGCCCACATGAAGCCAATAATGCACCTCATTGGTTAGCGCATCATGGCTATAGAGCAGCCGGTCTACAGCATTATACATCTCTTCATGATCTCCCATATGAGGTTCCTAGAGCTATACTCACGGATCTCCAGCTACCTACTTTACGGCACTGATAAATGTCTCACATGGTGTTGGCGATGAACACTTTTTGTTGCCTGTGTCAGAAGCGCTGGTGCGCTCTTTTTCATTCCTTGACCTACTTTCGCTTTCTAATGTTAGCCATTTAAGTTTATATTCACATATTTTTCTTCTGCTTGCTTTGGCATTTCTCCTGGTGCTCATGCGTCAATTGGATATGTCTCCATCCAACTTGGAGTCATATTCTTCGATGAAAACATCTGCGATCAGAGGACGCCAAATCTTGTGGGTGTCGCCTTGGTTCTCTTTGAATCAAGGCGGCATGGGTATGTTTTTCTTCATACATTTTCTTTTGGATAAATTACTCTTGCATTCCTGATGTTTAGTTGTTAGGTTTGTGCTGAGGTGTGATGGGGAACTTGCGCTACACTGTCACGATCTTCTTATCTCTCACCGGCGGACTTGCATAACGATGGATTTCAATGCAACAAAAATTTATGGCCCGATAGGGACGTTCAATTATCAGCATTTCACTGTATTAGTTCAACTCTCAGATTGTATAAATATGTACGCTTTTTTCTTCGCCAAGGTTTTATCCACAAGGGTGCTTTTTCTTGACAAGGTTTTAATGCGGCATATCGCATACGATTGGAGATTGACAATCATGATCACTGTTTCATTTATTTTCTTATGATGACTTTTGTAATATGGTATTCCTTCGCCACAAGTGAGGCTTTATCAATAAAATCGCTTTCATATATATATATATATACATATATATATATATATATATATACATATATATATATATATATATATATATATATATATATATATAGCATTACACTACAGACAGAGGGAATAAGTTCTTCCCTATTCTAGCAACGGTAACAAGCCAACGACTTTCTGCAATAAGCTCCCATCAGTCCAACGGGCAGCTATATTCCATGGGAGAAAACATATCTTGAGCAGGGAGAGATGTTGCGTCAGTGACATGAAGGAGACAGAGACGTTTTCCTTGCATCCTTTAATTATGAGAAGAGATGGGTCCACTGTCGGAGTATATGAAAAAATTATATTAAGTATCAATTTTGAACACATCCTATAGAATTTTAGAAGTAGAAAAGTAATGAACCAAATGAATCTTGAGAAGTTGCTTAATATTAGAAGATTTCTTCATAGTTCTTTACAGGAATGTATCTACACTATATATACACATTAACTGGATTTTCTACACTCTCCCTCAAGCTTGATGTATATATTTAAACAGCCAAGCTTGGATAATAATTTGTGAAATACATTAGGGGGAACCGACTTAGTAAGTATGTAGGATATCTGTTCAGCTGATGATGTGTGCTGAATATATAGAGATTGATCATCAAGCTTTTCTTTAATGAAGTGCCTATCAATCTCTACATGCTTGGTTTTGTCGTGATTAACGGGATTTTCAGCCACGTGTATGGCAGAAATGTTGTCATAATAAGTTGTAATTTTAGGTTCAGCCAGCCCTTGGTGGAGATCCTTTAGAACTCTTTTCATCCATATGTCTTCACATATTCCCAAAGCAAGAGCACGTAATTCCGCCTATGCACTGCTCCTGGACACAATTGATTGTTTTTTACTTCTCCAAGTCACTAGATTTCCCCATAAATAGGTACAGTACCCGGATGTAGACTGTATGTCTCCTTTTGATCCTCCTCAGTCCGTATCTGTATGTACATGTATATCCCTGCACTCAGTTTTTTTAAAAAGTAAGCCTTGACCTGGTGACCCTTTAAGATAGCTTAAGATCCTCATTACAGCTTGGAAGTGTACAATTGTAGGTGAGTGCATGAATTGACTTACATAACTAACCGAGTAACAAATCTCTGGCCTAGTTTGTGATAAATAGATCAACTTACCCACAAGTTTCTGATAGGAATGAACATCAGAAAGTATTTTACCGTGTGGAGCCTTAAGTGAACTTCTGGATTCCATAGGTGTAGATACTGCTTTACATCCCAACATGCTTGTCTCTTGAAGCAGATCCAGTATGTATTTTCTTTGTGAAATAATCATCCTAGTTTTATTTCGGCCAACCTTCATTCCTAAAAAATACCTAGTCCGAGATCCTTGACTTCAAGTTTTGTTGCTAGATAACGTTTTACTCGTGAAATGCTTAAAAAACAATTCCCTGTTAATATGATGTCATCAACATATACAATTAAGATAGTGATTGTCTTTTCCAGTGAAAGAATAAAAAGGATATGATCACTTTGAGCCTGTCTGAATCCATACAAAAGAAGAACTTCAGTAAACTTACTAAACCAACCTCTTGGAGATTGCTTTAATCCATAAATAGACCTCTTTAGTCTATAAACTTTACCTTTGGTCTGAACTGACTCAAAAGCTGGAGGAATTTTCATAAACACTTGTTCTTTCAATTTACCATTAAGAAATGCATTTTTTATATCTAATTGAGCTAGTTCCCAATCAAGATTAACTGCTACAGAAAATATAATCCTTATAGAGTTGACTTTAGCAACTGGTGCAAAAGTTTCCATATAATCAATAACATAGGATTGGGTGAAACCTTTTGCAACCAATCTTGCTTTATATCTATTTAAGGATCCATCAGAATTATACTTTAAGGAGAAAATCCATTTACAACCTACTGGAGTAACATTATCAGGCGTAGAAACTAATTCCCATGTATTATTCTTAATGAGAGCTGACATTTCTTCAGTAACGGCCTTTTCCAACATTACATTACTGAGTGCTTCTTCAACAGACAAAGGAAGTGACTGAGAATCTAAATTGACTGTTGAACTTTTCACATTTGGATTTAACATGTCATAGGACAAAAACGCACTTAGAGGATATATAGAAGTATACCCTTTATGACTCAAAAATTTATGATACTTAGTGCATTCTCTAGATCGCTTTCTTACATCAATTGGTAAGTTAGTTTCAGGAGGAATACTTACATTAGAGTCTGATTCATCTTGAGCAGAATGAATGTTAGATTGAGAAGGCTCAGAAGATGTTGAAGATACCTGCAGTCATTTCCTGGTGTAAACCTGTGTAATAGGCAGCCTAGGGTGTTCAAGCGTGTCTGTAGGAACATATTCTGAATGTCCTGAATCTTCCTGTTGTCTTTCATCATTATTGTTCTTATAGCTTTCAGGTGTCAAGGAGTTATTTGCTGATGAAATGTCAATTATGCTCCAAAAATATGCCTGTGTAATGTTTTCAGTACTTGAAGCTGAATTTGACACATAGTATGGTGAGTTTTCATCGAATGTCACATCTAACGTAGTGTAAACTTTTCTGGTAACTGGACACAAACAATTGTATCCTTTCTGGGATCCAGAATAGCCCAGAAAATACATTTTAGAGATCTTTTGTCTAGTTTGCTCTTGGTATGAGCCTGAAGATACTCGTAAGCTACACATCTAAATATCTTAAAAGGGAGTTCATACAGTAAAAGGCAATGAGGAAAATCACGTAACATTTTATCTTTAGGACTCATAAACTCAAGAACTTTTGAAGGCATCCTATGAATTAAATAAGTGGCAGTAAGGACAGCTTCACCCCATAAATACTTGGGGACATTCATATGAAACATCATAGATCTAGCAACGCTTAAAATATGCCTACTTTTCTCTCTGCCACCCCATTTTGCTGGGGAGTATAAATGTTAGATGTCTGCTGGTGAATGCCATGTGAAGTCAAAACTGATTTAACTTCTTTGTCCATATACTTACTGTCGTTATCAGGCCTAAAATTTTTAATGGTGACATCAAACTGATTCTGAACTAGCTGGATAAATGTTTTGAAGACTTGACATAACTCAGATTTTTGCTTCATGAGATAGATCCATGTTACTCATGTATGATCATCTACAAAAATGACAAACTATCTACTCCCATTCATATTTAACACCCTAGAAGGTCTCCAAATATCAGAATGGACCAAGTTGAATGGCTTGCTGTCAGTATGTACCTTTTTTGGGTATTGCACTCTTGAATGTTTTCCAAACAAACATGTTTCACACTTTAGCCAATCTATAGAAATTCCCTTAAATAAACCAGGTTTCATCTGTTTCAAGCACACAAAATTTCGATGACCCATCCTTCTATGCCATAGCAAAATAAGGGCTATTCTAGACTTGCAGTTATCTATTCTAGGAACAATGTCTTTGTTCATATAAGAATACGCACTAGAATAGTCCTTCATACCACCTGGTCCGGTCTTTTCCAAAAAGAATAGTCCACTACGATGATTAGCATTGCCAATCATCTCCTCGGTGATACTCTTCTTCAGTGCTTTCTCCTGAAAGCAGGAAGAATATGATGGTAGGAAGGAACATTTGGATGGTGAAATAGAGTGCAACAGCGATTGTATTCTATTATTTTCTTTACTAAAATAAGATTACATCAATTTTAGGTACATGCAATACAGATTTGAGTATTAGGTTATTGGCCAGTTTAATGTACCTTTGTCCTAAGATGTCTATAGTGTCTCCACTAGCTATCTTTACTTTCCTTGGTGTTGTAAAGGCCTTAAAGTCACTAAGTAAAGTTCTATCAAATGTCATGTGATTAGTAGCTCCTGAATTAATAATCCATATGGAGGACTTACCAGTCATACCTATGTTGGCTATTGTGGCCCTGATTTGGTCATTGTATGTTTGAGATATTTAAGTATTCAGTATCCTGAGCACTGCATCAAGCTGATCTTGAGTGAAATTGATGTCACTTGCTGGTGTGGTTTCTGAAATTGCAGCCTTAAGATGTCTCCATGAATCTGCATCAGTTCTCCATGAGCTATTAGAATCTGACTGTCCTGAGTTGTTAGACCGGTAGCCATTTTGTCTAAACTAAGGAGGTGGTTTTATGGTAGAACCAGACCTCCTATAGCATTCCTTAATAGTGTGGCCATCTCTTCGACAGTACCTGCAATTTTTCTTAACAAAGCCACGATTGTCAGTAGCATTTGACCTTCTAGTTACAAGACTCATGTTCTGATCCTTATCATCCTCCTTGGTTGTGAGAGCAGACTGGTTGCAAGAGCAGATGCTTCAGTGGGTACCAGAGATGGCCCCATCATAACTTTAATGCGACTTTCGTCCTGTCGAATTTCTGAGAAAACAACATTCATTTCTGGTAAAGGTTTAGTACTAAGAACTCTTCCCCTTACAGCATCATAGTCTTTATGCAACCCAGACAAAAACCAAACATCCTACGAGTCTCCTTAATATTTCTATAGAGCTGACCATCAACAGAGCACTCCTACTTATAAGCTTCAAGTGCATCTATTTGCTGCCAGATTTGAGACAAATTACTGAAATACGTACTTACAGACTGGTCACCTTGTTTGATATCCTTAAGTTGGGTTTCAAGCTCGTACAATTAAGAGATATTATCTCTTTTTGAACACATATCCTTCGCAGCTTTCCAAATTGCTGTAGCAGTCGGATACAACATGAATATATTACTAACCTCTGGTGTAATGGATCCAAGTAACCAAGACATGATCATTGAGTTCTCTGCTTCCCATGTTAAGAATTTTCCATCAGACTCAGATGAAACATTCATTTTTTCGGTAAGATACTCCTTTTTTCCTCGACCTGTGATGAATAACTCCACTGCTCTGCTCCAAGGAATAGTTATTGTCATGCAGTTTTTGATTAGTGATAGTTACTACGATTGAATCAATAAGTGATCCCGATCCAGACGTTTTGTCTCCAACAATAGCAGAAGTTACCTTAATGCTCTGTTCAACCATGTTATGTTGATAGAGTGAGGTGTTCTCAGAGGATTTTGTTAATGGTATGAGTTAGATTTTGAAGAAAAATGGAGTAGAACGAAGAGCAAAAAAAGCAAGCTGAAGGAAGTAGAAGTGACTGATGGACACAAGGAAAGAGATGAATAACGTGATGGAGACGGAGTTGATGGAATCGAGGAAGTAATTAGAAGATATGAGAAAGTAAAGAAAAACTCAGTGTAAAGTCTCTTTCAAGTACAGAGGAGTACAAGCTATTAAGTAATTTCTTGGGAAACTGATTTTAGGAATTTTTTCCTTTGTTTTGCATGTAACTAGCCACGTGTCAAGATCTTTAGTTGATGGATTGTTGTAGACACCGACACGTAAGGAAAAAATATTTGTGAAGTATACACGTGAAATCTATATTTCAGAGACAAATTTACCACATTGAAGTCTCACATTTAATGCACGAAAATTTTGCTTTTAAAGCTGAGATTTGAAGAGAGAAAATAATTTGTTTAAAAAGAAAGTGTAATAATGTAGTCCAGATACAGTCCAGACAAAACTCATTCGAAATGTCTCAAATGCCCTGTATGAGAAACTGTGAATAATAATAATAATAATTCTTTTCCTTCTTCTTCGCGATAGCAATCTCTTCCCAGAGAATCCTTCCAAAAATACGGTGAATCTGAATAGCTACAATAGTGATGATGTAACTCGCCAAATCTTAGACTCGTGGAGAAGCACTTAGAATTTTTCCTTTGTAGCAGAAATAGATATTTTTTTTTCCGTCTTCCTTTATCGGAAAGAGATGTTGTAAAGAATTGTAGTGATGGAATGTTAGATACCTTCAGAGATGCTCTAATACCATATAGAATTTTAGAAGTAGAAAAAGTATGTAATGAACCAGATGAATCTTGAGAAGTTGCTTAATATTAGAAGAATTCTTCATAGTTCTTTACAAGAATGTATCTACACTATATATAGCCAAAGTAGGAGAGAGAATAAGATGATTCTCTCTATAACGGCTAGTCCTGTCCTTTGGACAACGGCTACTACAAAAACAAAACTAATTAGACTAACTGAAACACTAATCACATTAACTGGATTTTCTACACATCCCGTACGTGTAAGTCGTGCGGATAATTTGTACAATCCAGCACTCCCCTCACCCTGAGGGCATTGAGAGATGCACCAGGTTTGTAGCCTCGTTTATCTTGATTTGAAACTTTCTTGCTGCTCCTTCAACCGGACAAGTTTTACTGGATTGAGACTCTCTAGATCATGCCTGTACAATGAAAAAAACACACAAATAAGTTTGTAGCAAAAAAAAAAACACACCATAACCTGTTTACCTATGAATAGTCCATGAACTGATCTAGAATACGTGATCTGGGATGCTTGAGCTTCTGTTCATGCAAGCAAAGTTAGTATGAAAGGAATTCCAGGTTACTGTTTTACGGTCACCTACAGTCAGTGCATCATCCTGAGAGAGGTTATTGTTCTTCTTTTGAATTGCCTGCAAAGAAAATCAGTTTACCAAAAAAAAAACTCTCCTGCATTGGAAGAGTTAGAAAGAAGTCCGCCAGGTTCTGCTTCACCGGTAGAAAACACCTGTTTATGCAGCTCCTTCACAGAGTTTTTAGGTTGAGTCCTGGGTGGTGTAGCCTTGTAATCCTGCAAAGTAGTTAGTAGGAGATAAAAAAACGTTGGACCCTTGGGTCATCTGCAATGAAATGTTAGTAGCAAACGCCATGGGAAACAGTCTTCTCCACCAGAATTCAATGGAGAGTCCACATTTCACCTGTAATTGACATAGATTTGTTCCTGCAACACAGGGTTAGAGAAAATACGTTTGACCTAAAGTTGCCTGCAAGACAAGTGTTAGTTTAAAAACATCTAGATTCCTGCAGTAAATGTTAGTATATAATCCCTGTTCCTGCAAATTTCCCTGCAAAAGTTCAATACACAATCTGGTGTCAATGATAGGTGCAATCTTCCTGAGATTACACTGCAAGGGTTGTTTATTCAGTTCCTGTGTAAAAGACATCTGCAACCTGTAAAAGACTGTTTGAAATCTTTATAGACTACTTGCAAAAAACTGTCCCTGCAAGGAAAGGTTAGTATAACATTCTGTATTTTCAGCAGCCAAGACTTGTTAGGTCTTTCCTGGAGTCCCACTTGCATCCTGCAAACAAATATGTCACTCCTGCAGCCCAGAAGTCACCCTGTGACTCTGGAATTTTGTTAGAGGAAAGTAAACCAGTGGTCATAAAGCAGTGATATAGGGTATACAATTTGTAGGGGGGCAGGCACCAAGTCAGAGACACAACGCAAGGCATGTTATTTTTCAGATGGAACTCAGACCATGATTGAAAAACATATTTAAGTAATATTAGAATGCTTCAACAGTTTTAGAACAACCACATCATCATGAGACATTTTGTGTGTCAGACTTATCATGAAGAAGGAAAGATCATGAATTTATAATGGAGAAAATGGAAGCTGCAGGTTAGAAGGCATATAACAAAGAGCACAGCAGCCAGAGACATACTTTCTTACAAAAATGGGACACTTAGATTATGGATATACAAGAAATGAGAGAATCCAAAGCTGAGACTGAACACAGACATATATGACAAGAAGAAATTAGTTAATACAGAGGAGAAAATTTGTGCAAAGGCAAAGCATTGGCTCATTATGAAGAAGAGTAGCTAACACTAGACACCAGCTAAAAAATATTTATTAGGATAGAGGAATAACATAACATCATACTTAAACCCTTACCAAAGGCAACAAAGATTTTAACAACACATGGATGCTATGCCATCAACATGCAGAGTGCACCTACCACATAACCATTATAGCAGACCATGCATACTGATAAGCCATCGGACCAAAGCAGTACACATATAATCTAGCATTCCAAACCATTAGCCAAAGGTAAGAAATAACTCAGATACTTTAGATGCAACGAGGATCATAGGAGGCATGGTTGATCCTACAAGACATGATGCACGGATTAGTGCCCGTCACCCACCAAGTGCCACACGCAATCAGAGAGTATGCACCAGATGGAAGAGACACACAAGATGACTAAGGCTTGCCATTATAGCACATGCTCCCCCTTTGATCACAAGGCCAAGCAAGCCAGTTAATAATCAGTTGGATGAAAGGCACAAAAAACATTTGACAACCAAGATTTATGAAAGAATACTAACATGATTATCATGAATTTATGATGGCACAGACAATCATACCAGGAACATTTGAGGATATACAATTTTGGCTGAGAATGCAGTCTAAAACCAGACTAAGATTATAGTATACATTACATCTATGTCAGGAAGAAAAAATTGCCACATTAAGTAGTCAATGAGCTTACGTGGACATGAGACAAATTACAAGATAAGCCAAGGTTCCAGTCCAATTTAGTACATATATAGTCACAGAGGCAGAACACATTGATGAACAGGTTTGAAAGGAAAGGAACTTGAAATAATGAGATGGCACAAATGCAATCTCTCCCTGGATCAAATACCCTAAGCAGGGGGCTTAGACAATACATCCATAACACAAAATTTAGCCAAAGAGGATATAAGACATGCCATATAGATATTAACCTGGGAGCTAGAGGCATAATAACTCAGATCAATGCACCAAGATAAAGAGGACAGATCATACATTTCGCAGACGAATGAGTAGAAGTTACACTATGACGTTAGAAGACGCAGTTAAATAGGCATATATGAAATACCCAAAAAATTCCACCACTGAGTTAGTGTTTGAATAATTTACAAATGCATGATTTAAATAGTACGAGTTTACGAAATGTATGACAAAATTATTACTTGACACGTTTATGTGATATACATGCTTCATATGCTTTATATATATCGTTGCCGTACTAACAAGCCATGAAGCGTTAAAGCTTACATCATATGGCAAACATTTGTTGTCTTTGAACTATTTTCAGGTGCCACAATTAATGAACTAAACTAGTTCATTAAGTGAAGTACTTAAGTTAATGAACTAACTAGTTCATTAAATGGAGACATATTTTGTAGCGCCCCGCTCCCGAGCCCTAGCCTCGGTAGCAGTGCACCCGCCGTATCTCACTAAGGAGAATACAAAAGGTCACCTCAACCTGTTACACGTCAGTGTTGACATAGAAATTTTTTTTTCCGGAAACGATTAAACACCACACTAATTAGAATTTAATGAACCTCAATAAAATAAAGACATCATTATTAGGCTGACCAGGCCCTACAAGTCAAAGTCAAATGTCTGAATTAAAAGTCTAAAAGAAATGTCTCAACGTACTAATGAAAAATATAAATCTCAATGTCACCCCAAGAATATCATAGACAGCCCGACTCTGCTCTCGTCGCAATCATATCTACTGGTCACTCAGCCCACTCCACGACATCGGTCCCATCCTTAAGGAAGATGTAGTCATACCCAGTATCGGTCTCACCTGGAATTGTAGGGGGTGAGTGATGGTAATCACCCAGTAGGTGCCTCTCAAAACAATACAAAGCGTACATTACCCAAAAAGATATCAACACATAACACATAAAACATGATAGCATGGCTTATACAGAAAGGTAAAGCACTCCACATAAAAATGCGCAAGTACGTGATGCATGCTCAATCAACGTGTCACACGCAACGAGAATCATGTCATGAAAAAGAACTAACAATTTACATTGACCCATGCACAAGGAATTTAACACATAATCACCAGCGGCATTCACCTACACCCGCGCACAACATTTAACCACGACGAGATTATATGCCAATTTCATACATATATACACATAATTGATACATATATACAACAAATACATATGTATATACATCAATCCATGCAAATCACAATTACGTATGCATGATCCGATTCAAGAATAAAAGAACAGCAATAAACACATCAAATACCGTTTTGAGCATGCAATCTTCATACCGTTTTGAGGGAATAAATAGTATGCACCTACCTTTTTGACGAATTAACTTCCTTCTCCTCTAGGCGCGAATGTGAACAATTGCCGTATAAACATCAATACCTAATAATAAAGGTTAACTTGACTTACTTAAAATAATTAGTTCATAGATTTCTATTTTTTTCCAAAACAATAGAGCCGATTATGTATATTCCCATATACAATTATATTTCCATTCCATTATATATTAATATAAACATACGACACACATATACACTGATTTAAACTTAAAATGGTGTGTTCAGAACTTAAATGATTTAGATAGTTAATATATTGTCTTCTTATTTTAGATGTCAGACTTCGATTTACCCAACAGCCTTCAGTCATAATAGTGTAGCATAAAAAAATGTTGGAATACAAGAATTGATTAGAGTGTTGCAGATGCAAAAGTGAGAAAAGTGATTGAGTATGTAAATTGAAGTTAGAAAATAATGCATTGAAGGTAGAGGGGCCAGGAGGTTGGGGGTGAAAAGGAGCATTACACAAATTCATAGCAGATTCTTTCTGCTAAGTGAATTTTATTTTGATTAAAAAAAGAGAGATAAAATAAGGATCTAATATAAATACTTGAAATGGAAATTACATACTAGAGAATGAGATTTTTAATATATATTCTTGTAAACTTTCGGGCGTTCATTTTTCTTTTCAAATACTTACAAAAATCCAATCTTATGCACTCGTACATATACGACCAACCATATCCCCATGTATATTCATCAATTTATGCAATCACATATACTTATGCATGATCCAATTTTATTACTAACATAAACGTATAGATTTTCGAAAAACATACAAAGTATAGGAAGATTACTTACTTGATTCGCATATACTATACCGCATACGAATTGGATTATATGTTGGGGCAAGAAAACTTTCTATTCGCTCCCACCAATCTCTCGGTTGTTGGCACCAAAATAAGGAAGCTGCATTATTTTTTTTTTTCGTTTTCCATCTTGCTGCTTTGACCGAAGGCTTGCAGCATCACTATCAAAATATTTGGGGTTGCAGCTTATGGTAGCCACTGTTTGGGTGAGGAAACAAAAGAATGGCTGCATAGTTTTCTTTGTTCTCCAGGGGTGGCGGCTGGATGGGTTTGGGAGGGTTAGGGATGGTTTATTATATAGGTAGGTATAAGATGAGTATCTTAGGTATATTCCTAATAGATATGTTCTTTTTTTTCTATTTAATTTGACCCTATCTTATTCTCCTATTCCATTCAAAGTAATTTAGAATAACTATTATCTATTTTATATTTTCTTTTTCATATGATATTATTTATATTTATTTTTTTCTTTCTCTTATCCTATACGGCACGGGGTGTAACATATTTGATGGAAGCTACATGACAACAAATTTGGAAATGAAAGTCTCCTCCCCATTTAATCTTACACGCCATATATATGTATTATATATACATTCATATTTTTTTAAAAAGGCATAATACACATATATTGCGACGTACTATCGACACGTTACATATATCACAAACGTACGTCAACGTCACACCACTATATACACCTCATATTTATGAGTATATTCAGGTCATATATCATATGATATAAGTCATGGTGATGAGACAAATGATAACGACACGTTACAAAGGTCAAAAACCGAAAATTGTCGTATCGGGTGACTACCGAAACTTCACCGACGTGTCACGTACTTGCCATATAAAGATGGCCAACCTATATAATTCAAAAATAGCCAAATATTTCGTGGTTCACATGTTCAAATCAGCCACTAAAACATTCCATATTGGCACACCACAAATCACCCACAATGTAGGCCAAATTTGTGGAGATTTCAAATTCAATTCTTTTAAGCACATGGGGCCGCCTATACCATCAGCTATTAGAGCTGAATATACACTTTATTTTATGATTATTATGTGTGACATAACATATATGACATGTGCAAGAAGTTTAAATTTAAATCGGAGAAAAATCGCGTAATCGACGAAAGTCGAAAATTCGGGTTTTCTACGAACATAACACATGGAACGTTTTTTTTGGCATGAGATGTAACATGTATCTAGACACTTTTTTCATATTCAAGACATGTTAAGTGTTCTAGAAAATTCTAATTAGAGCTGATTGCAATTTATCATATATGTGTAAATATTGTGCATTATTTGACAAAGCTTACTAAAGTGAAATTTCAGCACATGGACAAGTTTATTCCACACGCCATTTGCAGCCATGATGGAGCCAAGGTGGATTTTATTTGGCATCTCAATTGGTGGAGAATATGTCACATAAGATTAGTGACATAAAGGAGGGCACTACATATGGAAGGAATTCAAAACTACAACACATGCTGAAAAAGTTTCAGCACATGCCATAGTAGGCGATTTTATGGACTTAATGGTGCTGAATTTGCATCCCAAAATTTAAGGGATTGAAGGTTGGCAGTATGTAAATATTTTGACTACTTTTGGCACATGTTTTATGAGTTTTTTTTTTTCAGATTTTACAGCTCATTAAAGGATGCCAAGTTGGACCAATCATCAAGTGACAAGTAAGCAAGGTCAAGTCATCCTTCCAATCATAGTGTGCCAAGTAAGCAAGATGGTATCATCTCTACACAAGGAAATCTTCCAAGGGCATTAAAGACAATTCTCAAGAATGGAAGATGCCCTAAGGGGGCGGTCATGAAGTGCATAAAAGAAGAGAAGTAGTGCAAACAAGGCAAAGACAACTCTCACATTTTCTCTCAAGTGCAAAGGATCTACTACTCTCTTCTTCTACCTTTCTTTCTTTCTTCTTCTTCTTCTCTCAAGCCTATTGTTAATATAATCTTGATATTATATAGGCTCTGAATATACCACCATACATGTTTCAATTGTTGTAAAAGGTTGATCAAGGTGTGATCAAACCTTCATTCAGTTGGTGGTGGTGTCCGTGATCCCTTTGCTCGATTGTATTGTTTGTAAAAGGGTGGAGTTAGTGTGTAAATCCAGTCACCCTTGTGGTAAGGTGTTTTATTGTGTTTAGTGATAACCGAAAAAGGTGTCCTCGAAGACTGGAGTAGGTTGATTTAACCGAACCAGTATAAAATCCTTGGCGTTTTTTACTTTATTGCAATTTGCTTTCAGTTTAAAGCATTCTGCATCAATGTCATTGCAAAAGTAAAAATAGCAAACGAATTTCAAAAACCATAAAATTGTTTTACAAACATAGCCACACCTCCTAGTTTTCATTGGCGCAAGTTTTAACTCATTTGGGATAAGTATAAGTCAGTCAAACTTGAATAGTTCTGAGACTAGTGCAATCTGATTTTCAGAGTTGCAAAGGTTGAGAACATCAACGTGATTGACATACTTTCCCAAAGGAATTTTCAAAAACTGTTTCAACCCATTCAAATACATATCTTAAGGGTCTTGTCATTAAATTTTCATACCATTTGGAGTCACCAATTAATCGGAATAAAATTTTCAAGTCGGAATGCTGTTTCTGGCAGATTTTTGCAATCTGACAAAAAACGTATTATTAAGGGGTTAAGAGTGGAATTTTAATTTGAAATTTTTATGAGATACTCAGGACATCTGAGAGTACATTCCCACCGAATGTCATAATTTTTGGAAGTCTGTAACTAGGTCTTTTAATTATTTCAAATCAGAATATGAAAAGAGAAACTGTTTTCAGAAGTGAGGTTTTTTGGTTCAAAAGTTTTTAAAAACCAAATTTTCCGCACCTTCTATTCAACTCCCCTCTTCTAGTGGTGCTACACAGGTCCTACACATGCAACATGCACATCCTTGATAGACTTTAAGTGTGAAGATTTAGGTTGAGAAGAAAAGGAGAAAACAAGTGAATAGATGAAATCTGAATAAGAAGGCCAAGATAGAGATGATGTAGAGATAACTCAACATCAATCCTTACAGAATCCCATTGCAACCTTCTGTTGAACACCAGGACATTGAACACTTCTGATTCTCCCTTAGATTATGAAGAGTAGAGGAGCAATGTAATAGTGAACAACATTTACACCATCCTATGGTTTTAGATAATGAACTTGCCAACAGCAGGACAAACCCAATGAACTTCAACTCTAGTGATTTCAAACTCGAAGTTAATAATAATCTTTCTTTTGATCACAAATCTGAGCTATAGCTTCCATATCTTCTTTCTTAAAGAAGGAATCAACACTTTGGTTTACAGAGAGCTATCAGACTGCCCCATATCTTGAGAATCCGTGGGAGGAGTCTCAAATATTTCAGAAAGCAAACACAGAGTTGAGGGTGCCAGTCGCACCAAATCTCAGAACATTAGAGAATTATAGGAATCAGGAACCTGAAAACAGACTTGAAGCTTTGGCTGTTTAAAACAGCAACGCAAGGTGAATTTGCAATGGCTCCAGATAGCGGCAAGGATTTGCTGATAGTAGTTCCAAATCGTACAAACAGAAGCCTACATGCAATTTGTTTCGATCAGCTCAATCAGTATATTCCTCCTTCTCGTAGCTTGATGATCAATTGACATATGGAGCTTCAAAATAATCAACTTTCCTACTTTAATCCAAAGCTCTGCACTTTAGGCAAATAACAAAAATGAACATGTGATAAAACAACCCACATTTTCAATTTTGAATCAGATTGCAATTGGAAACCAGAATGCAAGCTCAGATTTTTGAGTTCTCAGCACAATTTCAACAAATCAAAATCAGAGAAATAGAATTTCTTTGCATCAATTCTCAGAATCTCAGAATCAAATATATACATCAAATCTGAGCGCACCACACGACTTTAACAATTCTGAAGTCAGGTAGTTTTACAGATAGAACACTTTTCCAGATTTCACAAAATTGAACAACATGCAATTGATTGAGACACATAGTGTAATCAACTTCAGCATGCACCAGATAGAATTGAACATAAGGGCTTCAGAATTTAGAACAAACTTTGAAGAAGTTTTCGTAGATGAAACGGAAGCCAAAAATTTTGAGACAACGCGATTTCTCAAATCTTCCCAGAATCAGACTTGAAATCATGAGCAGATCTCAGATAACAGATTTGAGCACCACGGCTCTGATATCATGTGGGAAATCGAAGCCCTACTGGAGATTACTTTGGATCAAGAAGAGTCAAATGAATCAAGAAGAAGAGGAATTGATTTAACCACAGATTTATAGAAAGATCAACACCACTTTAATAATTTGAATCACTTATGAAATAAACACTTGGAGAATCACTTCACTTGCTCATTTTTATTCACAACATAACAACATTTTGAATCAAGAATGAAAAAACACTTTTATTCACAGATGAAACAATTACTTTTGATCACTTTATTTGTCACAGAAAAATACACTCAAGAATCTCAAGAATAACACTTATTGTTCTTAGTTGAGAACAACACACTTCGGATCTGTAGAAATTCTAGTTGATATATTAGACAAAGTAGCCGTTGTAAATTGTCAGATTTATGTTTGTGATTTGATGTAAATATTGTTGGAGACAATCAATCCTGTACCAAGACGCAGTCGTTCAATGTGTGCATATGAACAATACAAAAATAATCAAACCCGGGGCGAGTCGAGGACTCTGTCCTTAAGATGTATTGCTCCGGTATACTGTGCCCAACCGGTGTGAGCAATCGTCTCCCAGGATACAACGGGTACCTGTTCAGTTGAGCGGCACTGCTGAACTTGAACTACTTCGAACCTTCGAATGTCCTGACTTCTCCCGGACGTGATGCAAGCCTCGAATGCTATGAATGCAGAATGCTATGAATGCTAGAGCAAGGTGTGTGAATAAATGCACCCTTAGCCCTCTTTATATAGGGGAGTCGGTTGGAGAACAAGGTACCGTGACCGTTGGATCAAAACCAAAGTTTGATTTAGGCCGTTAGATGAAAACCTCCTATCTAGATTAGGAAGGTTTAATCTCAGCCTTTGGATTGAAGATAGATTAGCAGGTTTAAACCTGGAGCGTTAGATGGAAACCACATTCGGTTGGGGTGGTTAGGACAGTTTAAATCTCGGCCGTTAGATTAAAGCTGTCTTCCCTGCCACCGTTAGATCAAACCAGATTGATCTTATCTTATATCGAAGGATACCGTTTGAATCAGATTTAAACAACCGTTCGATTTAAACTATAACCGAACGCCTTATCAAACTTAACCGCGTTTTGTTTAAACGTAACCGTGCAACCGCGTTTTCCATCCACTTTGAGAATTAATTTCTCATTCACCCATTTCAATTTCTCCAACAATCCCCCATATGAATGGAAATTAATGCAAATGCATATGCAGACTCTAAGGAGAAGTCAGACAAGAAAATATTGCATCAGAAGAGGTAGCTTCTGACTTTGAACCTTTCATAGTGATGTACCATCGGATTCACTCGGCTAAATAGTGACTTGATGTCTTGAACCAGTCAGCCTTTGTTGTGAACCAAGACAACGATACTCACACAATATTTCCTTTAACACACCCTTTTGGTTCTCATGGTTGTGTTCGTTTTGGCCATGAACAACCTGGTTTCAGAAAGTGTTTTAGAGAAATCTTGCCTCTTAGACTTTCTCATAGAAGCGGCCCCACTTCACACTTACATAGGTGATTCCTATCAAGAGAATTCTGCCATACTCCACTTGACGCATCAAGATATAGGACATCATTAAAAGCCTTAGCTTACCCTAAACATTCTCTGCAGACAGCACTTTTATGTGACGGAATGAGTAAGTGCTTACTAAATCTTCGTAACTTAGTTGTCCCATTGAACCAAGATTCTGGGATCTCCAGTCAACAAGGTTGGGTTACTGTTACAAAGATTCTTGCATTATAGGAAGATTCTTGCATTATAGGCTTTAGTCCCATTTCGTTTATCAATCTCGACATCTGATCTCTAGGCAAGCCTTTTGTAAGCGGATCCGAAAGATTCTCCATTGATTTTACATAATCAATGGAAATCACGCCATTAGAGATCAACTGTTTAATGGTGTTATGTCTCCGACGTATGTGTCGTGACTTACCATTGTAAATGCTGCTTTGAGCACGTCCTATAGCTGACTGATTATCACAGTGTATGCTAATAGGAGCGATTGGTTTAGGCCAGCACGAAATATCTTCTAGAAAATTCCGAAGCCACTCAGCCTCTTCCCCGGCTTTATCCAGCGCTATGAACTCAGCCTCCATAGTAGACCGAGCTATGCACGTTTGTTTCGTGGATTTCCACGACACATCAACACCACCAACAGTGAACAAGTATCCACTGGTGGACTTCGAGTCCTTACTGTCTGATATCCAATTTGCATCGCAATATCCTTCTAATACTGCTGGATATCTCATGTAATGTAGTCCAAGATTCATTGTGTATTTCAGATACCTCATCACTCTGTTAAGAGCTTTCCAATGATCATCACTTGGATTACTGGTAAATCTGCTCAACTTGTTTACTGAACAAGCTAAGTCTGGTCTTGTACAATTCGTTATGTACATCAGACTCCCGATTACCTGAGAGTATTTCAACTGAGCTACAGGTTCGCCTCGATTTTTCCTTAAGTGTACACTTAAGTCAAGCGGGGTCTTTACTGGTTTCACATCAACCATATTAAACCGTTTTAGAACAGATTCAATATAGTGAGTTTGTGACAGTACGAGTCCCTCGGTCATCCTAGAAATTTTAATTCCTAGAATAACATTGGCAACTCCCATATCCTTCATATCGAAGTTCCTCGTCAACATCTTCTTTATGTTTAAGATTATGTCCCGAGTACTCTCCATGATTAGCATGTCATCTACATAGAGACACACTATTACATATGCATTCTATGTGCTCTTAATATAGACACACTTGTCACACTCATTGATTTTGAAACCATTAGCTAGCATAACTTGATCAAACTTCAAGTGCCACTGTTTAGGCGCTTGCTTAACCGTACAATGATTTAACGAGTCTACAAACCTTAGACTCTTGTCCTGGAACCACAAACCCTTTGGGTTGTTCCATATAGATTTCTTCATCCAACTCACCATTCAGAAAAGCAGTCTTCACATCCATCTGATGGATTTCCAAGTTATAGACTGCAGCAATTGCAACTAGCATCCTTATAGAAGTGATCCTAGTCAATGGTGAGTAGGTGTCAAAAAAGTCAAAGCCTTCCTTTTGTCGATAGCCTTTAGCTACCAACCTGGCTTTATACTTTTCAATAGACCCATCCTCTTTCAGTTTCTTCTTGAAAACCCACTTGCAACCAAGTGGTTTACTTCCAGGTGGAAGGTCAACCAACTCCCAAGTGTGATTTTGAAGAATTGAGTCTATTTCACTGTCGACTGCCTCTTTCCAGAATGGAGCTTCTGGAGTAGACATAGCCTCGGAAAAGTTCCTTGGCTCATTTTCTACCATATAGGTTAGAAAATCCGGTCCAAACGAAGTTGGCATTCTGGCACGCTTGCTTTGACGAAGCTCCTCATCTCCTTGAGGAGTCGCCTCACGCATTCGCTTACCAAATCTTGTTTCTTCTTGAATTTTGTCTTTCCTCAGAAAGACATCTTCAAAGAACACTGCATTCCTTGACTCCATGACAACGTTTTCATGTATGTCAGGAATATCCGACTTGTGCACCAAGAACCGATATGCACTACTGTTAGTTGCATAACCGACGAATATGCAATCAACCGTTTTAGGCCCAATTTTCACCTGTCTTGGTCTAGGTACAGCAACCTTCGCCAGACACCCCCACACTTTCAAGTATTTGTAACTAGGCTTGTAGCCTTTCCAAAGCTCGAAAAGGGTTATATCCATCTTCTTAGATGGAATTCTGTTTAAAATGACGTTGGCTGAGAGGATTGCTTCCCCCCACAAGTTCTGAGGTAACCCGAACTTATCAACATAGCATTCATCATCTCTTTTAGAGTACGGTTCTTGCGTTCAGCAATACCATTCGGTTGAGGTGAATATGGTGCAGTCGTTTGATGAATAATGCCATGTTCTGAACAGAATTCATTAAACGGTGTATCATATTCGCCACCTCTATCACTTCGAATTGTTTTAATTCGTTTGCTAAGTTGATTCTCAACTTCATTTTTATAATCCTTGAAAGCATCAAGGGCCTCGTCTTTGCTGCTTAGCAAATATACATAACAGTATCGTGTGCAATCATCGATAAAAGTTACAAAATACTTTTTACCACCTCTCGTTTGCACAAATTTTAAATCACACACATCGGTATGAATTAAATTCAAAGGTTCAGTGTTCCTTTCTATTGAAGGAAATGTCGACTTTGCCATCTTCGCTTCAACACATATTTGACATTTTCTTGTATTATTAAAGTCCAGTTTGGGCAATAAGTCAAGATTACTCATACGTTGTATTGACTTGTAATTAACATGTCCCAAACGAAAATGCCATAAACAAGAAGACTCAAGCATGTAAGCAGAAGAGGAAGCAATTTTATTAGCCTCTGTGGGCAAATCTCTTTTGGGTACAATTGTGATGACATTCAATTTAAACATCCTATTCGACAAGTACCCCTTCCCCAAATACATGCCATTTTTCGAAAGAATAACTTTATTAGACTCTAACACTAGTCTAAAACCATGCATGACTAGAAGAGATCCAGATACTAAATTCTTCCGAATATCAGGGACGTGCAGCACATTCTGCAGAGTCAGATGCTTCCCTGAGGTGAGCTTCAGAACAACTTTGCCCTCGCCTTCAATCTTCGAAGAGGCCGAGTTTCCCATGTAAAGTTGTTCATTGTTCCCGGGCTGGTACTCCGTGAACATCTCTCTGCTGGAGCAAACATGTCTAGTGGCGCCAGTATCAAGCCACCACTCACGTACGTTCCCCACAGCATTGCACTCTGAGACTACCGCACAGAGATTCAGATCATCCAATGCATCGACTATGTTGGCCTTTGCCTTGGTCTGCTTCTTCTTGGGCTTTCTGCATTCATTGCTGACATGCCCCTGAATGCCACAGTTGTAGCATTTCCGGTGAACTTCTTGGAGATCTGCTTGCCTTTCTTGTTCACCCCGAGTTGGCCTTTCTTTTTCTTGGCCTCAGCAACATGGGGCTTAGCCTGACCAGAGCTAGGTTGTGGCGCTCTCTCAGATCTACGATTGTCCTCCTCAATGCGGAGTCGAACAATTAGATCTTCCAATATCATCTCCTTTCTCTTGTGTTTGAGATAGCTTCTGAATTCCCTCCACGAATGAGGTAGCTTTTCAATCACTGCAGCCACGATGAAAGATTCACTGAGCAACATGCCCTCCTCTGCCATCTCGGCAACCAACGTCTGAAGTTCCTCAACTTGAGAAACAACAGTGCGAAAATCAGACATTTTGAAATCCAGGAATTTGCCGACAATAAATTTCTTAGTGCCGGCATCTTCTGTACGGTATTTCTTTTCCAAAGCCTGCCACAAAGACTTTGCGGTTTTATACGTGCAGTATAAACCATACAAGGAGTTGTCCAAACAACTCAGAATATGGCTCAAACAAACATAATTATTGAAATTCCAAGTTTCAACAAAATGTTGGTTTTGCATATTCTGGGTTTGGTCCTCCAGCGGATCCACCATAGGCGGGTCTTCAGTCAGGAAGTTCGCCAACCCCACAGCAGTCAAGAAGAACAACATCTTCTGCTGCCAACGTTTGAAGAAGCTTCCACTGAACTTCTCCGGTTTCTCCACTTGGGCCACTGCAGGACCCTGTGCAGGAGGAACATGTCTTGGCACCCCAGCAGTTGGTGCCATTGGAGCAGAGCTCTGAATGTTTGCGCCATGAACGGAGCCAGAGCTAGCGTTCTCCATCAGATTTCTGTTCAGTTGATCAAAACGTATAGATCAGAACAGAATCAGATTTAAGAAAGGAGTAGAAGTAGACTGCAAATCAGTATGAACACTGCCTTTGCGGGAAATAAAAAAACGGTATAGAAGTAATTGAATAAAAATACGTCTTAAGATTGTTGGAGACAATCAATCCTGTACCAAGACGTAGTCGTTCAATGTGTGCATATGAACAATACAAAAATAATCAAACCTGGGGCGAGTCGAGGACTCTGTCCTTAAGACGTATTGCTCCGATATACTGTGCCCAACCGGTGTGAGCAATCGTCTCCCAGGATACAACGGGTACCTGTTCAGTTGAGCGGCACTGCTAAACTTGAACTACTTCGAACCTTCGAATGTCCTGACTTCTCCCGGACGTGATGCAAGCCTCGAATGCTATGAATGCAGAATGCTATGAAATGCTAGAGCAAGGTGTGTGAATAAATGCACCCTTAGCCCTCTTTATATAGAGGAGTCGGTTGGAGAACAAGGTACCGTGACCGTTGGATCAAAACCAAAGTTTGATTTAGGCCGTTAGATGAAAACCTCCTATCTAGATTAGGAAGGTTTAATCTCAGCCTTTGGATTGAAGATAGATTAGCAGGTTTAAACCTGGAGCGTTAGATGGAAACCACATTAGGTTGGGTGGTTAGGACAGTTTAAATCTCGGCCATTAGATTAAAGCCGCCTTCCCTGCCACCGTTAGATCAAACCAGATTGATCTTATCTTATATCGAAGGATACCGTTTGAATCAGATTTAAACAACCGTTCGATTTAAACCATAACCGAACGCCTTATCAAACTTAACCGCGTTTTGTTTAAACGTAACCGTGCAACCGCGTTTTCCATCCACTTTGAGAATTAATTTCTCATTCACCCATTTCAATTTCTCCAACAAATATAACCGTTAGACTAGATATTAGTTGTTTAGATTTCAACTGTATAAATACCTTCTTTCTCTTATTGTAAACAGTTAGCTTATGAATGAATACAGAAATTCTTTTCTTCTCCACTATTGATTCTCCATTATTCTTCAATGAATGTTCTTATGAATTCCTAGATGGTATCAGAGCCATAGGAAAAACAAGTTCTCAAAGAAGAAAGAAAGAAGAAGGCATATTTTTTGGTCTCTGAAATCTTCCAAACAATTTTTCCAGAAATCTATTATCCTGTTTCTGAAAATCAAAAGTTGTTTTGAGGAATAAATTGTTTTGCAGAACAAATTTTATACGTTCTATGTACTGAAGCGCGACGACCGATTATACTGAAAAAAACTCTGTACACAGAGAACGCAATTTGATGAGGAAAAAGTGATTGAAGAAGAAGGCATACCAAGAAAAAGGAAAGTTATTGAAGACACGTGTTATCGAAGACACGTGTTTGACCGTGTTTTTAATCTTGTATGCATCTGGAATTTTTCGTTTCATAACAGGTGTCAACACACTCTCCACGTCATCCTAAAATTACACAGCTGGCTTTATGCCAAAATTTTTAACAAAATATTTATTCTGAAAAATTGTTTTTAATTTCCAACACCATTTTCATATTTCCAACGCCACTTCACATCACTTTTATCAACTTTACATCACTTTTATCAATTCTTCTGATATTTGTTTGGCTTGGATTACACGATGCAATTACTATGTGTCCTCTCAAACGGCTGAAAGGACATCACCATTAAAACTTTCCCCTAAAGTCTTCTTTGTAAGAAGACTTCATCATTACTTCTTTCATTCGTATACCTTCATTTCTTAATATAACAATTTGCTCTCTCATAACATCTCTTCATCTTCAGTTCTTCAGCCTCCGAAACATCAACCGCTTTTCTCTTCCAAGAAAATACTATATCTCACTGTATGGCTGAACAAAGCAGTGAGATTACTTCATCCGGCACAGGAGATAAACAATCCACTATGGGTTCTATTGTTGACTCCACTCCTGTGACCATTATAAATCAAAAATTAACTGGAAATAACTACTTATTCTGGAGCAGAGCTGTAGAATTGTTTATCACAAGCAAGGGAAAGAAAGACTATTTATCAGAGAAAATGGTGATTCCTGCTGCAAGTGATGATAAGTTTGCATACTGGGAGGCAGAGAACTCGATGATAATGTCCTGGCTGTTAGGATCAATGACTCCTGAAGCCAGTAACACATTTATCTGGACGGCGACAAAAGAGATGTACTCTAAACGGGACAATATCTCAGAACTTTATGAGTTAGAAACACTGTTGAAGGATATTAAACAAGGGGATCAGACAGTTAGTAAGTATTTTAGTGCTCTTTCTCAGATCTGGCAGCAGATAGACTCTTTGGAGGTCTATCAATGGACATGCAACAAGGATGAACAATTATTTAGAACTATCAAGGAAACTAGACGAATGTTTGGTTTTTTATCTGGACTGCATAAGGATTATGATGCAGTAAGAAGTCGTATCTTGGGAACTAAGCCTCTACCCACAATCAATACAATTTTTTCTGAGATTAGGCAAGAAGAGAGTAGATTAAAGGTGATGATGGGAACAAGTTTTGTTTCTGTGTCTGAGTCCTCAGCACTTACCACTTCACACACAAATGAAAATGAAAAGGAAAAGGGAGCATTTGTGGTTTCTAAGAAAAACAGCTCAGGAAATTACTCAAAGAAGTATTGCAGGTATTGTCAACGAAATGGTCATGTGATTAAGGAATGCTACAGAAGACCTGGTAGCACTGTAAAACCTCCTGCATCTTTCTTTAGACGAAATAATTCTAGACAAAATTTCTTTGGGAGATCTGATTCTAGTGGCTCTTGGAGGTCAGATGCAGCTTCAGGGAATCCACCTAGAGCAGCGGTTGCTGGTACAAACCAGCAAGACACCTGCGACACCAACTTTACACCAGCTCAATTAGATGCTGCTCTTAGAGTTCTAGAGAGTCAAATGGCTCAACTTTCACAAGCTGCTGAAGGTCAGATTAGGGCAACGATGTCCAGGACAGGTACAATGGGTAAGACTCTGAATTGAATTATTGATTCTGGTGCAACACATCATATGACCTATGATAAATTCTTATTCACATCATTTAGAAGTCTTCATGATACTAGAAAGGTTAAAATTGCCAATGGTCAGAGTGTTGATATTCTAGGTTGTGGTGATATAATTCTCTCACATAAGCTCACACTTAAAAATGTTTTGTACGTTCCCCAGATTGACTGCAATCTAATTTCTGTGAGAAAACTTATGGTTGATAACAAGTGTCTCACAGTTTTCTCTTTTTCTAAATGCTACTTCCTTCCTCTTTCTTCTTGCTTTCAGGAGAAAGCATTGAAGGAATGGGTCATGAAAGAGAGGATTGGTTATACTAAGCTTCATGAAGGTTTATTTTTGTTGGACAATCTGAAACTAGATTTTTTGAAGAAGGCTGTTCTAGTATCTATTCTTCCTTGAACAAAGTATTTGTTTCAAGAATAGACAATGTTGAATCTAGAATAGCTCTTATTTTGTTATGGCATAAAAGGATGGGTCATCCTAACTTTATTTATCTCAGGAAACTGAAACCTGGTTTGTTTAATGGAATTAATGTTGATTGTCTTAAATGTGAGACATGTATGTTTGCAAAACAAACAAGGGTTCACTATCCTGCTAAACCTTATAAAGAAAGTAAGCCCTTTAATTTGATTCATTCGGATATTTGGGGTCCATTTAGGGTACTTAATGTGAACGGAAGTAGATGGTTTGTCATTTTTGTAGATGATCACACACGGATGACTTGGATATATCTTATGAAACAAAAATCAGAACTGGTAAATATCTTTAAGATGTTTGTATCACTGATCCAGAATCAGTTTGGTGAAGTAATTAAAACATTTAGGTCTGACAACGGAAGTCAATACTTAGACAAAGATGTAAAAAACTTCTTATCTGAAAAAGGAATTTATTATCAAACTTCAAATGTCTATACTCCTCAACAAAATGGATTAGCCGAGAGAAAACATAGACATATTCTAGGTGTTGCTAGATCTCTTATGTTTTCCATGAATGTTCCCAAGTATTTGTGGGGAGAGGCTGTCTTAACAGCGACTTATCTCATTAATAGAATGCCGTCCTGGGTACTTGGGTATATTAGTCCTAGGCAACAACTTCTCAAGTATTCTCCTCATTGTCTACTTATGTCTGAGCTTCCCTTCAGAATATTTGGTTGCAGTGTATATGTATATCTTCAATCTCAAGGAAGGGGTAAGTTAGACAAAAGGTCAGGCAAATGTATTTTTATTGGATACTCAGGTACTCAAAAGGGTCACAAATGTTTTTGTCCTATTACTAGAAAAATTTATACTACTCTTGATGTATGTTTTGATGAAGAAACTCCTTATTATATATCTAATTCACAATTGAGTTCTCAGACTTCTGAACCAGAGAACTACTGGAGCATCATTGATATTTCCATGGTTGGAAGCTTTCCTTCAAGTACAGGCAGTAGAAAAATGACCAATTGGAACTGGAAAATGAAACAGAAAATGGCAAGGATTCGGTTCAGTGGGAGGAACATGATCATAATAGAAGAAGTCAACTTCCCATTACTCAGGTGTACTCCAGGAAAAGAAGAAATCAGGTACCTGTCTGGTCTCTTAGTCAAGAATCTTCTGAATCTAGTCCTCTCATGGTAAGTGAACCTCGTGAACTTCTGAGTAGTGATGACCCTGAATTACCTATTGCTCTAAGGAAGGGTACTAGGGAATGTAATAAGACACCTTTTCACAGACTCTTAAAATCAGAAGTGTGCTCAACTAATCATCCCCTAAGTGATGTCATTGATTATACTAGATTGTATCCTGCTTTCAAACCGTTCACAGTCAGTCTTGATGATCATGTTATTCCTACTAATATTCATGAAGCTATGAAAGATAAAAACTGGAAACAGGCTGTTGAAGAGGAAATGACTGCCTTGATAAAAAAATGAAACCTGGAAACTGGTTCCTATAAGTCCTGATCATAAACCAGTTAGTTGTAAATGGGTTTTTTCTCTTAAATATAACTCGGATGGATCTCTAAATAGATATAAAGCTAGGCTTGTAGCAAGAGGGTTCGCACAATCATATGGCATAGATTATATTGAGACATTTGCTCCAGTTGCTAAGCTAAACACAGTAAGAATACTTTTTTCCTTATCCATTAACTTGGATTGGCAATTATCTCAACTAGATATTAAGAATGCTTTTCTTAATGGTGAACTAAAGGAACAAGTAAATATGAATATCCCTCCTGGTTATGATACTGAAGAAATTGTAGGAAAGATATGTAAATTGAAGAAGTCTATTTACGGTTTAAAGCAGTCTCCAAGAGCCTGTTCTCCAGGTTTGCAAAAGTGTTAATTCAGTATGGTTTTAGGCAAGCCCAGAGTGACCATACTCTCTTTGTACTTAGTTCTGATAATAAACTTACAGTACTGATTGTATACGTGGATGATATCATTTTGACTGGTAATTGTACATCCAGTATTTCTTTGGTAAAGAATCACTTGTCTACTGTTTTTGAAGTAAAAGATTTAGGTTCATTAAGATACTTCCTTGGCATAGAAGTAGGAAGAAACATCAATGGAATGAGCATTTCTCAAAGGAAATATGTCTTGGATCTTTTGGAGAAACAGGTATGATAGGATGCAAATCTGTTTCTACTCCTCTAGAAGTTAGTGGAACAGTTTCTTCTAAATCTGGAAAACTATTGGAAGATGTTCAATCATATCAAAAATTGGTTGGAAAACTTATTTATCTATCTCATACACGTCCAGATATTTGCTATTCTGTAAGTTACGTTAGTCAATTTATGCATGCTCCAACTGATATTCACTTACAAGCTGTGATGAGAATTCTTAAGTATCTTAAAGGTGCTCCAGGACAGGGCTTATATTTTGGGAAACATGAAGATAGATCTATTCAAGTTTACACTGATGCCGATTGGGGAGATTCCAAAAGTGATATGAGGTCTACCTCAGGATATGATACGTTTGTTTGGGGCAATTTGGTAACATGGAGAAGTAAAAAACAAACAGTGGTTGCTAGAAGTAGTGCGGAGGCTGAACTGCGTGCATTATCACTTGGAATTTGTGAAGGTTTATGGATTAAGCGAGTACTCAAGGATTTGAATCAGACTGTTGACTCTACTATTGTGGCATATTGTGATAATATTTCTGCAATTCATATTGCAGAGAACCCCATTCATCATGATAAAACAAAACATGTGGAGATTGATAGGCATTTTATACGAGAAAAGTTAGAGGATCAATCTTTACTACTCAGGCACATTCCATCTTCTGAACAATTAGCTGACATATTAACGAAGTCAGTTTCTCCTAACATTTTTCATAAATTACTATCCAAGCTTGGCTGTATTAACATCTATACCAAGCTTGAGGGCGAGTGTAGAAATTCTAGTTGATATATTAGACAAAGTAGCCGTTGTAAATTGTCAGATTTATCTTTGTGATTTGATGTAAATATAACCGTTAGACTAGATATTAGTTGTTTAGGTTTCAACTGTATAAATACCTTCTTTCTCTTATTGTAAACAGTTAGCTTATGAATGAATACAGAAATTCTTTTCTTCTCCACTATTGATTCTCCATTATTCTTCAATGAATGTTCTTATGAATTCCTAGAGGATCTTACCAAAACCGTTCACACCCCCATCTATTGGACAATCAATACATATATATAGTACTACACTACAGACAGAGGGAAGAAGTTCTTCCCTAATCCAGCAACGGTAACAAGCCAACGGCTCTCTGCAACAAGCTCCCATCAGTCCAACGGCCAGCAGTATTCCATGGGAGAAAACATATCTTGAGAAGGGAGAGATGTTGCGTCAGTGACAGAAAGGAGGCAGAGACGTTTTCCTTGCATCCTTTTAATTATACGGAGAGACGGGTCCACCGTTGGAGTATATGAAAAAATATATATTAGGTATCAATTCTTAATACATCCCGTACGTGTAAGTGGTGCGGATAATTTGAACAATCCAATACTCCCCCCCTCAAACTGAGGGCATTGAGAGATGCACCAAGTTTGTAGCCTCGTTTATCTTGATTTGTAACTTTCTTGCTGCTCCTTCAATCGGACAAGTTTTACTGGATTGAGACTCTCTAAATCAGGAGATCATGCCTGTGCAATGAAAAAACACACAAATAAGTTTGTAGCAAAAACACATCATAACCTGTTTACCTGTGAACAGTCCATGAACTGATCTAGAATACGTGATCTGGGATGCTAAAGCTTCTGTTCCTGTAAGCAAAGTAAGTATAAAGGAATTTGAGGTTACTGTTTCAGGGTCACCTACAGTCATTGCACCTTCCTGAAAGAGAGGTTATTGTTCTTCTTTTGAATTGCCTGCAAAGAAAATCAGTCTACCAAAAAAAGCTTTCCTGCATTGGAAGAGTTAGAAAGAATCTGCCAGGTTCTGCTTCACCTGTAAAAAAAAAACACCTGTTTATGCAGCTCCTTCACAGAGTTTTTAGGTTGAGTCCTTGGTGGTGTAGCCTTGTAATATTGCAGAGTAGTTAGCAGGAGACAAAAAACTTTGGACCCTTGGGTCGTCTGCAATGAAACGTTAGTAGACTCATTTGATTTCTCTCCTTCCTTCCTCTTGAGTCATGCCGCTGGCGTCCCTCTTAGCCCCTTGGCTCGCGGCTTCAACCTTGGTTTCACCTGTGCGGTCACTGCTCTCCTCCCTACCACCATCTTTGGTGACCTTGAGGATGTCGGCGGTGGCATAAGCTTTCCCCTTCTTTTCTAATGATTGTTTTTTCACTATTCAGGATATCCAATCAACTTGAAGTAAGTCTTTCGGGTTTGCTTATTTATTTTGCAGTAGTTGCAATACAGTCTATTCTTATCTTTGTCATCCCACATGATGTCTTGCGGGTTTGTTTTGGCAAATTCTGAGTGGATTGAGTCTCTTCTACCGCTTCTTGTCCGAATTTCGTCGCCTATCTGGAGTCCTGCACCAAATTTCCCCTGATGATGAGACAACCTCGGGGTGGGAGGTTGACGGTTTCAGGATTTGGATCTTGATAGCCTCCCTTCATACCATAGAGTAGGCTGATTCGACTGAAGGGAGAGGGTCTAGTTTCAAAACATCCCTTCAGAACCCTCGTATCATTCATCAATTGTCATTAAAAATTGGAACAACTGCTGTGATTCTATTGAATGCTTCTATTTCGTCTACATCTCTCATTGTGTTCGATGTTCATCTATCAATGGCAATCCAAATACTTTGTAGCGGGTTCCATAAGTTTTCCAAGGGTTTCTTGTTTGATCTTGCACACCCTCTTGTGTAGCTCGTTTGCTTGGAATGAGTCTGTAGGACTTGTATAACCCCACTAGAAGGGGTAGAATAGTGAGTGCGGAAAGTTTGGTTTTCAAAACTTTTTAGACCAAATAACTCACTTCTGAAAACACTTTCTGTTTTCAGATCCTTAATTGAATTAATTAGCTTACCAGGTTGTAGACCTCCCAAAATTATGAAATTTGGTGACAAAGTGTTCTAAGATGTTATGTGTGTCTCACAAAATTTCAGTTTAAAACTCCAAGTCTAACCCCTCGAAAAAAACGTTTTTCCTCAGATTGCGTCCATCTGCCAGAAACTATTCTTCAAAATAAAAAATTTATTTCTTTTAATTGGCAACTCTAAATGACCTGAATTTTTTATGATATGACCTTACGATGTATACTTTAATGGGCTAAAACAGTTTTTCAAAATTCTCTTGGTAAGTATGTCAACCACGTTAATGTTCTCAACCTTTGCAGATCTGAGAATCAGATTGCACTAGTCTCAGAACTATAAACGTTTGACTGATCTATACTTAACCAAATTTGATGAAACTTGTCCCAAATGAAAGCTAAGACGTATGACTATGTTTTTGCAAAAGTTTGCGATTTTTGGAAAACGTTTTCTATTTTCTCGTGAGTATGAAAACGATGCATAAAACTGAAAACTAAAAGTAAAAAGGCTGGAAAGTAATGACAACGAGATTTGTATATTGGTTCAGTTAAATCAACCTACTCCAGTCTTCAAGGACACCTTCCTTGGTATTCACTAATCTCAAATAGCACCTTGACACAAGGGTTGCTGGAGTTAAACACCAACTCTACCCTTTTACAATCAAACAAACATACAGAACAACATGAACACCACCATAGAAAAAATGAAGGTTTGATCACATCTTGATCAACCTTGTACAAGAGATGAACGTATGTGAGTGGTATGAACAAATGATATGTGTTATCTGGAAGATATGTATGATAGTCTTGAGGCTAAGAGCAAGAGAGAAAAATAAGAGAAGAAGAGAATAGTCTTACTTGATCTTTAATAAATATGAACTTTTACTTAGCCTTGCTTGAATCATCTTCCTCCTTTTTATAGTTGGTTGGCCGGCCCCTAGTGTTTTAGTATTCCTTGAAAATTGTATTGAATATTCTTGGAAGATTACTTGGCGCAATACGATTGGACGAATGATTTGTCTTCGCCTAGTGGTCACTTCATGATTGGTCATCTTTAATCCACCTTGGCACTTCATAAATGAGTTGGAAATTCATCTAAAAAATCTGAAACACATGCTCAAAATCAAGGTTGTTAATCACCAATTAATCATGATATGATTCCCATACAATTTCGGAAGAAAATTGAAGACAATAAGGGTGCAAAAATCGGCCAGCTTTGTCCATGTGCTGAAATTTCAGCATGTGTTTTATTTTGAAATGTTTCCTTGTGTGTCTTGCCCTCTTCAATGTCACCAATCATGTGTGGTTTATCCTCCATCAATTAAAGTGCCAAACAAACTCCACCTAGGCTCTAAGAAGGCTGAAATGGCATGTCACACCTCAGCTGCATGTGATGAAATTTTCTTTTGAATATTTGTCAAATAATGATGCACAATCTTCACACACATGGTAAATTGCAATCAGCCTAACATTGGTTTTTCTAGAACACTCTAATATTTCTTGAATGTGTAAAAAGTATCTAGATACATGTTACATACACACCAAAGTCGTCCCATGTACGTACATGTGTAGAAAACCGAATTTTCGACTTTCATCGATTACATGATTTTTCTCCGATTAATCTCAAAATTCTTAGACATGTAATTTATGTAACTCATAATATACATAAAATAAGATATATATTCAGCTCCAATGTCTGAGAAAGAAACGCCCCATGTGACATAAAATTTGAGTTTGAATTTTCGACAAATTAGGCTAAATTGTGGGTGATTGATGTGTGTAAACATGGTATGACTTTGGGGCTGAATTTGACAAGTGGAGCACGAATGTTTTGAGTATTTTTAGTGTATGTAGGCTGGTCATCTTTATATGGCGAGTACGTGACATGTCGGTGAAGGTTTGATAGTCACACGATACGACAAATTTTGGTTTATGACCTCGTTACGTGTCGTTATAATTTTGATGGCAATATGACTTGTAATATATGATATGAGACCTATATATACTCATAAATATGAGGTGTATAGTGGTGTTACGTCGACGTACATTAATAAGAGTTAATTTCACCTGGTATCCATACTTTTCTACAAAGTTTTAAGTGGCACCCATACTTTCATGAAACTCGCTCAGCAGCCATACTTATAGGTGAAATTAACACCTGGCATCCGGCAACCGGGAATTGACTTGCTGTAGGCGGTTTTTATCAAAATTCCTTTTATTTTTCACTTTCCCCCCCACTTGGCGCCCAAATTTTCCCAACTGTGGTTAATTCTTCCTTCCCTCCATTATTCCAACTTATTCCTCCCCTCCAAAATAGACCTAAACTAAATTCTTTATTCCTCAATTCTTCTACACTTTTTCTTGTATTTATTTTTATGTTTTGTTTAATATTATTTTCAGAGGCACTTGGTAACCGAACGTTCATCAAGTTATCAAGATACCGTAGAGGTAAACCATAGTTGTTTTCTTGCATTCTTGCGCAAAATGGAGATCAAGTATCTTTGTCAATTCCAGTAGTCCTTTCTTTCCTTTCAGATAACTTGGTTTCTGACAGACACTACTAAAAACAATCTCATATGTATCGGAAACATCTAATTTTATTTTCTAACTTTGATAACCCATTTTGAATCAGCCACCATGATAGAATACTACGCTTATGATTAGACCATAAGGAATCTGAGTTGCAACATTTTCCGTATCCGTAAAGTGAAGAGTTTCAATTACAATGTCCATCCAGGACCCCTGCTGTTTGCAAAAGTAGCCACTCCATTTCCAGCCTTCGACTGGATATGCTAATCTTGTAGTCTAAATAAACCTACACTTCATCCATGTGTGATGGTCATGGAGATGTTATTCTGTGTAATTTTAGAATTCAACTATAGCTGCAACTAGCTGCCACAAGTATATTGTAGAATTAGACATGCTCCGATAATTCATGGACTACATTTTCCCTTCTCTTCTTTTTCAACTCCAGAGAAAAGTGTAGAAGAATTGGAAAATAAAGAATTGGGTTTAGGTCTATTTTGGAGGGAGTAATCAGTTGAGATAGTGGAGGGAAGGAAGAATTAACCATAGTTGGGAAAATTTGGGCGCCAAGTGGGGGAAAAGTGAAAAATAAAAGGAATTTTGATAAAAACCGCCTACAGCAGGTCAATTCCCGGTTGTCGGATGCCAGATGTTAATTTTACCTATACGTATGGCTGCTGAGAGAGTTTCATGAAAGTATGGATGCTACTTAAAACGTTGTGGAAAAATATGGATACCAGGTGCAATTAACTCACGTTTGTAATATATATAACGAGTCGGTGGAACGTCGAAATATAAGTATATATTTTGTCGTACAAAAATATGGATATATAATATGTATATGTATGTGGCGTGTATATAGGTGTGGAAAGGGAACTTTCCATTCCAAATGTGTTGCCGAATAGCTTTCTCCAAATATGTCCCAAATATGTCTTCATTTAATGAACTAGTTAGTTTATTTCTTTAAGCACTTCGCTTAATGAACTAGTTTAGTTCATTAATTATGGCACCTGAAAATAGTATAAACACAACAAATGTTTGCCATATGATGTAAGCCTTAATGCTTTATGGCACGTTAGTAGGACAACATTATATATGAACCTGTAAAGCATTTTTATCACGTGCATATATCAAGTAACACTTATTTCATGCATTTCGTAAACGCGTAACGTTTAAGTCATGCATTTTCAAATCACTCAAACTCTGATTTCTAAACAATCTCCCCCTTTTGATGACTTGCGAAATAACCTCTATCCATGATTTCAATATGATCGCTCCCCCTACAATCATGCATAAATTTAATTTCATATCTTGCTCCCCCTTAACTTTATCTCTTTCTCTCTCCCTTAACTCATGTTTTTCTCTCCCCTTTTATTTTGTAAATCACATCAAAAAGCATTAGTAACATTGGAAAGAAAAAGCAATTTATAATGAAAATCATGCATTTCTAGTGCGTTCTTAAGGGTTCTTAATTTAACCCTTTGCAAGAGTACCTTTTGGTATCCAAACTTGAGTGACCTTTCTTGGTCTTACAAAAGTTGAAAAGAGAGATGAGGAAGCAATATAATATATTTTAGGAGCATTTCTATTTGGCCTATGGCCGAAATCATCATTGTATGGTCTTTAATATACATTTCGGTTGGCATGCATCGTGCGTGATCTAGATGCATCGGTATGGTATGAATGTCGCATATGCGTCAAAGGTTTTGTTTCATATCTATATGGTACATGATTATATTTTGCACATGATGAAAAAGGAGTGTGATGAGATATAATGGGTGGTGCATGGGTGAGAAAGAAACACCCTCTTCTGACATAAAATGTGAGTTTGAGTTTTCCACAAATTGGGGCTAAATTGTGGGTGATTGATGTCTGTAAATATGGTATAACTTTGGGGCTGAATTTGGCATGTGGAGCACGAATGATTTGAGTATTTAGTGCAT
Organism: Eustoma russellianum; assembly: GCA_036186865.1. NCBI lineage: Eukaryota > Viridiplantae > Streptophyta > Magnoliopsida > Gentianales > Gentianaceae > Eustoma > Eustoma russellianum. The sequence continues at coordinate 19,848,824 of AP025040.1, read as the reverse complement.
ATAGGTTGGCCATCTTGATATGGTAAGTACGTGATATGTCTGTGAAAGTTCTGTAGCCACCTAATATGACAATTTTTGGTTTATGACCTCGTGACATGTCGTTATAGTTTTGATGGCAATATGACGTGTAATATATGACATGAGACCTGTATATACTCATAAATATGAGGTGTATATAGTGGCGTGATGTCGACGTACATTTATAATATATATGACGAGTCGGTGGAACGTCGAAATATAAGTATATAGTTTATCGTAAAAAAATATGGATATATAATATGTATATGTATGTGGCATGTATATAGGTGTGGAAAGGGAACTTTCCATTCCAAATTTGTTGCCAAATAGCTTTCTCCAAATATGTCCCAAATATGTCTTCAATTAATGAACTAGTTAGTTCATTTTCTTAAGCACTTCACTTAATGAACTAGTTTAATTCATTAATCTTGGCACCTGAAAATAGTATAAAGACAACAAATGTTTGCCATATGATGTAAGCCTTAAAGCTTCATGGCACGTTAGTACGACAACATTAAATATAAACATGTAAAGAATTTTTATCACATGCATATATCAAGTAATAGTTATTTCATGCATTCGTAAACACGTAACATTTAAATCATATTTTTTAAAAATTATTCAAACTCCGATTTCTCAACAAATGCTGCTACCGTATGTCACACCGAGCCTATTCCGTAAAGCTTTAGCTGCTGGACATTGAGTAACACTATTGACTAGTGATGGCTCGATATTTTGCACAATCCATGTTAAACCGCTTTGTCCCACTGCTACTACAGGTGGTTCACCCACAAGGTATTGTTGCATTGCTCATCCTCTTATTGCCTTTTCATAAGGAATGACCGTAGGGGTAAGATTATGTTACCGAGCTTGAACACTATTGATAGATTCTTAATATTGAGCTCGGTTGCTGGTCGATGGCCTAGTCCGTTTCAGAGTGAATCACCTAATTCCAGGTTAGTTCATCATTTATAATTCGGTTGTTGGTTTTCAAATTGTTGACTTCTCCATCTGACATTGCTTTTGGTTAATTGAATTTTGTTGTGGCTGTGTTTAAAGTGTTTCTGTTTGGCAAATGTGATTTGAATCTAGGTGTGCTTTTGTTTTTGGGTTGGCTTGGTTTGTTGGAAATACTGAGGAAAATTTTCAAATCTATTTGTTTGAGCATAACTGAGGCTTGCTTGACCTCTGTACTAGGCTCGGCTGAGAAAGGATGAGAAATGTAGGGATATTGGCTTGGTTTTGCAGGATATTTTGAGAAAGTTAACAGGCAATGATGAAATTTTTTCATAGCCCACTCTGATACCATGTTAATGTGAATGAAATAAGTTTTCATTGTAATGTTATAAGTTTACACATGTTCTATATATAGGTAAAATCATAGCGTAAATACAATATTAAATCAATGCAAGATTATGTGCTACTTTGACTTAGGTACTAAGTTGGCTACTTTGTTGAAGAATATGACCAGTTGGGACATAGGAGAGGAAGCTGTGGCACGGTTGGCACAGTGACAGAACATCTTGGCATGGTTGGCACGGGGACATGGTTAGACGAGGCTGTGGCAAGGACGCGCAATGCAGCAGTTGAATAGTGTTGAAGTCTGCGTTCATTGGAGGCAGTTATTGTATGTGGTACTCACTTATTTGAAGGTGCATCACAGGAAGTAGCTCAGCCAACTTGCCACGTCAGATTAAAAGTCAAGCACGCAGCTGTGCATATTGCAGTGGAAGGAAGGAGCGGTTACAACGTATGAAATAACACATGTGTAGAATTGTCTTTCTAGGAAGTTCTATTTCTTGTATAAATAGCTAGTTCAGCTCTAGAAAATTAGATGAATGAATTGCAATTCGTTTTTTTGCAATCATCAGCTTCTTCTTCTCTCAAACATTTTTAGGGCGCAACTGTGGTATTCAAACGTGGTGTTTGATATTTTTGCATTTGCTTGATTTGTGCATTGTTGATCAAGATTTGATCAATAGAGCTGTTGCTTGATTACATGATTCATATTTTAACATGGTATTAGAGCAATTGTATTGTTCCTGATTGAATCACTAGACGTTAGAGTGGTTACCTGATGGCTTCGTCTTCAACTGTTCAACCTCCTGGTTTCAGAGGTAATCAAACTGGTCCTAATGATAATCAGAGTAATAATCCATATTACATTCACATCAATGATAGCCTGCTATTGTCCTTGTTCAACCGCCACTTACTGCACACAACTTTCACTCTTGGAGTCGTGCATTCCAGATGGCGTTATTAGTAAAGAATAAATCATGCTTTATAGATGGTACAGTAACAAAACCTACTCCTCTGGATCTTAGTTTCAAGTTTGGAAGCAAGTAAATACTATGATCCAATCCTGGATAATGAATTGTGTATCCCCGTCGATTGCTCAAAGTATAATGTGGTATGATAGTGTGTTAGATGTTTAGGAAGATTTGACGACGAGATATAGCAGTGGAGATCCATTTAGACTTTCAGATTAATTGTAAGACTTTTACGGCATTAAACAAGAAAATCTATTGGTAAATGATTATTTTACAAAGTTGAAAGTGTTGTGGGAAGAATTGATGGCTTTGAGACCGGTTCCTAAGTGCACATGACATAGGTGTAATTGTGATGTAGGGAAGAAAATGAGTGAATATGTGGACAGTGATTACGTTATAAATTTGTCAAAGGACTTAATGAGGAGTTTGATCTCGTGAGGTCCCAAGTTTTCATCATGACTCCATTGCCTGACATTAAGACAGCCTTTGCCATGGCCTTGAAGTTTGAAAGGAAGTTAGTCGGGATAGGATCACACAGTGGATTTAGTAATGCACCTACTATGTTGATGGTTGATCATGGAACCAAGGATGGCACTGCAAGCAACACTTATTCTAATAGGAGTCAACGTAATAAGTACAAATGAGGAAGTGGTAGATATTATCCAGAGAGTGGAAACGCATTCACTGTACTCATTGTGGTCTAGTTGGGCATACAACTGATAGGTGCTATAGAAAGCACGGTTCCCCCCCATGATTCAAGTTCAGGAGTCAGGTTAACATGGCAGAGGCCAAAGAGGGTCAGTTTATCAACATCAATGATGAACAAGAATGTCAACAATCCTTCCAGTCAAGTCAAGCATAGCAAGTTCCCATGTTAACGTCTGAACAATACCAGAAACTAATAAACTTGTTGAGTGTTAATGATGATAATGGAGGTTTAGGTGCAGGGAATGTTGCTCAAGGTGCTGTCATGTCTGCTCATGCTGATATGGGTCTAGATAAGTGTTCAGGTTTTGTTAATTATGTTTTGATTGTAGATTCAGGTGCTACATCCCACGTTGCCTTCTCTCCGTCTCACTTTGTTTCCTGTAAGCCTATTGCACATGCTCTTATCAAATTCCCCAAAAATGTTACTGTCTTTGCCACTCGCATGGGCACAACAAGAGTCAACAGTGAATTGGTGCTGGACAATGTGCTATATGTTCCTTCCTTCTCATTTAATTTGATTTCTTTGAGCAAGCTCACTGCCTGCCCTCAGCTACTCATTGTATTTTATAAATGATTTTATTTGATCCAGGATCAGTTGTCCATGAGGACGATTGGTTCAGCTAAGAAAACTAATGGGCTTTACTGTATCACTGGATCATTGATGTCCTCTTCAATCCAGTCAGCTCACCTACTTACCACCATCAACTATTCAGATTCTGAGTGCTACCTATGGTATGCTAGACTTGGGCATACCTCCTATGCAAGAATGCAATAGATACAGAAAGAGTGTCCTACTGTTGTAGTTTCTAAAATGCATGATCTTTGTACAGTTTGCCCTTTGGAAAGGTTAAAAAGGTCCCCATTTCCCATTTCCACTTCTGTTTCCCATTCTCCCTTTCAAATAATAAATGTAGATATATGGGGACCAAATAGACATCCCACTACGTATGGTCAAGAATATTTTCTTACCATAGTGGATGATTGCACTCATTACACTTGGTTGTATCTTCTGAAAAACAAAAGTGAAGTTAGAAGAATCCTACAGAGCTTCTTCCATTATGTCAATACTCAGTTCAATTCTCATATTAAGGTTGTTAGAAACTGACAATGGTATGGATTTCAAAATGAAAGAGTTTTACCTAATACATGACACTATTCACCAGACCATTTGCATCTAAACTCCTCGGCAAAATGAAGTGGTTGAGAGAAAGCATCAACACGTACTTACGATTCAGAGAGCCTTGAAGTTTCATGCTAATTTGCCCCATTCCTATTGGGGATTTTGTGTCCAATATGCCATTTACCTTATTCATCTTCTGCCCTCACCTATTCTCCACCAGAAAACACCTTATGAATTGTTGTATCAAACCAAGCCAGTTTCCACTAACCTCAGAATCTTTGGATGCCTAGCATATGATTATAATATCTCTCCCAACAAATCAAAGTTTGATGCCAGAGCAGTATCTTGTATCTTCTTAAGACACTCATTAACTACGAAAGGATTCATATTGCAGAGATCAGACACTAAAAGAAAAACACATATTGATGAGTTAGTCCAATTAGTGCTAGCACTCATTTTCAGAGATGTTGTGTTTTATAAGAAATTTTTTCCTTCAGATAACAGCACATCACAAAACCATAAGCCACCAAACAGCATGCCTTGTCTAATTAACCATGTTACAGACTTAATTCCATCTTCTGTTGGAACTTCATCACATCCAATACCTTTATCTTCTCAATCACAACATCCTTCTTTATCTCATCCTATAGATTCTTTAACTTCAAGCTCTACTTCATCCTCCTCAGATACTCAACCTACACCTATTCCCATCTCTGAATTGCACATTGATTTGCCCTTAATCACCTCATCTTCTGTCCCTAATGATACTTTAGCCTCAACTCCTCATACTCCATCTCTCACACATCCTATCAGAACTCCAAGGAATAAACGTCCACCATCCTATCTACAAGACTATTATTGTAATCTCATTAATTCTTCTCCTACACTGCTGAATACTCCCAACATTCCTTATCCTATACATTCATACATATCTTTCTATGATCTGTCACCTAAATAAAAATCATACATACTTAACGTGAGTATAGAACATGAGCCTGTAACATATCAACAGGCATCCACTTCAGCAGCTTGGCAACATGCCATGCAGTTTGAGTTGGCAGCTCTTAATGCTAATAGGACTTGGTCTATTGTTCCCTTGCCACCATGTAAACGTCCCATAGGATGTGAGTGGGTGTATAAGATAAAGAGGAAAGCAAATGGAACTGTGGAGAGGTATAATGCCGGACTGGTGGCAAAGGGTTACACGCAGCAACAGGAAATTGATTATGGTGATACTTTTTCACCTGTGGCTAAGATGACAACAGTCAGACTGTTACTTGCCTTAGCATCAGTTAAGCAATAGTTTGTGCATTAGCTGGACATTGACAATGTATTTCTCCATGGTGATCTTCATTAAGAGATATATATGGAGTTACCACAAGGGATTCACTCCTCTAAGCCTAATTCTGTGTGTAAACTTCATAAGTCCTTATACAAGCTAAAGCAGGCTATTCGCCAATAGAATGAAAAACTTACAGATTCCTTGATATCCCAGGGGTATAATCAATCTAAACATGATTATAACATGTTATAATAAAACTGCAAGCACTTTTTTATGATCCTTTTGGTGTACAATGATGACATCATAGTGGCCAACAATTTAATGTTGCAGATTCAACAACTAAAGGATTTCATTCATAGGACTTTTCAAATAAAGGACTTAGGAGAGTTGAAATTTTTCCTTGGACTTGAGGTGGCAAGGTCTCAAGGGGGGTTTATGATATGCCAAAGGAAGTACACCTTAGAGTTGTTGGAGCAAGCAGGATGCTTGGCTGCCAAGCCTGCGGTAACATCAATGGAACAATATCTTAAGATAACACATAATGATTTAGAATTGTTGAATGATGTTTAAGCCTATAGAAGATTGGTGGGAAAGGTGCTATATCTTACAATCACAAGGCCGGATGTTGCCTACAGTTTTCAGCAGCTTAGTCAATTTTTGGATACTCCTATAGAGTTGCACTAGAAGTCTTCCTATATAGTGTTGAGGTACTTGAAGGGCACTCCTGGCGAAGGTTTCTTTTTCCAAGTACATGGTCTGGCTTGCTTAAAGCATATGCGGATGTAGACTGGGGGGCAGTTCAGTGACCAGAAGGTCAATCACAGGATGCTGTACATTCTTTGGAGATGCTTTGGTGTCATGGAATGCTAAGAAGCAGACTATAGTTTCTATGTCTTCTTCAGAAGCAGAATATAGGTTGTTGGTAGCAGCCACTTGTGAAATACAGTGGCTGCTCTATTTGTTGAGGGACATGGGACAAGAATATACTCAGCCTGTAGAGCTTTTGCGTGACAACAAAAGTGCCATTTACATAGTGGAAAATCCTTTTTTCATGAGAGGATCAGGCATATTGAGATTGACTGCCACATTGTAAGAGATAAATATCAAGAGGGGATCATCTAACCTTTGCCCATAAGGACAAAATTCCAGGTTGCAAATATTTTCACTAAGGCTTTGGATTCTAAGCAGTTACAATTCTTGACTTCTGTGTTAGGAATGTGTAATGTGTATAGGAATTGAAGGGGGTGTTGAAGAATATGATCAGTTGGGACATAGGAGATGAAGCTGTGGCATTCTTGGCAAGGTTGGCATGGTGATAGAACGTCTTGGCACAGTTGGCACGGGGACACAGTCAGACGAGGCTGTGGCAGGGATATGCAATGCAGCGGCTGAATAGTGTTGAAGTCTGCATTCATTGGAGGAAGTTGTTGTATGTGGTACTCACTTAACTGAAGGTGCATCACATGAAGTAGCTTAGCCAACTTGCCACGTCAGATTAAAAGTCAAGCACGCAGCTGTGCATAGTGCAGTGGAAGGAAGAAGCGATTACAACGGATTGAAATAACACACGTGTAGAATTGTCTTTCTAGGAAGTTCTATTGCTTGTATAAATAGCTAGTCCAGCTGTACAAAGTTAGACGAATGAATTACATTCAGTTTTTTTTGCAATCATCAGCTTCCTCTTCTCTCAAACATTTTTGGCGTGCAACTGTGGTATTCAAACGTGGTGTTTGTTGAGAAATATGTTTGGATAATTTTCAAAGTCATGATTTTAAGTGGTGAATACTTAAAAATGTCACACATGTTGTTATATGTTAAAAGTTGAAAAAGTTGAAAATTTTGACATCGATCTCTCAGGTTGTTGCACATCGATCGATCTATGTACATAGATCTCTCACATCGATCGATCTATGTAAGGCAGAAAAGTTTAAGACCTTTCTATGAGACATCGATCTCTAAACCTGAGACACATCGATCGATTGATGTATATCAAACCATCACTTCGATCGATCGATGTAGGTCAGAGGCATACTCTGAAACTTACTGTGAGACATAGATCTCTGAAGCTGAGCCACTTCGATCGATCGATGTCTAGGGTTTTTAGAAATATTTTTTCTATAATGTGATAAAATGGTTGTTTTCATTTGTATATGATTTATGCATGCTCATTATGTGCTTATTATGTGTTTTTGGTGATTATTATTGTCTTGTGACTAACGTATCTTGGAAGTTTCTACAACTTACCAAAAGGGGCGAAAATGGTATTTTGAGTTTTGTAGGAACATCACATGGTGAAAATATTTCAAGGGTGTATTCTTATACTATTTATCATGACAAAGTTGGTATCATGATTATTTTTGACCATCGGGGTCATTTCTGGAGTTTTCTTACCCCAGGGGTATTTTGGTCATTTCACCCATGAGGGTATTTATGGTATTTTCACTCAAGGAATCTCTTGAGCATATTATTATCTACATTTTGGAGCTGATTTATTATTAATTTTAAGATTATTTGGTGATTCATTGTTCTATTCTCTCACATGATAATATCAATGACTATAGCTGGATATGTGACGATTTGAGAAGTCACATTCTTTTTCTATCTTGAAGACTTTATTATATGTGTTATAAGAACATATCTATCATCATTTTTCAGAGGTTATAAAGGTGTTAAAGATGTGGAAGTGTTCCCTACATGCAAGAAGAAATAGTTGGAATTTTGGTAGTATATATTGACATAATCTTGTCAATTATTATTTGGTGATTTCTTCTTCAAAAATTTGAGTTGATATACATATTTGCCAGCCTCCAAACGTGTATAAACAGTTGAATATGATGTGTAATTTATTTTGTGAGGTGGATACAAGTGGACCAATCAAAAAAGAGCTAGTTGGCAAAATTGCCAACTTGTAAAAATTCAAATGTAGCCAAACGGCTACTTGGTTTTCTTGAGGTTTTTCAGCAGATTTTTTGAAGTCAAATAAAGAATTCACATGTCCTATTCTTGTGCTTGGAGTTGAGGATAATTTGGTGGTATTATCCTTTCTTATTTTATTAAAGAAAATCAAAACTATTTTTAAAAAAGAATGAAGTAGCCAACGGCTACTTTGGGTTATTTGGAGCTGAATTTTAATTTTGAAATGGTCTACTCCCACATGCCTATTATCTTGCCAAAAAGTTGAGAAGATGATGGAGTTGTTATGGTGATATTATCTTCACATTCACAAGATAATTCCAAGTCATTTTTTTGTTGAAAATTTCGGCCAACATGGTGTGCCAAGGTGGACCAATTATGTTGTCTTATTTTGACAAGTGTACAAAGCCAACCAATGATGAGAAGACTTTTGGAATTGATGATGAAGATAGTGACACATTGGAAGTCTTATCTCCAAGGCTCAAATCACACTATAAATAGAGACAATGGTGAAGAAGATGAAACACACTTGAAGCTCACAAGCATTTGTTGAATTGTCTAGCTTTCATCTTCATCTTCTTGTTGTTATTGTTTTATTCATTGTAGCGAAGGTGTTCTTGTTGTATTGTGGTGATCTACAAGCCTCTTGAGCTTCATTTGTAAGATTGATTAGCCATTCTTATAAGGTTATATCAATAGGTGTTAGAGGTGTTGTAACTAAGTGTTGCTTAGAAGGTGATTATCCAAGTCTTGAGTAGGGTTGGTGTATAACCCAAGGATCAAGCTTGGCTCTTGTTGTAAGGAGTTCATTTCATAGTGAAATCCAATGAAAGGTGTTCCTTGATAAATCCTCGGTGTTCTTCTCTTTTTTCTTTATTTCTGTTTTCATCCCGTTTTTACTGCAGATTTCACACAATTTCTCACATTTTGAAAAAATAGCTAAACATTTTCAAAATTTATGATGTTTGTTGGAGTTATACTTCAGACTGTTATCTTTCATTTGCAATAAGAATCACTTGATTTGAACAAGGGAAAGTTAGTCTTTCAGTCTTTGCAAGATAACTGCTCCAATCTAGCTACAATTTGACCGGTTTTGCGAAAACTTAAATTTTGTATTTATCAAGAATTGTTTAAGGTCAGGACCTTTTGGAAGCTTCATCTACACATCCTAAGGAGTTTTTTGATATAAAGATCAACCTTTTTGGTTGAGTATTCAAAGAGAAACACGTTTTGCAAAATCAGCAACATTCTGTCCAATTCTGTCCAGATTGACCATCTAAATCTTTTTATTTGTTTGAAGGGTAAAACAATCTTATTTTTGTCAGATTTTTGGACAGAGTCTTTTTAGCACATCAAAGTTATATTATAGAAAGTTTCATAATTTTTGGAGTTGTGTACAATTAGTTTTGAATTTTTCAAAAACGGGTTATGAATCTGAGGTGGTCTCAGATTCTGTTTTCAAAGGGGATTTTTACAAAGGGTTGTAGTGTAATTTCCGTTAACCACTATTCACCCCCCCTCTAGTGGTGTTTATTTCAAGTGCACGGTCCAACATTTGGTATCAGAGCCAGGTCTACACCACTCAAAATAAGCAAGATTCAACACCATACGAACAATACTAGGCCAAGAAACAACAATTCATTATATACTGCTTGTCTCAAATCCAAGGAACATACAATGGCTATTGTTTCTCACAAAGGTGAGTTGGAAGGTATGTTTACACAACGCCCTCCTCTTTTTGATGGCAATAATTTTGTTCATTGGAAACTAAGAATGAGGCTATTCTTAATGGCTATAGACATCGATTTATGGTCTATAGTTGAAGATGGGCCGTACATTCCAATGAAAGTTGTACAAGTTAGTGGAGTCACACAAGAGGTTGAAAAGTATAAAAGTGAATGGTCATCGGAAGATAAAAAGAAAATGTCCATGAATGCTAAAGCTATGCAATTACTCTTGAATGGACTTACAACTTCTGAAGCAGGATTATGTGTCAAATTGCACAAGTGCACACGATATGTGAAAATCACTTGTATTAAAGCATGAAGGTACCAGTGGTGTTAAAGAATCAAAAATAAACATGCTTATGACTGAATTAGAGTCTTTCAAAATGTTACCAAACAAATCCATAACATCTATGGATTTGAGGATTACTAACATTTTTAATGCCCTTGAAGCTTTAGGCAAATCATTCACAAACAATGAAAAAGTTCAAAAGGTGCTACGAAGCCTTCCTGCTGAATGGGATCCAAAGGTGACTGCAATCGAGGAGACAAAGTCAATCACTAAGATGGATGAATTGATCGGGGCTCTTAAAGTCTATGAGGTAAAACTAAACCAACGGAAGTCCGAGTCATCTAAATCATCAAGTAAGTCAATAGCTTTCAGAATAACTGAAACACATACAAATAATGATGATAGTCATAGTGACACTGAATTAGATGATGACTTGATATTAATAGCGAGAAAACTTAGAAAGTTTTTCAAATGTCCCAATAGGAATAGACAACGTTCTTCTTCTTCTTCTCAACCTAGGAAAAATAACACGAACAAATGGTATAATAAAGAGTTAAAGTGTTATGAATGCGGTCAAAAATGACATATTTCATATGATTGTCCAACAAAGAAAAATAATAATAATAACAACAATAATAAACAAGTGAAGGACAAAGAAGCACAAGCGACTAAGACAAAGGAGTCTAAGACAAGGAAAGGGAAACGAGCAATGAAAGTGAGCAGATGGAGCGACTCATCTGACTCAAAATCCGAAACTGAGGAAGCTCAAGTCTGCTTCTTATCAAATAAGGTAAGTTCTTCATCTGATAGTGATTCTGAAAATGAAATGACATTTGATGAAATGTATGAAGAATCCTTAAAAATGCATGCTCACTGTAAGAGGATCTCTAAAGAAAAGAAGAAACTAATTGAAGAAAATGACAAGTTGAAGGTGTCCAACTTGGAATTTTCCGATCAATTAGAATCTTTTAAAAAAGAGTCTACTAATACTCTTGATTCTTTAGAGAAGAAAATTGAATCACTTAGGAAAAATGAACAAAATTTAAAAACGGAAAATAGTATGCTACAGTCTAAGTTAGAAAGATATGGAAATGAAATAGTGCAACTTAAGTCTTCTAAACTTACTTTAGATAGTGGGTGTTCGAGGCATATGACGGAGAACCCAAAACTATTCACGGAACTTGAACATATTGATGGTGGAAAGGTGACATTCGGTGACAACAACAAAGGAAAAGTTGTTGGAAAAGGAACAATCGGGGACCCTAACACATTTCAAATAAGAAATGTGTTGTTAGTAAGAAATCTCTCTTACAATTTACTTAGTATTTCTCAACTTATAGATTATGGTTATAATGTCTCTTTTCTTTCCAATTCTTGTGATATAATACATGAAAAAGGAGAAACGTTTTTAAAAGGAAATAGAGATGGTAATATTTATACTCTTACCTTAGATAATATGTTAGATGCTAAGGTTAAGTGTCTAGTATCACATGACTTAGATGTGAATTTATGGCATAGAAGATTAGGCCATATAGGAATTTTAACCATTAGGAAATTATCTAAAAAGAATTTAATTAGAGGTATGCTTAAGTTAGACTTAGACAATTTTCAAATGTGTGAAACATATATTAAAGGAAAACACATTAAAGAAACATTAAAACCGAAACATGAAGTGAGTACTAGTCATGTACTAGAATTGCTTCACTTAGACTTATTTGGTCCAAGTAGGACAAGAAGTCTAGGTGGACACTACTATGTGTGTGTTATAGTAGATGATTACTTACGCTACACATGGACATTATTCTTAACACACAAAGATGATGCTCCATTAGCAATCAAAACCCTTATTAAGCAACTTGAAAACATTTATGAAGAAAATGTTAAAAGGATTAGAAGTGATAGAGGTGGAGAATTTAAAAACAAAGACGTAATCAAATTTTGTGAACTATATGGAATCAAACATGAATTCTCACCACCTAGAACACCACAACTCAATGGAGTTGTTGAACGTAAAAATAGAACGATTCAAGAAGTTGCTAGGACAATGCTTTGTGAAAATAAATTACCTAAATATTTATGGGCTGAAGCTGTTAGTTATGCATGCTATATTATAAACAGGCTAACTATTAGAAAGAAATTAAATAAAACGCCTTATGAATTGCTAAACAATAGACAACCTAAGATAGATTATCTTAAAGTATTTGGATGTAAGTGTTTTGTGCTGGATGCTAAGGATAATCTAGATAAGTTTGAACAATAGTCTATTGAATGCATATTTGTTGGTTATTCTACTAACTCAAGAGCATATAGGTGTTATAATCCTGCATCTAGAAAGATAATTGAATCCATACATGTAAAATTTAATAAAAATGCATGCTTTGAAGTTAGTAAAAAACATAAACATAAAGAAGAAACAAATGTTGAAAATATGTTTGATGATGATGTATTACTTGAGCCTGTACTTGATCATCTAGAACCCACTCCCCCTGAACAAGACATGCATGAACCCTTAGATGAAATAAATGAATAAACTTTGCATTTAGAAGATAATACAACTAATGATCCAATTACATATGATAATGTTCACACTAATGAAACATTTGAACAAGATGAGGGTGAACCTAGTCAATCTAGGAATTGGTGGCATCCTAGAGAATTAATCATTGGGGATCTAAGTGTTGGGGTTAGAACACGTAGAAATATAAGTCAACTTGAAGGACATAGCTTAATCTCACAATTAGAACCTAAGAATATAAATGAAGCCTTAGGTGATATATCTTGGATAGATGCTATGCATGAGGAATTAAATCAATTCACAAGAAACAATGTGTGGGACTTAGTACCTAAACCCGAAAACACGTCAATAATAGGAACAAAATTGGTGTTTAGGAATAAAATGGATGAACAAGGAAAAATTACAAGAAATAAAGCTAGGCTAGTCGCACAAGGTTATAATCAACAAGAAGGAATAGATTATGAGGAAATCTTTGCACCCGTTGCACGACTAGAAGCAATTAGATTGTTACTTGCAATTGCAAGTCTAAGAAATATTAAGATCTTCCAAATGGATGTTAAGAGTGCATTCTTGAATGGATACATCCAAGAAGAGGTGTTTGTCAAATAACCCCCTGGATTCGAAGATCCAAAGAATCCTAATCATGTGTACAAGCTTAAGAAAGCTTTATATGGTTTAAAACAAGCTCCAAGAGCTTGGTATGTTAGATTTGCAAACTTTCTTATTGCAAATAATTATCAAAGGGGAACCATAGACAACACATTGTTTCTAAGAAGAAAAGATAATGATTTGTTAATAGTTCAAATCTATGTAGATGATATAATCTTTGGTTCAACCAACCCTACCTTAGTAAAAGACTTCGAAGAGTGTATGAAGTCAGAATTTGAAATGTCAATAGTAGGAGAATTGAACTACTTCTTAGGACTTCAAATCAAACAAACCCCTCAAGGAATTCACATTAGCCAACTTAAGTATGTCAATGATATGATTAAGAAGTTTGGCTTTGAAGAGTTGAAACCTACAACTACCCCATGAGTGTTAGCACCAAACTAGATAAGGATGAAAATGGTAAACCTTTTGATGACACACTTTATAGGTCTATGATTGGCTCATTGTTATACTTAACTGCATCAAGACTTGATATCATGTTTAGTGTGTGCATGTGTGCTAGGTTTCAATCTTGTCCTAAGGAATCACATTACAATGCAGTGAAAAAGATCTTAAGATATCTTAAACACACACCTCACTTAGGACTGTGGTATGATAGAAACGCTAAGTTGGAATTACACGCATATAGTGATGCTGATTATGGTGGTTGCAAATTAGATAGAAAATCCACTAGCGGTACTTGTCAATTCATAGGAACCAATTTGATCTCTTGGTTTTCTAAAAAGCAAGCTAGTGTAGCACTTTCTTGTTATATCCCGCACCCTCCGTAGAATAATTAAAGGATAAAAGGAAAATTAAAAGATATTAATGGCAATTAATGGAAATGAATTAAGAATTAAATATTAGATTAATTGGTATTTATTGAGGGAATAAATATTAGAATTAATTAGTATTTAATTTAGAATTAAATATTGGAATTTAACTATTTAAGTAAATGAGATAATAGGATAATTTAGAAACTCAAATTTCACCCTTTCCCATATCAAAAACTGACGAAACGTCAGTTTCTCTCCATTTTTCAGAAAAGCAGCGATGATAACTTCCTCTCATCCCCATACGCGATTTCACTCTTACAAACCCTAGATGAAGATTCTGCAAGAAAACAATCCAATCCTCGTGTTCTTCGATTCTTCTACTAGTAATCAAAGGCAAGTAACTTACTTATGAGTTTCCTACGATTTGCGAAAGAAAAAGGCCTATTTTTGATATCAAAATAGATCACCATGCAGTAGTTTCTTTCCGTGAATCTATATATATGAATTATGTGTTTTGTTTTTGAGATTTGGCCATTATACGTTGAAAATAGTTTGTTGTTATTGATTTCATGAAATCTTGCAAATCCCAATCCCTTGAACCCTATTTTGTTGCTATTTTCGGTTGAAGGGAAGGGAGAGTGAAAATATGAGATTTTTGGGTTTGTTTTGATGGATACATTGAGTTTTAGGCGTGAATCCGTGAGTAGATATGAAAGGTTTTGTTTTGGTGAATTAATTTTGGATTGATAGTGAGGATTAGGCTTGGAATGGTTGGAAGGAAGTTGGAAATCGATTGGGGTTCAGATCTGCAGTTTCTGCAGAAATCGCAGAATGAGAATGCTGGAAAACGATGACATCGATCGATCGATGTCAGAGGCTGATGTACATCGATCGATCGATGTGTAACTAAGGGAGAGACTGATGTGCTTCAGATGTATGTGGATCGATCAATGTGTAGCTGAGGGAGAGACTGATGTGCTTCAGATGTATGTGGATCGATCAATGTATAGGAAGGAGAGATCGATGTGTCCTGACGGACGTCGATCGGTCGATGTGAGGGAACGACGTCACATCGATCGATCGATGTAGGCTGAGTGAGAGATCGATGTGCTCTGATGGACGTGGATCGATTGACGTCAGGGGCTGACGTCCATCTGTTTTGTGGGAAAATAAAGGAAGAAAGAGGGAAGCTAGGGGATCCTTTGGGTGACCTTAGGGACTTATTAGGACTTGATTGGGGCTAGTATAAGTCTTGAGAATACGATCTAGGATGATGAATCGACGGTGAGTACCTCGTAAGGTATTTGAAGCGGACTTCAACGTGAATGATCTAAGGGGTTAAGGATGAACGCTTGAGGCTTCGATAGGGTTCAAATGGAACGTGTGCGGAGGGTCTACTTCATCCCTCGTATCCTTAGTATGAACGTTTATGTGAGGTAGGCCTGAGCATGTGATGATACGTTTAAAAGTGAGAATGTGATTAAAGCATGTGATTGAAGAATGTGATTGAATGATGAGAAGTTGTGCATTTTTGCATCATGGCTCTTGCATTTGCATTATGATTTTATAAGAGCTGTGCCTCGGCACATGGTATCAAGTTTGCGAAATGAGCTGTGGTGCGTTACAGGGTATAAAGACAAGTTGTAACCATTACAGGGTATAAAGTGAGATGTAATGTGACACAGCTGTGGCACATTACAGGGTATAAAGTTATGCTGTGGTGCGTCACAGGGTATAAAGACAAGCTGTGGCCCATCACAGGGTATAAAGTTATGTTACCGTACATTATGACATGCATTGCACTGTTTTTGAAAAGCGAAGCATAAGCATCTGGGTTTGTGTAGTGTAGTGCATGTTTTGAACTGTCATGCATCACGTGAGTCGTTCCGGTATGGTTGATTTGTAAGTGGATTGTTATTGAACTGTTGATTGCTTATGAATTACTGTTCTTGTTCTGTTATGCTAGTAACCTATGTTCTTGAAATTATACAAGACATGTGTCCGATTATCCCTTGATATAGATGTTACTCATGTCTTGCTATGTGTTGATCCCATATGTCTTATAAGCGGGCTACTTGCTAGCGTTTTTTACTAAGAGTTCTACTCGTTGTCTTGCAGATAGGGCTGAGTATGGCATGATATTCATAGAGGACGATAGCGAGCGGGCTGAATGTGACGTTTAGAGCTTATCTTGGTATTTGTTAAAGGCTGTTTCTTATTATCTTAACTTTCTTTCATTCGTTGAGGATTTAGTTGGCTGCGACCACAAATAATCTTTTGTAAATGCATTACATCAAGATGTACGGATTTGATGGTTTAGATTTGTTTTACATATGTTTCTGTGCTTACTCTCTTACGTCATTGATGATGTGTATTCGAGAGATGAGACGTCTTGTAGTCCTCTCAGTAGGCTACGACGGGTGCACCAGTTTTGGTCCGCTGTTCATGCCGGGGCGCTACAGGTGGTATCCGAGCCTAGGCTTCAGATCTACCTCGGAGACCTAGGTATGCCATATAGAGTCTTAAGTTATGATTTTGACCTTAAGTTGACCCATAGGTCTAAATACTTGATCTTAGATATAAGATGAATTGGGTTGGGTGTGCGCGAGCGCGATAAGACTAATCAATAAGCGTTATTTTCCTTTTAGTTTATGAGTTCCGTCCTGTACAACGCATATGGGCTTTCAGTATTCATCTTTGAAATTTCTGAATGCTAATAAGCGCTGATCTTGCAGAAAGATGCCTCATAGAAGGGATAACTCTGGAAACGATGACAACGGAAACGAGAACCCACAGCCACCACAGATGGTAATGCCCCAAGCACTAACGGACGCCATAACAGTGATTGTGCAAAGTGTTGCTCAGCAGCAGCAGCAGCCTCCTCCTCCACCACCGCCCTAGCACGGTATAAGGAATTACATTGGGGAGATGCAAAAGATGCATGCCCCAACCTTTGAGGGGACCACTGATCCAGAGGTGGCAGAATTCTGGTTGGACGAGGTAGAGAAATGCTTCAGGCTGGTGCAAGTGCCTGAGGAACTTAAGGTGGATGTGGTCATGCCCTTACTGAGTGGCAGAGCAAATGCCTGGTGGAATGGTATTCTGCCGAAGATAACTCCCCCTATCTTGTGGAGGCAATTTGTTGAGCTTATAAGGAGTATTACGCACCAGAAACTGCTATATTGGAGAAGATGAGACAGTTTGATAAGCTGGAGCAAGATCAGATGTCTATTTTTGACTATGCTGTTAGATTCCATGCCTTGGGAAAATTCACGCCCATGGTGTTGGAAAACAGGATGAAGATGCTCAAGTTTGAGCAAGGATTGAACCCCCGCATTCGGACGGCTATAGCGGGGTCTAGTCTGAAAACTTTTGAGGAGATGTTGGATGCCTGTTACCGGGTGGAAAGTGATATGCGCCGGTCACAGCCTAGAGAGGCGCGTGACGATACCAACAAGAGGCCGAGGGGCGACAGGAATGGAGGTAGACTCGGACGTTGGGTCAAAATTCCTAAGAGAGGTCAGATGGTACAGTTCCAGCGACCTCCGCAGCAGAGCCAGCCGGACCAATCGGTGGCAGGTATATGTCCCCACTGTCAGAAGAACCATGTTGAGGAATGTTGGAAGAAAACAGGGGCTTGCTTTAAATGTGGTAAGACGAACCACAGGATCAAGGATTGCCCCGAGTGGAAGCAAAAGCCACAGGGAGAAGCAGGGTCGTCGCAGCAACAGAGGGGTAGGTCCAAACCCAACGCGAGGGTACATGTCATGACTGATGCTGAAGTGCAGGAGAGCACTGACGTTGTGACAGGTGCGATTTAAGTTAAATCTTATTTGTTTAAGTTAAATTATAGTCGTTTAAGTTGAAATTGAATATGCTATACATGAAAACCTTTATGTGCTACACTCTTTGTGTTTAGGTGCGATTCTAGTTAATAAAGTGCCCGCAAACGTATTGTTTGATAGTGGAGCGAGTCACTCGTTCATCTCTAAGCGATTCGTCAAAGGACTTGACTGTCTACCCGATTGGCTTGAAACCCCCTTCAGGGTGCAGGCAGCTGGTGAACAAGTACTGATTTCGCACCACCAGTATAAAGACTGTGAATTGGAGTTGGATGGGAAGGTGTTTCCCGTTACATTGGTCCCAATTGCAATGAGGGATTTTGATGTGACATTGGGCATGGATTGGCTGACCAAATATCATGTCAATATCGACTGCAGACTGAAGCTAGTAACTGTCAAAGATCCCAAAATGAACGAAGTGACAGTTCAAGGGAACACCAAGCTAGCGAAAGCCCCGAAGAAAATATATTTGACGGCGATTAAGGCTTTCAAAGCTTTGAAGAAGGGAGCAGAGGGACTTATGGTGTATGCTTTGGACGCGAAACAAGAAGCTCCCTCCATGGATCAGATTTCGGTAATCAATGAATTTAAGGACGTATTCCCTGATGATTTGCCGGGAGTGCCGCCATCAAGGGAAGTAGAGTTCGAAATCAATTTGATCCCAGGAGCCGAGCCTATATCTAAGGCACCTTACAGAATGGCTCCCGCTGAGCGTAAGGAGCTAAAAAGACAACTTCAGGAGTTGTTAGATAAGAAGTTGATTCGTCCCAGTGTATCACCCTAGGGAGCTCCGGTGTTGTTTGTGAAGAAGAAGGATGGCAGCATGCGATTATGTATTGATTACCGAGAGTTGAACAAAATCACCATTAAGAACAAATATCCTCTGCCAAGGATTGAGGATTTATTCGATCAACTAAAGGGAGCCCGATGATTCTCAAAGATTGATCTTCGTCAGGGATATCATCAGTTGCTTGTGAAGGCAAGCGACGTCCCTAAGATAGCTTTCTGGACTCGATATGGGCGTTATGAGTTTTTGGTGATGTCTTTTGGATTGACTAATGCCCCAGCAGCCTTTATGGATTTGATGAACACCGTGTTCCGAGAACAGTTGGATCAATTCGTGGTGGTGTTCATCGATGATATCTTGGTCTACTCTTCTGATGAACAATCCCATGCGGAACACCTAAGAGTGATGTTGGAAATTTTGAGGCAACAGAAGCTATACGCCAAATTCAGCAAGTGTGAATTTTGGCTAAGAAGTGTAGCCTTTCTCGGTCATGTAATTTCAGAGGACGAGATCTCAGTGGATCCTAAGAAGGTAGAAGCCATTATTGAATGGCCAAGACCTACAAATGTGACCGAAGTCAGAAGCTTCCTAGGCTTGGCAGGCTACTATAGGAAGTTTGTTGAGGGATTTTCGACAATAGCAGTCCCATTGAGTCGACTTACTAAGAAAAAGACTAAGTTTGAGTGGACTGCTGAATGCGATCAGATTTTTTCAGAACTCAAGAAGAGATTGACCACTGCCTCGGTGTTAGCGCAACCCTCCGATACCGACGGTTTCGTGATCTATAGTGATGCGTCCAAGAAAGGAATAAGTATGTACATCATTACAACTAATGCATTGTATATACATATACCTGTCTTAAACTAACTTTCTGTTTATAGGTTGTGTCTTGATGCAAAATGGACTAGTTATCTCGTACGCGTCGAGACAGTTGAAACCATATGAGCAGAATTACCCGACACACGACTTGGAGCTCGCAGCAGTAGTGTTCGCTCTTAAGATTTGGAGACACTGCCTGTATGGAGAAAAGTGTGCAGTGTTCACAGACCATAAGAGTCTGAAATAATTATTCTCGCAGAAAGAGCTGAATATGAGACAAAGGAGATGGTTGGAACTACTCAAGGACTGCGACCTAACCATCAACTATCACCCTGGTAAGGCCAATAGAGTAGCAGACGCGTTGAGCAGAAAGTCTAGCCATGCAAGACAGTCTCCTTTGGAGCGAGAGATTGAAGAGTTTGGCTTGGATGTTGTGGACTCAGTGGTGAACATTCTTACGGCCTTATCTATAACCCTAGATTTGGTAGACCGAATAAAAGAAGCTCAATATGAGGATGTAACACTGAAGGAAATCCGTGACAAATTGAGCACGGGCCCGATAAGAGATTTCCAGTTGAGAGAAGATGGAAATCTATGGTTTCATAATCGACTATGCGTGCCTGACAATGAAGAGCTTTGAAGGGAATTGCTACGTGAAGTGCATAACTCGAGGTTGTCTATCCATCCTGGTAGCACAAAAATGTATAAGGACCTCAAAATGAAGTATTGGTGGATATGAATGAAAAGAAGTATTGCGGAGTATGTCGAGAGATGTCTGGTATGCCAGCAAGTCAAAGTGGAGCATCAGCGACCCGGTGGCTTAATGATGCCACTGGAAATCCCAGAATGGAAGTGGGAGCATGTGACTATGGACTTTGTGATGGGGTTGCCCAAGACCAGAAATGGGAATGAGATGATTTGGATAATTGTCGATCGCTTGACAAAGACAGCTCATTTCATAGCTATGCCACATGGTACCTCTTATGAGAAACTGGCCAACATTTATATGGATAACATTGTAAGCTTGCATGGAATTCCCGTCAGTATTGTGTCGCCCAGGTTCACTTCTAAGTTTTGGATGGCATTTCAGAAAGCGATGGGCACTGAGCTAAGGATGAGCACATCTTACCACCCACACAAACAGATGGACAGTCTGAGAGGACCATCCAAACTTTAGAGGACATGCTGAGAGCATGCGCATTGGATTTTAAAAGGAACTGGGATAACATGTTGAAACTGATGGAATTCTCATACAACAATAGCCACCACAGTGACATTGGTATGGCTCCATTTGAGGCTCTATACGGACAGAAGTGCCGATCTCCAGTTTGTTGGGACAAAGTTGGGGCAAGGACGATCACTGCACTTGAGTTGATTGAGCAAACGATTGAGAAAGTTAAGATTATAAGGGAGAGACTAATGGTGGCACAAGATCGCAGTAAGAGTTGGGCAGATTCTAAAAGGCGGCCCTTGGAGTTTGAAGTAGGTGAAAAGGTTTATCTGCGAATTTCACCCACTAAGAGAGTTGCGAGATTTGGAATGAAAGGCAAGATAAGCCCGCGATATATCAGTCCATACGAGGTGCTTGGCAAGGTTGGAGAAAGAGCATACCGATTAACATTGCCTCCAATCTTATCGCTAATCCATAATGTATGTCATGTGTCACAACTGAGGAAATACATATCGGATTCGAGCCATGTCCTTGAGACTCAACCATTGGATGTTAGGGAAGAAGATGTCACATATGAAGAACATCCAATAAAGATTGTGGATAGGAAAGATCAAGTCCTATGTAGGCGCGTGATTCCGTATGTCAAAGTTCAATAGAGTAATCATACAGGGCGTGAAGCCACGTGGGAGCTAGAGGAACAGATAAAGGAGTTATATCCACATCTTTTCCAATAAGGTACGTCAGTTTCGAGGACAAAACTTCTTGTAAGAGGGTGGAATGTTATATCCCGCACCCTCCGTAGAATAATTAAAGGATAAAAGGAAAATTAAATGCGATTAATGGCAATTAATGGTAATGAATTAAGAACTAAATATTAGATAAATTGGTATTTATTGAGGGAATAAATATAAGAATTAATTAGTATTTAATTTAGAATTAAATATTGGAATTTAACTATTTAAGATAAATGAGATAATAGGATATAATTTAGAAACTCAAATTTCACCCTTTCCCATATCAAAAACTGACGGAACGTCAGTTTCTCTCCATTTTTCAGAAAAGCAGCAATGATAACTTCCTCTCATCCCCATAGGCGATTTCACTCTTATCAACCCTAGGTGAAGATTCTTCAAGAAAACAATCCAATCCTTGTTTGTTCTTCGATTCTTCTACTAGTAATCAAAGGGAAGTAACTTACTTATGAGTTTCCTACGATTTGCGAAAGAAAAAGGCCTATTTTTGATATCAAAATGGATCACCATGCAATAGTTTCTTTCCGTGAATCTATATATATGAATTATGTGTTTTGCTGTTGAGATTTGACCATTATACGTTGAAAATAGTTTGATGTTGTTGTTGATTTCGTGAAATCTTGCAAATCCCAATCCCTTGAACCCTATTTTGTTGCTATTTTCGGTTGAAGGGAAGGGAGAGTGAAAAGATGAGATTTTAGGGTTTGTTTTGATGGATACTTTGAGTTTTAGGCGTGAATCCGTGAGTAGTATATGAAAGGTTTTGTTTTGGTGAATTAAGTTTGGATTGATAGTGAGGATTAGGCTTGGAATGGTTGGAAAGAAGTTGGAAATCGGTTGGGGTTCAAATCTGCAGTTTCTGCAGAAATCGCAGAATGAGAATGCTGGAAAACGATGACATCGATCGATCGATGTCAGAGGCTGATGTACATCGATCGATCGATGTGTAGCTGAGGGAGAGATTGATGTGCTTCAGATATATGTGGATCGATCAATGTGTAGCTGAGGGAGAGACTGATGTGCTTCAGATGTATGTGGATCGATCGATGTATAGGAAGGAGAGATCGATGTGTCCTGATGGACGTCGATCGGTCGATGTGAGGGAACGACGTCACATCGATCGATCGATGTAGGCTGAGTGAGAGATCGATGTGCTCTGATGGACGTGGATCGATTGACGTCAGGGGCTGACGTCCATCTGTTTTGTGGGAAAATAAAGGAAGAAAGAGGGAAGCTAGGGGATCCTTTGGGTGACCTTAGGGACTTATTAGGACTTGATTGGGGCTAGTATAAGTCTTGAGAATACGATCTAGGATGATGAATCGACGGTGAGTACCTCGTAGGGTATTTGAATCAGACTTCAACTGAATGATCTAAGGGGTTAAGGATGAACGCTTGAGGCTTCGATAGGGTTCAAATGGAACGTGTGCGGAGGGTCTACTTCATCCCTCGTATCCTTAGTATGAACGTTTATGTGAGGTAGGACTGAGCATGTGATGATACGTTTGAAAGTGAGAATGTGATTAAAGCATGTGATTGAAGAATGTGATTGAATGATGAGAAGCTGTGCATTTTGGCATCATGGCACTTGCATTTGTATTATGATTTGATAAGAGCTGTGCCTCGGCACATGGTATAAAGTTTGCAAAATGAGCTGTGGTGCGTTACAGGGTATAAAGACAAGCTGTAACCATCACAGGGTATAAAGTGAGCTGTAATGTAACACAGGGTATAAAGACAAGCTGTGGCACATTACATGGTATAAAGTTAAGCTGTGGTGCGTCACAGGGTATAAAGACAAGCTGTGGCCCATCACAGGGTATAAAGTTATGTGACCGGGCATTATGACATGCATTGCATTGTTTTTTGAAAAGCGAAGCATATGCATCTGGGTTTGTGTAGTGTAGTGCATGTTTTGAACTGTCATGCATCACGTGAGTCGTTCCGGTATGGTTGATTTGTAAGTGGATTGTTATTGAACTATTAATTGTTTATGAATTACTGTTCTTGTTCTGTTATGCTAGTAACCTACGTTCTTGAAATTATACAAGACATGTGCCCGGTTATCCCTTGATATAGATGTTACTCATGTCTTGCCATGTGTTGATCCCGTATGTCTTATAAGCGGGTTACTTGCTAGCGTTTTTCACTAAGAGTTCTACTCGTTGTCTTGTAGATAGGGCTGAGTATGACATGATATTCATAGAGGACGACGGCGAGTGGGCTGAATGGGACGTTTAGAGCTTATCTTGGGATTTGTTAAAGGCTGTTTCTTATTATCTTAACTTTCTTTCATTCGTTGAGGATTTAGTTGGCTACGACCACAAATAATCTTTTGCAAACGCATTACATCATGATGTACGGATTTGATGGTTTAGATTTGTTTTACATATGTTTCCGTGCTTACTCTCTTACGTCATTGATGATGTGTATTCGAGAGATGAGACGTCTTGTAGTACTCTCAGTAGGCTACGACAGGTGCATCAGTTCGGGTCCGGTGTCCATGCCGAGGCGCTACATTTCTACCACTGAAGCCGAGTATATTGCCTTAAGTTTATGTACTACCCAAATACTTTGGCTTAAACAGCAACTTAGTGATTTTGGCATTAAAATGAATAAGATTCCAAATTTCTGCGATAGTACAAGTGCAATCAATCTTTCACAGAATCCGGTGCTTCATTCTAAGGCCAAACACATTGAGGTGCGATACCACTTTCTTCGTGATCGTGTTCAGAATGTGGATATAGTGATAAACCATATAAGAACTGATCACCAAATCGCTGACATCTTCACCAAACCCCTTAATTAAGCCACTTTTGAAAACTTACGAGCCAAGTTAAGTATGATGACTTACGATACCATTGCATAGTTCTATCTTTTGCATGATTTGCAAAATAAAGGGGGAGATAGAAAAAGACCATGATTTTAGTTGGTAAGTCATGATGAATCATATGCTAAGTTTTAATTGGTATAAATTTTGGAGCATAGGTTAAGAGGGAGAGTATGAGTTAAGGGGGAATCATACTATTTAAAAGTTGAAAACATTTGGTTAAACTTTGGGTCATAAGTTGTGACATTAAAATCATGTTAGGTTATTTTGCAAATCATCCAAAAGGGGGAGAATGTTGAGAAATATGTTTGGATAATTTTCAAAGTCATGATTTTAAGTGGTGAATACTTAAAAATGTCACACATGGTGTTATATGTGATTAAAAGTTGAAAAAGTTGAAAAAATTGACATCGATCTCTCAGGTTGTTGCACATCGATCGATCTATGTACATATATCTCTCACATCGATCGATCTATGTAAGGCAGAAAAGTTTAAGACCTTTCTGTGAGACATCGATATCTAAACCTGAGACACATCGATCGATCAATGTACATCAAACCCTCACTTCGATCGATCGATGTAGGTCAGAGGCAAACTCTGAAACTTACTGTGAGACATAGATCTCTGAAGCTGAGCCACTTCGATCGATCGATGTCTAGAGTTTTTAGAAATATTTTTTCTATAATGTGATAAAATTGTTGTTTTCGTTTGTATATGATTTATACATGCTCATTATGTGCTTATTATGTGTTTTTGGTGATTATTATTGTCTTGTGACTAACGTGTCTTGGAAGTTTCTATAACTTACCAAAAGGGGCGAAAATGATATTTTGAGTTTTGTAGGAACATCACATGGTGAAAATATTTCAAGGGTGTATTCTTATACTATTTATCATGACAAAGTTGGTATCATGATTATTTTTGACCATGGGGGTCATTTCTGGAGTTTTCTTACACCAGGCGTATTTTGGTCATTTCACCCCTGAGGGTATTTATGGTATTTTCACTCAAGGAATCTCTTGAGCATATTATTATCTTCATTCTGGAGCTGATTTATTATTAATTTGAAGATTATTTGGTGATTCATTGTTCTATTCTCTCACATGATGATATCAATGACTATAGCTGGATATGTGACGATTTGAGAAGTCACATTCTTTTTCTATCTTGAAGACTTTCTTATATGTGTTATAAGAACATATCTATCATCATTTTTCAGAGATTATAAAGGTGTTAAAGATGTGGAAGTGTTCCCTACATGCAAGAAGAAATAGTTGGAACTTTGGTGGTATATATTGACATAATCTTGTCAATAATTATTTGGTGATTTCTTTTTCAAAAATTTGAGTTGATATACATATTTGTCAATCTCCAAACGTGTATAAACAGTTGAATACCATGTGTAATTTATTTTGTAAGGTGGAGACAAGTGGACCAATCAAAAAGGAGCTAGTTGGTAAAATTGCCAACTTGTAAAAATTCAAATGTAGCCAAACGGCTACTTGGTTTTCTTGAGGTTTTTCAGCAGATTTTTTGATGTCAAATGAAGACTTCACATGTCCTATTCTTGTGCTTGGAGTTGAGGATAATTTGGCGGTATTATCCTTTCTTATTTTATTAAAGAAAATCAAAACTATTTTTGAAAAAGAATGAAGTAGCCAACGGCTACTTTGGGTTATTTGGAGCTGAATTTTAATTTTGAAATGGTCTACTCCCACATGCCTATTATCTTGCCAAAAAGTTGAGAAGATGATGGAGTTGTTATGGTGATATTATCTCACATTCTCAAGATAATTCCAAGTCATTTTTTTGTTGAAAATTTCGGCCAACATGGTGGGCCAAGGTGGACCAATCATGTTGTCTTATTTTGCCAAGTGTACAAAGCCAACCAATGATGAGAAGACATTTGGAATTGATGATGAAGATAGTGACACATTGGAAGTCTTATCTCCAAGGCTCAAATCACACTATAAATAGAGACAATGGTGAAGAAGATGAAACACACTTGAAGCTCACAAGCATTTGTTGAATTGTCTAGCTTTTATCTTCATCTTCTTGTTGTTATTGTTTTATTCATTGTAGCGAAGGTGTTCTTGTTGTATTGTGGTGAGCTACAAGCCTCTTGATCTTCATTTGTAAGATTGATTAGCCATTCTTATAAGGCTATATCAATAGGTGTTAGAGGTGTTGCATAGAAGGTGATTATCCAAGTCTTGAGTAGGGTTGGTGTATAACCCAAGGATCAATTTTGGCTCTTGTTGTAGGGTGTTCATTTCATAGTAAAATCCAAGGAAATGTGTTCCTTGGGACATGAGTAGGTCACATTGACCGAACCAGGATAAATCCTCGGTGTTCTTGTCTTGTTTCATCATTTCTGTTTTCTGTCCGTTTTTACTGCAGTTTTCATATAACTTCTCATGTTTTGAAAAAATAGCTAAACATTTTCAAAATTTGTGATTTTTGGTGGAGTTATACTTCAGACTGTAAGCTTTCATTTGCAACAAGAATCACTTGATTTGAGCAAGGGAAAGTTAGTCTTTCAGTTTTTGAGAAAACTTAAATTTTGTATTTATCAAGAATTGTTTAAGGTCAGGGCCTTTTGCAAACTTCATTTACACATCCTAAGGAGTTTTTTGATATAAAGATCAACCTTTTTGGTTGAGTATTCAAAGAGAAACACGTTTTGCAAAATCAGCAACATTCTGTCCAATTCTGCCCTGATTGACCATCTGAATCTTTTTATTTGTTTGAAGGGTCAAAAAATCTTATTTTTGTCTGATTTTTGGACAGAGTCTTGTTAACACATCGAAGTTATATTCTGGAAAATTTCATAATTGTTGGAGTTGTGTCCAATTAGTTTTGAATTTTTTAAAAACGGGTTCTGAATTTGAGGTGGTCTGAGATTCTGTTTTCAAAGGGGATTTTTACAAAGGGTTGTAGTGTAATTTCTACTAATCACTATTCACCCCCCTCTAGTGGTGTTTATTGCAGGTGCACGGTCTAACAGTGTTTGATATTTTTGCATTTACTTGATTTGTGCGTTGTTGATCAAGATTTGATCAATAGAGCTATTGCTTGTTTACGTGATTCATATTTTAACATACTTAGGTTGGCTATAGGGTTGATCATACTTTCCATCAGATCGGACATAGAATTGCTCGTCTTCAGATGTAGCACCCCGTCTCGAACCCTAGGGTTAGAACCGATGCACCCGCTGTATTTCGCTAAGGGATATACAAGGCATCTGTACGAATCCATAACCTATCAAAACGACACCGCATTTGATGGCAGAAGCAAAATAAATCAACTCAAAACCCTAAATCGAAAGTAAAATCCATAAACCATAAATAGTCAACATCAAGTCAAAATCTCCTAAACAACATCGTAAAGTGTGTAAAATGAAATCCCTAAGCTAAGTCCTCAAATGAAATAATAATAAAATAAAACTTCTCCAATTTTCGATCCTCAGTCATCCATCAGTCTCTAAGAATTCCAATGTGCCCACTCAGAGTCTTCTCCAACCCATATATAATTGTACCCTGATTCGTCTTCAAGAAAACATAACGAACGGTGTGAGCGACAAAAAGTCACTCAGTAGGTACCCTGCCTGCATCGGCCCTGTGAGATCATGCATGCTAGGATAGTAGTGAAATACATATAAGTACGGTAATACGAAAATAGACTGTCCACGTTTTCACAAATACGCATAACGGTCATAACTTCTTAAAACAATCAAAACTCATAATCATGCGAAATGAGCGTGAAATGCAATGTCACATACATGATGCATGATAAGCCTACATTCTCGGAAACATACATACTATCGTGCAATGCATGATCCCGACACCTAACAGAATGGAACGGAACAGATATGCGACTTAGGTCTCGCATTTCCTAACAGAACAGAACAGATATGCGTTTTAGGTCTCGTATACCTTAACAGAAAAGATATGCGACTTAGGTCTCGCATACCCAAACGGAACAGAACAGATATGCGACTTAGGTCTCGCATACGCTAACAGAACAGAACAGATATGTGACTTAAGTCTTGCATACCTTAATGCAATGTCGTGATGAATAAATGCACAGAAATCACATACGCGAAATTTCCTTTATTTTCCTTCTTTCTTTTCTTTCCTTTTCTTTTTCCTTTTCTTTTCCTTTTCTATTTTTCCTTTTCCACTCTTAGCTTACTCTCCTGGTTTTTCCCTCTCCCACAGATTCTCCAATCTTCCTTTCTTGTCAACAAAACTTCCCTTCCCTTCTCAAGTTCTCAGCCGCAACCAAATTCCTCCCCCAAGTCGACATCTCCCCTCAGCCCCTCCCCTCTCCACTCAGAGCCCACCACTAACCCTCAGCCGCCTCCCCCACAGCGCACCCCGTTCTAGCCGCCCCTCTCAGCCCCACTTCCTCAATCCGACAGCATGTGGCCATAGTTCACCACCACCGGTCATGCGCCGCCACCACCAACACCTCCAAACCATTTTCGTTATTCACATATACATCAAAAAGTATTCACCTTTTCTTACTATTCATACGAAAATGACCTCATACATATATACGGATATACAATTCATCACATACACGTATAATCAAATAAATAGTCATCTATACAATCACAATTACTTATGCACGATCTCAGTTTCATAAAAAAAAAAAGATTACTGTTTGTTACATTCAACGCATGTTAAGGGGGCACCTACCTGGAAATTAAAGGCAGTTTACTACACGTTTGAAAGGGTTGATTGGGTTATTGGTGCTCCTCCCGAAACTGGCGGCTTGAAGCTTAAAGCAAGAAGAACGTTTTTTTCCTCTTGAAGGGGGTGGCCGCTGTGTATATGTGGGGGGGGGGGGGGAGGAGGGGTTCACGTGATTAAATAGAAATTTAATTAGGGTTTAGGAAAAATTTCCTGTCAAACTAGGTTTAGTAATTAATTAGGCCTTAATGACCATTTTGCCCCTTTAAAAAAAATGGGATATAACATTTCCCCCTCCTTACAAAAAGTTTCATTCTCGAAACTTGTGTGTTACGTAATCCCTACCTTAGTATAGCCCAACATAATTCATTTACCTAGATAATGACCGAACTTAGTACTTGCGTGTTCCGATATGTTACCCATTTCACTTCTTCGATACAGGACCAAGTCCTCAAATCATTCAGTGTATATATATACAATGTAATCTTTAAATCCATTGTCCTTCGCCTGATAGATCGTAACCTATTCTTTCTATAGCTCTCGAATCAATCTTAAGAGTAACGTCATTATACTGGCTTTATAACTTAATCGTCGTTCTATATCGTACTTATATTTGCTATTATAAGCAACCCTCTAAAATCGGTTCCTAGGTGTAGTACAATCTTTAACTGAACCCCTTGTTCACAAGACTCATCCCTGAAGCTGTTAGTATTTTTCGGAATACGTTGTACTCTAGTACGATTTAATTTAGTCATCACTAGCATCTCACAAGATGACCTAATCCTTATAGAGCTCAATCCTTACTTAATTCTCTATAATTTGTGCTTACAAACTTCCACTTGTCATTCAACTTATTGCAATCTACAATACCGGATTCTTAAACTTATCACATATGATCCATCCCCTAGATAATTAACCATACTAACATCCTTTCTATATGCCAATATGGTACCCGTTACCCTTCCTTAACACAACCAATTCTTCAAAATCAGTTCTTATATACTTACGAACTAGATCTATGATCATGCTCTTAATTTATCACAGATATCGTCAGCAGCCTTGTATATGAAATATGTGCATGGACATATCTTTCTTCAAGTTAAAAGAAAAGTAGCTTATGTAGCAATAATTTTTGAATATAGCTTTAACTATTTAAAATACTGAACCTTCTAATTTTTTTGTAAACACAAAACTCAAAGTACCCTAGATTTGTTTTCGCGATGCGATATCTCAAATGACCATTTTAAAAACGATAATATAACTTTTTCGTAAGGCATTTGGTAAAATTGCGTCAAAGTAGTTGAAAACTTAATAATGTAAGGTTTTATGAAATGATTTGAATATGGTACCTTCCGTTTTCAAAAATAGGTATATATTTGAAAGCTACCCCTTTTTTTCACAAAAGTTAAGTAAGTTCATCGCAAGCGGGTAAATAATTTTGAAAACATTTAAACAGTTAAACTGCTTGCAATATCGATAGTCGTCAAATTAAATTAATTTTGACTAAAAAATAGATGTAACAAAATCGGAAATTTGAAATATTCTGTAAGAAATATATATATAAACACATCGTTTTTGCAAGAACATTAATATTTTTAAAGTTTTTTCCCTTTTCAAGGTCGTCAAAAGAATTGAAATTTATTATGCTGATTTACAAGAGCAAAAACAAAAATTAGTCTTGTAAAGTTTAGTAGACTATATAAAGAAATGTGACTTAATAAGATATTTTCGAAAATAAAATGTCTTTTGAAGCCCCTGTAAAATACAGATATAACTCGGTGTATGTGCTTATATAAAATACTTATCCGCTAGAGAAATAATATTCCAATATTTCGTATAATTTCTATAATCCATCCTTATTTTCAAAAGAACAATCCGTCTATGCATCGTTTCTTATAAGTCTAACATTCGCCTACTGTGATAAAATCCCTACCTTAAATTGTCCAATCCTAGCATGGAACACTAAATATTTATCGACTTAAGGTGTTTTAATTCATTATGATTCCGTGCGCCATGCTGATCCACTGTATTTCTTTACTTGGTTATTTGAACTGCTTATTATCCTAATCAAATCTCATCTGAACAAGCAACCACTACTGGTTCATGCTTACTTTATTTCAATTCAAGCCTATTAGATTCAAACAAAACGTTCCGATGTCAACACTTAACCCACAATTTTGTAATGATATAGTATTCCAAGGCACACACTATAGTCTATTCTCACATGCCGCTATTGTTCAATACCTCAAATAAGACTAATATCGTCGACCTATTTTGATTACCCTATATTCAACATCTTAGCCCTAGACTATAAATTCCTTTGTACAATATCCTTAACTAAACTCTACTGATTATAACGCTAATCGTTATTTAGTTTATATCATTCTACTATAAATCATCTCTTAGTATTTATTTTACTATTATAATTTATTTCTTAGTATCTATGTTCCCAACTTAGGCCTAAGCCTGCTCTGATGTTACCGCTCAAGTAGGGATATGGACCCGCTTTACTTTACGCTAATGGTAATGAGTACCATGTTGCAGTTATGGTAAGGCAGCCCGAGTTACTGCCTGACCCATTAATATGTCAACTAACATTTGTAGTGTGGTATTCTGGTTAACATTGTAATTCATTCAAATCAATTATATAGTATTCAATTAGGGTTACTAAGATCATAGTTTAGAGAGTTATGATCAACCTTAGATAAGTGAGAATTGTATGGGATATCCAAGGTATACGTGTTTCAAAACCGATCGACTTCTTAAGTTTATGATCATAACTTATTTCTAGGGTCGTTCTTAGCATCATCATTTCTTAAGTCTAAGATCATGTCTTATTTCCAAATCATAATTAGTACATAATCAACACTTATTACTAAATCAGTACTTATGTCTAAAGTCAACTCTTAATCGAGATCGTCAGTTATATCTAAGATTGTGACTCATGTTCAGGATCATCGCTTATAACTGAGATTAGTACCTATGTTCATGATCATTGTTTATGTTCAAATCATTACTTATGTCTAAGATTGTGACTTAGAGGCAAAATCATAACTAATTTTCTAATATCATGGCCTAATTCTACATTTCCGCCGTGGATCTAGAGCCATGCTCTGAAGATCGTACTGTCGGCACGGAGTACCTCTTGAGCTCATTCTAAAATTAGATCCAAGTGACCGGCAGTGTCAGTTGTGCTGCGCCACCACTCCTCCGCATCCACTTGTAGATGAATCTCAAGTCCGAGTGCGGTGGCGGTGGAGCCTATGGCTGCAGATGTTTTTGCGCCACAGCTTGGGCCATGACCCGTAGTGCGTCGATCAAGGCCTGCGGAAGCACGACCTGCGGTGGAACCCCATTCTCAGGGTGATTCCATTACCGTTACTACCGTTCTCTTCTCGGTGGCATGTTTTCTATGACAAGAAAAGTTTCATTTTTTTTGTCAAGGGCATTTCAGGAGTATACAAAACTTAAGGAAAACAGGAGAGAATCAAATACGGAAAAAGTAAAACAGAGATAAAAACCAACCATGCCCCCAGTCCGATCATCACTTAGTCTAAATCAAACTTATTCTACGGTCAAACTTAGTCTCAGATCACAGCTTACATCTAGAATCAACTTAGCCTCAGATCACAGCTTACGTCTAGAATCAAGCTTAGTCTAAGATCAAACTTACATCTAAGATCGAAACGTAAGTCTATAGCCATCTCTTACGTGTAAGATCATTTCTTAGTTCTATGTTTCCGTAGTAGATCTAGAGCCTCAAGCTCTCACACCACCTGTAGCGCCACGTCTCGAGCCCTAGGGTCAGAACCGGTACGCCCGCCGTATTCCGCTAAGAGATATACAAGGCATCTGTACGAATCCATACACCTATCAAAACGACACTGTATTCGATGGCGGAAGCAAAATAAATCAACTCAAAACCCTAAATCGAAAGTAAAATCGATGAACCATAAATAGTCAACCTCAAGTCAAAATCCCCTAAACGACATCGTAAAGTGCGTAAAATGAAATCACTAAGATAAGTCCTCAAATGAAATAATAATAAAATAAAACTTCTCCAATTTCCGATCCTCAGTTATCCATCAGTCTCTAAGAATACCAATGTGCCCACTCAGAGTCTTCTCCAACCCATATATATCGTACCCTGATTCGTCTGCAAGAAAACATAACGAACGGTATGAGCGACAAAAACGTCACTCAGTAGGTACCCTGCCCGCATCGGCCCTGTGAGAACATACATGCTAGGACAGTAGTGAAATACATATAAGTACGGTAATACAAGAATAGACTGTCAACATTTTCACAGATACGTATAACAGACATAACTTCTTAAAACAATCAAAACACATAATCATTCGAAATGAGCGTGAAATGCAATGTCACATACATGATGCATGATAAGCCTACATTCTCAGAAACATACATACTATCGTACAATGCATGACCTCGGGACCTAACAGAACGGAACGGAACAGAACGGAATAGATATGCGACTAAGGTCTCGCATATCTTAACAGAACAGAACAGATATGCGACTTAGGTCTCGCATACCTTTAACAGAACAGATATGCGACTTAGGTCTCGCACACCCCCTAACGGAACGGAACAGATATGCGACGTAGGTCTCGCATACCCTAACAGAACAGAACAAATATGCGACTTAGGTCTCGCATACCTTAATGCAATGTCGTGATGCATGAATGCACAGAAATCACATACGCGGAATTTTCTTTATTTTCCTTCTTCCTTTTCTTTCCTTTTCCTTTTCTTTTTCTTTTTCCTTTTCTATTTTTCCTTTTCCACTCTCAGTTTACTGTCCTACGTTTTTCCCTCTACTTCAGATTCTCCAATCTTCCTTTCTTGTGAACAGAACTTCCCTTCCCTTCTCAAATTCTCAGCCGCAACCAAATTCCTCCCCCCAAGCCGACATCTTCCCTAAGCCCCCCACCACTAACCCTCAGCCGCCTCCCCTCGCTCAGCGCCCCTCCCCCACAGCGCACCCCGTTCCAGCCGCCCTTCTCAGCCCCACTTCCTCAATCCGGCACCATGTGGTCATAGTTCACCACCACCGGTCACGCGTCGCCACCACCAACACTTTCAAACCATTTTCGTTATTCACATATACATCAAAAAGTATTCACCTTTTCATACTATTCGTATGAAAATAACATCATGTATACGGATATACAATTCATCACATACACATATAATCAAATAAACAATCATCTATACAATCACAATTACTTATGCATGATCTCGGTTTCATAAAAAAAATTAAAGATTATTGTTTGTTACATTCAACGGATGTTAAGAAGGCACCTACCTAGCAATTAAAGGAAGTTTACTACACGTTTGAAAGGGTTGATCGGGTTGTTAGTGCTCCTCCCGAAACTGGCGGCTTGAAGCTTAAAGCAAGAAGAATGTTTTTTTTTTCTCTTAAAGGGGGCGGCTGCTGTGTATATGTGAGGGGGGAGGAGTTCACGTGATTAAATAGAACTTTGATTAGAGTTTAGAAAAACTTTCCTAATCAAACTAGGTTTAGTTATTAATTAGGTATTAATGATCTTGTTGCCCCTTTAAAAAAAATGGGATATAACATCATAGGTTTATCATGAGGCTAATCAGGCTGCCGAATGGCTTGCTAATCGCTTTCGTTTGATAATCTCCTGCGCAAATTAAGGTCTATTGTTTGGGAGATGCCAGGGGTGAAGTCTTTTTGCGTTCATGATTTTTTAACGAAGTTTTTGTTGGTTGTAACTCTATTTTTTCGCCGTAATCGAGGGAATACAATAAATTCCAGAGACACCGTCCATCTGCAAAAATGGAGCTATTTTGTTACAGTATTGTACTATTTCTTTAATCAACGCATTATTCTGTACGTTACATAAATTGCAAAGGTGATCGAAAATATATTAAAGGAACTTTGCCTATTAATTCGCTTCCACTTTTGTAAAATAATAATATTTCTTATAATTCAAAATAGAAATTGTAGCAATATTTTTAGAAATTGATGGAGTGTGTGACTATTAGGGAAAACATAAGAATCACTACAGCCCCTTCCCCCCCCCCCCCCCCCCCACAAAAAAAAAAAAAGATGTATTACAGAGGAAAACAGGGGAAAAAACAACCACAAAGTCAATCATGTCGGTTTAGTAATTTATGGGCCGTTAGATCACACTAATTTTGATGATCCTACGGTCTAGAAGGTGAATGGACCATTCGTGTTGATGAGCTAAAGCAATACCTAAATACTTAGTGAAGACTTTTTCGTGTGCTTTGAACTATTCAATATTTAATAGCCGGCTAAGTTTGGAAAAATAACGATAACTTCCACACATCAAAATCTGCATTACTTTAAACTTACAACAAGACAAGGGAACGTAGAAATCTTCGTGTTAGTTCCGAAATGAATCTTAAACTTTATAAAGAGCTCAATACAAATTCAATTATGCTCTTTGTTCGTTGGAAATCAGTTGAAGTTAAAAAAGGGTATCGTGGATATTTTTGCTATAAATAGAACTGATTATGGGGCAACACATAAACATTAATACTTATTCTTTCTAAATCTGTGGGCGCATTCAAGAAGACCGGAAGCAAATGGCAAAGCAGTTCTTCAACGTCTGGTTTTGCGTTCTCGCTCTCACCGGTGAGCCATTTCCCTTTTATATTATGAGAGTTGCATTAGCTTTATTACTCCCTCCTTCTGTTACAGTCCCCATTTGTCTTTTGGTCCAAATGGGTAAGCAGTTCTTTCTCTATGTTATGCAAATAAAACACGAGTTTCGAGAGAGGAAGCATTTTGTCTGTTCTTTATTATCCCTCCTTCTCACACTGTCCACATTGCTCCTTATTCATGTTATCACTGTAATCAGAAAAGTGCACTGTGTGCATGTGAATAAACTATAACAAAAACGCATGCAACAAAAACGCAAGCAAAACCGAGGCGAGCGTAAGGACTCTGTCCTTAAGACGAATTGCTCCGGTATACTGTGCCCAACCGGATGGAACAAACGTCTCCCAGGATACAACGGTTTTCGTTCATACGAGTGGCACTACAGCGTAGGAACATCGACGAACCTGTTACAAGTGTTCTGATATCTCGAGTTCGTAATGGATGCAGAATGTTGTTAGAATGCAGAATGATTGCAATACTGAAAAATCAGTACCTCAGAATGCATGCATGGCAACGAATATATAGATGTAGGGTAGTTGAAGGAAGTTGAAGGAGGTTGAATGTAAGAACAAATCTGGACCGTTGGATCAAAACAGTTACGATCTCCACCGTTAGATCGTAATCCTTGTCTGAACAAACGTAGGCCATTGGATCAGCAACTGAAGATAAGATCAACTCTGGAGCGTTGGATCGACAACCGCGATCAACCGCAGATAACCGTAGGATCAGATTTTGAT
Source organism: Eustoma russellianum (assembly GCA_036186865.1). NCBI lineage: Eukaryota > Viridiplantae > Streptophyta > Magnoliopsida > Gentianales > Gentianaceae > Eustoma > Eustoma russellianum. The sequence continues at coordinate 19,812,246 of AP025040.1, read as the reverse complement.
CTTGACCGTTGGATCACCACAGATAAATTGTAGACCGTAGGATCAAGTAATTATTTTTCTGGAAAAATTTAAAAGAAAATTTATCCAAAAAGATAAGAACCGGGCGGGCGAGCCACGAGCCACGAGCCCGAGCACGAGCACGAGCCGAGCCGAGCCGGCCGGACGGGCGGGCGGCGGCGGCGCGCGCGCGCGCGTGTGTGGTGAACCTTGCCTGAGCTGCGTCCTGACTCCGTCAGAAAACTTCTCATGCCCTTAGGGCACATCTAAAGTGCCTCTCATACCACTATATTTGGTGGCATTTTCCCTCCAAGTGACCAATGTGGTATTCCACTTAAAGGCCACTTTTTCCAATTTCCTTCCAATTTTTACTCCAACTTTGAGCATTAATTTCTCATTCACCCGGTATCGGAATCGAGTGATTCAAAAGCCTAAATTCATCTACTCGTCACGTAGATAATTTAGAAATTATTAGTTTTTGTTTTTGATTAACGAACACTAATCATAATTATGCTCAAAATATGATGGTTGTCAACTTTTGACAAACCCATTTGCCAAACCTCAATTTCTCCAACAATCCCCCACATGAATGAAAATTAATGCAAATATGAATGCAGACTCTATCGAGAAATCAGACAAAGAAATGTTGCATCAGAAGAGGTAGCTTCTGGCCTTGAACCTTTCTTAGTGATGTATCATCGGATCCACTCAGCTGGTTAGTGACCTGATGTCTTGAACTATCAGCCTTTATTGTGAACCTAGACAATGATACTCACACAACATTTCCTTTAACACCCCTTTGGGTTCTCATGGTTGTGTTCATTATGGCCATGAACAACCCTGGTTTCAGAAAGTGTTTTTAGAGAATTCTTGCCTCTCAGAAATCTCATAGAAGCGGCCCCACTTCACACTTACATAGGTGATTCCTATCAAAAGTATTCTGTCATACCCCACTTGATTTATCAAGATATAGGACATCATTAAAAACATTAGCTTAACCTAACGGTTCTCTGCAGATAGCACTTTTGTTTAACGGAATGAGTAAGTGCTAACTGAACCTTTATAACTTAGTTTTCCCATTGAACCAAGATTCTGGGATCTCCAGTCAACAAGGTTGGGTTACCGTTACAAAGATTCATGCTTTGTAGGCTTAAGTCCCATTCCGTTTGTCAACTTTGACATTTGATCTCTAGGCAAAGCTTTTGTAAGCGGATCCGCAAGATTCTCCTTTGATTTTATGTAATCAATGGAAATCACGCCATTAGAGATCAACTGCTTAATGGTATTATGTCTCCGACGTATGTGTCGTGACTTGCCATTATAGATGCTGCTTTGAGCTCGTCCTATAGCTGACTGACTGTCACAATGTATGCTGATAGGAGCGATTGGCTTAGGCCAGCATGGAATGTCTTCTAGGAAATTTCGAAGCCATTCAGCTTCTTCCCCAGCTTTATCGAGTGCTATAAACTCAGCTTCCATAGTTGACCGAGCTATGCATGTCTGCTTTGTAGACTTCCATGACACAGCACCACCAGCTACAGTGAATAAGTATCCACTGGTGGATTTAGAATCCTTACAATCTGATATCCAGTTTGCGTCGCAATATCCTTCCAATACTGCTGGATATCTTGTGTACTGTAATCCAAGGTTCATAGTGTATTTCAGATATCTCATCACTCTATTTAGAGCTTTCCAATGTTCGTCACTTGGATTACTGGTGAACCTACTCAATTTGTTTACTGAACAAGCCAAGTCAGGTCTTGTACAGTTTGTTATGTACATCAGACTCCCAATGACTTGTGAATACTTTAATTGAGCTACAGGTTCACCTCGGTTCTTCCTCAAGTGTATACTTAAGTCTAGTGGGGTCTTTACAGGTTTTACATCAAGCATATTGAATCGTTTAAGAACAGACTCAATATAGTGACTTTGAGACATGACCAATCCTTCAGCTACCCTAGAAATTTTAATTCCTAGAATAACATTGGCAACCCCCATGTCTTTCATGTCAACATTTCTCGTTAACATCTTCTTGGTATTCAAGATGATGTCGTGTGTATTACCCATGATTAGCATATCATCTACATAGAGACATACTATCACATAGGCATTTGGTGTGTTTTTTATGTAAACACACTTGTCACATTCATTGATCATGAAACCGTTTGACATCATGGCTTGATCAAACTTCAAATGCCACTGTTTTGGTGCTTGTTTAAGTCCGTACAAAGACTTAACAAGTCTACAAACTTTCTTTTCTTGTCCTGGGACAGTAAACCCTTCAGGCTGTTCCATATAAATCTCTTCTTCCAGCTCGCCATTCAAGAAGGCAGTCTTTACATCCATTTGATGGATCTCTAGGTCGTAGACTGCAGCAATAGCAACTAGCATTCTTATGGAAGTAATCCTAGTTACTGGTGAATAGGTGTCAAAGAAGTCAAAACCTTCCTTTTGTCGATAGCCCTTAGCTACCAACCGGGCCTTGTACTTATCAATGGATCCATCCTCTTTGAGTTTTTTCTTAAAAATCCACTTGCATCCAAGTGGTTTACTCCCTTGAGGAAGATCTACCAGCTCCCACGTGTGATTTTGAAGAATTGACTCTATCTCACTGTTTACTGCCTCCTTCCAGAAGGGAGCTTCTGGAGTTGACATTGCCTCTGAAAACGTTCTTGGATCGTTTTCTACCAAGTATGTTAGAAAATCTGGTCCATAGGATGTAGGTATTCTAGTTCGTTTGCTTTGACGCAGTTCCTCACTTTCTTGAGGAGTCGTCTCACGCACTCGCTTACTAGTACTTGCTTCTTTGCTGTTTTCGTCTTTCTTTGGAAAGACATTTTCAAAGAACACTGCATTTCTTGATTCCATGACAACATTCTCATGTATGTCAGGAATGTCGGACTTGTGCACCAAGAATCGATATGCACTACTGTTAGTTGCATATCCTATGAATATGCAATCAATTGTTTTAGGCCCAATTTTAACTTGTCTTGGTTTGGGTACTGCAACCTTTGCCAGACACCCCCACACTTTCAAGTATTTGTAACTAGGCTTATGGCCTTTCCAAAGCTCGTATGGGGTCTCATCCATCTTCTTTGGTGGTATTCTATTTAAAATGACGTTGGCGGAGAGAATTGCTTCCCCCCACAAGTTCTGCGGTAAGCCCGAACTTATCAACATAGCATTCATCATCTCTTTCAGAGTACGGTTTTTGCGTTCAGCAATACCATTCGATTGAGGTGAATATGGTGCAGTCGTTTGATGAATAATGCCATGTTCTGAACAGAATTCATTGAACGATGCATCATATTCGCCACCTCTATCACTACGAATTGACTTAATTCGTTTGCTAAGTTGATTCTCAACTTCATTTTTATAATCTTTAAAAGCATCTAAGGCCTCATCTTTGCTACTTAGCAAATAAACATAACAGTATCGAGTGCAATCGTCAATAAAAGTCACAAAGTACTTTTTACCGCTTCTTGTTTGCACAAACTTTAAATCACAAATATCTGTGTGAATTAAATCTAACACTTCAGTGTTTCTTTTGATTGAAGGAAATGGTAACTTAGCCATTTTTGCTTCAACACAAACTTGGCACTTTTCATTATTGAAACTTAGTTTGGGTAATAAGTCGAGATTAATCATTCTTTGTAATGACTTATAATTAACATGACCCAAACGTAAATGCCATAAACATGAAGACTCAAGCATGTAAGCGGAAGTAGAAGCAGTCTTATTAGCCTCATCGGGCGTAGTCTTCGTTGGTACAATAGTTATAACACTAAGTTTAAACATATTGTCCATCAGGTACCCCTTCCCTAGAAATACACCATTCTTAGTCAGAATACATTTGTTACAATCAAATACTAGCCTAAATCCATGCCTGACTAGTAAAGCACCAGAAACTAAGTTCTTGCGAATGTCGGGAACATGCAGCACATCCTGCAACGTCAATTCTTTCCCGGAGGTCATCTTCAGAATCACTTTGCCCGAACCTTCAATTTTCGAGCTATCTTTGTTTCCCATGTACAGCCTTTCATTGTCTTTCGCAGGAGTATATTCCTTGAACATTCCCCTGTTTGCACAAACGTGTCTAGTGGCGCCAGTGTCCACCCACCACTGGCTCGGATTACCTACAGCATTACATTCAGAAACAACAGCACACAAGTCCAAATCATCCATTGCACTTACAAGGTTGGCTTTGGCTTTCTCTTGCCTTTTCTTGGGCTTCCTGCAGTCAACACTACGATGCCCTTGAATTCCACAATTGTAACATTTTCCAGTGAACTTTTTGGCAACCTTCTTGCCCTTCGCGTTCACTCCGACAGAATTTCCTCTCTTCTTTTTTGACGCCTCTGCAACGTGAGCTTTTGCATGGCCAGAACTGGAAGACGGCTTCTTCTCTGCCTTTCGATTGTCTTCCTCTATACGGAGTCGGACAATCAAGTCTTCCAAAGACATTTCCTTTCGCTTATGTTTGAGATAGCTTCGGAATTCCCTCCACGAAAGAGGAAGCTTCTCAATCACGGCAGCAACAAGGAAAGATTCACTAAGGGACATACCCTCTTCTTCCATTTCAGCAACAAGCATCTGAAGTTCCTCAATCTGAGAAACAACAGTCCTGGAATCTGTCATCTGAAAATCAAGAAATTTTCCAATAATAAATTTCTTAGTACCGGCATCCTCAGTCCGGTACTTTTTGTCTAACGCCTGCCATAACGATTTCGCAGTTTTATAAGTAGAATACAATCCATACAATGAATTATCCAAACAACTTAAAATGTGACTTAAACAAACATAATTGCTGTAACTCCACGCTTCAGCAATCAGATTGTTTTGCATGTTCACATTCTGGTCTTCCACCGGCACCACCTCCGGAGGATCCTCAGTCAGCATCTTAGCCAAACCCAATGTGGTCAAGAAGAACAACATCTTCTGTTGCCAGCGTTTGAAGTAACTTCCTCCAAACTTCTCTGGCTTTTCAACCTGTCCCACAGCAGGAACAGGAGCAGTGACTGGAGCAGCGGGTGCAACAGGAACAGCATTGTTCTGTTCCTCAGAAACGCCCAGATGCACACCGTTGAACGAGTTGGAACTTTCGCCTTCCATATTTCAGTTTCTGTTACACGCAATACAGAAAACAGAACACGACGCCAATTAGTATCGTACAAACAGAAACGAACGAGATTACAGTATATTTCACTGAATTCGTCTTAAGAATGTTATCACTGTAATCAGAAAAGTGCACTGTGTGCATGTGAATAAACTATAACAAAAACGCATGCAACAAAAACGCAAGCAAAACCGAGGCGAGCGTAAGGACTCTGTCCTTAAGACGAATTGCTCCGGTATACTGTGCCCAACCGGATGGAACAAACGTCTCCCAGGATACAACGGTTTTCGTTCATACGAGTGGCACTACAGCGTAGGAACATCGACGAACCTGTTACAAGTGTTCTGATATCTCGAGTTCGTAATGGATGCAGAATGTTGTTAGAATGCAGAATGATTGCAATACTGAAAAATCAGTACCTCAGAATGCATGCATGGCAACGAATATATAGATGTAGGGTAGTTGAAGGAAGTTGAAGGAGGTTGAATGTAAGAACAAATCTGGACCGTTGGATCAAAACAGTTACGATCTCCACCGTTAGATCGTAATCCTTGTCTGAACAAACGTAGGCCATTGGATCAGCAACTGAAGATAAGATCAACTCTGGAGCGTTGGATCGACAACCGCGATCAACCGCAGATAACCGTAGGATCAGATTTTGATCTTGACCGTAGGATCAAGTAATTATTTTTCTGGAAAAATTTAAAAGAAAATTTATCCAAAAAGATAAGAACCGGGCGGGCGAGCCACGAGCCACGAGCCACGAGCCGAGCCGGACGGGCGGGCGGGCGGCGGCGGCGCGCGCGCGCGCGTGTGTGGTGAACCTTGCCTGAGCTGCGTCCTGACTCCGTCAGAAAACTTCTCATGCCCTTAGGGCACATCTAAAGTGCCTCTCATACCACTATATTTGGTGGCATTTTCCCTCCAAGTGACCAATGTGGTATTCCACTTAAAGGCCACTTTTTCCAATTTCCTTCCAATTTTTACTCCAACTTTGAGCATTAATTTCTCATTCACCCGGTATCGGAATCGAGTGATTCAAAAGCCTAAATTCATCTACTCGTCACGTAGATAATTTAGAAATTATTAGTTTTTGTTTTTGATTAACGAACACTAATCATAATTATGCTCAAAATATGATGGTTGTCAACTTTTGACAAACCCATTTGCCAAACCTCAATTTCTCCAACAATTCACACACTTTTTACTTATTTATTACATATTGCCTTGACTTGACGTTATTGAAGCAAGATGTATATTCTGTCAAAATATTTATGATAATAGGTACTCTAAATAAATGCATGTTTAATAGTATATCTGGTGTTATATACAGTGAATGGACCACTTTTTATCAGATGGGTAACGACTTTTTTTTAGTCAACTCTGCACCTCGTGCGTACTGTCGGTTTCATAGTGAAATGGCGGTTGAGATCACAAGAGGCAAAAACTGAGGCAAAATATGAGGCCTCCAATCACGCGCTGCCACGTGTACAAGTAACTATTTTTTAAAAATAAAAAATTTTTAAACTTATTCCACGTTTGTACACATGACAATCTGTGATTGGAGGCCTCATATTTTACCTCATTTTTCACCAACCGGTGAAATGGAAACATCATTCTATTACACACTGTTGATGTTGCAGTTGCAATAATGATTGTGGAAAGCCGGCTAGATGCCTCTTTAATCAGGAAGCTTCCAGAAGAGGCGTGTAATGACATACCTTGTTATGAAGATGGTGGTTGCCCTGAAGACTGCGGAAGCTGCGGCCCGAACCAAAGGTGCCTCGCCAAATTTTGCTACCAAGTCAGGTGCTCTAACGACGCCGAATGTGGTAGCATTAGCTGTGGAGAATGCTTTGCGGACGCCGATATGTGCATGACAAAAGACTAGCAGTAACTACAGGATTGCTTCCAAGGGTTTCCATGTTGTTATCTTACTAATGATGTTACCATATATGAGACTAGTCGGATTTTGTAGTGGTCAATCAATATAAGTCTCTCATGAGACAAAGACGCAACGAATTAGTGTGTTTGTGTTTTTTTTTTTTTTTTTCTATATGGCTATTTATGTTTATGATATGAAAGCTGGCGTCTGCTCATTGATGCACCCAGTTTTGTACTCAGTTTTTGTCACTTTTGATAAATTCAAGTGGGTGATATTGGATTTATGATTTGACATAGTACATCATTTTTTTTGAGTATTACACATCATTTCTTCAAATGCAAAAAGTAATATTGGTCTCTATCACTAAAGCCTCAAGGAGGTTCATGGACAATATATCACATTAGACATTTCTCCATGTATGTATTTGTTTCATTTCATGTCACCCATGAAAATCCTATAAGTCATTAGAAATGGAAAAGATAACAACCCCTCAGTCCCATTTTACGTAGTATTGTTTTAATCGTTACTTTACCATTTTATAATATCTTGAATTATAAGTCTCCTTGATCTAAATGATAAAAAAATGGATTATTTACTAAATATTTGTCCTTAAATATAGAGCATATAAAACAAAAAACCTTAGTAAACAGAATTGTACATCAAATGAATAACATTGGTTTTGACGAATACTTCGTACACGTGCTATTATGACAAGGAAAGTGTAAGAAATCTGCTTCATGGTATATATGCAGTGGGCATTAACCAACCACCGATCGGTGTACACTAGTGCTAATATACATGGATAAATGAAAGAGAGAAAAAACACAAAAAAAAAAAAGTGAGAGGCGATCCTAGAGAAGATGTTGTACCATAGTATTTTTAATGAATAATATATGGACTTACTGTGCCAGCTGTAGTATAATGACTTAGCACAACTGAATCATGTTACATGTTATGATATATGTTGATGTGAGATACCTGTTGCATAAAAAATATTATTCTATATTCTGTTACAAATTCGCTGGACATTATTTTCCAAACACTAGTGTAGGATTTGCTTCTTTGTTCATAAGTGCCGTTGACAACGATTGCAGCTGACATAACTTCTTGTCTATTTGGGGACAAACAATTTTTGTGTTTCCCAACTAAATCAAACTCTCGGACAATTTGCATAATTGGATATTGACCGAGTTTGAGATCGTATTCCGGGTCTTGACGTCACTTGTATATGCACTTACTCCTCGCTCTTGGTCCAAGGAACCACAGCCGACCATGCCTAGCAAGCAGGCATTTCCCTTTTTTCGCTCTCAAATTCTTCGCTTTCAAATAAAAACAGAACTTTAATTATGATCACTATAGTTTGATAATGTTATTTATCCACCCGTTTATACAGGCTATCGACCCCCAAAAAAAATTTATCAAACTGTAAGAAAGCTATGATTTTATTCCTAATATATATCAAAGGGAAAACCCAATCAGAATTAAAATGAAAAATAAGGGTGGAGTTATTGCCATGGGTCCGAATCCTCTTACCCTTGGAAAGGAGGAACAGTAATATTACCGAAGGTGAGGTGATCTGGTCCTGTCGTTGATAATTCATTACCCAACACTTGCCTTACAGGAAGGAGTGTAGGGTTGGATGAGGAATGACCCGTAGAGGGGGCATAAGACCGGAAAAAAGGGCGGTAACGTTACCGGAGGGTGAGATGATCCCTCTCCGGCGGTTAGAATTCACCATGCGACACGTGGCTTGCAGGGGCTACAGAGTTGGGGTGACGGGTGACCACATAGAGCCGTAAGGACGAAAATGGAATACGGTAATATTATCGAGAGTGAAGTGATTCCACCCGTATTGCTATCACCATAATTTACAAGTCCACCACTTCACATATTTATTTATTTTAAGTGGTCAAATATACCCTCCTAGTCATTTTTCCCTTTACTCACACAATGGAACTACTCTGGATACTATTTGTGTAAATGAGCATCATCTTCTGACATCAAAAATCTGAAACATATTGCATAAAATCCAGGTCAGATTCCTAACCTCTAATAATCTCATGTGCTAAAACCACATCCAAATCAACATTCTCTTTTCCTTCTCATTTTTGATTGACAAAATTCATCCCATCAAATTTGTTGGCTGACCAGTTCAAAATAGTAATAGGTTTGTCCCATCAAAATCGCTATCATAAATAGGGAAATGTCAGGGAGCCTACCACATTAGGCACTTGACAATCACGCTTCTCCGAAGAGGGTTCAACCGGACGTTCGGTAAACAATCTTCGGAGTTTGCTCAATTAAAACAGATAATCTTACGTTCAGCCAAAATGATCGAATGTTAAGCGTAGCGAGTAGTTTTAAAAGGATTTTTTTTTCAGTTTGATCATTTATCGCGAACGTTTTTAATGATATTTTAAGTGTTTTTAACATCCTACAAGCATTTAGGTTGCTGTTTTGAGATGCTTGTGTCAACCTAACCCGAGAGGTTTTAAGTACTGAGTCCATGGCCGACCTGTAGACTGTGACCGAGGTGTATTCCATTGTCGAGGTGGTAGGTGAGGCTGAGGTGACAGCTGTGATAGAGACGACCAACCTTCAATGCATCCAGATTAGACTTGCTGATGCTCATCTGGGATCTTGGTCGACGCCGAGTGGCTTCATGCGTCTCCGTAGCTGCACTGACGTGACTGTGTTATATCCCTTAAAACACACTAGAAAGGAGGGTTGAATAGTGTATTTGCCAAGTATGTATATTTTCTTGGATGTTTTTTTGTTTTTGATTGCAAACCAACACTTGGATGTGTTCTTGAAATGAATAAAACTTGCAGAAGAATAAAGAACACAATATGTATAGAGGTTCAAGTCAAAATGACTCTACTCCTCTACCTTCTTGATTTTTCACAAGCAGGATTTTGAATGGGGGATTGTTATTTCTTTGAGGGGAAACAACAATCAAAGCAAAATCCAAATATAAAGAAAACTAGGCAACTTGCCTAGATCACAACCAAGAAAGCCAACCTCTTGAAGTCTAGCCTCCAAAGAACTTCTTTGCGCTCAAAGAATTCTTGTAGGAAGTACAGTGCACCACCACACTATCAACTAACCCTCCAAGGTCTGGATTTCTTCAAATAAGAAGCACCCTTGCTTCTTGACCAACAATCTACACTTAGTCTCTCACAATCTTCACTCAACAAGAAGAAAAATCTTCTTTTTTACAATACAACTCTCACAAATAAAGTAAAATCACAATACAACTATTTTGAGAGCTTGAGCTTTGAGAGAAACTTGAGAGCTTTTGATTAGTAGAAAATTGGAGGAAGAAGAAGATGAAACCATTGTTTTATTCTTCTTCCTTCTAGCCGTTTGAGCCTTCTGCAGGAGTCAATAATGGGCTTTGTCTCTTTGTGATGACATATCCTCATCATTGGAGATTTTCTCTTGGATGGATGAAAAATTCTTGAGGAAGCTTCTTGTTGAAAGCTTTGTTGAGAAATATGTTTGGATAATTTTCAAAGTCATGATTTTAAGTGGTGAATACTTAAAAATGTCACACATGGTGTTATATGTGGTTAAAATTTGAAAAAGTTGAAAATGTTGACATCGATCTTTCAAGTTGTTGCACATCGATCGATCTATGTACATAGATCTCTCACATCGATATATCCATGTAAGGCACTGAAAGTTCAAGGCCTTACTGTGAGACATCGATCTCTAAACCTGAGACACAACGATCGATCTATGTACATGGAACCCTCACGTCGATCGATCGATGTAGGTCATAGACAAAACCTAAACCATACTGTGAGACATCGATCTCTCAAGCTGATGCACTTCGATCGATCGATGTCTAGGTTTTTTAGAAATATTTTTCTAAAATGTGTTAAAATGGTTGTTTTAATTTGTGTATGATTTATACATGGTCATTATGTGAATCTTATGTGATTTTGATGATTTTAAATGTATTGCAACTAACGTGCCTTGGAAGTTTCTACAACTTAGCAATAAGGGCAAAATTAGTATTTTGAGTTTTGTAGGAAATGATCACGGCATTTAAGAAGAAATATTGGGAATTTCAGTGTTATACGTTGACATAATCTTGTCAACTATTATCTATTGATTTCTTCTTCGAAAATTTGAGATGCTACACATATATGTATGATCAACTTGGAAATTTTCAAATGTAGCCAAACGGCTACTTGGTCATTATGGATATTTTTAGCAGATTTTTGAAGTCAAATGAAGACTTCACATGTCCTATTATTGTGCTTGAAGTTTGTGATATTTTGGTGGTATTATCCTTTCTTATTTTATCAAGGAAAATCAAGATTATTTTTGGAAAAATAAAAAGGTAGCCAACGGCTACTATGAAGGTCTTGGAGCAGATTTTTTAATTTGAATTTGTCAAATGCCCACATGCCTATTATCTTGCTAAAGAATGGAGAAGATAATGGAGTTGTTATGGCTATTATCTTTTGGGTATTATCTTCACATTTTCAAGACAATTTCAAGGTGGAATTTTTGGCCATGCTGAAATTTAAAGGTGGACCAATCATTTTGTCTTATTTTACCAGGTGTACAAGGCCAACCAATGATGAGACGACATTTGGACTTGATGATGAAGATGGTGACACATTGGAAGTCTTATCTCCAAGGCTCAATTCACACTATAAATAGAGACAATGATGAAAAAGATGAAACACACTTGAAGCTTACAAGCATTTGTTGAATTGTCTAGCTATCATCTTCTTCTTCTTGTTGTTGTTGTTCCATTCCTTGTAGCTAAGATGTTCTTGTTGTTTTTTGTTGAGCTACAAGCCTCTTGAGCTTCATTTGTAAGATTGATTAGCCATTCTTATAAGGCTATATCAATAGGTTGTAGAGGTGTTGCAACTAAGTGTTGCTTAGAAGGTGATCATCCAAGTCTTGAGTAGGGTTGGTTTATAACCCAATGATCAAGCTTGGTTCTTGTTGTAAGGTGATTCATTTCATAGTAAAATCCAAGTAAAGGTGTTCCTTGGGACTGGAGTAGGTCACATTGACCGAACCAGGATAAATCCTCGGTGTTTTTGTCTTGTTTCATCATTTCTGTTTTTTGTCTGTTTTTACTGCAGTTTTCATATAACTTCGCACGTTTTGAAAAAATAGCTAAACATTTTCAAGAATTCATGATTTTTGATGGAGTTATACTTCAGACTGTTAGCTTTAATTTACAACAAGTCTCCCTTGATTTGAGCAAGGAAAAGTTAGTCTTTCAGTCTTTGCAAGATAACTGCTCAAATCTGGCTGCAATCTGACCAGTTTTGGAAAAACTTAAATTATGTATTTTTAAAGAATTGTTTAAGGTCAGAGCCTCTTGAATAATTTATTTACACATCCTATGGAGTGTTTTTATATAAAGATCAACCTGTTTGGTTGAGTATTCAAAGAGAAACACTATTTTCAAAATCAGCAACATTCTGCCCAATTCTGTCCAGAATGACCATCTGAATCTTTGTATTTGTTTGAAGGGACAAACGATCTTATTTTTGTATAATTTTTTGATAGAGTCTTGTTAGCTCATTGAAGTTAAATTATAGAAAGTTTCATAAGTTTTGAAGTTGTGTACAATTATTTTTGAATTTTTCAAATACGAGTTCTTAATCTGAGGCATTTTCAGATTATGTTTTCAAAGGGGATTTTTGCAACGGGTTGTTGTGTAATTTCCGCTAACCACTATTCACACCTCTCTCTAGTGGTGTTTATTATAGGTGCACGGTCTAACAATTGGTATCAAAGCGAGGTCTACACCACTCAAAAAAGAAAGATTCAACACCATACAAACAATACAAGGCCAAGAAATAACAATTCATTATATACTGCTTGTCTCAAATCCAAGGTACATACAATGACTATTGTTTCTCACAAAGGTGAGTTGGAAGGTATGTCTACACAACGCCCTCCTCTTTTTGATGGCAATAATTTTGTTCATTGGAAACTAAGAATGAGATGGCTATAGACATCGAGTTATGGTCTATAGTTGAAGATGGGGCGTACACTCCAATGAAAGTTGTACAAGTTAGTGGAGTCACACAAGAGGTTGAAAAGTATAAGAGTGAATGGTCATCGGAAGATAAAAAGAAAATGTCCATGAATGCTAAAGCTATGCAATTACTTTTGAATGGACTTACAACTTCTGAAGCAGGATATGTGTCAAATTGCACAAGTGCACACGATATGTGAAAATCACTTGTATTAAAGCATGAAGGTACCAGTGGTGTTAAAGAATCAAAAATAAACATGCTTATGACTGAATTAGAGTCTTTCAAAATGTTGCCAAATGAATCCATAACATCTATGGATTTGAGGATTACTAACATTTTTAATGCCCTTGAAGCTTTAGGCAAATCATTCACAAACAATGAAAATTTCAAAAGGTGCTACGAAGCCTTCCTGCTGAATGGGATCCAAAGGTGAGTGCAATCTAGGAGACAAAGTCAATCACTAAGATGGATGAATTGATCGGGGCTCTTAAAGTCTATGAGGTAAAACTAAACCAACGGAAGTCTGATTCATCTAAATCATCAAGTAAGTCAATAGCTTTCAGAACAACTGAAACACATACAAATAATGATGATAGTAATAGTGACACTGAATTAGATGATGACTTGATATTAATAGCGAGAAAACCTAGAAAGTTTTTCAAACTTCCCAATAGGAATAGACAACGTTCTTCTTCTTCTTCTTCTCAACCTAGGAAAAATAACACGAACAAATGGTATAATAAAGAGTTAAAGTGTTATGAATGCGGTCAAAAATGACAGATTTCATATGATTTTCCAACAAAGAAAAATAATAATAATAACAACAATAATAAACAAGTGAAGGACAAAGAAGCACAAGCGACTAAGACAAAGGAGTCTAAGACAAGGAAAGGGAAACGAGCAATGAAGGTGAGCACATGGGGCGACTCATCCGACTCAGAATCCGAAACTGAGGAAGCTCAAGTCTGCTTCGTATCAAATAAGGTAAGTTCTTCATCTGATTGTGATTCTGAAAATGAAATGACATTTGATGAAATGTATGAAGAATCCTTAAAAATGCATGCTCACTGTAAGAGGATCTCTAAAGAAAAGAAGAAACTAATTGAAAAAAATGACAAGTTGAAGACGTCCAACTTGGTATTTTTCGATCAATTAGAATCTTTTAAAAAAGAGTCTACTAATACTCTTGATTCTTTAGAGAATAAAATTGAATCACTTAGGAAAAATGAACAAAAGTTAAAAACGAAAAATAGTATGCTACAGTCTAAGTTAGAAAGCTGCGGAAATGAAATAGTGCAACTTAAGTCTTCTAAACTTACTTTAGAAAAAATGTTAGAACAATTTAAATCTGGTGCAAATATGTTAGATACACTAATCTCATCACAAAAGTATGGAAATGATAAAACCGGATTAGGCTATAAAGAAGAAATTGTAAAAGTAGATAAAAAGTCCAAGTTTGTCTCATCTAGTACAAAGTTGCCGTATAATATAACAAAATCAACTTTGCCTGCTACATTTTCTTCTACACCTTCTTCTATTTATATCAAGGCAAAAATACAACACACACCCACAAATATACACACGCATAAACATACATTTAGGCCAAATTTTGCATCTAGATAACATAGAAATTATGCATATATATATAAGAATACAACTAGAAAGAATAAAATGTATCCAACTTATTATGAACCTAAGTATAGGCAACACTCATATAAGTCTTATAGAAATGCCTATGAACCTACTTATATAGCGCCATTCAAGAAACAAAATCGCATGCCTTATACACATTATAGAAATCGGCCATCATATAATGATTATCAACCATGGCTTAACGTGTATAACAATGCATCTTCACTTATGTGGAATGATCATCTATATGCTAATCCTTCTTATTTTCCAAATTATAATCATGCTAAAAATGTGCCTAAAAGATATGTTCAAGTTTGGATACCTAAGGGATATCTAAACAAGAATAGTGCCCCTAACATTCAAGGACCCAAATAAAGGGTGCCTAAAACTTTGTCTCCATTGTAGGAAAAGCGCAAGGAATGCAAGAAGGAGGCAAAGTCAAAGAATCTGAAAACCAAATGGTTTTTGGATAGTGGGTGTTCGAGGCATATGACGGGCAACCCCAAATTATTCATCGAATTGGAATATATCAATAATGGAGGAAAAGTAACATTCGGTGACAACAACAAAGGACACGTTGTTGGAAAAGGAACAATTGGGGACCCTAACACATTTCAAATAAGGAATGTGTTGTTAGTAAGCAATCTCTGTTATAATTTACTTAGTATTTCTCAACTTATAGATTGTGGTTATATTGTCTCTTTTCTTCCCAATTCTTGTGATATAATAAATGAAAAAGGAGAAACGATTTTAAAAGGAAATAGAGAGGTAATATTTATACTCTTACCTTAGATAACATGTTAGGTGTTAAGGTTAAGTGTCTAATATCACATGACTTAGATGTGAATTTATGGCATAGAAGATTAGGCCATATAGGAATTTCAACCATTAAGAAATTATCTAAGAAGAATTTAATTAGAGGAATGCCTAAGTTAGACTTTGATGATTTTCAAATGTGTGAAACATGTATTAAAGGAAAACACACTAAAGAAACATTAAAATCGAAACATGAAGTGAGTACTAGTCATGTACTAGAATTGCTTCACTTAGACTTATTTGGTCCAAGTAAGACAAGGAGTCTAGGTGGATACTACTATGTGTGTGTCATAGTAGATGATTACTCACGCTACACATGGACATTGTTCTTAACACACAAAGATGATGCTCCATTAGCAATCGAAACTCTTATTAAGCAACTTGAAAACATTTACGAAGAAAATGTTAAAAGGATTAGAAGTGATAGAGATGGAGAATTTAAAAACAAAGATGTAATCAAATTTTGTGAACTACATGGAATTAAACATGAATTCTCACCACCTAGAACACCACAACTCAATAGAGTTGTTGAACATAAAAATAGAACAATTCAAGAAGTTGCTAGGATAATGCTTTGTAAAAATAAATTACCTAAATATTTATGGGTTGAAGCTGTTAGTTGTGCATGCTATATTATAAATAGGCTTACTATTAGAAAGAAATTAAATAAAACGCCTTATGAATTGCTAAACAATAGACAACCTAAGGTAGATTATCTTAAAGTATGTGGATGTAAATGTTTTGTGCTGAACACTAAGGATAATCTAGATAAATTTGAACAAAAGTCTATTGAATGCATATTTGTTGGGTATTCAACTAACTCAAGAGTATATAAGTGTTATAATCCTGTATCTAGAAAGATAATTGAATCCATACATGTAAAATTCAATGAAAATACATGCTTTGAAGTTAGTGATAAAACTCAACATAAACCTGAGAATAATGTTGAAAATATGTTTGATGATGATGTAATACTTGAGCATGTACTTGATCATTTAGAACCAACTCCCCCTGAACAAGACATGCAAGAACCCTTAGATGAAATAAATGAAGAAACTTTGTAATTAGAAGATAATACAACTAATGATCAAATTACATATGATAATGTTCACACTAATGAAACATTTGAACAAGATGAGGGTGAACCTAGTCAATCTAGGAATTGGTGGCATCCTAGAGAACTAATCATTGGGGATCCAAGTGTTGGGGTTAGAACACGTAGAAATATAAGTCAATTTGAAGGACATAGCTTAATCTCACAATTAGAACCTAAGAATGTAAAGGAAGCCTTAGGTGATATATCTTGGATAGATGCTATGCATGAGGAATTAAATCAATTCACAAGGAACAATGTGTGGGACTTAGTACCTAAACCCGAAAACAAGTCTATAATAGGAACGAAATGGGTGTTTAGAAATAAAATGGATGAACAACGAAAAATTACAAGAAATAAAGCTAGACTAGTCGCACAAGGTTATAATCAACAAGAAGGAATAGATTATGAAGAAACCTTTGCACCCGTTGCACAACTAGAAGTAATTAGATTGTTACTTGCGATTGCAAGTCTAAGCAATATTAAGCTCTTCTAAATGGATGTCAAGAGTGCATTCTTGAATGGATAAATCCAAGAAGAGGTGTTTGTCAAACAACCCCCTGGATTTGAAGATCCAAGGAATCCTAACCATGTTTACAAGCTTAAGAAAGCTCTATATGGTTTGAAACAAGCTCCAAGAGCTTAGTATGATAGATTTGCAAACTTTCTTATTGCAAATAATTATCAAAGGGAGACCATCGACAACACATTATTTCTAAGAAGAAAAGATAATGGCTTGTTAATAGTTCAAATATATGTAGACGATATTATCTTTAGTTCAACCAACCCTACCTTAGTAAAAGACTTCGAAGAGTGTATGAAGTCAGAATTTGAAATGTCAATGGTAGGAGAATTGAACTACTTCTTAGGCCTTCAAATCAAACAAACCCCTCAAGGAATTCACATTAGCCAACTTAAGTATGTCAATGATATGATTAAGAAGTTTGGCTTTGAAGAGTTGAAACCTAGAACTACCCCCATGAGTGTTAGCACCAAACTAAATAAGGATGAAAATGGTAAACCTTTTGATGACACACTTTATAGGTCTACGATTGGATCACTGTCATACTTAACTGCATCAAGACCTGACATCATATTTAGTGTATGTATGTGTGCTAGGTTTCAATCTTGTCTCAAGGTATCACATTAAAATGCGGTAAAAAAGATCTTTAGATATCTTAAACACACACCTCACTTAGGATTGTGGTATGACAGAAACGCTAAGTTGGAATTACACGCATATAGTGATGCTGATTATGGTGGTTGCAAATTAGATAGAAAATCCACTAGCGGTACTTGTCAATTCATAGGAACTAACTTGATCTCTTGGTTTTCTAAAAAGCAAGCTAGTGTAGCTCTTTCTACCACTAAAGCCGAGTATATTGCCTTAAGTTTATGTACTACCGAAATACTTTGGCTTAAACAACAACTTAGTAATTTTGGCATTAAAATGAATAAGATTTCAATTTTCTACGATAACACAAGTGCAATCAATCTTTCTTGGAATCCGGTGATTCATTCTAAGGCCAAACACATTGAGGTGCGATACCACTTCCTTCGAGATCATGTTCAAAATG
Organism: Eustoma russellianum; assembly: GCA_036186865.1. NCBI lineage: Eukaryota > Viridiplantae > Streptophyta > Magnoliopsida > Gentianales > Gentianaceae > Eustoma > Eustoma russellianum. The sequence continues at coordinate 19,794,107 of AP025040.1, read as the reverse complement.
AGGATATAGTTATAAACCATATAAGAATTGATCATCAGATAGCTGACATCTTTACCAAACCCCTTAATCAAGCCACTTTTGAAAAATTATGAGCCAAGTTAGGTATGATGACTTCACATGTCCTATTATTGTGCTTGAAGTTGGGGATATTTTGGTAGTATTATCCTTTCTTATTTTATCAAGGAAAATCAAGATTATTTTTGGAAAAATAAAAAGGTAGCCAACGGCTACTATGAAGGTCTTGGAGCAGATTTTTTAATTTGAATTTGTCAAATGCCCACATGCCTATTATCTTGCCAAAGAGTTGAGAAGATAATGGAGTTGTTATGGCTATTATCTTTTGGGTATTATCTTCACATTTTCAAGACAATTTCAAGGTGGAATTTTTGGCCATGCTGAAATTTAAAGGTGGACCAATCATTTTGTCTTATTTTGCCAGGTGTACAAGGCCAACCAATGATGAGAAGATATTTGGACTTGATGATGATGATGGTGACACATTGGAAGTCTTATCTCCAAGGCTCAATTCACACTATAAATAGAGACAATGATGAAAAAGATGAAACACACTTGAAGCTTACAAGCATTTGTTGAATTGTCTAGCTATCATCTTCTTGTTGTTGTTGTTGTTCTTGTTCCATTCCTTGTAGCTAAGATGTTCTTGTTGTTTTTTTTTGTTGAGCTACAAACCTCTTGAGCTTCATTTGTAAGATTGATTAGCCATTCTTATAAGGCTATATCAATAGGTTGTAGAGGTGTTGCAACTAAGTGTTGCTTAGAAGGTGATCATCCAAGTCTTGAGTAGGGTTGGTGTATAACCCAAGGATCAAGCTTGGTTCTTGTTGTAAGGTGATTCATTTCATAGTAAAATCCAAGGAAAGGTGTTCCTTGGGACTGGAGTAGGTCACATTGACCGAAACAGGATAAATCTTCGGTGTTCTTGTCTTGTTTCTTCATTTCTGTTTTCTGCCCGTTTTTACAGCAGTTTTTATAAAATTTCTCATGTTTTGAAAAAATAGCTAAACATTTTCAAAATTCATGATTTTTGGTGGAGTTATACTTCAGACGGTTAGCTTTCATTTTCAATAAGAAAAACTTGATTTGAGCAAGGGAAAGTTAGTCTTTCAGTCTTTGCAAGATAACTGCTCCAATCTGGTTGCAATCTGACCAGTTATGCGAAAACTTAAATTCTGTATTTATCAAGAATTTTTTAAGGTCAGGGCCTTTTGGAAACTTCATTTTCACATCCTAAGGAGTGTTTTGATATAAAGATCAACCTGTTTGGTTGAGTATTCAAAGAGAAACACTATTTTCAAAAACAGCAACATTCTGTCCAATTCTATCCAGATTGACCATCTGAATTTTTTTTATTTTTTTTGAAGGGACAAATGATCTTATTTTTTTTGGTTTTGGGACAGAGTCTTGTTAACTCATTGAAGTTAAATTCTGGAAAGTTTCATAATTTTTGGGGTTGTGTACAATTAGTTTTGAATTTTTCAAAAACAGGTTCATAATCTGAGGCAGTTTCAGATTCTGCTTTCAATGGGGATTTTTACAAAGGGTTATAGTGTAATTTCCGCTAACCACTATTCACCCCCTCTAGTGGTGTTTATTGTGTTGAGAAATATGTTTGAATAATTTTCAAAGTCATGATTTGAAGTGGTGAATACTTAAAAATGTCACACATGGTGTTATATGTGATTAAAAGTTGAAAAGTTGACATCGTTCTCTCAGGTCGTTGCACATCGATCGATCTATGTACATAGATCTCTCACATCGATAGATCTATGTAAGACAGAAAAGTTTAAGACCTTTCTGTGAGACATCAATCTCTAAACCTGAGACACATCGATCGATCGATGTACATCGAACCCTCACTTCGATTGATCAATGTAGGTCAGAGGCAAACTCTGAAACTTTCTATGAGACATCGATCTCTGAAGCTGAGGCACTTTGATCGATCGATGTCTAGGATTTTTAGAAATATTTTTTCTAAAATATGATAAAATGGTTGTTTTCATTTGTGCATGATTTATACATGCTCAGTATGTGCTTATTATGTGTTTTTGGTGATTATTATTGTCTTGTGACTAACGTGCCTTGGAAGTTTCTATAACTTACCAAAAGGGGCAAAATTGGTATTTTGAGTTTTGTAGGAACATCACATGGTGAAAATATTTCAAGGGTGTATTCTTATACTATTTATCATGACAAAGTTGGTATCATGATTATTTTTGGCAATCGGGGTCATTTCTGGAGTTTTCTCACACCAGGGGTATTTTGGTCATTTCACCCCTAAGGGTATTTTTGGTATTTTCGCTCAAGTAATCTCTTGAGCATATTATTGTCTTTATTCTGGAGTTGGGTTATTATTATCTTGAAGATTATTTGGTGATTTCTTATCTTATTATCTCAACCGATGATATTATTGACTATAGCTGGGTATGTGACAATTTGAGATGTCAAATTATATTTTTTCTTGAAGACCCTCTTATATATGTTATAAGATAATATTTATCATCATTATTCAGAGATATTAAAGGTGTCAAAGGTGTGGAAATGTTCATGACATATAAAAAGAAATATTGAGAATTTCGATGTTACACGTTGACATAATCTTGTCCACTATTATCTATTGATTTCTTCTTCAAAAATATGAGTTGCTATACATATATATATATGTTGAAAAACGTGTATATTCAGATGTATATGATGATGTATTCATTTTGTGAGTTGGAGACAAGTGGACCAACTAAAAAGGAGCTAGTTAGCAAAATTGCCAACTTGAAATTTTTCTAAATATAGCCAACGGCTATATGGGTATTCAAGGTGTTTTTCAGCAGATTTTTTGAAGTCAAATGAAGACTTCACATGTCCTATTATTGTGCTTGGAGTTGAGGATAATTTGGTGGTATTATCCTTTCTTATTTTATTAAGGAAAATCAAAATATATTTTTTGGAGAATTTTGAAGTAGCCAACGGCTACTTGTTGTTGGAGATGAATTTTATTTGAATTTGTTCAAAGCCCACATGCCTATTATCTTGCCAAAGAATTGAAAAGATGATGGAGTAGTTATGGTGCTATTATCTTCACATTTTCAAGATATTTCCAAGTCATCTTTGAGCTTAAATTTTCGGCCACATGGAGTTGCCAAGGTGAACCAATCATTGTGTTTTATTTTGCCAAGTGTACAAGGCCAACCAATGATAAGAAGACATTTGGACTTGATGATGAAGATGGTGACACATTGGAAGTCTTATCTCTAAGGCTCAAATCACACTATAAATAGAGGCATTGGTGAAGAAGATGAAACACACTTAAAGCTTACAAGCATCAGTTGAATTGTCTAGCGATCATCATCTTCTTCTTGTTGTTATTGTTTCATTCATTGTAGCAAAGGTGTTCTTGTTGTATTGTGGTAGCTACAAGCCTCTTGAGCTTCATTTGTAAGATTGATTAGCCATTCTTATAAGGCTATATCAATAGGTGTTAGAGGAGTTGCAACTAAGTGTTGCTTAGAAAGTAATTATCCAAGTCTTGAGTAGGGTTGGTGTATAACCCAAGGATCAAGCTTGGCTCTTATTGTAAGGTGTTCGTTTCATAGTAAAATCCAAGGAAAGATGTTCATAGGGACTGGAGTAGGTCACATTGACCGAACCAGGATAAATCCTCGTTGTTCTTCTCTTGTTTCTTTATTTCTGTTTTTGCCCGTTTTTGACTGCAGTTTTCACACAACTTCTCACAATTTGAAAAAATAGCAAAACATTTTGGTGGAGTTATACTTCAGACTGTTAGCTTTCATTTGTAACAAGAATCACTTGATTTGAGCAAGGGAAAGTTAGTCTTTCAGTCTTTGCAAGATAACTGCTCCAATCTGGCTGCAATCTGACCAGTTTTGAGAAAACTTAAATTCTGTATTTTTCAAGAATTGTTTAAGGTCGGGGCCTTTTTGAAACATCATCTACACATCCTAAGGAGTGTTTTGATATAAAGATCAACCTTTTTGGTTGAATATTCAAAGAGAAACACATTTTACAAAATCAGCAACATTCTGTCCAATTCTGTCCAGATTGACCATCTGAATCTTTTTATTTGTTTGAAGGGTCAAACGGTCTTATTTTTGTCTACTTTTTGGACAGAGTCTTGTCAACACATTGAAGTTATATTCTGTAAAGTTTCATAATTTTTGGAGTTGTGTACAATTAGTTTTGAATTTTTCAAAAACGAGTTCTGAATCTGAGGTGGTCTCAGATTCTGTTTTCAAAGGGGATTTTTACAAAGGGTTGTAGTGTAATTTTCGCTAACCACTATTCACCCCAACCCTCTAGTGGTGTTCTTTGCAGGTTCACGGTCCAACATATTGCAGCTGCACGGTCCAACAAGCTTAAAGAGGAAAGATACTTCTCCAAGAGTGAGAGAGAACCTGTGAAATTGCACTAAAAGGGAGGGTACAAAAAGCCAAGTAAACGGTAGAAAGTGCAGCAAAAAGCATTTGTAACATAAGTCACATGAAGCGCCTAATATGTTTTATGAATAGGCGTTCAATGTGACATGGAGTACCTTAAGTGTTTTTGAACTGGCGTTCAATGTGACATAAAACGCTTTAAGTGGATTCGAAAGACTTGTCCAATGTCAAATCAAGCGCCTGATGTGGGCAGCATAACTCGTTCAAAGTCATGTAAAGCGCGTAATCTTAGCCTTCATACTTGTTCTAAGTAGTTCTGACTTTTACCAAAAATAACTTGATGTTCGTGCCCATTTTGGGGGAAAAGTTCATTTGACTTGGAAATACAAATGAAGCGCTTTACTAAGTGTTCAAAGTGTATTGTTTTTCACTTTAACACATGAAGTGCCTGATGTAGGCGTTCGAAGTGTACTGGAATCAAAACACTTCACATGAAGCGCCTTATGTAGGCGTTCGAAGTGTACGGGTCTCCAGAACCTTCACATTATGGGCCTTATGCAGGCGTTCGAAGTGTCAATTGTGCAAATCATCAAAACTTAACAGATTCTAACATTCTCCCTCTTTTTGATGATTTCAAAATGTGCATAACATTTAAAGTTAGCTCCCTCTTAACCTATGCTCCCCCTTCATGCCTAAGCTTTTCATAAGTAAAATTTGATGAATCAAATATAATGATGCAAAAAGCAAAAATTATCATCAACAAATTTACCAGAAAAGTAAAATGAGTGCATTTCATTAAAAATTTTCATTTTTACACATGTCATCAATACAAAACAAAGATTTTCAATCAAAATTATGCATCTCTGGCTCCGCTAGCACCAGCATCTCCGCCGCAAGGCGCAAATCCTCTGAAACTTCCAAAACCGAAGCCTCCACTGGTTGCAAACCCTCCACTGGTTGCAAACTTGGCAAACCCACTCATTGAGCCTTCGGCACCACCAGACCCACCAACACCAGCACCACTTTATCCTCTTAAATAATCAAAATCAGAGGGGAGCTGAACCCATGGACTGAGATGCAAGAAGGCATTCTTGAACACTGTCATGCGGTATTCGTTTCGCACATCCCGAGCTTCATACTCTGCATCGCGAAGGTGCAACCGTTGAACAGTTTGTTCAAGTGCTTCAATACGTGATAACAATTCTTGATCATTGCTACCACCAGCACCGTCTTGAGGTCCTTCGTCAACCTCATCAGCGATGTCGAGAATTGTTGTGGCCTTCCGTCTCTGCGAATCAATGGCTTGGACAATATTGAAATTATCATAATAATTCGTCTTAGCCGCTTTTGTTATCTTTTCATCTGGAAATTCAATTCCTTTGGACTTCATCAAGATGGTAATCACATTCGCAAATGGCAGTGCCTTTGAACCTTTCCGGAGTGCAGCCATCATAACTTCCACCAGTATCCACCCAAAATTCAACTGTGTCTCGTGCTTGAGACGATAAGTAACATAGAAATCCATATTACTTGGATTTCTAGCCGCCTTTGCTTTGACACAGTAAGTAACCACAGGCAACATAATGCGGTTCACTAGGGGCATGTTTTGAGTCTTCTTGGTTGGAAGATATTCCAAATCAAACTTAACATCTTGCTCACGTACTCTGTATTTGTTGCTCCAGTCAAATACGGAGAAGTCACTGAGGCCCACATTTCTCAAACCAAGAGCGTTGCAAACGTCATGTATAGAGAAGGTGAGAGGTGTACCAGCGACAACAGTGTGCAATAAGAGTGGCTGAGACTTTGATTGTGGAGTGATCCACATGTTAGCGTAGAACATTTTGGTGTAGTTTTTGAAGAAGAACTACATGTCATGTCTGGAACAAAGAGGGGTCAAGCCTTGACGATCCAGGAGGGTGATGACTTGATTTGCGTTATGAGCTTCAATGAAGTCACTGACGCGAATGAGCTTGAGAGACACCACAAGTTGATTGTTGCTATTCCATTCTTCAAAGAGCATATGTGAATAGAGTGACAAATGAGTACCCTTGACCACGTGAGGACATGATTTTGTGATATCAGAATCAAATTTCTTCAACCAAGGAAAGTTATCCTTGGAGAGCCCGTCGTGGAGAGATATGAATTCTTGTGGTTCAACAACAACAGTTTTCTTGCGTTTGTATCCCCGTTGAATGCGCTTTGAAGGACCTGCTGAAGCCATTTTGATTTGAGAGAAAGAGGTTGTTTGATTGGCAAATAGAGTGGAAGAAGAAAGAAAATGATTTGCATATGATGAAGTGAAGTGGGAATGGAGGAAGGGTTTTAAAGAGGATAAAGAGGAAGGAGAAAGCGCAAAGGCGGTTAAGAAGATAGTGGTGGAGTAAATGGGATTAATGGGGGAAGAGGAAGAGTTATGAAGGTGGGACAGTGGGAGAGTGGGAGATTGGAATGAGGAAGATGAAGAGTGAAGATGGAAAAATGTGATTGAATGAGGAAACGTGAGAGTGGGAAGAGAGACGTGGGGAAGAGGAGAGAAATGGAGGCAGTGGTCAAATCCTTCAGTTTGTGTGAAAAGATGAAGAGATGCCTGGTTGAAAATGAAGAACTAGGGTTTGGGTGCCTTATGGCACTTCGAACGACTTCATAAACAAGGATGAAGCACTTAAAGTGGCTTGCAACGGTTGTGGGTGAGTGGATTAAGCGCTTAATGTAACTTCAAACGAGCGAAACATTTTGAATAGAGTGCTTAATGCCACTTCGAACGTATGTATTGAGAGACATAGAGCACTTTATGTCACTTCGAACGAGTGACATCCTTAGCATGAGGCGCTTAATGTAACATTGGACGCCTGAACTAATAGTGATGAAGCGTCTTATGTGTACTGACCTTGAAAATTTTGAAATTTTCTTGCTCCAACTTAAGATGGGTTAAAGTCAACCCATGTTAAACAACCCCAACCTGCTTCTTATAGATGCAAACACATCACTAGGCAAGGGTTTCATAAAGATGTCTGCTAATTCGTCACGTGTTGGAACAAATTCCACACTAACCAAGTTCTTTTGTACACATTCACGTATGAAATGATATCTCACGTCAATGTGCTTAGTCCGACTATGCTAGATGGGATATTGTGCAATATTGACAGCAGACGTGTTATCACACAAAATAGGCACTTTATAGAAGTGAATGTTATAATCATTTAACATGTTTGTCATCCATAACAATTGTGCACAACAAGAGGCGGTCGATACATATTCGGATTCCGCCGTAGAAAGAGAAACATTGTTTTGTTTCTTGGAAAACCAAGAAACAAGACAATCACCGAGAATTGACAAGTTCCGGATGTGCTCTTTTTATCAACAAGACTCCCCGCATAATCGGAGTCACAATATCCTCTTAGATCAAAACATGCATTTTTAGGATAAAATAATCCAAATTTTAAAGTACATCTAAGGTATCTAAGAATACGTTTTACCGCAATTAGATGCATTTCCCTAGGATCACTTTGAAATCTAGCACATAAGCATACTGCATGTAATATATCAAGTCTACTCGCAGTCAAATAAAGTAGACTACCTATAATGCCACGATACAAGGTTACCTAGATAAGCTTTCCTTTCTCATCTTTTTCAAGGTTTGCACTTGTGCTCATTGGAGTGTTTAATCTCTTCCTTCACCAAAGTCGTACTTCTTGAGCAAGTCTTTTGTGTATTTGGTTTGATAGATATACACACCTTCTTCAGTTTGTTTGATTTGTAGTCAAAGAAAGTAATTTAGCTCTCCCATCATGCTCATCTCGAATTTACCTTGCATTAAGCTAGCAAATTTCTCACAAAGACAATTCTTGATAGCACCAAAAATAATATCATCAACATATACTTGTACAATTAATTGATATCTACCTTGTTCTTTGATAAACAAAGTAGTATCAACTTTACCCCTTGAGAATCCATTATTAAGAGGAAAAATACTTAACCTCTAGTACCAAGCTTTTGGAGCTTGTTTAAGACCATAAAGAGCCTTTTTAAGTTTGAAAACATGATGTTGTGACTCATGACATTCAAACCCGGGAGGTTGTGCAACATATACTTCTTCTTGAATAATATCATTGAAGAAGGCGGAGTTAACATCCATTTGGTAAAGTTTAAAATCTCTATAGCAAGCATATGCCAATAACATTCTAATGGATTCAAGCCGTGCTACGTGTGTAAATGTCTCATCAAAATCAATACCTTCTTATCCTTGAGCAACTAGCCTAGCTTTATTTCTAGTGACATTTCCTTGATCGTTTATCTTGTTATGAAATACCCATTTCGTACCAATAATGGAATGATCAAGAGGTTTAGGAACTAACTCCCAAACATCACTTCTTTCAAATTGATTTCATTCTTCTTGCATAGCCAAGATGTAATTTTCATCAAGAAGTGCATCCTTTATATTTTTAGGCTCTATGAGAGAGACAAATGCATTCTCTCTATATTGCCTTCGTGTATTGATACCCCTATTTAAATCACCTATGACCAACTCGTGTGGATGAGAACTTTTATGCTTGAATGATCTCAGAAGGTTGGAGACATCTCCTCCAACTTCCTCATGATCACTTTCCGGAAGTGACGTATCATCATTTAGATGATTATCATTTTCTGGAATATGAGATGCATTTTCAACATTTTATGTATCAACAAGATGAGTATGAGAAATATTTCTATTTCACTCACTAAGTTCATGCACACTAGGTGGAGGAGTACCTTCAATATGTTCTACTCTCAAGTCAATGAAGATGTTTCCATTTGGAGACTTATCAACAATTTCTTGCTGATGAGCAACTGTTGGAATGTCTTCAAGAATTTCTTCTTGAGGAGCAACATCTTCATTTTCCTCACAATCCTCATTAAGTTTAGGCTTGTCATTAAGTGACTCGTTAAACTTAACATGGATTGATTTTTCCATCTTTTGACTCCTTTTGTTGTAAATACGAAATGCTTTACTATTTGATGCATAATCTAAAAAGATACATTCATCCGTTTTGAGGTCAAGTTTGTCCAAAGTGTCCTTGGTGTTAAGTATGAAACAGTTACAACCAAACACTTTAAAATACCCAATGTTGGGAACTTTACCATTCCAAAGCTCATAAGGTGTCAAATTTAGGTAAAGTCTCAAATATACATGATTTATCACATTGTAAGCGGCATTTACCGCTTTGGTCTAAAAATACTTGGGCAAACCGAACTCGTTTAACATTGCTCTACGCATTTCTTGTAGAATTTTATTCTTTCATTCGGTTACACCATTTTGTTGTGGAGTTCTAGGAGCCAAAAGATCATGTGAGTATCCTGTGGATTCACAAAACCTTTCAAACTCACCATCACGATCACTTCGTATGGTTTTAATGGTGTCACCCATGTGATTTTCCAATCATCTACTCAAGTTCATAAACTCACTACATGCATCATTTTTCTTTGCAAGAAACATCACTCATATATAACGAGTGTAGTCATCTACTACCATGAAGGTATAATGTTTACCATCCGAACTTTTTGTTCCAACATCTCCATATAAATCCATATGTAGTAATTGTAGGGGTTTAGAGATGGATATGTTTGTTTTTGGTTTAAAGATTGTTTTCACAAGCTTTGCCTTTTGACAAGTGTCACACAAGTCTTGGTTTTCGAAACTCATTTTCAGAAGGCCTCGGACCTTGTTTTTTCGCAAATAAATTTAAATATTTTGAAACATACGTGTTCGAGACGTCTATGCCATAGTTGCGTCAAATCATTTTTAGCAACTAGGCAAGATACATTTTGTGAAACCAAATCATTGATGCTTAGTTTGTAAATGTTTTTGAACCTCAAAGCCTCAAATAAGATAGTATTATCCTTTTTCACAACACACTTTGTTTTCAAAAACGTAACTTCATAATTAGAATCACATAGTTGACTGACACTTATCAAGTTAAACTTTAATCCTACAACATATAAGACATCATTAATAAAGAAGGAATTGTTACCCACAATACTGTGTCCTTTGATTTGGCCTTTGCTACATCCAAAGTTGACAACTCCTCCATCTTGCATAGTGAGTCCATGGAAGAGACTTTTGTCTCCCGTCATATGGTTGGAACACCCACTGTCATGACCCATTTGACCTTCTTGTCGTTCCTTTCACCATTTAGTGCCAGGGCCTGCAAATGAACCATATGAAATTGGTACCCTTTTTATTTTGGGTCCTTGAAGGTTAGTTACTTCACTTCGCCTTTCGGCACCCACACAAGATTCTTATTATTTTTTGCTCTACACACGCTTTCTACATGACCCTTTTTATTGCAATAAAAGCATATAGGAATGTGTTTATGTAGATGATTGTGTTTGTGCATTGACAAACTCTGTGATTCCTTTTTATGAACAACCTTCCTTGAAATAAAGGAAGAGGCATTTGTCACGGATTTCACAAAGGGTTTTGACACCTTTGATGAATTAACCTTACTTTTAGGCATGTGTCTTTGCTTCTTCAAGGAGGTTTTAGACTCCTTGATTAATGATGCTTGCTCCTTTGATTTTCCCTTCTTAGATGCATGCATTACACTAGATTTGACCTTTGATTTCATGCTCAATGTAAATGCATCCTTAATCTTCTCATCCTTTTTAGCACTTTCCTTTTAAGGAATTTTCTTCTTCAAAAGATTTTGAGAAGATGGCCTTGATTTTATCAAGTCATGCTTCTCATGTAGTGCAATCAAGTGCATGGTTAGTAAAATGTCATGCTCAAGTTGTAATGCAATATGATTTTTTAACGTGTCATCATATTCATTTAAACATGTCCTACAATCCTTTTTGACACGTTTATACTTCATGTCTAAAAAATCATTTTCTTGCACTAAATCATCTCTTTCTTTTATCAATCTATAATGGGATGATATAGTGCATACCTCCATGTCATCGTCAATGGCCATGAGAGCGTAGAAATCCTTGTCAAGATCATCATTCATGACCCCCGTTAGAGCTAGGTCATTATTGTCGCCATTGTCGCTCTCGGATCCAGAAAGAATGCTCTCCCAATGGGCTATCTCCGCTTGTAGAGCCTTTTTCCTTTGGTAGATGACTTTCTTGTCTTTAAATTGCGGTTTCTTCACCCGACAATCTTTCATGAAGTGACCAAACTTCCCACATTTATAGCATTTGTTCTCTTGCTCCATCACTTTGTCCTTGGAGAACTTTTCTTTGATGAACCTCTTAGCTTCATCTTCAATCTTTCTTACAAATCGTCTAAACCTTTGGACAAGAAGTCTGACTTCATCATCTGATTCTTCCGACTCGCATGCAAGAGCTTTTGACGAATTGCAGATTGGATCATTCTTCTCTTGAGCTTCAAGATGAATCTCATAAGTGATGAGATTCCCATAAAGCTCATCCAAGGTGATATTCTCTAAATCCTTGGATTCCTCGATGACCGTTACTTTTGCATTCCATTCCCTTCCTAAGCTATTTAGGAAGCAATGGTTGAGATCCTCTTGTTCTATCTTCTTGCCAACCGCCGTGAGTAGGTTAACAAGCTTGGTGAATCTTTGGATAGACTCTTCAATCTTCTCACCTTTGGGGGCATTGAAATTGTAGAATTGTTTGATGTGTTGTCTCCTCTTGGACTTCCTCACTTGTGATGCTCTTTCATGGATCATCTCCAACTTAGTCCAAGCTTCATGCGCGGACTCGGCTCCTTGTATTTGAGCTCTCTCATTTGGTGAAAGAGAGCTATTTAAAATAGCAAGAGCTTTGCTATTTATTGCAAATTGTAACTCCTCCTCCGGAGTAGGATCATCAACATTAAAAGGAATAGTAGACCCTTTTGACATCTCTCTCTATATTCGGTACTCACATGAACGTAGATATGTCTCCATGTTTGATTTTCATAGTGGGTAGTTTAGAGGGTCAAACATAGGGACTTTGACATGGACACTGGAAATAGAAGAGAGTAGTGATTCTTGCCTTCTTCTTCTTGAATCATCACCACAAGGGGAACTAGCATCTTCAAAACGAAAGGGATCCATACTTTAAGATCAAATCTTGCTATTTGGACTCAAATATGCAAGATTAGACTCTGATACCAATTGTTAGGTCCCTTAGAACGTACTAGAAGGGGGGTTGAATAGTGTATTCGCCAGGTATGGATATTGTCTTGGATGTGCTTTGTTTTTGAGTGCAAACCAATACTTGGATGTGTTCTTGAAATGAATAAAACTTGCGGAAGAATAAAGAACACAATATGTATAGAGGTTCAAGTCAAAATGACTCTACTTCTCTACCTTCTTGATTTTTCACAAGAAGGATTTGGAATGGGAGATTGTTATTTCTTTGAGGAGAAACAACAATCAAAGCAAAATCCAAATACAAAGAAAACTAGGCAACTCGCCTAGACCACAACCAAGAAAGCCAACCCCTTGAAGTCTAGCCTCCAAAGAACTTCTTTGCCCTCAAAGAATTCTTGTAGGGAGTATATTGCACCACCACACTATCAACTAACCCTCCAAGGTCTGGATTTCTTCAAACAAGAAGCACCCTTGCTTCTTGACCAAAAATCTACACTTAGCCTCTCACAATCTTCACTCAACAAGAAGAACACTCTTCTTTTTTACAATACAACTCTCACAAATAAAGTAAAATCACAATACAACTATTTTGAGAGCTTGAGCTTTGAGAAAAACTTGAGAGCTTTTGATTAGTAGAAAGTTGGAGGAAGAAGAAGATGAAACCCTTGTTTTATTCTTCTTCCTTCTAGCCGTTTGAGCCTTCTACAGGAGCCAATAATGGGCTTTGTCTCTTTGTGATGGTATGTCCTCATCATTGGAGATCTTCTCTTGGATGGATGAAAAACTTCTTGAGGAAGCTTCTTGTTGAAAGCTTAAAGAGGAAATATACTTCTCCAGGAGTGAGAGAGAACCTGTGAAATTGCAGTAAAAGGGAGGGTATAAAATGCCAAGTAAATGTTAGAAAGTGCAGCAAAAAGCATTTGTTACATAAGTCACATAAATTGCCTAATGGGTTTCATGAATAGGCGTTTAACGTGACGTGGAGCGCCTTAAGTGTTTTTGAATTGGCGTTCAATGTGATATAAAGCGCTTTAAGTGGATTAGAAAGACTTGTTCAATGTTACATGAAGCGTCTGATGTGGGCAACAGAACTCGTTCAAAGTCATATAAAGGGCCTAATCTTGGCCTTCATACTTGTTCGAAGTAGTTCTGACTTCTACAAAAAAATAACTTGATGTTCGTGCCCATTTTGGGGAGAAAAGTTCATTTGACTTGGAAATGCACATGAAGCGCTTGTTAAGCGTTCAAAATGTACTGTTTTTCACTTTGACACATGAAGCGCCTAGTGTTGGCATTCGAAGTATACTGGAATCAAAACGCTTCACATGAAGCGCCTTATGTAGGCGTTCGAAGTGCATTGGTCTCCAGAACCTTTACATTAGGCGTCTTATGTAGGCGTTCGAATTTTCAATTGTGCAAATCATCAAAACTTAACATATTCTAACAGACTGTGCATATGAAGCCGAATGGCTGACGTAAATCCTAGGTGACTTGTGCACCTATAAGGATTCGATCACAAAATGCTAAGAGAATCAAATTAGGTTAGTTTGTCTGGAAGTAATCTGATTCCCAGACGTGAGAGGGACAATGATCTATCTATTTTTTAGAAGAAGGTTGCTAATAAAACCCAGTTTCAGACTCCATCCGTGCAATGAAGATATAGCTGTCATGGTCCAAAAAATAATAGAATAAATCTTGTGAAACTTCCTTGGGAGTCCATGCTCTTCTTACATATGTACTGCATCCGACCATTTGGATGATGGGTAAATTACTAATATTGTTGTAAACGAATACCATTTCAAATATGATGAAGGCATGACTAAAAAAATTTAAAGAACAGTGAATTGTAAACGAATACCAATTCAAATATGAAGGTAGTAATGTCCTTGTTGTACGTGAGAGCGACAACATTGTCTATGAAATCCTCCGTCCAAAAAAAATAATGTCGTTAATGTTAACGTGAGAGTGACAACATTGCCTATGAAATAATCCCTCCAAAAAAAAATAAGTTGACTTTTTTATTTTGAAATGTTTTAAAACATAAATTTATGCCTTAGGTAAGGTGTACAATTTTACTAACTTGTCTTCGTTAAATACGGATCTTTTAATACAGACAGCTTATTTTAAGTAGACAAATTTGAATATAGTAATAATATTTAATGTTTTGACCAATTTTTCTTGAACTATATGATATTTTAACAAAGACTATGGGAGAAGTATTATCAAAACAGATGTGTCATGACCCAGCTGTTACAATATTCAACAAGTGAATCCTAATATTAATTCATTGATGTGTGTGTTTCCTTTTCTCTAATTGGTGATTTGTGTTTCTTATATGAAAGCAGGCCACCCTCATTGGTGCACTCAGTTTTCTCCTCAGTTTATGTCATTTTTTTTTTGGGTTAAAATGCAAATATATTAACCAGTGAAATCCAAGTTTCAAGGGGATGTAATCCATACAAACGACCTACTTGTAGGTCACATGTTGACATACATGTGTTGTTTAGTAATGTGAGGTGATTTTAAACTATAGGAGGATCGCCTATATCTAAAATGTACGGGTGGAGTTTATACATCACTCTATAAACGTGGGTGCATATTTTATGTGTTACATCCTTTGATACAAAATCTGTTTCGAGCTTGCCAAATATGATATACCATGTCTGCCAAGGTAATTTTTGCCGTCTTGGCTCTCAAATCTTTCCTTTTGAGTCTGCGTGAACTCCAGGTCAGAAGTCTGTTCACGGATCGAATTTCTCTTGGTAGCCATGTTGAGATGGATAGCCAAACCTATCTGGTAGCCGGGCATGAAAAGAGTATGTGCTACAGGGTCGCTTGTTCTTGCGAGCAGAGGTGGCATGATCTGTCCTCCAAGTAAACCAGCCTTTCCTTGGTGGGAAGCGTGTTCAGACTAGCAGGACACATGATGAAAGAGTGTTTCGGAGTCACCGCCGAGTCCCAAATAATCTTGGCCCGATTGACTTTCCTGCATTTGTCCCTGAAATATTCATATACCAGCCGAGGTTTTAGAATGTCATTCGCTGTCCACGAAGTGAGTATTTCTACTACCAAGCTGCAGGAGCCTGCGCTGACCAGCAACTTGTCTCTCATCTCCATAAGTTTTTTCAGGAGGGAAGAGTCTGAACTGCGTCCCATCCTAGTCCATAATGCGTTGTACATTTTATATTTGTGGTTCATCCACTCTGGCCATAGCGTATCCTTCTTATGGTGCAGGTCCAACAAGTGCTTGGCTAACAACAACGCCAAGTTCCATGCCTTCAGTTGAAAAACACCCATACTACCTTCCTCTTTAGGCATGGTGACCTGAGACCAAGAGACCTATTACCCAAGTGAAGAATTCCCCCATAAAAAATGTAGGCAAATTTTGTTCACCAGAGTCCTCACTGTTGCAGGCAGAGGTAAAGCACTCAACAAGAAACAGTTCACTCTTAGGAACACTGATTTAATCTGTTGCAGTCTACCAGCGTATCCATAAGATTCTTGATGTAAGGGGCATAGTGCGAGGTCTGCAATTTGTTCCCTGCTATGGAAATGCCCAAGTATCTGAAGGGCAATGAGCCCGCTGAGAAACATGTGCTGACCTGCAGCCAGTTAGCTGTCTCTCCAATGCCTGTGTGAAAGAATTGGGATTTGGCCAAATTGGTCCTGAGCCCTGAACAATCACAAAAGATATTTAGCGCATCCATTATTTTTTGTACTGAGCAGGCGTCACCTTTAAAAAAAGAATGAGGTCATCCGCAAAGAATAGGTGGGTGA
Organism: Eustoma russellianum; assembly: GCA_036186865.1. NCBI lineage: Eukaryota > Viridiplantae > Streptophyta > Magnoliopsida > Gentianales > Gentianaceae > Eustoma > Eustoma russellianum. The sequence continues at coordinate 19,777,843 of AP025040.1, read as the reverse complement.
TATGATGCTGCACAGCCAGCATAAAAATGAAACAGTTTATGTCACTTTTGATGAATTCAGGTTGGTGATATTGAATGTATGAGTTGACATAATACATCAGTTTTTAGTATTAGATATCATTTCCTGCATGTATGTTTTTGTTCATTTCGTGTCAGTCATGAAAATCCCAGCATGAGTCACTAGAAATGGAAAAGATAGTAACCCCTCCATCTCATTTAATATAGTACAGCTTTAAATGCTACATGGCAATTTTGTAATATCCTAAATTATAAGTCTACTGTTTTAAATGTTAAAAACGAATGGATTATTTTACTAAATATTTGTTCTTAAGTGTGCAGTATGTAATACAAACCTCTAATTTATAATCAACAGAGTTGTACATAAAATGAATAACTTGGGTTTTAACGAATGAATAACTTGGGTTCAACGAATATTTCTTACACGTGATATTATGACAGAGAATATGTTTATGGTATGTATGCACTGGGGATTAACCAACCATCAATTGGTGCACTGAATTGCTACTATACATGGATAAATGAAAGAGTTAATAAGAAAAGATGTCCGTAATTATAGTTAGTTAAAAAATATACTGACAGAACAAAGTGTGGTATAATAACTTAGCACAACTGAATCATGTTGCGTGTTATGATATATGTTGATGTGATATACTTGTTGAATAAACCGGGTTACGAATTCATTTGACATTATTTTCCAAGCAGGAACTGTTTCTCCGTTCCTAAGTGCCTTCACTACGCCTGCCGATGACATAACTTCTATTTTGTTTCAGGACAAACAATTTTTGTATTTTCCTAGTAAATCACAATTTGCATAGCTAGATACATTAAATACATTAAATAAAGGGTGGTGGCTTGTTGTGACCCGACTTTGGGATCATACGGGTCTCGATGTTACTTTCAAATGCGCTTCTCCAACCCCAGGGTTCGCTGTCGGCTTAAAAGAAACACATACCTAAAAACTATTAATATCTATAGTTTATACAGAAGAAATGAATACGGAAGACAAGCAAAACAGTCAACTTTCATTAAAAAAAGACTAAAAAATGGTTGTGATATCATACCAATTAGACATTAAAAAAAAACTTTAAACATAGCGATTGAGTAGTAGGATTCAATATTGAATCTTTCTATATTAGTCATATCCGACAATCTTACTAAATTATTGTTGCCAGTTTATATTCTACTTAAAACTGGGATCATTATTCCCACTTTTTTATTAGTCATATTTGACCATCTAAATAAATTATCATTGACGGTTTACATTCTACTTAAAACTGGGATCATTATTCCCAATAAATGCAATTCCTCCCATAATCTTCTTTCTGAGAATGCAGGCGAATGAGTCCTTCAATATATTACAAGGATGACGATGAGGCAAAAAATATTGAGGTAGTCAACAAACGGTCAACGACAAATTAAGGTCTAAGATAACTGCTGTAGCTCGGCAGGATTGCACTTCTGCTCGGCCATCTTTTATGTCTTTCGCTGAAACAAGTTTATTAGTACGGTTAAGGCAAATTCAACTATAATCCTTGGTCAGTTCGGCCGCATGCCTGAGTCAGATCGGCACTTGCCTAACATGACTAAGACTGATGAGAAATGAAGTCATCTCGCAAGGACAGTTTTACATATTGCACCTCGGCTCGGCAATGCCTCAGTCAAAGCAGCCTCTTATGGTAAACCTAGGCAAATAAAGGAGTTAACAGTGTGCTTCTGAGGGTATATTCAGCTCGGCCTCGGATCAACTTTGGCCTCAGCTTCATATCAGCACCAAGTACCAGCCTCGGTCTTGCTCTCATAAACACCATTACTCAAAGTATCTCGGATAAGAACAAAGGAAGATATTATTTATGGGCATCAGGGACTCACCAAGGCAGTTTTGCAGAGTACTTTTCAGGTGTCAAGCATCGACTGGTTTAGTACAAGGTCATCATAACAAGCCAGCCTACACATCGTAGTTCAACCATTGGCACAGCTATGGTCTCAGGCACTTGTCCCATCATACTGCGACTATGTAGTAGACTAGACCGCCATCTCAGACACATCACCATCCCATCAATCGGGCTGAGGGACAGACCTCCTCAATCTTAGTATAAGTATCCCTCTTTCCAGACGAGGAAGGGGATCGAACTTTTTGAACAACTTCTGGAGCCTTCTCTTCTGAACTCCATCTCGGCCAATACATCATTTGTCATATACTCAGGGAGATCTTATTATAGGTTTCATCTGAACCTTATTCCAGCATAAATTGCCTACTCAAAATACCCATAACTGACTTAAGCGTCGGAGGGTTTTCCCGGAGCAGTGCCTTGGGACCTCTAACGTTTCTCTTCTTTCACAGGTTCTATTGACGGATTTGGACGGAAGATTAACGGCACACAACTCGGGCCATCTCTGATCCACCCGGTGAGCAATTCTGGTCTCATCATTTGGCGCTAGAAGGAGGGCCTGACTTGCCTTCGTATCCTTAAGAATATCCTTTCAAGGGTTTTATTAGTATTTATCCAACCAATCCAACGTTGGAAGGATGGATAAAAAGGATGGGAGAGGATCCAAGTGACCTATGACATCCAGAAGACGTCAACGACCTCTTCAACAACAAACGGAACAGTGTTCCTCGGAGCTGGGAGAATCTTCAACTCCTGTTGCTGCATTCACATATGAAGAGCATATGTAGGCCATAAATTATGTGGCTCAAAATCCTAGTGTATTCCAAGTTGTGGTGAAAGAGATGAAGGGGAAAGCTTCCATGGCAGGACCTAGCAGGTTCCATCCCAGTAATTCTCTTCCACAAGAACTCCTCCTGGAATACTCCCCAACTCGGCCTGATTATCATCCCAGGCGTCAGGCTGAATTCATGACTGAGGCTAGACATTCAGGACAAAGGTCTAGTCACCAGCACTTAGAACGCGCACAAAAGGCGCTGCTGCCATTCCAACATGGCAGATAAGTTGACAATAAAGACAGAGCCCTGCTGCAAGAAAGGCAACTGTCCTGATTCGGTTGGGAGGCCGAGGAAAAGAAAGAAACTCTCTGCTGGCTTCAAAAGCTCGTATCCTCTCCTACGTGAGGAAGAAAAGTCTAGCGAGAGAGCCTCAACCCCTTACAGGGCCAATCCACAAGAGGAACCATCAACTGTACTGCCTTTATCATCATGATATTGGGCATGATACAGAAGACTGCAGGCAGCTCGACCAAGAGATCGGGCGTCTGATTGAGCTCGACCACCTACAACGATTCTATAATCCGAGGTCAAGGCTGCACAACAGGTTGGACTTTAGCAAGCCTCTTCCGGATGAAAACTGCCGACCTGGACATCGGTACAAGTCACCAGTAGATGAGGATTCAGATTCAGATGGGCAGAGATTGCAGGTCTCTGAAAGCATACGTCTGATCTAAAAGCATAAGCCCACAAAAGAATCATGTTTCACTATTCTAGTGTGTATTTGAAATCCTCATGTACATAAATGTATTAATGGCTATTACAAAGTTGCTATTTGCAAAAGGGTTGTCCATATATTAAGCAGTGCTTTTTATCGACAAATGGGATTTAAATTTCATCTTAATCAAGCCCTTCAACCGTCTCAGCTCGGCACATCTATTTGGCGATGTCTGGTCCAGATCAGTTTGGTCAGACACAGTAACTTAGCCTGGCTTGGGGGCATATTTATTTTCTTTTTACCTTATGGTTCATACTGAGGGATTCATCTAGGTGTAAGAAAGCTCTGTGCTTACCTGACGCTCACTTTATGAGTTGTAACAGAATTGGGGCTCGACAAGATTCACGTCTAGCCGATCTCTGCCTTATGGCTCATAAAGGGGCTTGGGACACAAGTTTTCCACCTCGGTAACTTCTCTCTTATGGCTCATTAGGTAAAGGAAGTAATATGGTATCCTTCCAACCACGGCAAAGGTTCACCTTGGCCTTAGGGCTTATCAAGGGTCCAATTCAGCGTGCATGTCCACCTCACGGTTGACCTTGGCTCTAAGGCTTGTCAGGGGTTTACCTTAATTCTCTTAATGCCTCAGCCTTCTGATTTAGTAAGGCTTCAGCTCGGGCTAAATGTCCTTCAATGTTGGGGATCCAACTATTTGCTATCTAATTATCTTAAAAGAATCTTGAAGGAGACAAGTTTCACACCTCAGCAAGACGGATCCTGGAGTCCAGATCAGTCTTCTTAAAGATGTTCAGTTCAAAAGAATTGCAGAATAGACTTATCTCAGCCGTTACAAGGGAAACCTGGGTCATATAATATAGGACAGACCCTGGAGTCCAGATCGGTCCTGTGACTCATCAGTCTTAACACTTGGAAGAATCCAAGAAATATCCAACGGAGCAGATCCTGGAGTCTAGATCAGCTCAGTGAAGACTCAGAACAAGAATCGCTGAGATGAAAAATATATTATAGGATAGACCCTTGAGTCCAGATCGGTCCTATGAGAGTAAGTGACTTATTCGTCAACACTTGGAAGAATCCAAGGAATGTTCGGCAGAGCAGATCCTGGAGTCCAGATTAGCTCTATGAAAGTTCAGTTTAGAAAGTGCTGAATAGAACTATCTCGACCGCTACATGGGAAAGCTGAGCCGAAAGATCTTCTCAGCCTAAATACTTTGGCTGAGTTGGATTAAAGACATGATTTATTACTAAGCATTATTCCGATTGAATCTCGGCTAAAGCAATGCAAGGTTCGTTCTTAGCCAATTTTTGGCTCAGCTCGGCAGAATAACAGGTTTATTCCACATTTTAAATCTTGGTAACTTAGTTTATTTTCAGTTAAACTGATTAAGTTTGCAACAAAAAGTTTGGAAAGTAAAAACTTAGCAGAAATTCTGGAATGAAAGAATAGAACAAGGGAAAGCTATAAGTTGCAAAACACTTAGAATTTTTCACTGATGAAAGATTAAGTACAAAATACTGAGGTCTGCTCAGCAACATTACAAAGAAAAGATCCTACGACTATTCTTCATCTTCGCGCAAGTCAGCTCCCTCCAAGAACCACTAGAATTGATCATTAAACTCCTGGTCGACAGTTGAGTTATAAAGGTTGGCCAGTCGAGGATCATCTTTGTTCAACCCTGGATGAATTTCTGAGCAGACATCAATGGCCTTTGTTTGGCCGACCTCCATGGCTGAACTCTGTAGCAGAATCATATTTTCTTCAAACAGTTGGATCTCCTGAAATCAGCAACTGCTTTGACCTCAGCCTCGACTAATTGTTGACGCAGTTGATCTAGGTGCTCTTCAAAAGTGTTTCTCCTCTGCACAGCTCAGCTTTGTCTTTCTTTAAGGCCTCAATCTCAGTCAGAGATTGGGTGGAAGCCAACTCCAGGTCGACCACTTTGTGTTCCAACTCAGCCACCTTTGAGTTGGAAGTGGCCAACCTCATCTCAGCATCTTCGGCCTTTTATTGGAATGTGGAGACCTCGGCCTGCAGAGTGTTGATCTGCTGAGTCAGTCCGGCTTTCTGCTGATTGGCTTCATCAAGCTCCTTGGACTTAACTTGGAGATATTCATAGAATCTTTCTCCTCGAGCCAAGGCCTCCAACTCCTGAGCTCGGACCTGCCAGGTTAACGAAATGAGAAAAAGACAAGTGTTAAACTAACTGAACACTTAGAAAAAGTTTCATGTACTTACCAGAGCGATGTTGGAATGGAGGACTTCCTTTAGATTCTCTCAGGGGCTGCTTCGCACTTCTGCTGATCAAGGGACAGAACAACCACTTTGTTCAGCTTTTTGGCTATAGTTGGGTCCACAGCCGAATCACCCTCTGAAAACCCAATAAGAATTGGGTCATGCGACTCAGCTGGCTGAGGCAGGACTTCCTCAGCTAGCTTAGTTGAAGCCATTTCCAGGGGCTGAGACGGTCCCGCATCTCGGCCACTGGATCCTCGCCCCTTTGCTTTTTCCTTGGGCGAAGGCTCGAGCCTTCCCCACCTCTGCCATCTCTTTAAATTCAGCTGAGGACTGAGGTTTGTTGAGAAAAAGGGGTTTGAGTGATTTTCAAATACATGATTTAAATGTGCACAAAAACGAACATAAGATAAAACGTGCATGATATATAAACGTGTGCATGTACGCATGATATCTTGCCATCACTTAGCTTATATATTATGTTGCCGTACTAACGAGCCATGAAGCGTTAAAGCTTACGTCATATGGCAAACATTTGTTGTGTTTATGCTATTTTCAGGTGCCACCATAAATGAACTAAACTAGTTCATTAAGTGAAGTACTTAGTTTAATAAACTAAGTAGTTCATTAAAGGAAGCCACATTTGGAAAAGGCACAAAGACAACAGAGCTAAGGAAGGAAAGATATCTCCTCCTCACATCCTTAATTACACACGCATATATACATATATATTACATATATTTTCTGAATTTTTGAAAAAGGCACATACACATGTATTCCAACGTACTACCGACACGTTATATATTTTACGTACGTATGTTAATGTCACACCACTACACTTAACTCATGTTTATGAGTATATTCAGGTCCTATATCATATGATATAAGATATGGTGATGACAAATTAAATACGACACGATAAAAGGTTCTAAACCGAAATTTGTCGTATCGGGCAAATACCGAAACTTCACCAACGTGTCACGTACTTGCCATAAATAAATGGCCAGCCCATATACATCAAAATATGGTATAAATTTCGTGCTATACATGACACATTCAGCCAAAAATACTTTCCATGTTGGCACACACAAATTACTCCACATTAAGGCCAAAATGTGAAGATTCCAAGTTTAATTTTGTCACATGCTAATGGTACCACTTTAAACCAGCCAAGTGCTGAGATTTAAAGTATATATTATATATATATTATGTATAACATAATATATATAACATGTGCAAAAGTTGGAATTTAAATTAGAGAAAAATCGGGTAATCGATAAATATCGAAAATTCGGTTTTCTAAGCACATAATATGGAACGTTTTTCTTGTACATCATGTGACACGTATCTAGACACTTTTTACATATAATATACATCTTAAAGTGTTCTAGAAAATTAAATTAAGGGCTGATTGGAATATTACATGTGTGTATTATTAAATGTGCACTATTTTACAAAGTTAGCAAAAATAAATTTCAGCACATGTACAAACACACTCAAACGTTACTACAGCTGATTTGGAGCATATGTGGAGCCTTGTTGGCATGTTGATTGGTCAAGGATCAATCATACAATGTTGATGAATCAAAGAGAGAAGCTACAAAAGGTAAGTATTCAACATATACCTCTCTTATGTCACATGCTGAAAATTTCAGCATACTACACACATGTGGCCGATTTCTTCATGGTTAATGTAACATATTTTGTCAATTTTTTATTAAAGGATTAATTGAAGATGTTATGGAAATAATTTGAATATTATGTAAGGTAATAAAGTGTGATATTCTACATATCACACATGCTGAAAATTTTCAGCATGTGTGAAGTGATGGTGGACGAATTCTAAGGCTATTGTGTGTCCAAATTCATTTCTCAATTGATAGCAAGACTTACCATGTATTGTTGATTCATTTTAATGAGAAAAATCAAAGTAAATTGGAGATTATCTTGAATAAAAATGGATGTTGCACATGCTGAAAAATTCAGCATGGCAAGGAGTATAATGGCCGATTTTCTTGGGTAGAAAAGGAGGGATTTTATTGTCTTGCAATTTATGATGAAATTTGTGACTTATGGTATGATTTTATGATTGATATTGGCACATGTTTAAAGTGATTATTTCAGATTTTCCAAGTCATCAAATGATGACAACATTGAGCCAATAAAGAGGTGCCAAGTAAGCAAAGACTAAATGATGGTCCAATGGAATGATGCCAAGTAAGCAAAGCATTGTCACCATGATGTCTTACACTCTCTCAAGCACTTAAAAGGAAATTTTCAAGAGGGGGAGAAGGGCTATAGGGACGGCTGCAAGTCTATAAGGAAGGAAGAGAAGAGCAAACAAAAGCAACACCAAGAATTGCATTCTAAAGTGATCAAATTGCCAAGCTTCTTTTCTCCTACACTTTCTTTCTCTCTTTTCTTGTAAAAAGCCTATTGTACTTTGCATCTTTCAATCTTGAATAGGCTTCATATAAACCACCATTCATTCATCTTTGTAAAAGATTGATCAAGGTGTGATCAATCTTCATTCTAGCGAGGTGGTGGTGTTCGTGTGAATTGTACTCGTCATACAAGGTTTGTAAAGGGTTGGAGTTAGGTGTAACTCAATCAACCCTGCGGTAAGGTGTACTGCGTGTGTGTCATTAGTGTTAACCAAGGAAGGTGTTCCTTGAAGACTGGAGTAGGTTGTTGATAACCGAACCAGTATAAAATTCTTGGTGTCATTTACTTTCAGCACTGATTTTCTGTTTCAGCACTGTTTACTTTTTTTAATCACGTTCGTAAAAATAGTAAACGAATTTCAAAAATTACGAAACTTTCAGAAAACATAGTCACACGTTCTAGGGTTCTTTTGGATCAAGTTTCAACCCTTTTGGACAAGTATAAGTCATTCAAACGTCCAAAGTTCTGAGACTAGTGCAGTCTGATTTTCAGGCTTGCAAAGGTTGAGACTTTGATCGTATTTGACTAACTTCCCAAAAGAATTTTTCAAAACTGTTTCAACCCATTTAAATATAACATATAAGGGGTTAGTGGTTAAATTTTCAAAGCATTTGGAGTTGTGTACAAATTGGAATAAATTTTTTTAAATCAGTGTATCGGTTCTGGAAGATTTGCGCAATCTGACCACCAACGAATTTTCAAGGGGTTAGAGGTTGAATTTTAATCTGAACTTTTTAGGAGATACTTATAACATCTGAGTCTAAGTTCTCTCCAAATTTCAGTATTTTTGAAGACCTGAAACCTAGTTTTCAAAACGTTTTAAAACTGGTCCTGAAAACAGAAACTGTTTTCAGAACTTGAATTGTTCAAGTTTAAAGAAATTTTAAAAACCACATTTTCCGCACCCACTATTCAACCCCCCCTTCTAGTGGTGCCTTGCAGATCCTACAATTGGTATCAGAGCGCAGGAACACTCACAACAAAAGGATCCAACGATCTTAGTGAGATGGCAACCACTAGCGACAAAACCGAGCAAGAAGGTATGTCAGGCCAAATGCCTCCACTATTTGAAAATGAGGTAAATTCTGATTCTGACTCGGATTCTGAACTATCTTATGATGATTTATATGTTGAATATCTTGAATTACATAAGTTTGCTAGAACTCTTGCAAAACAAAAGAAGCGATTAATTGAAGACAAGAAGATGTTAGAATCTTCTAACGATAATCTTATCGCTCAATTAAATGATTCTAAAGAAGAGTCATCATGCATCATCAATGCATTAAAGACAGAGATTTCATCATTGACCATGCAAAATAATGAAATGAAATCCGAGATTTCAAGTTTGAAATCAAGGAATACTGATTTAGAGAAAATGATGAAACAATTTGATACGGGATCCAACATGCTAGATCGCATTATTTTATCAAAAAAACATGACAATGATAAAACTGGATTAGGATACAGCGAGACAAACGAAGCATCATCTAAACCATCCAAGTTTGTTTTGTCTAAGAAAGTAGACACATCAAAGGCATACGTAGCGCCTAAAATAAAGCAAAAGCCCCCTCTCCCCACATCTCGTCATATCTCTTCTTCATCTCATACGAAGTATAATTATGTGCCGTATAAATATGAGAAGAAGACTAGTACACCATTTATCTCATCACATCGTGCTTCTTATCATACAAAGAGAAATCACATGCCATATAGAAAGCAACTGATGCATATGCGACATTCATATCATAAAAATGCATCTAGATCACTCCCCGTGCATGCAAACCAAAAACGAAAATCATACTATATGCATGATGGGATTCTTGGCCAAAGGCCAAACGCATTTGCCCCCAACGGATACTATGTTTCATTTTCATCATCTTTCTCACCTTTTGGAAGACCTAGAAAGGTCACCCAAATTTGGGTACCAAAAGGGATATTTTTAAAGGGTTGAATAAATAACACTTACGAATGCACGTATATGAAATGCATGATTTTTTTCTTCATCTTTACAGGCATCTTTTGATTTGCTTTCCAAAATAAAGGGGGAGAGAAAGCATGATTTAAGGGGGAGAGAGATACTAAATTTAAGGGGGAGAGAGATACTAATTGCATAAATTAAGGGGGAGCGACTCGGAATTTAAAATTCAAGTTTTGATTTTATGCATGATTGAAGGGGGAGCGATAGGATTTAAAACATGTGCATAAGTTATTTTGAAAATCATCAAAAGGGGGAGATTGTTGAGAAAAAGGGGTTTGAGTGATTTTCAAATACATGATTTAAATGTGCACAAAAACGAACATAAGATAAAACGTGCATGATATATAAACGTGTACATGTACGCATGATATCTTGCCATCACTTAGCTTATATATTATGTTGCCGTACTAACGAGCCATGAAGCGTTAAAGATTACGTCATATGGCAAACATTTGTTGTGTTTATGCTATTTTCAGGTGCCACCATAAATGAACTAAACTAGTTCATTAAGTGAAGTACTTAGTTTAATAAACTAAGTAGTTCATTAAAGGAAGCCACATTTGGAAAAGGCACAAAGGCAACAGAGCTAAGGAAGGAAAGATATCTCCTCCTCACATCCTTAATTACACACGCATATATACATATATATTACATATATTTTCTGACTTTTTGAAAAAGGCACATACACATGTATTCCAACGTACTACCGACACGTTATATATTTTACGTACGTACGTTAATGTCACACCACTATACTTAACTCATGTTTATGAGTATATTCAGGTCCTATATCATATGATATAAGATATGGTGATGACAAATTAAATACGACACGATAAAAGGTTCTAAACCGAAATTTGTCGTATCGGGCGAATACCGAAACTTTGCCAACGTGTCACGTACTTGCCATAAATAAATGGCCAGCCCATATACATCAAAATATGGTATAAATTTCGTGCTATACATGACACATTCAGCCAAAAATACTTTCCATGTTAGCACACACAAATTACTCCACATTAAGGCCAAAATGTGAAGATTCCAAGTTTAATTTTGTCACATGCTAATGGTACCACTTTAAACCAGCCAAGTGCTGAGATTTAAAGTATATATTATATATATTATGTATAACATAATATATATAACATGTGCAAAAGTTGGAATTTAAATTAGAGAAAAATCGGGTAATCGATAAATATCGAAAATTCGGTTTTCTAAGCACATAACATGGAACGTTTTTCTTGTACATCATGTGACACGTATCTAGACACTTTTTACATATAATATACATCTTAAAGTGTTCTAGAAAATTAAATTAAGGGCTGATTGGAATATTACATGTGTGTATTATTAAATGTGCACTATTTTACAAAGTTAGCAAAAATAAATTTCAGCACATGTACAAACACACTCAAACGTTACTACAGCTGATTTGGAGCATATGTGGAGCCTTGTTGGCATGTTGATTGGTCAAGGATCAATCATACAATGTTGATGAATCAAAGAGAGAAGCTACAAAAGGTAAATATTCAACATATACCTCTCTTATGTCACATGCTGAAAATTTCAGCATACTACACACATGTGGCCGATTTCTTCATGGTTAATGTAACATATTTTGTCAATTTTTTATTAAAGGATTAATTGAAGATGTTATGGAAATAATTTGAATATTATGTAAGGTAATAAAGTGTGATATTCTACATATCACACATGCTAAAAATTTTCAGCATGTGTGAAGTGATGGTGGACGAATTCTAAGGCTATTGTGTGTCCAAATTCATTTCTCAATTGATAGCAAGACTTACCATGTATTGTTGATTCATTTTAATGAGAAAAATCAAAGTAAATTGGAGATTATCTTGAATAAAAATGGATGTTGCACATGCTGAAAAATTCAGCATGGCAAGGAGTATAATGGCCGATTTTCTTGGGTAGAAAAGGAGGGATTTTATTGTCTTGCAATTTATGATGAAATTTGTGACTTATGGTATGATTTTATGATTGATATTGGCACATGTTTAAAGTGATTATTTCAGATTTTCCAAGTCATCAAATGATGACAACATTGAGCCAATAAAGAGGTGCCAAGTAAGCAAAGACTAAATGATGGTCCAATGGAATGATGCCAAGTAAGCAAAGCATTGTCACCATGATGTCTTACACTCTCTCAAGCACTTAAAAGGAAATTTTCAAGAGGGGGAGAAGGGCTATAGGGACGGCTGCAAGTCTATAAGGAAGGAAGAGAAGAGCAAACAAAAGCAACACCAAGAATTGCATTCTAAAGTGATCAAATTGCCAAGCTTCTTTTCTCCTACACTTTCTTTCTCTCTTTTCTTGTAAAAAGCCTATTGTACTTTGCATCTTTCAATATTGAATAGGCTTCATATAAACCACCATTCATTCATCTTTGTAAAAGATTGATCAAGGTGTGATCAATCTTCATTCTAGCGAGGTGGTGGTGTTCGTGTGAATTGTACTCGTCATACAAGGTTTGTAAAGGGTTGGAGTTATGTGTAACTCTATCAACCCTGCGGTAAGGTGTACTGCGTGTGTGTGATTAGTGTGAACCAAGGAAGGTGTTCCTTGAAGACTGGAGTATGTTGTTGATAACCGAACCAGTATAAAATTCTTGGTGTCATTTACTTTCCGCACTGATTTTCTGTTTCAGCACTGTTTACTGTTTTTAATCACGTTCGTAAAAATAGTAAACGAATTTCAAAAATTACGAAACTTTCAGAAAACATAGTCGCACATTCTAGGGTTCTTTTGGCTCAAGTTTCAACCCTTTTGGACAAGTATAAGTCATTCAAACGTCCAAAGTTCTGAGACTAGTGCAGTCTGATTTTTAGGCTTGCAAAGGTTGAGACTTTGATCGTATTTGACTAACTTCCCAAAAGAATTTTTCAAAACTGTTTCAACCCATTTAAATATAACATATAAGGGGTTAGTGGTTAAATTTTAAAAGCATTTGGAGTTGTATACAAATTGGAATAAATTTTTTAAATCAGTGTATCGGTTCTGGCAGATTTGTGCAATCTGACCACCAACGAATTTTCAAGGGGTTAGAGGTTGAATTTTAATCTGAAATTTTTAGGAGATACTTATATCATCTGAGTCTAAGTTCTCTCCAAATTTCAGAATTTTTGAAGACCTGAAACCTAGTTTTCAAAACGTTTTAAAACTGGTCCTAAAAACAGAAACTGTTTTCAGAACTTGAATTGTTCAAGTTTAAAGAAATTTTAAAAACCACATTTTCCGCACCCACTATTCAACCCCTCCCCCCCTTCTAGTGGTGCCTTGAAGATCCTACAAGGTTGGGGTTGGGCCTCGGGCTCATCATCTTGAATCTCTATTGGCAGAGATGCAAGAAACATTAAATGAGTCAGAACCAAATCACAACCAAGTGAAAGACTTAGGTTGAAAAAATTTTAGTTACCTGGTTATGGTTCTTCATGCATGGGCTCGACAGTAGAAGGAACCAGGGGCAGTGCTGGAGCAGAGGTCTCCCCAACAGGGGTAAGAACAGCAATTCCTCTGGCTTTACAAGCTCTTTTCCTGGCTGCCGCCTCGGCCATTCTGCTAGCGTGGGAAGTGTTGCCAGAAGCCAATGAGCCTGCATCAAGGATGAAACAGTTAGCTACTGAAAGTAAGGAAAATACTAAAGGAAAAGTGCATCAAGACCGACCCCTGACAATTATCAAGTTGTCGGGAGAAAGGGGCGGATAGTTTTGACCCACAGCCAAATGGCTCAGGTCAGCCGCCATCACAATGTCATAATCCACCCTTTGCCAGTCAATGACGATTGGTAGACTCCGAAGTCTGGCTGCTTCATTACATTAATCTGGGCCCGGCTTCAGGTTGTCTGGCCGGCCTGACTTCCAGATGTTTCCCTTCGGCAGCTCAGCCCTCTTGACATAAAAGAATTTACCTTTCCAATTTTTGGTAAATGTAGGAATATTAACAACGAAGGGAAAATCACTTTTAGAGACTCGCTTGCTGAAATAATACCAGCTATGCGAAGACCGACAAGCAAAAAGGGCTCTAAAAACATGTGTGTTAAAAGGAGACTCGGCTACTCTAAGAAAGAGGATATAACAAAGGATAAGTTTCAGACCATTAGGTTGGATCTAAGGAATTCTAAGACCGTAAGCACGAAGAATACAAACTAAGGGTTCAGGAATGGGAAGGCTAAACCCCGTCTTAAAGTAGTCCTCGTAGAATGCTTCATAAACCTTTGGAGGATCGTAAGAAGTTTGACCAGGAAGAGGCAGAAACGGTCTGAACCGATCCCGGTCAATTCTGTAGGTTTTACAGATTCGATTCAGATCGGTCTCGGACAATGAACAAAAAGATTCTTGAACCAAACGAGAAGGTAGACTTCTTTCAAGGACCCCCATAAAATGGGATGGAGCCCTCCGCAGAATGGAGGGATTTACAGATGCCGGAGCAAGGGCAGTCCCTGCTTGCTCCGGCGAGGAGTCAACCACTGTGACGGCTCTGCTGGACTGAGCAGTGTCACCAGTGGTTCTGCGAAGACTACTCATCGGAAGGTCATCAGCAGAGACCGTCCTACCAGACGGGGATGAAGATCTAGAATTCCCTCCACCACCAGCGGTGTAAGAAGCGAACTTAGAGAAATTCTAGGAATCATGAGAAGGAGAAGCAGACATGATGAAAAGTGAAAAGAAGAAGACTTACAAAGAAAATAAACTGAAAAAAGGGGAGGAAAAAGGCCTGAGAAGATGGAGAAGACCGGAGAAAGTTGAGATTTCCGGAGGAATAATGCCGGAGAAGAAGAGTACGAGAGAGCACAATGCAGAAAGCAGAAGAAAAGAATTGTAAATCTGAAGAATCTATTTATAGGCCTTCATCTCGACAGCCCAAGGGTCACCTCGATGTTTTCGCTCTCGATCTCGATAACCGCCAAAAATGAAAAGGTGCGTAACTGATGCCTCGTACTCTGTGCAGACAGTAAATGCACAAAGCAGCCAATCAGAGGCAGACACATCACACTTGAAAGGACAAATAATTAAAGGCTCTGAATCGATTAGCCTGCCCTTCTTGGTCAGCTCGGCCAAACTAATCTAGGGGCAAATGATGAGCCAAAAAATATTCAGTTAGTCAACAAACGGTCAATGACAAATTAAGGTCTGAGATAACTGCAGTAGCTCGGCAGGATTGCACTTCTGCTCGGCCATCTTATGTCTTTAGCTGAAGCAAGTTTATTAGTACGGTTAAGGCAAATTCAACTATAATCCTTGGTCAGTTCGGCCGCATGCCTGAGTCAGGTCGGCACTTGCCTAACATGACCAAGACTGATGAGATATGAAGTCATCTCGCAAGGACAGTTTTACATATTGCACCTCGGCTCGGCAATGCCTCAGTCAAAGCAGCCTCTTATGGTCAACCTCGGCAAATAAAGGAGTTAATAGTGTGCTTCTGAGGGTATATTCAGCTTGGCCTCGGGTCAACTTTGGCCTCAGCTTCATATCAGCACCGAGTACCAGCCTCGGCCTTGCTCTCATAAACACCATTACTCAAAGTATCTCGGATAAGAACAAAGGAATATATTACTTACGGGCATCATGGACCCACCAAGGCAGTTCTGCAGATTACTTACCAGGTGTCAAGCATGGACTGGTTTAGTACAATGTCATCATAACAAGCCGGCCTACACATCGTAGATTCAGCCACTTGCACAGCCATGGTCTCAGGCCCTTGTCCTATCATACTGCGGCTCTGCAGTAGACTAGACCGCCATCTCAGACACATCACAATCCCATCAATCGGGCTGAGGGACAGACCTCCTCAATCTTGAGTATAAATATCCCTCTTTCCAGACGAGGAGGGGGATCCAACTTTTTGAACAACTTCTGGAGCCTTCTCTTCTGAACTCCATCTCGGCCAATATATCATTAGCCATATACTCAGAGAGATCTTATTACAGGTTTCATCTGAACCTTATTCCAGCATAAATTGCCTACTCAAAACACCCATAACTGACCTAAGTGTCGGAGGGTTTTCCCGGGGCAGCGCCTGGGAACCTCTAACGTTTCTCTTCCTTCACATGTTCCATTGACGGATTTGGACAGAAGATTAACGACACACAACTCCGATTATCTCTGATCCATCCGTTGAGCAATTCTGGCCTCATCAGATGGGTTCTCACATAGGTTTAATACGCGTTATCTTCCCAAAAGGAAGGGCGCCATCCTGTTTTCAGCAAACGTAACATACTAAAAGTGCTGCGTCTTACGAAAAGCTCTTAATTAAATTATTAATAGAATAACATCCCCCTACCCACAGGTCCTAATTCGAATCTCTTTACTCTAGAAAAAAATGCTGTCTCAATTAATTTAGGGCACATGGAAAATGATGATTTCGTGTGCAACCATATTCTGCATTGCTTTAGAAATCAGAACACAAACTGGTCAAGAATTTACACTGCCGCCACAGCAATTTGATTATTTTCCTTACCCAAATCTTTCAGACGGTTGATATTTATTTTCTCAAACTGAACCGCCTCACGTCTGTAAACCGCAAAACAATTAAGCACGTATATAGGAAAATTTCTATTTGTGTTAACTAAATCCCTTCACTAGTATATTAGCACATCATATTTCTCTTATTGTGTCATCTATGTAGGCACATATAGAAGTAGGGTCTCACTGGATCAAACTATCTATCCCTTGAAATGGAGGTATTGTTTGTCTGTTTCCCACCCTTCTAAGACCCTAACGATAGCTTTTGTTGTCGTTGTGATATACTGGATGTGATTGTTGTTGATAATGTACTAAAATTGTTCGTGTGTATCCGAGTTCTATCACAAGATGTACAAAACACATGATAATTGGATCTTCAAAACATAACCAAAATATCTGCTGTATGCTTTGTAGATGAAATATAATCTCTAGTTGTAGAAAAACTTAGATTATTAATTAACCTTAACCACTTAAAATTACAACCTTCTCACAAATATCCAACCGCAAGAATTAAGAACCTTGTCTACCCTTCCCATCTATAAACTAGTCGAAGAAAGTACAACTACCTCGAGGATTTTAATGTCAATATGATCTTCAATCAATGATACTGTTGAAGATATTGAAGTTAAAGGTGTGGATGTCGTGGAAGACTCAAAGGCTATGATCCAGGAAGCTGGGTGAAGATCTTAGTCAATTAGCACGTGTGATCAATAATTCAAGGAGTTAAATGGCACGTGGGTGCTGAGAGGTAGTTAATATGATGAGGAAATACAGTGAACCCGATAAATCCGCAGGGTGTGCGTCAGAGGAACGAAGCAGCGCAAGAAAGAAGAAACAGTTTGGCCGCGGGAAGTTTAAAAATAGGGATGAAATGACGATTTTACCCTTTACTTAGCTTAGAGGGAGTAGTTAGTGAAGGGTATTGGTGTAATTTCATATTTATCTTCCTATGTAAATATGCTGCGAACCTGCATTTTATCCAATCGATTCTTTTGACGGTTTCCAACTACAATACAAAGTTTTCATCCTCTTGTGCTCTCTCTTCTTTCTAATTCAGCTTTTGTTTCGTTTTCATTCGATATTATTTGGTTTCTTGTTGATTTGTTGATTGTATCCTCGTTAATTAATTGAATTTTCAAATGGTATCAGAGCGATTGTAAATGAATTTTGATACATTCATGACTAACAATAACGATTTGCCTTCTTTCTCGAATCAGAGTTCCATGGCTTTTGATCCGTCTGAGGATCCATACTATATACACCCTAGTGACAGTCCTTATATGATTCTAGTTCAACCATTGATGGATGGCAACAATTACCACAGATGGAGTAGATCCGTTAAAAGAGTATTAGAGTCCAAGAACAAACTTGGATTCGTGGATGGCACATTTGTTAGACCTGCAGAAGGAGGGAGAAGATACAATGCGTGGATCAAAGGCAACAACACTGTGGCTTCATGGTTAGTAAATTCACTAATTCCTAGTATCTCTCAAAGTGTGGTTTGGCTGGACAATGCCGTAGATATTTGGAACGATTTAAAATTCAGATATGGAAATGTTGACTCGTTTAGATTATCTGATTTGCAAGAGGAATTTTATAGAATTAAGCAAGAAAACGCAAGTGTCACTAAATATTATACTCGGCTGAAAGGTATTTGGGAAGAATTGTCTCTGTTGAAATCTACCCCAATATGTACTTGTAAAAGATGTGCGTGTAATATTGGCAGTTCAATCAACAAGTTTATTGAAGATGATTGTGTGATCAAATTTCTTAAAGGCCTTAATGGTGATTTTGAGGCTGTGAAATCTCAAGTTCTTTTAACAAATCCCATGCCAGATTTCAAAACTGTATTTGCAATGGCTGTAAAATTTGAAAGAAAATTGCAATACTCCAGTAATCAGAATCATTTTGTAAATAATCCCTCAATTGTTATGAATGTTAATGGAGTGCCTAGCTTAATACATATGTTGGAAAACCGTCTACAATGGTTAATGGTGGGTCAGGTATGAATAAGATGGTGGGTAGAGGTTTCAAACCGAGATTTGGGCAAAATGGTGCTAAGGTGCCATTCTGCACTAATTGCAAGATGAATGGCCACACACTGGATAGATGCTATAAGAAGCACGGGTACCCACCTGGTTTCAAACCAAAGCCACATGCAAACTTTGTAAGTCTTGATGAGAGCAACCAGCCTCATGAAGGACCTATGACTCAGAAGGATTTCGATTCATATGAATGCTATGAAACTGATGGAAGTGAACAATGTTCAGACATGTCACAATCAGGACATAGTTTGACTCAAGAACAGTATGTGCAGCTCATGAGCTTGTTGCAGGAGCATAGTGACAGGAATGGGAGGAAAGAGCAAGAACAGGTTAATACTAGTGAGGTCATGCTGTAATGTCAGCTCAGATGGATACTGAATATGGTAAGGAGTCGGGTAACACTATTTCTCAAAACTTAAACATATGGATCTTAGACTCTAGGACTAGTGATCATATTTTCTCTTGCCTTCATATTTTTGAAACCTATCATTCTATTAAAACCTTATCTGTCCAACTCCTTGATAAGTCCCTTGCATCAATCACCCATATTGGCACAGTCAGAATAAATGATGATCTGTTGCTAACTGGTGTTTTTCATGTGCCTTCATTTGAATTTGATATGCTATACTGAGTAAACTGACTCAAGATAACACATTTCAAGTTACTTTCCATTCAAATAAATGCTTGATTGAGTATCTCATGACCAATAGGAGGATTGCTTCAGCTGAGGTGGTTCAAGGCCTATACTACCTTCATGGCCTTCATAAAAGTTCAGAAGCAACTCATATACACTCATCTTTACCATACAAGTCTAACACCCGACATGTTCAACACTTAGATGCTTTTCTATGGCATTCCAGACTTAGACATATGTCAGGTGCAAGAATGAAAGAAATAGAGAAGAATTGTCCTGGTATTGTTGTGTCAGATGTAGTAAGACAATGTGAGATTTCTCCCCTAGCTAAACAAAAGAGATTACCTTTTCCTATTTCCACTTCTGTATCTTCTGCTCCCTTCACTCTTGCACATGTTGACATTTGGGGACCATATAAATGTAGGACTTGTATAGCACCACTAGAAGGAGGGTTGATTAGTGGGTGCGAAAAAATTGTTTTTTAAAACTTTTTGTTATCAATTACCCACTTCTGAAAACAGATTCTGTTTTTAGACCTGGTTTGGGATTAACTAGATGATCAGGTTATAGACCTCTAAAAATCGTACAATTTGGTGAAAAAGTACTTTCAGATATTATGTATATGTCATAAAAATTTCAAATTAAAATTCAGAGTATCATCATCATCATCATCATCCGTACCCAGTATATCCCAACGACAGCAAAAGCTATCATCAGAAAAAATTCAGAGTATAAGTTCTTGAAAAAATGTTTTTACTGAGATTGTGTAAATTTGCTAGAAAATGTTTATCAAAATGAAAAATTTATTCCTATTAATTTACAACTCTAAATGATCTAAAAATTTTATGTAATAACCCTTAGGATATTTACCTTAAAGGGTTGAAACAGTTTTTCAAAATTTCTTTGGCAAGTGTGTCAACCACATTGATGTTCTCAACCTTTGCAGATCTGAAAATCAGATTGCACTAGTCTCAGAACTATTAACGTTTGACTGACTTATACTTATCCAAATGAGATGAGACTTGTGCCAAATAAAACATAAAACCTTTGGCTATGTTTCTGAAAAGTTTGGTGATTTTTGAAAAACTTTTGCTATTTCTACTGTTGAAATGAAAACGATGTAGAAAACAGAAACTGAAAGTAAAAGTGCTGAAAAGTAAGAACACTGAGAATTTTATACTGGTTCGGTTGAAACAACCTACTCCAGTCTTCGAGAACACCTTCCTTGTTTTTCAATAAACACAAAATCACCTTAACACAAGGGTGACTGGAGTTAAACACCAACTCCACCCTTTAACAGTCAAACAATCAAACAAACCAATCACGAACACCACCACCGATCGAATGAAGGCTTGATCACACCTTCATCAATCTTTTGCAAGAAATGAACGTATGTGGGTGATATAATCAAAGCCTATATAATACATAGAATATAAAAATGATAGTCTTGAGGCTAAGAGAAAGATTATAAAATGAAAGAAGAAGAGAGTAGTCTTGCTTTTTGGACTTGTAAGAATATCAACTTTTCTTAGCCTTGTCTTGCACCATCTTGCTCCTTTTTATAACATGTTAGCCGCCCCCTATGGTTGATTTTCTTCCTTGAGAATTGTCTTGAATACCTTTGGAAGATTCCTTTTTATAGATAGTGACACAACCTTGTTTACTTGTCGCAACACGATTGGACAAATCACTTGTCTTCGCCTAGTTGTCACTTCTTGATAGGCTATTGCTTATCCACCTTTGGCACTCCATAAATGAGCTGGAATTTCTTCAATAAAAATCTGAAACATGTACTCAAAAACAATGTAATTAACTTCCAAATAATCATGATTCAATCTCCTTAAACTTGGGAATAAAATTGAAGACAAAAAACACCAAAATTCGGCCATAACAAACAACATGTGCTGAAATTTCAGCATGTGCTGTATTTTGAATTGTTTCCTTGTGTGTTGCCCTCTTCAATGTCACCAATCATGTGTGGCTTATTCTCCACCAATTAAAGTTCCAAATAAGCTCCACCTAGGCTCCAAAAAAGTTGAAAATAGCGTGTGATATAGGATGCACATGTGCTAAATTCTTTTTATGTCAGCTTTGTCAAATAATGCATAATATTCACACATATATGGTAAATTGTAATCAGCCTTAATTTGAATTTTCTAGAACACTTTAACATGTATTGAATGTGTAAAAAATGTTTAGATACATGTTACATCAATGTCACAAACGTTCCATGTGTGTAGGTTTGTAGATTACCGAATTTTCGACTTTCGTCGATTATGCGATTTTTCTCCGATTAATTTCAAAATTCCTACACATGTAATATATATTATGTCACACATAATATACATAAAATGAGTTGTATATTCAGCTCCAATAGCTGAGTATAAATGCCCCATGTGCCAAAATATGCTTGAGTTTGAATTCTCCACAAATCTAGGCTAAATTGTGGGTGATTTGTGTGTGCAAACATGGTATGGCCTTGTGTCTAAATGCAACATGTGAGCCACGAAATTTTTAGCTATTTTTGAAGTATATGGGCTGACCATCTTTATATGGAAAGTACGTGACATGTGGGTGAAGTTTCAGTAGTCACCCGATATGACAATTTTTAGTTTATGACCTTGTAACATGTCGTTTTAATTTTGAAGTCACCATGAGTTATATCATATAATATAAGACATGAATATACTCATAAATATGAGTTTTACATAGTGGTGTGACGTTGACGTACGTTTATAATATATGTGACGTGTTGGTGGTACGTTGGAATATATGTGTATTGTGCATTTTTTTAAAATTATGGATATATATATATTATATATATATATATATATATATGGCGAGTAGAAGGAATGGGGAGGAGACTTTCCATTTTCAAATTTGTTGTCATATAGCTTCCACCAAATATGTCTTCATTTAATGAACTAGTTAGTTCATTAACTTAAGTACTCCACTTAATTAACTAGTTTAATTTATTAATTGTGGCACCTGAAAATAGTACAAAGACAACAAATGGTTGACATATAATGTAAGCTTTAACGCTTCATGGCTTGTTAGTATGGCAACAATATATATAAGCATATAAAACATGTTTATCACATAAACGTGTCAAGTAATAATTTATTCATGCATTTCGTTAACACGTAGTATTTAAACCATGCAATTGTAAACCACTCAAACCCTTTTTCTTAACAATAAATACCCGAAAATGTATAAACAACAATATTTCCTTACTGTTGTGGATGATTTTTCTGGATTTTGTTGGGTTTATTTGATGAGATCTAAGGCAGAAACAAGAACTGTTGTTCAAAGCTTCTGTCAATATGCTGACAGTTTGATGTCAAAAGTGATCCAAATTGATAATGGACAGGAGTTCAATAAGCCAAATTTCTTTGCTTCACATGGCATAATCCACCAGACTAGTTGTGTGTATACTCTTCAACAAAATGGTATTGTTGAGAGAAAGCATCAACATATCCTCATGGTAGCAAGGGCATTAAGATTTGAGTCTAATCTACCTTCACCCTACTGGGATTTTTCCTTACAGCATTCTGTATTCATTATAAACATCACTCCATCGCCTGTCTTATATCAGAAAACTCCACATGAACTACTATACAAGACCTTACCCTCATATTCTAATCTTAATGTATTTGGTTGTCTAGTTTATGGAACCAATACTCAGCCTCACAAGGACAAGTTTGCACCAAGGGCCAGAAGAAGCCTGTTCCTGGGTTTTTCACATACCACAAAAGGGTACATTCTGCAAGACCTTGGTACCAAGGACATATGCATATCAAGAGATGTAACCTTCCATGAAAATGTCTTTCCTTTTTGTTCACAAAATTCATCTTCAGCTCCAGCCTCAAATGATCTTCCACTCCATTATCAAACCACTGTACTTCCTTCAGAATGCTTTCTTCCTAGTATAGTAGCTCAGTCTCCTCAAACATATACTCCACTGCATTCAGCGTCTCCATCATCTCAGGGGCATGAGTTGACAGCCTCTCCACCCATTCCTCATTCTTCTTCACCCATTCACTCATCTAACTCACCTGACCATTACCTTGTTGAGGTTCACACAGACTCACCTTCTCCACCTATACTCCCTGGTACTCTATATGTAAATCTGCCTATTAATGACAGAAATACACATGATCCAACAACACCATTAACCTCACATACTCCTACGTGTCCTCAAAGAGTTAAACAACCACCTCTATATCTGCAAGATTATCATTGCAATCAAGTGATAACATCTCCTACCCACACGTCTCCTCACTCAATTCGTATCTTCATTTCATATGCATCATTGGCTCCTAAGTATAAGGCATATGCATTAAGTATTGATAGATATGTAGAACATAACACTTATGCAGAGGCATCTAGCTCACCTAACTGGCAGGAGGCTATGGCCAATGAGTAGGGAGCCTTCGAAGCAAATTAGACTTGGGAGTTGATGCCAATCCCAACAGGCAAGAAGTCTATAAGGTGCAAATGAGTTTATAAAGTCAAATTCAAACCACATGGCTCAATTGATAGATACAAAGCCAAGTTAGTTGCCAAGGGATACACACAGCAATATGGAATTGACTATCAAGATATCTTTTCACCAGTTGCTAAGATGACCACAGTTAGTGTCTTGTTGTCTGTAGCTGCTAGGCATAATTGGTCTATCCATCAATTGGATGTGAATAATGCATTTTTGCATGGGGATCTTTATGAGGAGATATACATGACACCTCCTCCTGGTATTGTAGTTCCTAGGCCTGGATTAATGTGCAGATTGAGGAAATCCTTGTAGGCCAGCAGAGAATGGAATGCTATCCTTGCTGCCTTCTTAACAGCTCAAGGATTCCATCAGTCCAAGTGTGATTATACACTATTTACAAAGACAGTTGGGTCTGCTTTACTAATTTTGCTTGTGTACGTGGATGATATCATAGTGACTTACGGCAGTGAGGAGGCAATCATTCAAATCAAGAAGACACTGCACTCTGAATTCTAGATTATGGATTTGGGTAGCTTGAAATAATTTCTGGGAATTGAAGTGGCCAAGGCAAAGGAAGGCAATATCATTAGTCAAAAGAAGTATACTCATAAGTTACTGAAGCAGGCAGGATTTTTGGATGCTAAGCCAGCAAGGAATCCTATGGAGACACACACATCTTTGACCCACAACGATTAAGCCCTTTTGGGTGATGCTTTATTGAACATGAGATTAATAGGAAAGCTTATTTACTTGACTATTAGCAGGCCAGACATTGCATTTGCTGTGCAACAGCTCAGTTAGTTCTTGACTGTCCAACTGAATGCCACCTTAGAGCTGCACACACGGTCCTCAGATACATAAAAAAATAGTTGTACATGGATTTTTATTCCCAATAACTGAAGACTTGAGGATAAGGGCCTTTGTAGATGCAAATTAGGGAGGGTGCTATGGGACTAGGAGATCAGTGACTGGTTATTGCGTGTTTTTTTGGTGATTCTCTTGTATCTTGGAAAGCCAAGAAGCAAACTACTTTCAGCTGAAGCTGAGTATAGGGCAATGACCATGGTGACATGTGAAGTTCAGTGGTTACTTTACTTGGTAAGTGATCTTGGCTTGACTAGTATCACACCAGTTGAATTGTTATGTGATTGTAAAAGTCCTTTCATTTTGCTGAGAACCCTTTGTTTCATGAAAAAAGCAAACATATAGAGATAGATTGCCATGTTGTGAGGGAAAATGTGCAAGGAGGAATACTGAAGTCAATGCCTGTTAAGACAGAGATGCAACTAGCAGATATCTTCACCAAGGCCGTTGATGCAAGAAGGTTAGGTGAAATTACGTCTTTACTTGGTTTAAAGAATATCTACAAGCACAGCTTGAGGGGGGTGTTGAAGATATTCAAGTTAAAGGTGTGGATGGCGTGGACGACTCAAAGGCTATGATCCAGGCAGCTAGGTGAAGATCTTGGTCAATTAGCACGTGTGATCAATAATTCAAGGAGTTAAATGGGACGTGGGTGCAGAGGGGCAGTTAGTATGATGAGGAAATGCAGTGAACCCGATAAATCTTGAGGGTGTGCGTCAGAGGAATGAAGCAGCATAAGGAAGAAGAAAGAGTTTGGCCACGGAAAGTTTAAAAATGGGGATGAAATGACGATTTTACCCTTTACTTAGTCTTAGAAGGAGTAGTTAGTTAAGGGTATTGGTGTAATTTCATATCCATCTTCCTATGTAAATATGCCGCGTTCCTGCAGCTGAACCAATCGATTCTTTTGCCGGTTTCCAACTGCAATACAAAGTTCTTCCTCTTGTGCTCTCATTCTCTTCTTTCCAATTCAGCTTTCGTTTCGTTTTCATTCGATATTATTTGGTTTCTTGTTGATTTGTTGGTTGTATCCTCATTTATTGATTGACTTTTCACAGATACTACAAACGACTAACTCGAAAAGAGGGGAATTCGAAACTAGTTGAAGGAAGTACATTTACCTCGAGGATTTTAACGCCAATACGATCTTCAATCAACAATGCTACCAACATAGCCTAACGTGAACCCGACAAAGCAGAAACCATAGAAGGCCTCCTATATCTCTCTCTCCATTAAACCAAAAACATTGAAGGCATTCTATATCTATTTCTACACACCCAGAAGACAAGCACAAGATTGATTTCACAACTGTCTAGCAAATGAGCATGATCATATTAAAAGTAAGTCACTAATTGATTTTCCAGTCTCATTACCTAATTACTAGAAATTCTGTAGGAGGCAGACAACATGATTAATCAAGTTCCGCAAGATATATATCTCACGCTAGTGGAAAAACAGAAAAATAAACCGAGAAAAAGAAAAAAGAAAAGAAAAATCACATCATGAGATCACTTAAGTGCTACAACAACACATACTCTACGTATCATAACAACAGCAAAATCTATCGCTAGGGTATGAGGAGGATGAGAGACAGACAAACAATACATCCATTTCAAAGGATAGCGAGTTTGCTTCCAGCGAGACCCCAGCTCTATATGGCCCTAATCTAGGATAACTGACCAATGGGTACTATGCACCAATTTATGTCTGTGATGTTAGGTCCCTTAGAACACACTAGAAGGGGGGTTGAATAGTGTGTTTAGTAAGTATGGATAATTTTTCGGATATTTTTCGATGATGAGAACAAATAAATACTTGGGTGTGTTCTTCAAAAGTAATAAACGTGCAGAAGCGTAAAGAACACCGAATATATAGAGGCCCAAGTCAAAGAGTATACTCCTCTACCTTTTTGGTTTTTCACAAGAAGAATTTTGAATAGAGGATTGTTAATTCTTTTGGGAGAAACAACAATCAATGATAAAGATACAAGAAGTGTACCACTAGGCCACACGCCTAGACAAGATCAAGAAATATCAACCCCTTGAAGTCTAGCCTCCAGAGAACTTCCTTGCTCCTCAAAGAATTCTTGTTGGGAGTATGATGCACCACTACACCATCAACTAACCCTCCAAGGTTTGGATTTCTTCAAACAAGAAGCACCCTAGCTTCTTGACCAACAGTCTACACTTAGCTCTTCATAATCTTCACTCAAGAAGAAGACTTTTCTTCTTTACAATCACAGCTCTAACAAATAAAGTAAAATACACAATGATACAACTTTTTTTAGAGCAAAAGCTTGAAAGAAACTTGAGAGATCATAGGTAGAAAGTTGAAGATGAAAAATGATGAAAACTTCTCTTTTAATCAGCTCCTAGCCGTTGACATACTGCAGGAGAGAAAGGGAAGTTTTTGCCTCTTGTGATGACAAGTCCTCTTCAATGGAGATCTTCTTCTTGGATGAAGTCAAGCTTCTTAAAGAAGCTTCTTCTTGAAAGTTCAAAGAGGATAGAGAGCATTCTCCAAAGTGAGAGTGTAACCTGTGATGTTTCATTAAGAAGGAAGGTACAAATGTCAAGTAATCATAAAAAGTGTAGCATAAAACATTTGTAACGTTGAGTCACATGAAGCGCCTGACGTGATTTATGAACAAGACTTCAATGTGACATGAAGCGCCTAATATGTGTTAGAACTGGTGAATAAGAAATACTTGTTCAATGTCACATGAAGCGCCTGTTGTGGGCAACAAAACCCGTTCGAAGTCACATGAAGCGCTTGATCTCAGCCTTCATACTTGTTCGAAGTAATTCTGAGTTTTGTCAAAAGTAGTTTGGTATTCGTGCCCATTTTGGGAGAAAATGGTCATGTTTGACTTTTGTTGCACACATGAAGCGCCTGTTAAGGCGTTCAAAGTGTGCTGTTACACAGCTTCACACATGAGGCACCTTATCTAAGTGCTCAAAGTGTCCTGGTTTCCAAAAACTTTACATGAAGCGCCTTATCTGGGCATTCGAAGTGTTATGTCTTCCAGACACTTCACATGAAGACCCTTATCTAGGCATTCTAAGTGTCAATTGTGTAAATCATCAAAACTTAACATATTCTAATATTCTCTCTCTTTTTGTTGATTTGACAATTTGCATAACTTTTAAGATTTGCTCCCCCTTAACTTATGTTCTCCCTCACATTTTGCCTAGACTATTCTTATATGGAATTAATGAATCAAATATTATGATGTATCTATCGGGAAAAAACAGAAATCATCATCATCAAATTCCAACATAAGCAAAAGAGATCAATTCATTAATATACACATATCACAAAGCACAAACATATAGCTCTAATGTCATCATAAACACATTTTTAAAAAAATCATCATTTTCACTCAAGCGTCTCTCGCTCCGCTAGCACCAGCATTTCCACCACCAGATGTAAAAACCCCAAATCCAAAATCTCCACTGGCCGCAAAGTCAACAAATCCCCTTATTGAGCCGCCAGAACCACTTCCACCAACGCCACTTCCTCTACCGCTAGTTTCTCCACCTAAATCATCAAAATCAGGAGGGAATTGGAACCAAGGTGTGGCTTGCATGAAGGCGGTCTTGACAACTGCCATACGGTATTCATTTCGTGCATGCCGAGCCTCGTGCTCCGCATCGCAAAGCTCCAACCGTTGAACAGTTTTCTCCCGTGACTGAATTCGTGATAGAAATTCAATATCATTGCCACCACCCTCACCATCTTAAGGTCCTTCCTCGACCTCATTCGTAATATCCGGAGTTATAGTGGCCTTCCTTCTCTACGAGTCAATAGCTTGGGTGATGTTAAAATTATCATAGTAATCTTCTTGGCCACCTTTGTCATCTCTCCTTCAGGAATCTCAATGCCTTTGGACTTGATCAGAATTGTTACAACATTCGCAAAAGGTAAGGCCTTAGATCCCTTTCTAAGAGCAGCCATCATCACCTCCACTATGATTCACCCTAAATTCAACTATGTCTCATGCTTTATACAATAAGCGACATAGAAATCTATATTGCTTAGATTTCTAGTCGCCTTACCATTGAGACAGTAGGTCACCACAGCGAATAGAATCCTATTCACTAAAGGCATGTTCTGACTTTTCTTAGTTGGGAAATAATCCAGATTAAGCCTAACGTCCTGCTCATTAACTCCATATTTGTCAATACGGAAAAGTCACTTAGTCCCTCATTCCTCACTCTTAAAGCATCACATATATCTTGCATGGAGAAACTGAGAGGTGTACCTTCTATGACAGTGTGCAAGAAAAACTCTTGTGATTTTGTTTTTGGTGTAACCCACATATTGGCATAGAACATTTGGCTGTAAGTCTTTAAGAAGGATTTCATATCAAATCTGGACCAGAGTGAGGTCCAGCCTTGTTTATCTAAAAGGGCAATAACCTGATTCGCGTTATGGGCTTGAGTGAAATCACTAACTCGAATCAGTTTGAGGGGCACTACAAGCCTATTACTACTCGTCCATTCTTCATACAACATATGCGAATGGAAAGAAAGATGGTTACCTTTTTCTGTGTGAGGTGGGGGATTCTTGACATCCAAATCAAATTTCTTTTTCATCCATGGGAAGTTATCTTTGGTCAGTCCTTCTCGGATGGATGAAAGGTTCTCTGGCTCAGTTACCCCATCAGTCTGTTTTTGTTTGTATCCCCTTGTAAGGGGGCTTGAAGGGCCGGTACCACTTCGTCCTCCTGAATCCATTTTTGATCAGAGAATAAGATTGGTAAGTTGATGGAGAAAGGGATTTTGGATGTTACAAGAAAGAGGGCATTTTCTGCAGAGAGATTGAGAGAGGAGATGGAATTTTTCAGAGAGTTTTAGAGACGACCTAAGAATAGTGGAATGAAATGTGATAAAAGAAAAGATTTTGAGGAAGAAGAGGAAGAGGAAGAAGAAAGGGTAGAGAAACTGTTTGGGAATTGGGAGAACGTGGGAGAGTGGGAATGAATTTGGAGATGTGGGAAGGAAGTGAACGACGTGGGGAATAGAAAAAGGCGGTGGCAGGAGTCAATGTCATTCAATTGGCGCAAAAGATGAAGGATCACTTGGTGTGACAAGGAAGAAATAGGGATTAGGCGCCTTATGTCACTTCGAACGACTGCTTAAAATAGGATAAAGCGCTTGAAGTGACTTTGAATGATTGTTTCAGACACACAAAGCACTTGATTTCACTTTGAACGAGTGACATACTTCAAATTAGACGCTTAATGTGACATTGAATGCCTGAACCTTTTCATATGAAGCGGTTTATGTGAGCTGAGCTTGAAAATTTGAAAATTTTCTTGCTGCAACTCCTGATGGGTCACCTTCAACCCATGTTAAATAACCCTAGCCTACTTTTTATTGATTCAAATATATCACTAGACAAGGGTTTCGTAAAGATGTCTGCTAATTGGTCATGTGTTGGAACAAATTCAACACTGACCAAATCCTTTTGTACACAATCACGGATGAAATGATATCTCACTTCAATGTGCTTGTCTGACTGTGATGAACCGGATTTTGTGCAATATTGATAGCAGAAGTGTTATCACACAAAATAGGCACTTTTGAGAAGTGAATGTTATAATCATTTAACCTATTAGTCATCGACAACAATTGTGTACAACATGAGGCCGCCGACACATATTCGTATTCTGCCGTAGAAAGAGCTACACTATTTTGTTTCTTAGAGAACCAAGAGACAAGACAATCATCGAGAAATTGACAAGTCCCGAATGTGCTCGTCCTATCAACAAGACTCCCTGCATAATCGGAGTCACAATATCCTCTTAAATCAAAACATGCATTTTTAGAATAAAATAATCAAAATTTCAAAGTATGCCTAAGGTATCTGAGAATACATTTTACCGCAACTAGATGCATTTCACTAGGTACACTTTGAAATCTAGCACATAAGCACACTGCATGCAATATATCAGGTCTACTTGCAGTCGAGTAAAGTAGACTTCCTATAATACCATGATACAAGGTTACCTCGATATGCTTTCTTTTCTCATCTTTGTCAAGCTTCATACTTGTGCTTATTGGGGTGTTTACTTGTCTTCTTTCACCAAATTGTACTTTTTGATAAAACCCTTTGTGTATTTGATTTGAGAAATATACACACTTTCTTATGTTTGCTTGATTTAAAGTCCAAGAAAGTAAGTAAGCTCGCCCATCATGCTCATTCCGAATTCACCTTGCATCAAGCTAGCAAATTTCTCACAAAGACAATTGTTAGTAGCACCAAAAATAGTATCATCCACATATACTTGTACAATCAATTGATTTTTTGCTTTGTTCTTTAATATACAAAGTGGTGTCAACTTTACCTCTTGAAAATCCATTAGTTAGAAGAAAAGTACTTAACCTCTCATACCAAGCTCTTGGAGCTTGTTTAAGACCACAAAGAGCCTTTCTGAATTTGAATACATGATGTGGTAAGTCTGACATTCAAATCCAGAAGTTTGTGCAACATACAACTCTTTTTGGATAACACCATTTAAAAAGGTGGATATAACATCCATCTGGTAAAGTTTAAAATATTTATAGCAAGCGTATGCTAATAACATTCTAATGCCTTCAAACCGTGCTACAGGTGCAAAGGTCTCATCAAAATCAATACCTTCTTCTTGACAGTATCCTTGAGCAACTAGTCTAGTTTTATTTCTAGTGATATTTCCTTGATCATCTATATTATTACGGAATACCCGTTTCGTACCAGTAATGGGATGATCAAGGGGTTTGAGAACTAACTCCCAAACATCACTTCTTTCAAATTGGTTTAATTCCTCTTGCATTGCCAAGATCCAAATTTCATCAAGTAGTGCATCTTTAATATTCTTAGGCTCTATGAGAGAAACGAATGCATTCTCTCGATATTGCCTTTGTGTAGTGATATCTCTATTTAAATCACCTATGACCAACTCTTGTGGTTGAGAGCTTTTATGCTTGAATGATCAAGGAAGGTTGGAGACATCTCCTCCAACTTCTTAATGATCACTTTTCGGAAGAGACGAATCATCACAATTTAAATAATTGTCATTTTCCGGAATATGAGATGCATTTTTAACATGTTGTGTATCAACAAGATGAGTGTGATAAGTATTTTCATTTGACTCACTAAGTTCATGAACATTTGGTGGAGGAGTGCCTTCAATGGGCTCTACTCTTAAATCAATGAAGATATTTCCATTGGAAGACTTATCAACAATTTCTTGTTGATGAGCAACCGTTAAAATGTCTTCAAGAATTTCTTCTTGAGGGGTATTAACTTTATTTTCTTCACAATCCTCATTAAGTTTAGATTCGTCATTAAGTGACTCATTAAACTTAACATGGATGGATTCTTTCACCTTTGACTCCTTTTGTTGAAAACAAGAAATGCTTTACTATTTGATGCATAATCTAAAAGATACATTCATCCGCTTTGAGGTCAAGTTTGTCCAAAGTGTCCTTAGTGTTAAGTATGAAACTTGCACCCAAACACTTTAAAATACCTAATATTTGGAACTTTACCATTCTAAAGCTCATAAGGTGTCACATTTAGGTAAGGTCTCAAATACACACGATTGATCACATGACAAGTGGCATTTATCGCTTCGGCCCAAAAATACTTGGGCAAGCTGAATTCATTTAACATTGCCCTACACATTTCTTATAGGGTTCTATTCTTTCGTTCGGCTACACCATTTTAATATGGAGTTCTAGGAGCCGAAAGGTTATGAGTGTATCCTTTGGATTAATAAAACCTTTCAAAATCTCCATCAAAATCACCACCACGATCACTTTGTATGGTTTTAATGGTGTCACTCATGTGATTTTCTAATGGTCTACTCAAATTAATAAATTCACTACATGCATCATTTTTCTTTGCACGAAACATCACCCATGTATAACGAGCATAGCCATCTACTACCACGAAGGTATAATGTTTACCATCCAAACTTTTAGTCCCAACATCCCCATACAAATCCATATGTAGTAATTGTAGGGGTTTGGAGGTAGATATGTTTGTTTTTGGTTTAAAGCTTGTTTTCACAAGCATTGACTTTTGACAAGTGTCACATAAGTCTTGGTTTTCGAAACTCATTTTTGGAAGGTCTCGAACCTTTTTGTTTTCACAAATAAATTTAGAAGTTTTGAAACATACGTGTCCGAGACGTCTATGTCATAGTTGTGTCAAGTCAGCCTTAGCAACTAGGCAAGATATGCTCTATGAAACCAAATCATTGATGCTAAGTTTGTGTATATTTTTGAATCTCAAAGCTTCAAACAAGATAACGTTTCCTTTTTCACAATGCACTTTGTTTTAAAAAAACGTAACCTCATAATTAGCATCACATAATTGACTGACACTTATCAAGTTAAACTTTAGTCCACTAAAATGTAGAACATCGCTAAGAGAGAAGGAATCGTTACCCACAATGCCATATCCTTTGATTTGGCCTTTGCTGCCTCTAAAGTGGACAACTCTTCCATCTTGTATTGTGATTCTATGAAACAATCCTTTGTCTCCCGTCATATGGTTGGAACACTCACTGTCCACGACCCATGAGACCTTCTTGTCCTTGCTTTCTCCATTTAACGCTAGGGCCTACAAAAGAACCATATGGCATTAGTACCCTTTTTATTTTGGGTCTTTGAGGGTTAGTTACCTTTACTACACCCTTTGGTCCCCATACAAGATCTCTATTATTCTTAGCTCTACAAACTCTCTCTACATGTCCTTTCTTATTACAATAAAAACATGTAGGAATGTGTTTGTGGGGATAAGAATGCTTATCATGTTTGTGCAATGGCACATTCCGTGACCCCCGTTTAGGGATGAAATTTCTTGGAATCAAGGAAGAGACATTTTTTACGGATTCAACTAAAGGTTTTGACACCTTTGTTGAATTTGCCTTTCCTTTAGGCATGTGCCTTTGTTTTTTCAAGGAGGTTTTTGACTCCTTGAAGGATGATGCTTGTTCATTTGTTTTTCCCTTCTTAGACGCATACATGACACTAGACTTAATCTTAGGTTTCATGCATGATGTGGATGCGTCTTTTACTAAATTTTATTTGCACTTTCCTTTTGAAAATTTTTCTTTTTCAAAAGGGTTTGATGAGGAATGCTTGATTTTACCAAATCATGCTTCTCCTCTAGTGCTATCACATGCATGGTTAATAAAATGTCATGCTCAAGTTGTAATGCAATGTGATTTTCAAGTGTGTCATTGTATTCGTTTATGCATGCTTTGGAATCCTTTTTGACACGTTTATATTTCATTTCTAACAAATCATTTTCTTACACTAAATTATCCATTTTATCTTGCAATCTACAGGATTTAGTGCATACCTCCATGTCGTCTTCAATGGCCATAAGAGAATAGAACTCCGTGTCAAGATCATCGTTGATGACCCCCGTGAGAGCTAGATTCTTGTTCTCATAGCTGTCGCTCTTGGACCCGGATAAGAGACTTTCACAATGGGCTACTTCTGCTTGTAAAGCCTTCTTCTTTTGGTAGATGGTTTTCGTGTCTTTTGGGTGTGGATCCTTCATCCGACAATCTTTCATGAAGTGACCATATCTCCAACATTTATAGCATTTGTTTTCTTGGTCCTTCACCTTGTCCTTATCCTTCGAGAACTTTTCTTTGATGAACCTTTTGGCTTCATTTTCATTCTTCTTTGCAAATCTTCTAAACCTTCGAACGAGAAGTCCAACTTCGTCGTCCGATTCTTCTGACTCGCATGCTAAGGCCTTTGACGAACTTCTTGTCGGATCATTCTTTTCTTAAGCTTCAAGATGGATCTAATAAGAAATAATATTACCATAAAGCTCATTCAAAGTGATAGTTTCAAGATCCTTTGACTCCTCAATAGCCGTCACTTTTGTATTCCATTCTCTTCCTAAACTATTTTGGAAGCAATGGTTGAGATCCTCTTGGTTTATTTTCTTTCCTACTGTCGTAAGTAGTTGACAAGCTTGGTGAACCGTTGAACAGACTCGTCGATCTTTTCACCTTTGGGGATATTGAAATTGTAGAATTGTTTTATTAGTTGTCTCCTTTTTGCCTTCCGTACTTGTGATGTTCTCTCATGAATCATTTCTAGCTTTGTCTAAGCTTCATGAACAGATTGAACACCTTGTATTTGAGCTCTCTCATTTGGTGATAGAGAGCTATTCAAAATAGCAAGAGCTTTGCTATTTATGGCGAATTGTAACTCCTCTTCCTGTATAGGATCATCAACGTCAAAAGGAATGGTGGAGCCTTCTGACACCTCTCTCAATATAGGATATCCACATGAACGTAGATGAGTTTCCATATTGGATTTCCATAGTGGATAATTTAAAGGGTCAAACATAGGCACCTTGACATGTACACTTGAAATAGAAGGTAGTAGTCACTCATGTCTTCTTCTTCTAGAAGCGTCACCACTTAGAGAACTGACATCTTCAAAACTAAAGGGATCCATACTTCAAAAGATCTAATCTTGCTATTTGAACTCAAACACTCATGATTTTTCTCTGATACCATTGTTAGGTCCCTTAGAACACACCAGAAGAGGGGTTGAATATTGTGTTCACCGAGTATGGATAATTTTTCGGATATTTTTCGATGATAAGAACAAATAAATACTTGGGTGTGTTCTTCAAAAGTAATAAACGTGCAAAAGCGTAAAGAACACCGAATGTATAGAGGTTCAAGTCAAAGACTCTACTCCTCTACCTTCTTGGTTTTTCACAAGAAGGATTTTGAATAGGGGATTGTTGTTTCTTTTGGAGGAAACAACAATCAAAAATAAAGATACAATAAGTGTACCACAAGGCCACACGCCTATACAAGATCAAGAAATACCAAACCTTTGAAGTCTAGCCTCCAAAGAACTTTCTTGCTCCTCAAAGAATTCTTGTTGGGAGTATGATGCACCACTACACCATCAACTAACCCTCCAAGGTTTGGATTTCTTCAAACAAGAAGCATCCTAGCTTCTTGATCAACAGTCTATACTTAGCTCCTCACAATCTTCACTCAAGAAGAAGACTCTTCTTCTTTACAATTACAGCTCTCACAAATAAAGTAAAATACACAATGATACAACTATTTTGAGAGTAATAGCTAGAGAGAAACTTGAGATCTTGTAGGTATAAAGTTGAAGATGAAAAATGATGAAAACTTCTCTTTTGATCAGCTCTTAGCCGTTGACATGCTGCAGGAGAGAAAGGAAAGTTTTTGTCTCTTGTGATGGCAAGTCCTCTTCTATGGAGATCCTCTTCTTGGATGAAGGCAAGCTTCTTGAAGAATCTTCTTCTTGAAAGGTCAAAGAGGAAAGAGAGTATTCTCTAAAGTGAGAGTGTAGCCTGCGATGTTTCACTAAGAGGGAAGGTACAAATGTAAAGTAATCATAAGAAAGTGCAGCATAAAACATTTGTAACGTTGAGTCACATGAAGCGCCTGATGTGATTTACGGACATGCATTCAATGTGACGTGGAGCGCCTAATGTGTGTTAGAATTGGAGTTCAATGTGACATGAAGCGCCTTAAGTGAATAAGGTATACTTGTTCAATGTCACATGAAGCGCCTATTATGTGCAACAAAACATGTTCGAAGTCACATGAAGCGCTTGATCTCAGCCTTCATGCTTGTTCGAAGTACTTCTGAGTTTTGTCAAAAGTAGTTTGGTATTCGTGCACATTTTGGGGGAGAGAAACAGTACATTTGACTTTTGTAGCACACATAAAGCGCCTGTTAAGGCGTTCAAAGTATGCTATTACACATCTTGACACATGAGGCGTCTTATCTAGGCGTTCGAAGTGTCCTGGTTTCCAAACACTTCACATGAAGCGCCTTATCTGGGCGTTAGAAGTGTTTTGGTTTCCAGACACTTCACATGAAGCTCCTTATGTAGGCGCTCTAAGTGTGAATTGTGCAAATCATAAAAACTTAACATATTCTAACATGTGACACCTATCCATCACACTATTGTCCATCCGCTTTTCTAGGAAGGTTACCAAAATCCAGTTTCGGCCTCCATCCTTACAATAAAAATAACCTGTCACCCTCCTCCCGCTGACTAAACTAATCTACATTTCCACAAAGCTTTTTATAATTAGGATGTTAGAGTCAGAGTATCATCTTTTGCACTAAAAGAATAAGTGGTCACATGCCAAAAAAGATAATATAAATAAAATTACATTGAATCCCGCTTCCTTTTGATTCCGTGAACAATGTAACAGATTTGTCACATACAGAAAATATAACAGAATGAAGCTTCACTGAACCCCTTTATTTGGATACTTTTTTTCTTGTGACATAAATTTATGTTGAGGGGTGGTTTTCTTCAGAGTATACAACCATCCTCATCGAGAATTTATAATGAAATCGATAGATTGGTTACTAAAAAGAATCTGACAGTGAAATTCAGACTTAAAACTTTACAAATCCAAATAGGCAAATCATAACAGCTAAACCAACATTCGTTGCCCCTTCCTTTGGAGCAAGTGCTCTTCTTACATATATATTGTGAATGGCCATATAATTGAAATGATGCCATACAATTGAAATGGTCCTTCATCACTCCGACACACTCACTAAGGTCATAGAAATGTGTCATTTTCTTGATACAATCATGCTGAAGTTGTCATTCGACCCAGCAGATCAGTGACGTTGTTTGAACTATGAAATATAGTGGGTGATGGGAGGAAACAATGATAGCACAGCAGAATAATAAATAGTCTATCCCAAAATATAGCAACTATAGAGAAATAATCAAACAATATATGAACAAAAAGCACCAACAATTTTTAGCATAGAAAAATCTTCCGAAGTAGGAGTAAAAAACCACATGAGTTGTAGGGCATTTAAATAATCTTCACTATAATCAATAATGGATACAACAAGTTCTCTCTAGGCACAACTAGAGGAATACATCATCATCATGATCAAACGACAAATCTTGGAGCGCAACAAGACACAAGAGAGGAACAAAATACAAAACTGAAATTTTCTGATAGAAAACACTGTCTCAAGAATGTACTTATAAGACTGACCTAGAGGTCTCCCAAACACATCTCTACCATTCAACACTTCCCTCTGTGCTTTGGGAACACTCTGTCAAAATTTGATGATGATCCAACAGACTTGCCAAATACAATTTTATTGGAAGATGGTAGGCTGCTGAACACTTGCGAATTTCTCTTTTCTCCCTCCTCTCTCTTGCACTTTTTCTTTTGTCTCTTTCTTTTTTCCTTGCTGCCTTTTGTGTGGCTCAACACACCTATTTATGCTTCTTCTTATGCCCTTTCCAATGCACAAGAGCATCCTAGAATCTTATATTTTTCTAGGCCTTCAATATGCGTAGGATACCAATGAGCCTTTTCATTATTCTAGGCCACCAACATGTCCTAGAGTCTTTCAATAATTTAATGAGTCATTGACTTAAGTTCCATTAGGTCATTGGGACTCTCCAACTAGGAGGGATAACCAACAAACTCCCTGGCTAACTAGTTGGAGGGTAATGTCAACCCAAAAGCTGTGTAGCAAAACTCAAACTTTCTTCTTGACAGAACTTTTGTCAACATGTCGAAACCATTTTCATCCGTATGAATCTTCTCAAGCTCCAATAGCTTGGAATCCAAAGCATCACGAATCCAATGATAACGAATATCAATATGCTTGGACCTCAAATGAAATGATGGATTCTTTAATAAACGAATAGCATTTTGATTATCACAAAACAAGACATATTTTGCTTGTTTAACTCCAATATCCACTAAGAATTTCTTCAACCACAAAAAATCTTCCGCTGCTTCCACGACTGTTATAAACTCGGCTCCGGTAGTGGAAAGTGCAACACACTTTTGTAATTTTGATTGCCAAGTGACAGCTCCCCTGGAAATAGTCATCATATATCTTGAAGTAGAATTATGATCATCCAAGCTTCTGGCTAGATCCGAATATGAAAAACCAACCAATGTAGGCTTACCAGATCCCAAAATTAGTTTTAGATTCAATGTTCCTCGAAGATATCTCATAATTTACTTTATGGCCTTCCAATGATTTCCTCCTTGATTTGAGAGATAACAACTGATAATTTCCACAGCATGAGCTATATTGAGTCTTCTGCAAATCATGGTATACATCAAAATACCAACTGCCGATGAGTATGGAACATTCTTCATACGTGATTTCTCATCATCAGTTGATGGACACTACTTCTAACTAAGTTTAAAATGAGAAGGAAATGGTACTTGCTGCTTTAGCTTTGTTCATACCAAAATGCAAAAGAACTTTTTCAATGTATTTATCTTGCGACAAGTACAACTTCTTCGCAATCTAGCACATATGAATTGGATCCCAAGAATTTTCCGCATCAGCCCAAATCCTTCATAGCAAAAGATTCACTCAAGTTCTTCTTCAACTCAGATTCTTCAACTCTGATTCTAAAAATGTCTTTTCTAACAATCAACATAGTATCAACACATATTAAAAGTATGATAAATGCACCATCAGGGAATCTTCGTATAAAAACAAAATGATCAGCTTTTGTGATCTTGTAACCATGCTTAATCATAACCGAACTGAACTTATGGCACCACCTTTTTGGTGATTGCTTCAAACCATAGAGACTTTTGGTCAATTTGCAAACATAGTCTTCTTTACCCTTCTGTTGAAAACCTTTAGATTGCTCCATATAAATCTTTTCATGTAGATCACCATGAAAGAAAGACGTCTTCACATCCATTTGTTCTTCTTAATCAAGACTAGATGCAAGCTTGAGCACTACCCGAATAGATTGCATATTTACCACTGAGCAAAAATCTCACTAAAATCAGCACCTTTTCTTTGGCTAAAACTCTTTGCCACCAAATGAGCCATGTATCAAGTTTGTGAAGTGTTTTCATCTTTATTCACATGGAAGACCCATCGGTTTAATAATTTCTTACCCTTTTGCAACTTCACCGATTCAAAGGTTATTTTTTTGGACAGTGCACCTGCACTAAACACCAATGGAGGGGGGTGAATAGTGGTTAGCGAAAATTACACTACTACTCTTTAACAAAATCCCTTTTGAAAAAAGAATTTGAGACCTCCTCAGATTTAGTACCCGTATTTGAAAACTTCAAAACTCAGTGTACACAACTCCAAAAATTATGAAACTTCCCAAAAATTAACTCAATGTTTTAAATAGACTCTGTCCAAAAATGAGAGAAAAATAAGATCGTTTGTCCATTCAACTAAATAAAAAGCTTCAGACAGTCAATCTGGACAGAATTAGACAGAATATTGCTGAACTTTGAAAACGTGTTTCTCTTTGAATACTCAACCAAAAGGTTTGATCTTTATATCAAAACATTCCTGAAGATGTCTAATGTATCCAAAAGACCCTAACCTTAAACAATTGTTGATAAAATCAGAATTCAAGTTTTCTTGAAATTGCTCAGATTGCAGCCAGATTGGAGCAGTTTTCTTGCAATGACTTAAGTGTTCGACAGTGCACCTGCAATAAACACCACTAGAGGGGGGTGAATAGTGGTTAGCGGAAATTACACTACAACCCTTTGTAAAAATCCCCTTTGAAAACAGAATCTGAAACTACCTAAGATTCAGAACCCGTTTTGGAAAAATTCACAAATAATTGTACACAACTCCAAAAATTATGAAACTTTCCAGAATTTAACTTCAATGAGTTAGCAAGACTCTGTCCAAAAATCAGACAAAACTAAAATCGTTTGTCCATTCAAACAAATAAAACGATTCAGATGGTCAATCTGGACAGAATTGGACAGAATGTTGCTGATTTTGAAAATAGTGTTTCTCTTTGAATACTCAATCAAACTTGTTGATCTTTATATCAAAACACTCCTTAGGATGTGTAGATGAATTTTACAAAAGGCCCTAACCTTAAACAATTCTTGATAAATACAGAATTTAAGTTTTCCCAAAACTGGTTAGGTTGCAGCCAGATTAGAGCAGTTATCTTGCAAAGACTGAAAGACTAACTTTCTATTGCTCAAATCAAGTGATTCATGTTGCAAATGAAAGCTAACAGTCAGGATTATAACTCCAACAAAAATCACAAATTTTGAAAATGTTTAGCTATTTTTCAAAACGTGAGAAAATGTGTGAAAACGACAGTAAAAACGGACAGAAAATAGAACTAAAGAAACAAGACAAGAACACCGAGGATTTATCCTGGTTCGGTCAATGTGACCTGCTCTAGTCCCAAGGAACATCTTTTCTTGGATTTCACTATCAAATGAATCACCTTACAACAAAAACCAAGCTTGATCCTTGGGTTATACACCATCCCTACTCAAGACTTGGATAATCACCTTCTATGCAACACTTAGTTGCAACACCTCTACCACCTATTGATATAGCCTTATAGAAATGGCTAATCAACATTACAAATGAAGCTCAAGAGGCTTGTAGCTCAACAAAAACAACAAGAACACCTTTGCTACACAGAATGGAACAAGAACAACAATAACAAGAAGATGATAGCTAGACAATTCAACAAATGTTTGTGAGCTTCAAGTGTGTTTCATCTTCTTCACCATTGCCTCTATTTATAGTGTGAATTCAGCCTTAGAGATAAGATTTCTAATGTGTCACCATCTTCATCATCAAGTCCAAATGTCTTCTCATCATTACTTGGCCTTTTACACTTGGCAAAATGAGACAAAATCATTGGTCCACCTTGGCATTTCAGCATGGCCAAAAATTTACACCTTGGATTGTCTCATTTATCCTTTGCAAAATGTAGATAATATGGAGAAGATATACCTCAACTTCTTGGCACAAGAATAGGCATGTGGACATTGACATTTTCAAACTCAAATTCAGCTCCAATTATCATTATAGTAGCCGTTGGCTACTTTCTTATTTTTCCAAAAATAATTTTAATTTTCCTTGAAAACATAAGGAAGGATAATACCACCAAAATAACCTCAAATATTTCCATAAGAATAGGACAGGTGAAGTCATCACTTGACTTCAAAAATCTGCTGAAAATAGTCATGAATACCAAGTAGCTGTTTGGCTACATTTGAATATTTCCAAGTTGGCATTTTTGCCAACTAGCTCTTTTTTGATTTGTCCACTTGTCACCAAGCCATAAAATGAATAATGTATCATCTCCACCTGCTCATACACGTCTTTAAGCATACATATATGTGTAGCAACTCAAATTTTTGAAGAAGAAATTAATAGATAATAGTTGACAAGACTATGTTAACGTGTAACATCGAAATTCCTAATATTTCTTCTTATATGTCGTGATCATTTCCACACCTTTAAAACCTTTGATATCTATGAATAATGATGATAAATATGCTCTCATAACATATATAAGAGAGTCTTCAAGAAGAAATAGAATGTGACATCTCAAATCGTCACATATCTAGCTATAGTCAATAATATCATCATGTGAGAGAATGAAATAAAGAATCACCGTATTATCTTCAAATTAATAATAACTCAGCTCCAGAATGAAGATAATAACATGCTCAAGAGATTCCTTGAGTGAAATTACCAAAAATACCCTTGGGGTGAAATGACCAAAATGCCCCTGGTATATGAAAACTCCAGAAATCACCCGGATAGTCAGAAATAATTACGATATCACCTTTGTCATGATAAATAGTATAAGAATATATCCTTGAAATATTTTCACCATGTGACGTTCCTACAAAACTCAAAATACCAATTTTGCCCTTTTTTGTAAGTTGTAGAAACTTCTAAGGCACGTTAGTCATAATACATTTAAAATCATCAAAATCACATAAGATTCACATAATGAGCATGTATAAATCATATACCAATGAAAACAAAAATTTTGCCACATTTTATAAAATTATTTCTAAAAACCCTAGACATCGATCGATCGAAGTGTCTCAGCTTCAGAGATCGATGTCTCACAGAAAGGTTCAGGTTTTGTCTCTGACCTACATCGATCGATCGAAGTGAGGGTCTATGTACATAGATCGATCGATGTGTCTCAGGTTTAGAGATCGATTCTCACAGTAAGGTCTTGAACTTTCACTGTCTTACATGGAGCGATCGATGTGAGAGATCTATATACATAGATCGATCGATGTGCAACAACCTGAGAGATCGATGTCAACTTTTTCAACTTTTAACCACATATAACACCATATGTGACATTTTTAAGTATTCACCACTTAAAATCATGACTTTGAAAATTATCCAAACATATTTCTCAACATTCTCCCCCTTTTGGATGATTTTCAAAATTACCTAACATGATTTTAATGTCACAACTTATATCCAAATGTTTATCAAACTTTTTTTTAACAATCTTTTAAATAGTACGCGCCCCCTCAACTTATACTCTCCCCCTTAACCTATACTCAACTTATACCAATTGAAACTTAGCATATGACTTACCAACTAAAATCATGTTCTTATTCTATCTCCTCTTTATTTTGCAAATCATGCAAAAGATAAAACTATACAATGGTGTCGTAAGTCATCATGCCTAACTTGGATCGTAAGTTTTCAAAAGTGGCTTGATTAAGGGATTTGGTAAAGATGTCAGCTATTTGGTGATCAGTTCTTATATGGTTTGTGACTATATTCTCATTTTGAACATGATCGCAAAGAAAGTGATATCGCACCTCAATGTGTTTGGCCTTAGAATGAAGCACCGGATTCCGTGAAAGATTGATCGCACTTGTGCTATCGCAAAAAATTGGAATCTTTTTCATTTTAATGCCAAAATCACTAAGTTGCTGTTTAAGCCAAAGTATTTGGGTAGTACATAAACTTAAAGCAATATACTCGGCTTCAGTGGTAGAAAGAGCTACACTAGCTTGCTTTTTAGAAAACCAAGAGATCAAGTTGGTTCCGATGAATTGACATGTACCGCTAGTGGATTTTCTATCTAACTTGCGACCACCATAATAAGCATCACTATATGCGTACAATTCCAACTTAGCATTTCTATCATACCAAAGTCCTAAGTGAGGTGTATGCTTAAGATATCTAAAGATCTTTTTCACTGCATTGTAATGTGATACCTTAGGACAAGATTGAAACCTGGAACATATGCATATGCTAAACATGATATCAGGTCTTGATGCAGTTAAGCATAACAATGAGCCAATCATAGACCTATAAAGTGTGTCATCAAAAGGTTTACCATTTTCATCCTTATCTAGTTTGGTGCTAACACACATGGGTGTAGGTGTTGGTTTAAGTTCTTCAAAGCCGCACTTCTTAATCATATCATTGACATACTTAAGTTGGCTAATGTGAATTCCTTAGGGGTTTGTTTGATTTGAAGTCCTAAGAAATAATTCAACTCTCCTACCATTGACATTTTAAATTCTGACTTCATACATTCTTCGAAGTCTTTTACTAAGGTAGGGTTAGTTGAACCAAAGATAATATCGTCTACACATATTTGAACTATTAACAAATCATTATCTTTTCTTCTTAGGAATAATGTGTTGTCTATGG
Source organism: Eustoma russellianum (assembly GCA_036186865.1). Lineage (NCBI taxonomy): Eukaryota > Viridiplantae > Streptophyta > Magnoliopsida > Gentianales > Gentianaceae > Eustoma > Eustoma russellianum. The sequence goes on along the minus strand of AP025040.1, from coordinate 19,733,753 downwards.
TTCCCCTTTGATAATTATTTGCAATAAGAAAGTTTGCAAATCTATCATACCAAGCTCTTGGAGCTTGTTTTAAACCATATAAAGCTTTCTTAAGCTTGTACAAATGGTTAGGATTCTTTGGATCTTCGAATCCAGGGGGCTGTTTGACAAACACCTCTTCTTGCATGTATCCATTCAAGAAAGCACTCTTGACATCCATTTGGAAGAGTTTAATATTTCTTAGACTTGCAATAACAAGCAACAATCTAATTGATTCGAGTCGTGCAACGGGTGCAAAGGTTTCTCATAATCTAGTCCTTCTTGTTGATTATACCCTTGTGCGACTAGCCTAGCCTTATTTCTTATAATATTTCCTTGTTCATCCATTTTATTCCTAAAGACCCATTTAGTTCCTACGATAGACTTGTCTTCAGGTTTAGGTACTAAGTCTCATACGTTGTTCCTTGTGAATTGGTTCAATTCCTCATGCATAGAGTAGCGGCCCGGCCCGATACTGGTATCAGAACCAGTGCACCCGCCGTAGTCTACTACGAGGACTACGAAGCGTCAAAGCAGATCAAGCGCACGTCATTCATGACGTAAGATAAATTAGTGGAAACGTCACAAAATTTAAAACTTCACCAACATCAATGTAACCAAAGAAATACAGCAGAAATAAAATGTGTTCAGTTCACAGTCTAACATATCCTCCAGTACAACATGATAAACATCGAATCGTCCACTTAAAGAGAATGATCATAAATCTATCTACTTCCATGACCATCATCCCATTGAGACCACTATCGCCATCGTCTTCGACAAATATCATTTCTTACTCTGGCTCACCTGAAAAGAAGATGGAGTATCTATTCTTAGTGAAAAACATCGCCAGCAAGTAACCCGTCTATACACCTTACGGGACAACACACGACGAGCCACCAGTATATAAATCAATGCCCAAAATAAGGTGCTCGGGTTGGCAAATAACATCTTTATAAAAATTCATCATATCCAAGTAAGCCGCATAATTGACGAAAAAAATGAAACTAACACATATAGAGCCAAAAATACTACATAAGCAGAACATGTGCTAGTAACATTTCTTGCATGTCAAATCTTAAGCTTCGTGTATCATGATGCATGTACTTCTTCAAAACCACACACAACACCCATGCATATGTCTTCTTTCGTAAACATGTCATGCGTGTCATTTCACAAAACATTTCATAATTCTTCTTATCATATTCTTTGCGTAGCAGAACTTTATACCTTGTGGATGATCAGTCTACAGCAAATAGAACTTTATACCCCGTGCTGAAAGGTCCACGGCCCCATATCATATAACTTTATATCGCGTGCTGAAAGGTCCACGACCCCATTACATATATCTTATATCCGTGCTGATAGGTCCACGGCCTCATAAAATACTTTATACCCTGCTGTTGATTCGCAGATTACGCTTTTATACCTTGCTTTCGCAGGCGTGACTTTTATACCCTGCGATCAACCAGCAGCCATAGTTGTCTTTCGAAAACTTTAAATCTTCTCTTGTAAACACATGTTCTTTCGCAAAGCGATTCTCATGCCAAAATGCAAAGTGTTCATGTCGTGATGCAGGATGCTCATGCAACTTCATATCAAACATGTAAACATACTCACACGTCTGACATATCAAGTACATGATCTTGCACCTCAAACACTCCATGCTCACACCTTTCTAAGTCCGTTCGTATCACCAACTCACTTGTGATCCAATCTTATCCTTACTTAATCACACTTAACATCTATTCCTCAAGTACACCTCAAATACCGTTGCATTTTATGATCAAAAGAAGAGAATAGAGTTGTTACACATACATAGGGCGCCTAATGGGTCAAATAGACTTCCAGTACACTTAGAACGCCTACTTGAGGCACCTAAAGTGACATGAGGCGCCTATACTAGGCGTTCGAAGTGTTCGGGAATGTGCTGGTATACATCGAACGCCTACATGAAGCGCCTTATGTGACATCGAACGCCTTTGGAGGTGTTCGAAGTATTCTGGAATGTGCAGTGACACATCGAACGCCTACATAAGGCACCTTATGTGACATGAAGCGCCTAATGTAGGTGTTCGAAGTGTTTTGGAATACATTGGGACACATTGAACGCCTACTTTAGGCGCCTAATATGACTTGAAGCGCTTAAAGTAGGTGTTCAAAGTGTTCTGACGGTTCCAGAACTGCAATTTTCTACAGTAACTTCTTCCCATCACCTTTTTCTTTCATCCCTTTCATGTTTAACACTTCAAGATCCATCTTAACAACTAGATTCATCATGCTTAACACACAACTAACATGAGTTGATTCTCAAACATGTAAAATAGTATCCACACTAAACCTTATATCACTTACAACTTTCAATATATATCTTCAAACTTTCCAACACAACAAGTCTACAGCAATCCATCACTCATCCTTCAACTTTTTGCATATACTCTCAAAACACCTAAGGTATAGTTAATAAACTTAAGGACTTATACCAAGATCATGAACACATCACGGATAACACCTTTATGGGCATATTTAACAAGAAGGATCACAACATAATCATTTTCAAAAATTGGCCCAAAGAACATGACTTTACTCCATCAACAACAAGAATTACATATAGTAAAGCACTTAACATAAACAAATCAAAGTTACTAATGTGTGATCCGTGTTTTCTCTTTATAAGAATATAAGGCCTATTGTATCAAAATGCGCGTAAAGTGTATAGAAAGATTACTTGCCTTTGTTTCTAGTTAGTCTTACGAGTGTACTGCAGGATTTCGGAAATAGTTGAACCTAGTTTGGCCGTTCTTTCTTCCTCTTCCTCTTCTCTTCTTCTTCCTCTTTCTCCAGGCGTTTTCCCTTCTCCTTTTGGTGCTCTAACCCACGGCTGCCTAATGGGGAGTTATACAAATGTTGTGTAACTCCCCCACATGTAGTTGGGGGCAATTTTGACATTTTGGCCAAATTCCTTCAATTTCCACTTTTGCCTATTTTTCCCCTATATTTTATTTAATTAAACTTCATAACTTATACATTTAACAAAATTATATTTTAAGTTGTTATCTAATTATTAAAAACCCAACTTGAAAATTACGGGGTATGACATTCCACCCCCTTACAAAAAAGTTTTTCCTTAAAACTTACGTACCTTAGTTGAAGAGCTGAGGATACTTCTCCCGCATCTGCTCTTCGAGTTCCCAAGCGGCCTCGCGTTCCGTGTGGTTGCTCCACTGAACCTTTACATAAGGGATCACCCATTTCCTCAACACTTGGTCCTTTCGATCTACGATTCTCATGGGTATCTCTTCGTAGCTAACATTGCCTTTGAGTTCCAACTGTTGGGCTTCAAGCACATGGCTTGGATCTGTCACGTACTTTTTTAATTGTGACACGTGAAATATATTGTGAACTTGCGTCAACACCGGAGATAATGCCAACCTATATGCTAAAGCTCCTACTTTCTCCAGTATTTCATAGGGACCAATAAAACAGAGACTTAGCTTGCCTTTGACTCCAAACCTCGTGATACCCTTCGTAGGTGACACTCTTAAATAAACCTTCTCACCTACATTAAATTCAAATGGTCTTCGCTTGGAATCCGTCCAACTTTTATTGTGATCCTGAGCCGCCTTGAGTCTTTCCCGAATGATTTTCACCTTTTGTAGCGTCTTCTCCAATAGCTCAGGTCCAGTTACGGTCCTCACGCCGACTTCATCCCAGTAAACCGGGGACCTACACTTCCTTTCATATAACGCTTCAAAAGGAGCCATATTAATTTCACTATGGTGATTGTTATTATGTGAAAATTCCATTAGATTCACCATTCCATCTCAACTCCCTTTGAAATCCAAGACACAAGCCCTTAGCATATCTTCAAAGGTCTGAATAGTCCGCTCGGACTGTCCATCGGTTTGGGGATGATAAGCCGTACTCAGCCTTAATTCTGTACCCATGGCTTTCTGAAATGCTATCCAGAACTTAGATGTAAACTGTGGATCTCGGTCGGACACTATACTTACTGGAACATCGTGCAAGCTAACAATATGCTTCATATATAGATTCACTAACTTGTCAAGAGACGATTCACTTGAGATGGGTAGGAAATGTGCAGACTTGGTTAAACGATCCACAATGACCTAAATCATGTCGTATCCACTTCTTGTCTTTGGTAAACCAGCTATAAAATCCATCATGAAATGTTCCCATTTCTATTCTGGGATTTCCAATGGCATCAACGATCCACCAGGCCGTTGGTGTTCTGCCTTGACTTGTTGAAAAACTAAACACCTCTCCATAAACTCCGCAATATGTCTTTTCATCCCAGATCACCAATAATATTGTTTGAGGTCTCCGTACATCTTGGTGCTACCAGGATGTATCGATAGTCTTGAGCTGTGAGCTTCTTGCAAAATTTCCCTTCTAAGTTCATCAACATAAGGTACACACAATCTTCCTCTGAACCATAGGCTCCCGTCCTCTTTGATATGAAATCCTTCAACTTGATCATGTTTCATCCTTTCCGTTATTTCACTTAGGGTCTTATCATTCTTCTGATCCTCTTTTACCGGTCAATCAAACCCGGTGGGATGGTCAATGTTGTCAAAATGTTCATCGTGGACTCCACCAAATCCAAACCAAATTCCTCTATTTCTCTTTCCAGTGGTGATTATCGTGCATGGCTGGATTTCCTGCTTAAAGCGTCCGCTACTTTGTTAGCCTTTCCCGGGTGGTAATGAATGGTTAAATCGTAATCTTTCAGCAATTCCAACCATCTCCGCTGCCTCATGTTTAATTCTTTCTGAGAGATCAAATACTTTAAACTCTTATGATCTGTGAATACCGCGCACTTTTCTCCATATAAATAATGCCGCCAGATCTTCAAGGAGAACACAACTGCGACGAGTTCAAGATCGTGTGTTGGATAGTTTTGCTCATAAGGCTTTAGCTGTCTTGAGGCATATGCGATGACTCGTTCGTGTTGCATTAAAACACAACCTAAACCATTCTTTGACGCGTCGCTGTAAATGACAAACCCATCAGTTCCAAAGGGTTGAGCTAATACCGGAGCTGTGGTTAATCTCTTCTTAAGCTTCGTGAAGCTTTGTTCACATTTCGCCGTCCACTCAAACTTGGGCTTCTTTTGAGTAAGGCGACTGAGAGGCACTGCTATCCTTGAGAATCCTTCGTCAAACTTTCTGTAATACCCCACTAGACCCAAGAAACTTCGAACTTCGGTAACATTAGTATGTCTAGGCCATTCAGTGATAGCTTCCACCTTCTTCGGATCCACAGCAATCCCCTCCTCTGATATCACGTGACCCAAAAAAGCCACATTTTTTAGCCAAAACTCGCACTTGCTAAACTTAGCATACAGCTTTTTCTACCTTAAGATATCTAGAACGGTTCTCAAATGCTCAGCGTGAGTTTGCTCGTCAACAGAGTAGACTTGAATATCATCTATGAATACCACGACAAATCTATCTAATTGTTCTCGGAAAATGGTATTGATAAGGTCCATAAAGGTTGCAGGGGCATTAGTCAAACCAAATGGCATCACTAAGAACTCATAGTGTCCATATCTCGTGCGAAAGGCTGTCTTTGCGATGTCCTCAGCCTTCACTTGTAACTGGTGGTATCCTGATCAGAGATCAATTTTAGAGAAGATCTTGGCGCCCTTGAGCTAGTCAAACAGGTCCTCAATTCGTGGAAGGGGGTACTTTTCTTGATGGTAATTTTATTCAACTCTCGATAGTCGATACAAAGTCTCATGCTACCATGTTTCTTCTTCACAAACAAAACGGGTGCTCCCCAAGGTGATACACTAGGGCGAATAAACTTCTTGTCCAATAATTCCTGAAGTTGTTTTTTCAGCTCTCTCAATTCTGCCGGAGCCATTCTATAAGGGGCTTTAGAGATGGGTTCGGCTCCCGGAATCAATTTTATCTCGAACTCGACTTCTCCCGGAGGTGGCACTCCTGGAAATTCCTCCGAGAACACATCAAGAAACTCATTAACCACTGGAATTTGTTCAACGGATGGTACTTCCTAAGTAACATCTATCGCATACACTAGGAATCCCTCGACACCTTTCCTTAAGGCTTTGCAGTCTTGAGTAACCGACATATACACCTTCTTGGGAACTTTCTTTCGTTCCGCATCTCCTTGAAACGTTACCTCTTCCATCTTAGCACTCTTGACTGTCACTTGTTTCAGTCGACAATCAATGTTGGCGTGATACTTGGCCAACCAGTCCATTCCTAATATAACGTCAAAGTCATACATCTGAATAGGGATCAGTGTGGCGGAGAACGTTTGTCCTTCAAACTCTAACTCGCAATCCCGGTATTGCTGATACGAAACCATAATTTGATCTCCAGCCGCTTAAACACGGTATAAAGTTTCTAACCACTCAGGCCGATTACCAAGGTGCTTAGTGAATCTCTTTGCTACAAAGGAGTGGTTTATGCCACTATCGAAAAGCACGTTGGCAGGTATCTTATTTACTAAAACCACAACTAAGACCGTATCAAGTTTTACACAGAGAGTTAAACATGTAGAGACTTAATTCACTCAAAGTTCAAGCTTAATTTAAATTGTACCTGCTACCACATCAGTGGCTTCCTATATGTTGGTATCGGTCATGACATGAACACGGGCATTTGTTCTCAGCTTTGCCCTAGGCTGCTGGGCCGCTTCTCTTGGAGCATTTTTCTTCATTTTGGGGCAATCTCTAAATATATGGCCCACCTGTCCACATCTATAACACGCTCCAGCCAACTTTCTACATTCTCCAACATGGCTCCTGTTGTAGTGTGGGCAAATTCCCACAGCTGGCGGGGCTACTGGATTCTGTACTGGAGGTCTCGGATAATTCCCAGCTGGACCCCTCTTCGAAATCTTGACCAAAAGTCTGGGTCTACCACCAACTCTAAACTCCTCTCTTGGCCTCTTTCCTCTATCTGACGACCCCTCACTAGCTGCTCGTGCTGCCACCCTGCGAAAGTCACTCTCGAAACGAAAACACGCATCCAACATGTCCTTATAAGTTTTCATTCCCCTGTTCACTATTGCCGAATGTATCCTTGAGTCCAAACCCCTTTCGAACTTCGTCATCATAAGGCGATTATCAGACATAATCGTAGAGGCAAACTTACCCAAAGCATGGAAATGATCCGCATACTCCGACACTGTCATCCTTTCCTTGCTCCAATCTGTCAAACGCCCTTATCTTGTCCACTATCGTAGTCTCCGACACGTAATACTTTCGGAAAACATCACAAAACTGGGCCCATGAGATAGGTGGGGTCATTCTCAACACCATTCTGGCCAACCATTCGCCAGCTTTGCCACATAGAAGGGGTGTGACCACATCAACCTTTATCTCTTCCAGCACTTGCACTAACCGGAAATATTTCTCCACGTCATCCAACCATTGCTGAGCCTCCTCAGGGTCAGTACATCCTCCAAACTTCGGAACTCTCATCTTCCTCATCTCTCTGTAGAGGAACCTGATATTATGCTACAGTGGTGGAGGAGGCGGAGGCTGCTGCTGCTGAGCAAACCCTTGTGCGATCACCGTTAGTGCATTAGTGAGCACATGGGGTAAAACCACTTGTAGTGGCTGGTTCTCCTGTCCGTTGTCAGAATTCCCTGTGTTATCTCTTCTGGGAAGCATTTTTTTCTGAAAGGTCAGCATTCCATTATCAATCAGTTAATAGAAGATGTTACTGAAAGCTTGAATGCGTAAGGATTGGTGGCGCATGAAATAAAAATATTAATACAAAATTAGATGATAAATGCGCTCGCACACACCCAACCCTGATCATACTTAAATTCTAGAGAAATCAGCACTTATAACTAACGTTCAAACTTAAGGGAAAATCATATCTTAAATTTCTAAAAGATCATGAACCTAAGTTTTCGAGATAGGTCTAAAGCCTAGGCTCTGATACCACCTGTAGTGCCCCGGCCCGATACTGGCATCGGAACCAGTGTCCCCGCCGTAGTCTATTACGAGGACTACGAATCGTCAAAGCAGATCAAGCACACGTCATTCATGACATAAGATAAATTAGCGGAAACATCACAAAATTCAAAACTTCACCAACATCAATGTAACCAAAGAAATACAGCGGAAATAAAATATGTTCAATTCACGGTCTAATATATACTCCAGTACAAGATGATAAACATCGAGTCTTCCACTTAAAGAGAATGATCATAAATCTATCTACTTCCATGACCATCATCCCATTAAGCCCACTCGCCATCGTCTTCGATAAATATCATTTCGTACTCTGGCGCACCTGAAAAGAAGATGGAGTATCTATTCTTAGCGAAAAACATCGCCAACAAGTAACCCGTCTATACACATCATGGGACCACACATGACAAGCCACCAGTATATAAATCAATGCCCAAAATAAGGTGCTCGGGTTGGCAAATAACATCTTTATAACAATTCATCATATCCATGTAAGCCACATAATTGACGAAAAAAATGAAACTAACACATATAGAGCCAAAAATACTACATAAGCAGAACATGTGCTAGTAACATTTCCTGCATGTCAAATCTTAAGCTTCGTGTATCATGATGCATGTACTTCTTCAAAACCACACACAACACCCATGCATATGTCTTCTTTCGTAAACATGTCATGCGTGTCATTTCACAAAACATTTCATAATTCTTCTTATCATATTCTTCGCGTAGCAGAACTTTATACCATGTGGATGATCAGTCCACAGCATACAGAACTTTATGCCCCGTGCTGAAAGGTCCACGACCCCATTACATATATCTTATATCCGTACTGATAGGTCCACGGACTCATAAAATACTTTATACCCTGCTGTTGATTTGCATATCACGCTTTTATGCCCTGCTTTCGCAGGCGTGACTTTTATACCATGCGATCAACCAGCAGCCATAGTTGTCTTTCGAAAACTTTAATCTTCTCTTGTAAACACATGTTCTTTCGCAAAGCAATTCTCATGTCAAAATGCAAACTGTTTATGTCGTGATGCAGATGCTCATGCAACTTCATATCAAACATGTAAACATACTCACACGTCTGACACATCAAGTACATGATCTTGCACCTCAAACACTCCATGCTCATACCTTACTAAGTCCGTTCGTATCACTAACTCACTTGGGATCCAATATTATCCTTACTTAATCACACTTACCATCTATTCCTCAAGTACACCTCAAATACCCTTGTATTTTATGATCAAAGGAAGAGAATAGAGTTGTTACACATACATAGGGCGCCTAATGGGTCAAAAGACTTCCAGTACACTTAGAACGCCTACTTGAGGCGCCTAAAGTGACATGAGGCCCCTATACTAGGCGTTCGAAGTGTTCAGGAATGTGCTGGTACACATGGAACGCCTACATGAAGCGCCTTATGTGACATTGAACGCCTTTGGAGGTTTTCGAAGTATTTTGGAATGTGCAGTGACACATCAAACGTCTACATGAGGCGCCTTATGTGACATGAAGCGCCTAATGTAGGTGTTCGAAGTGTTGGAAACATTGAACGCCTACTTTAGGCGCCTAATGTGACTTGAAGCGCCTAAAGTAGGTGTTCGAAGTGTTCTGACGGTTCCAGAACTGTAATTTTCTACAGTAACTTCTTCCCATCACCTTCCTCCTTCACCCCTTTCATGTTTAACACTTCAAGATCCATCTTAACAACTAGATTCATCATGCTTAACACACAACTAACATGAGTTGATTCTCAAACATGTAAAGTAGTATCCACACTAAACCTTCTATCACCTACAACTTTCAATATATATCTTCAAACTTTCCAACACAACAAGTCTACAGCAATCCAGCACTCATCCTTCAACTTCCTGCATATACTCTCAAAACACCTAAGGTATAGTTAATAAACTTAAGGACTTATACCAAGATCATGAACACATCACGGATAACATCTTTATAGGCATATTTAACAAGAAAGATTGCAATATAATTATTTTCAGAAATTGGCCAAAATAACATGACTTTACTCCATCAACAACAACAATTACATATAGTAAAGCATTTAACATAAACAAATCAAAGTTACAAATGTGTGATCCGGGTTTTCTCTTTATAAGAATATAGGGCCTATTGTATCAAAATTTGCGTAAAGCATATAGAAAGATTACTTGCCTTTGTTTCTAGTTAGTCTTACGAGTGTATTGCAGGATTTCAGAAATGGTTGAACCTAGTTTGTCCGTTCTTTCTTCCTCTTCCTCTTCTCTCATTCTTCCTCTTTCTTCAGGCGTTTTCCCTTCTCCTTTTGGTGCTCTAACCCACGGCTGCCTAATGGAGAGTTATACAAATGTTGTGTAACTCCCCCATATGTAGTTGGGGGCAATTTCGACATTTTGGCCAAATTCCTTCAATTTCCACTTTTGCCTATTTCCCCCTATATTTTATTTAATTAAACTTCATAACCTATACATTTAACAAAATTATATTTTAAGTTGTTATCTAATTATTAAAAACCCAACTTGAAAATTATGGGGTATGACACATAGCATCTATCCATGATATGTCACCTAAGGCTTCCTTAACATTCTTACATGTTGTGATGATTTCCACACCTTTAACACCTTTGATATCTCTGAATAATGATGATAAATATGCTCTTATAACATATATAAGAGGGTCTTCAAGAAAAAATAGAATGTGACATCTCAAGTCGTCACATATCCAGCTATAGTCAATAATATCATCAAGTGAGAGAATGAAATAAAGAATCACCGTATTATCTTCAAATTAATAATAACTCAGCCCCTGAATGAAGATAATAACATGCTCAAGAGATTCCTTGAGTGAAATTACCAAAAATACCCTTGGGGGTGAAATGACCAAAATGCCCCTGGTATATGAAAACTCCAGAAATGACCCGGATGATCATAAATAATTATGATATCACCTTTGTCATGATAAATAGTATAAGAATACATCCTTGAAATATTTTCACCATGTGACATTCCTACAAATTTCAAAATACCAATTTTGCCCTTTTTAGTAAGTTGTAGAAACTTCCAAGGCACGTTAGTCACAATACATTTAAAATCATCAAAATCACATAAGATTCACATAATGAGCATGTATAAATCATATACCAATGAAAAAAAAAAATTTAACACATTTTAGAAAATTATTTCTAAAAACCCTAAACATACATCGATTGAAGTGTCTCAGCTTCAGAGATCGATGTCTCACAGAAAGGTTCAGGTTTTGTCTCTGACCTACATCGATCGATCGAAGTGAGGGTTCCATGTACATAGATCGATCAATGTGTCTCATGTTTAGAGATCGATGTCTCACAGTAAGGTCTTGAACTTTCACTGCCTTACATGTATCGATCGATGTGAGAGATCTATGTACATAGATCGATCGATGTGCAACAACCTAAGAGATCGATGTCAACTTTTTCATCTTTTTCAACTTTTAACCACATATAACACCATGTGTGACATTTTTTAGTATTCACCACTTAAAATCATGACTTTGAAAATTATCTAAACATATTTCTCAACATTAAGGACTAAATTTCCTTTGCTAAAATCAAGTGATTCTTGTTGCCAATGAAATCTAACAGTCTGAATTATAACTCCACCAAAAATCAAGAATTTTGAAAGTGTTTTGCTCTTTTTCAAAACGTGAGAAATTGTGTGAAATCTGAAGTGAAAATGGGCAGAAAAACAAAAAAAGTGTAAAAAAGACAAGAACACCAAAGATTTATCCTGGTTCTTCAATGTGACCTACTCCAATCCCAAAGAACACATTTCCTTGGATTTCACTATGGTATGAACACAATTACAACAAGAACCAAGCTTGATCCTTAGGTTAAACACCAACCCTATTCAAGACTTGGATGAACACCTCTATGCAACTCCTGGTTACAACACTTTTATCACCTATTTATGTAGCCTTATAGATTTGGCTAATCAATCTTACAAATGAGACACAAGAGGCTTGTAGCTCTACAACAAATATCATAAGAACACCTTAGCTACTCAAAGAATGAAACAAGAATGGAGAGAAGAAGATAGCAAGACAATGAACTTCAACTTTTGCTTTCAAGTGTGTGTTCTTCTTCTTCACCTTTGCCTCCTATTTATAATGTGAAATAGGCCTTGAAGATAAGAACTCCAATGTGTCAATGTCTTCATCATCAATGCTTAAGTGTCTTCACATCATTGGATGAGAACATAATCATCTTGTACACTTGGCAAAATGAAACAACACAATTGGTCCACCTTGGAATCTCATTAGGCCGAAATTTTTGTCTTCAAAATGACTTGGAAAAACCCAAGGATAAGATGGCATATTCCCTAAACTTCTTGGCACAAGAATAGGGCATATGAGGACTGAAAGTTTGACCCCAAAATCAGCTCCAAAACAGTCTATGTTACAGCCCGTCCAAAAAAAGAGTATAAGATTGGGAATAATGTAGGTATAGATAATATTTATAATCGTTATCTTGTAGTATATGATTAAGAATAGGAAAAGGAAGTAGATAGACTTTACTTATAATTAATCAATCTTAAATATGTTTTCTATGTCTATTAGGAAACATACTTATATATATATATATATACACCTCCCTAAATCAAAAAAATGAAAACCCTACATTCCTCTACAAAAAAACGACGACATCCTCCCCTCCCCAATTCCATCACAGCGACCATGATATGCAAAAGAAGAAGAATGTTTTTCTTCTTCAACATTAAACCTTAATTATATGTATATACATATGTATATATACACACACCCTAAATCTACACCAAACCATTATGCACACATGGAAATTGGCCACCTTCACTCCCTTTGGAAGAATTCGGCCAGCGATAGGAGGAGGAAGAAACGCGTAGAAAATTCGCCGGAAAAAATGTAGGTTACCTTCCCCTCTTCCCGGATTGCCCGCACTTCATGTGTGAATCATGCTTGTCTTATGTTTTTTATTTTGTTTTCATATATGTGCTACTCTATGATATTCGTGTGTATGTTGGTATTTGTGTGTCCAAAAGTGTTGTTTGTGCGGTTTAAAAATTAATGTAAAAGACTAAATTTTTATGCGCAAAAAATAGAAAATTACCTGAATAGCCTTAGAAATAGGTCATGTAGCTCGGAAATTAGTTGGAATAGGACTGAAAATCGAAAAATGGGTCTGACAGATGCATTCAAGGGGGCGCGTGGGCCCACACGCGGCCCCTGACGGGTCATGCGGACGCGCGCTGACGTGTTCACTTCTAAAAGATGTGTCGCATTATATGGAGTCCAATGTAACTGGTTTGAGGCAATTCTGAGTTAAAACGTATATTTTATTGATGTTTGAAGGAAATAGGATTAAATTCAAAAACAAAAGAAAAAATAAATAAAATCCAAGCGGGCCGGGTTGACCCGGGTCTGACCTGGTTCTCAGGCTGCTGAACCGCATGGTCTGGGCTTGTCTGACAAGAATCTGGGCCAGTCCGGTTAGTATAAAAAATTAAATTAATAAATTAATTTCAGAATATAATAAATAATATAATAATTCATAGAAATATATAATAAAATTCCAGAAAAATATAAATAAATTCCATAAAATTATAATTAAATTTTAAAAAATATAAAATAGTGAAAGTAAAGTATTTTTGTTAATTTTCTGAATTTATAATTAATTTAACTAAATATGATAAATAGTAGAATAGTTTTAAAATTCCAGAAAATATAAATTAATTCTAAAAAATTAACAATTAATTCTAGAAATTATAAAACGGTGAAAATAAAGGATTGTTATTAATTTTTTGAATTTATAATTAGTCTAAACAATTACAATAAATAGAAAATAATAAGATAAAAATTGGGAAAAATAGTATAAAATCCTGGAAAAAAATTAATATAAGCTAGGAAAAATATAACTGATGGAAAATAATATGTTTATGACATTCTTAATAATTAAAGTAAAGGAATTGGATGTGAAATAAATTCACAAAGTGGAAAATAAATTCCAAAAAAATATGGAAAAGATGAGAAAAAGCAGGAATGGTACAATTCATGGCACATGCATTGCATTCAAGGCACATGCATTGCATTTGGTCTAAAAGGCGTGTGATGGTGGGCTGTAGTCAAGAGCTACAGTAGCACCCATAAAAGACGGGGAAAAAGGAAAAGGAATAGTGGGCTATAGTGGAAGAGCTACATCAGCACTTATGGTGGGCGGTAGTGGAAGAGCTACGCAGCACCCAGGATTTCTAGAGTGGACTGCAGTAGAAGAGCTACAGTAGTACTTTAGAACGGTGGACTGTAGTGGAAGAGCTACAGTAGCACCCAACAACCCCGGGGGATCATGCATTGCATGGTAGATATATGGACTTATCATATAACATTACCTTTGTTGTGTGTGACACGTAGAAGTGGGGGCATGCATAATGAAGTTGTGCATTATTATGTGGAGTGACTTACTTTACACATTTATTTACTTTATGTTTTCGTGCTGTTACTTGGATTATATGGATACGTGAGGTATTTTATTGGTTATTGTGTGCTTACATTGCGATCAGATCAAGTATGTGTTATTTGCCTTATGTGCTTATGTATTTTGTAAGTATGGTTCCTTTGTGGGATTAGATGGGTAACCTACGGGTGATTTTTCCAAATCACTCAACCCCTACTACCATTCCCTTCACAGGTGAGCTTGAGTTCGAGTATAATTTCGTAGAGGACGAGACAGACTGTGTTAGCTGGGGCGAGTGAGCTTTGCGAGATATTTTGGAGACTTGATGGATGTTATAATTATTTCATATTTACTTTATATCCGACTTTTGGATTTCATTTGATGTATTGGGTTTGGTCAGCCCTGAACATTTTATTCATGTCTTAATTAGGATTATTTATAAATTGAATTGAATTTTTAATTATCTTTTCTACGAAACATTTATACGATATTTCTGACGGATAAGAAGTTTGAACGACGCCTTGTAGTTCTCGTAGTAGACTACTGCAGGTGCACCATTTCCGATGCTAGGGTTCGGAAGTGGGGCGCTACAGGTGGTATCAGAGGCGAGGCTCCAGATCCGCCTCGAAAATGCAAGATTACTAGATCACTTAGACATATACTATGATCTTGTTGTAAAATGACAATTTTACCCTTAATAAACAAGGTAGATTTAAGAGGTGATTTAGACTTTAGTTATGATCGGGATAAGGGGTGTGAGAGTATTTCTTTCTTTTTTCTTTATTTATTTATCGTTTTATCCCTGAACTTCTATACGCACCCCATAAATCACTAAAACAAATTCCCAAAACACCCTCGACATAGCCTAAATTTAAAAGAAATATATTTCGACAGTTCTAAATTTCAAGAAAAATGCCGCCAAGACGCGATCAAACAGGAAATAGACGTAAACATGGTGACAACCATCAGAATCAGGGGGCTATTTCCCCAGGTCTTAACTGATGCCATAATCACCATGACCAACACTTTAGCACAGCAGCAGCTACTTAAATAGCAGGCACAACATCACCTCCACCTCCACCGCAGTCGGGCCTGAGATTCTTCCACAAGGGGATGCGGAGGAGTGGTGGCGCAGCACGACTGACACCGCAGAACCCTTAGATCTAATTTTGGGATGAGTTTATGAAGTACTACGTGTCCGACAGTGTGATCTTCAAAGCATGGATCTAGATCCACGGCAGAAACGTAGATTTAGGCCATGATTGTAGAAATTAAGATATGATCTTTCCCACAGGTCACGATCTTAGACATAAGTAACGATCTCGATTAAGAGTTGACCTTAGTCATAAGTACTGATTTAGTCATAAGTGTCTATTATATACTCTGTATGGTCTTAGAAATAAGACTTGATCTTATACCTAAGAAATGACGATACTAAGAACGATCCTAGAAATAAGTTATGATCCTAAACTTAAGAAGTCGAATGATTTAGAAACACGTATATCTAAGGTATCCCATACAATTCTCCCTTATCTAAGTTTGATCGCAATTTTTAAGTCGTGATCTTAGTAACCTAAGACTTACAACGTTAACCAGAATGCCCTACTGCAAATGTTAGTTGTCATATTATTAGGTCAGGTAGCAACTCGGGCTGCCTTACTAGAACAACACCATGAG
This sequence comes from Eustoma russellianum, assembly GCA_036186865.1. Taxonomy (NCBI): domain Eukaryota; kingdom Viridiplantae; phylum Streptophyta; class Magnoliopsida; order Gentianales; family Gentianaceae; genus Eustoma; species Eustoma russellianum. The sequence goes on along the minus strand of AP025040.1, from coordinate 19,717,608 downwards.
ACCCTATACCATTAGGGTAACTGAAGCGGGTTCACGCCTCTACTTTGACAGTAGTGTCACAACACAATTAAGTCTAAGTTGAGATCATAGCTACTAAGAAATGAATTACAAAAGTACGATAGTTACTAAGAGATGATTTTTAGTAGAATGATGGAAACTAAGTAACAATTCATAAGCATTATGATCAGTAGAGTTTAGTGAAAAATGTCGTATGAAGGAATTTACAGTCTAGGGTTAAGATATGGAATTTAGTGTTATCAAAATAGGACGGCGATATTAGTTCTATTAGAGATATTGATCGATAGAGACAGACAAGAATTGACTATAGTATGTACCTAAGAATATGTATCATTACAAATTGTAGGTTAAGTATTGACATCGAAATATTTGGTTTGAATCTTGTAGACTTGAATTGAAATAGAGCAGGCATGAACAAGTAGTAGTTGCCTTTCATGTGAACTAGGATAAAGTTAGCAGTTCAAATAACCAAGTAACGAGATACATTGGATCAGTGTGGCGCGCGGAAGCATGGTGAATTAGAACACTTTAAGTTGATAAATATTTAGAGGGTCATGCTAGGATTGGACAATTTAAGATTTTATCATGCGTAGACAAATGTTCGACTTAGAAGAACCTAAACTTAGGAGATCTTGTCTAAAAAGAGAATGAATTATAGAATTATACGAAATATCGGACTGATATATTTTCCAAGCAAGTAAATATTTTATATAAGTACCTACCCAAAATATATTTATATTTTACTAGTACTTCAAAAAAAAAAGATTTTTTGTTTTCGGAAATACCTTGTTGAGTCTCATTTTTTAATATATAGTAAACTTTACAACGGTAAATTCTCTTCCGTATTTGTATATCAGCATAGAAAAATTTCAATTCTTTTGACGACCTTATAAAAAAAGGAGAAAACTTTTAAATTATTGATGTTCTTCCAAAAATGATATGTTTATACATATTTCTTACAAAATATTTTAAATTTTAGTTTTGTCACATCTATTTTTATCAAAATTAAATTTTACTTGACGACTATCGACATTGCAAGCAATTTTTTTTCATTGAAGAGTTTTCAAAGTTATTTATCCTCTTGCGATGATCGTACCTAACTTTTGTGAAGCCAAAAAGTAGCTTTCAAAATATACAATTCTTTTAAAAAACGAAGGTACCATATTCAAATCGTTTTGTAAAATCTTACATTATCAAGTTTTCAACTGTTTTGATGCAATTTTACCGGCATACTTTGCGAACAAATTTCATCATCGTTTTTATAAGTGGTCATTTGAAATACCGCTTTGCGAAAACAAGTATACACAATTCTCGTGTTTACACGAATAGAATGATATTGTTTTAAAAACAACGACAGCTATATTTCAAATTATAGCCACATAAGTTACGTTTTTATTTAAAGAAAGACATGTCCATACATATATTTCGTGTACTAAGTTGTTGATGATATCTCTGAGAAATTAAGAGCATGATCATAGAGCTAGTTCACGAATACATAGGAAGTGAATTTCAAGTACTTAATCATATGCCGAGGAGATGCAATGATTATCATATTGGGTTACTCACTGGGTATTTAGTTGATTATTTACATAGGAGCTGAATCGGATATAATTACTTTTAAGATTTCAGAATTGCAGATAGTAATAAGCTAACTGATGCACAATAAGTGGCATAAGTAGAAGATTATGAGTTCTAACTATGGAAAACTAAGTTAAGGATTGAATCCTTTAAGGATTGGGGTATAGAACCCTTAGTATAATGACAATACCCTTAAGGTTGATCCGATAATCATATTAGGTAATGATTTTAATAAGCAAAGGGCAGTTGATTATAAAACACCCTGTTGGTGTACAAGGAATGATTTTGAGGCCTTAGCCTATGATAAGGAAATGAGGTGGTTAGCGTATCAGAAAACGCAAAGGATATTTAGTTTGATCATTATCTAGGTGAATGATTTAAGTAGAACCATACTAAGTTATTGATTACATAGCACACAAGTTTCGAGGATGAAATTTTTTGTAAAGGGGGAGGAATGTTACAGTCCGTCCAAAAAAGAGTATAAGATTGGGAATAATATAGGTATAGATAATAGTTATAATAGTTATCTTGTAGTATATGATTAAGAATAGGAAAAGGAAGTAGATAGACTATACTTATAATTAATGAATCTTAAATATGTTTCCTATATCTATTAAGAAACATACATACTATCTATATACATACACCTCCTTAAATCAAAAAAAATGAAAACATCCTCCACTCCCCATTCCCATCACAGCGGCCATAATATGCAAAAGAAGAAGAATGTTTTTCTTCTTCAACATTAAACCGTAATTATATGCATATGCATATGTATATATATATATATACACACGCCCTAAATTTACACCAAACCACTATGCACACATGGAAATAGGCTACCTTCACTCCCTTTGGAAGAATTCGGCCAGCAATAGGAGGAGGAAGAAATGCGTAGAAAATTTGCCGAAAAAAATGTAGGTTACCTTCACCTGTTCTCGGATTGCCCGCACTTCGTGTGTGAATCATGCTTGTCTTATGTTTTTTTTAATTTTGTTTTCATATATGTGCTACTCTATGATATTCGTATATACTTTGGTATTTGTGTGTCCAAAGGTGTTGTTTGTGCGGTTTAAAAATTAATGTAAAAGACTGGATTTTTATGCGAAAAATAGAAAATTACCCGAATAGCCTTAGAAATAGGTCACATAGCCCGGAAATTAGTTGGAATAGGACTGAAAATCGAAAAATGGGTATGACGCAAGCGTTTCGGAGGGTGGCGCAGTTAAAAAAAAATCTGAAATATATATATATATATATATATATATATATATATATATATATATATATATATATAAATATAGTAAATGGCGTGTGGGTGGAGAGGGAAGACTTTCCTTTCTTCAACTTGTTGCCTTTATGCCTTTTCCAAATATGGCTTCCTTTAATGAACTACTTAGTTTAATTAACTAAGCACTTCACTTAATGAACTAGTTTAGTTCATTAATGGTGGCACCTGAAAATAGTTCAAACACGACAAATGTTTGCCATTTGATGTAAGCTTTAAAGCTTCATGGCTCGTTAGTACGACAACATTATATATGAACTATATAAGGCAAGTTTTATGCAAGTGCGTGTCACGTCATAAAATATTTCATGCATTTCTTTGTAACACGTTTAAATCATGTATTTTGAAATCACTCAAACCCCCCTTTTCTCTACAATCTCCCCTTTTTGATGATTTTCAAAATAACATACATTCATGATTTAAATCTTATCGCTCCCCCTTCAATCATGCATAAATTCAAATTTTGAATTTCAAATTTCAAATCCCCTCCCCCTTGATTTATGCAATCAGATTCTCTCTCCCCCTTAAATCATGCATTCTCTCCCCATTTATTTTGGAAAGTCAATCAAAAGTGCATGTAAATATGGAAAGATAATCAAATCAAATCAGCAGAAATCATGCCTAACTTAGAACGAAGATTTTCGTACGTGGTTTGATTTAAGGCCTTAGTAAAAATATCCGCTACTTGTGCCTCTGTGCGTACGTGATCTATGACAATATCACCATTATTTACGTGATCATGAAGAAAGTGATAGCGTACTTCTATATGCTTGGCCTTAGAGTGTAACACGTGTCGGATCTGCAAGGCACCACTAGAAAGGGGGGGTTGAATAGATGGTGTGGAAAGTATGGTTTTTAAAATTTGTTTGAACTTAAACAATTTAACTTCTGAAAACAGATTCTGTTTTCAGGACCAGTTTTAAAACGTTTTTAAAACTAGGTTAGAGGTCTCCACAAATTATGAAATTTTGAGAGAACTTAGCCTCAGATGTTATGAGGGTCCCCTAAAAATTTCAAATTAAAATTAAACCTTTAACCCCTTCAAAAACCGTTGGTACTCAGATTGCTCGAATCTGCCAGAACCGGTAGATGGTTTTGAAAAATTTATTCCTATTTTTGTGAACGTCCAAACGCTCTGAAACTTTAACCAATAACTCCTTATGCACTATATTTAAATCGGTTGAAACAGTTTTACAAAATTCTTTTGGGAAGTAGGTCAACTATGATCAAAGTCTCAACCTTTGTAAGTCTGAAAATCAGACTGCACTAGTCTCATAACTTTTGATGTTTGATTGACTTATACTTATCCAAAATGGTTGAAACTTGTGTCAAATTAACCCTAGAACGTGTGAGTGTATTTCTGGAAATTTTTTTTATTTTTGAAATTCGTTAACTATTTTTACGAATGCGAACAAGAAGGGTAATCAGTGCAGTAACTGAAAAGTAAATGCTGAAAGTAAATTGCACCAAGATTTTTATACTGGTTCGGTTATAAACAACCTACTCCAATCTTCAAGGAACACCTTCCTTGGTTCACACTAATCACACACACAACACACCTTACCATAGGGTTGATAGAGTTACACCTAACTCCAACCCTTTACAAACCTTGTATTGTTAGTACAATTTGCACGAACACCACCACCTTGCAAGAATGAAGATTGATCGCACCTTGATCAATCTTTTACAAAGATATATAATGAGTGGTGATCTATATCAAGCCTATTCAAGATTGAAGAATATGAATACAATAGGCTTACAAGAAGAAAGAAAGAAAGAGAAGTAGAAGAAGAAGAGCTAGGCTTTATTTGATCACTTTGATTTGCAATGCTTGTGCTTGTTTTGTTTGCTCTCTTCTATTTCCTTTTAATGATGCATGGCCGTCCCCTTGGTGTAGCCTCCCCCTCTTGAAAATTATCTTTTAAGTCCTTGGGAGAATGTAAGACATCATTGTGACAAAGCCTTGCTTACTTGGCATCTTCTTATTGGATGATCATTTAGGCTTCGCTTACTTGTCACCTCCTTATTGGTTTAACGTTGTCATCATGATGACTTGGAAAAAAAAATGAGAATTACACTTAACCATGTGCCAAAATCATCACAAAATAACTTCCATAAATCATGAGATACATCACATAAATTACAAGACAAAAATTCCTCTCTTGCTAGGATAAGAATCGCCTATTTAGTGACATTGCCATGCTGAATTTTCAGCATGTGCATCATTCCCTTTCATTCAAAATAATGCCAAATTTGATTTGATTTTTCTTTAAAAAATGAATCACCAATTAAATGGTAAATATTCCTATCACATGAGAAATGAATAGGGACACCCTTTAGCTTAATAATTCGGCCACACAAGTCTTCACACATGATGAAAAAATTTCAGCATGTGTGATATGTAGAATATCACACTTTATTAATTTAAATAATATTCAAATCATTTCCATAACATCCTCAATTAATCCTCATGATACAAGACACAAAATGTAGCTCATTTAAAGTTAGAAAATCGCCCATGTTAATGCACACATGCTAAAATTTTCAGCATATGCTACAAATGTGACATTGTTTGAAATGTTACCTTTTGTAGCTCCTTCCTTTATGTCATCAACATTGTATGATTGATTCTTGACCAATCAATATGCCAACAAGGCTCCAAATAAGCTCCATCTCAGCTGTAGGTGGCGTTTCATAGAGTATGTGTATGTGCTGAAATTTATTTTTGCCAACATTGTAAAATAATGCACATTTAATAATATACACATGTTATATTCCAATCAGCCTTTAATTTAATTTTCTGGAACACTTGAAGATGTATATCATATGTAAAAAGTGTCTAGATACGTGTCACATGATGTACCAAAACGTTCCATGTGTTGTGTGCATAGAAAACCGAATTTTCGATATTTATCGATTACCCGATTTTTCTCTAATTTAAATTCCAACTTTTTGCACATGTTATATATATTATGTTACACATAATATATATAATATATACTTTAAATCTCAGCACTTGGCTGGTCTAAAGTGGTACCATTAACATGTGACAAAATTAAACTTGGAATCTTCACATTTTGGCCTTAATGTGGAGTGACTTGTGTGTGCCAACATGGAAAGTATTTTTGGCTGAATATATATTCATGTGGACGATATTTTTATGAATTTTTGAAGTATAGGGGCTGGCCATTTATTTTCGGTTTAGAACCTTTTAACGTGTCGTATTTAATTTGTCATCACCATGACTTATATCATATGATATAAGACCTGAATATACTCATAAATATGAGTTAAGTACAGTGGTGTGAAGTTAACGTACGTACGTAAAATATATAACGTGTCGGTAGTACGTTGGAATACATGTGTATGTGCCTTTTTCAAAAAATCTGAAAATATATGTAATATATATGTATATGGCGTGTCACATTAAAGAGGGGAGGAGGAGAAAACTTTCCTTCCTTAGTTTTGTTGCCTTTGTGTCTTTTCCAAATGTGGCTTCCTTTAATGAACTACTTAGTTTAATAAACTAAGTACTTCACTTAATGAACTAGTTTAGTTCATTAATGGTGGCACCTGAAAATAGTATAAACACAACAAATGTTTGCCATATGATGTAAGCTTTAACGCTTCATGGCTGTTAGCACGACAACATTATATATGGGCTACATAAGGCAAGTAATAAGCAATATCATGCACACGTTTGTTTATATCATGCACGTTTTATGTCATGCTCATTTTTGTGCACGTTTAAATCATGTATTTGAAAATCACTCAAACTCCTTTTTCTCTACAACACGGGGTTCTTAGATAGGTTAATTGCACTCATACTATCACAATATATAGGGATTTTATCTACGGTAATTCCAGAGTATGAAAGTTGTTGTTTTATCCATAGTAATTGTGTACAGCAAAGACTAAGTGCCATGTACTCAGCTTCAGTAGTGGATAAAGCTACGCTTGCTTGCGTTTTGGAAAACCATGAAATAAGTGACTTTCCTATAAATTGGCAAGTGCCACTCGTGCTTTTTCTATGTATCTTACATCCACCATAATCAGCATCAGTGTAGGCATGCAAATTAAAGTCACAATCTTTATCATACCAAATTCCTAAGGTGGGTGTCTGCTTAATATATCGGAATATTCTTTTACCGCATTATAGTGAGACACCTTAGGTTGACTTTGAAAATGTGCACACATACATATATTGAACAAGATATCAGGGCTACTAGCAGTAAGATATAGTAAAGAACTAATCATAGATCTATATAAGCCATTATCAAAATCCTTACTATGTTCATCTTTATCCAATTTAGTAGTGACACTCATAGGGGTGGGGGATGATTTTAAATTCTCAAAATTGAACTTTTTAATCATATCATTTACATATTTTTCTTGGCTTATGTGAATGCCTTTACTCGTTTGTTTAATCTGCAAGCCAAGAAAGTAGTTCAATTCGCCAACCATAGACATTTCAAATTCGGATTTCATGCATTTTTCAAAATCTTCAACAAGTTTATGAGAGGTGGAGCCGAAAATAATGTCATCAACGTAAATTTGAATAATAAGTAAATCCGATTTATCTTGTTTTAAAAATAAAGTACTATCTATAGTGCCTCTTTTAAAACCATTTTCTAAAAGGAAAGTAGCAAAACGATCATACCATGCTCTAGGTGCTTGCTTTAGTCCGTATAGTGCCTTTGTTAGTTTGTACACGTGATCGGGATGTTTCAAATCTTCAAAACCGGGTGGTTGTTTCACGTATACCTCTTCTTGTATAAATCCATTTAAGAATGCACTTTTCACGTCCATTTGATAGAGTTTAAAATCTTTCATGCAAGCAATGGCAATTAAAAGTGGTATAGCTTCTAAACGTGCTACGGGTGCAAATGTTTCATCATAATCAATTTCTTCTTCTTGATTATAGCATTTTGCTACAAGTCTAGCTTTATTTCTAACAACTTTTCCTTCTTCATTCATTTTATTTCTAAACACCACTTTGTGCCTATTATGGTCTTATCTTGTGGTCGTGGCACTAAATCCCATACGTCATTTCTAACAAATTAATTAAGTTCATCATGCATAGCATCAATCCAAGAAGAATCACTCAAAGCACCATGCACATTTTTAGGTTCAATTTCGGAAATCAAGGCATGAAATTGATTTATTTTTTCCGGATTTATTCTTCTACGGGGACGCACACCGTGTGTGATATCGCCTATGATGAGATCATGTGGGTGATCTCTATGCCATATTGGTTGATTATTTTCTACGTTCTCATGCATTTCTAAGTGATCATGCATTTCTACTGTATCATGCATATCAAACGTGCCATCATCATCATTCAACACGGGTTTCAATTCAAAATCATTATCATATTCCTTATCTTTATCAATCTCACCAAATTCATTAAACTTTACATGAATAGATTCTATAATTTGTCTAGTGAGAGGATCATAACATCTATATGCTTTTGAATTTACAGAATATCCAACAGAGATGCATTCAATTGATTTAGATTCAAATTTATTTAAATTGTCTTTTGTATTTAAAACAAAACATTTGCATCCAAACACACGAAAATAGTCAATTTTAGGCATGCGATCATTTAATATCTCATAAGGCGTCTTATTTATTTTCTTCCTAATGGACAAGTGATTTACTATGTAGCATGCACAGTTTACGACTTCCACCCATAAGAATCTAGGCAATTTATTCTCGCACAACATAATTCTAGCAATTTCTTGTAATGTCCTATTCTTTTTTTTCTACTACTCCATTTAATTGTGGAGTTCTAGGTGGCGAGAACTCGTGTTTAATTCCTTTTTCTTTGCAAAATGAAATCATGTCCTTATTTTGAAACTCATCGCCTCTATCGCTTCTTATCTTTTTCACATTGACACCGTATTGGTTTTCAGGTTGTTTTATTAGTTTCGCAATCTCAATGACACTATCATCCTTATGTGCAAGAAACAAAGTCCAAGCATAACGAGAAAAATCATCAACAATCACACAAGCATAGTGACGTCCACCAAGACTCGTAGTGCGACTAGGACCAAACAAATCAATTTGTAGTAATTCTAAAACTCTAATCGTGCTTATTTCATTTTTAGGTTTTAGTGACTCGCGTGTTTGTTTGCCTTTTATGCAAGATTCACACAACTGAAAGTTGTGTAATCAAGTGTAGGCAATCCTCGTATTAGGTTCTTTTGTTGGAGTTTTTCTAGTGTAGAAATGCCAATATGTCCTAAACGTCTATGCCACAAATTTACGTTAGGTTCATTTGACATGAAACACTTAACCTTAGCGTCTAACATATCATCAATAGAAAGCGTAAAAATGTTTCCTTCTCGTTTCCTTTTAAGACTGTTTCTCCATTTTTATTTATTATATTGCAATATAGGTGAGTAAAACACACATCAAAACCATTGTCAATGGATTGCGAAATGCTAAGAAGATGATAGGATAAGTTTCTTACCAAAAAGGTACCTTTTCCGATGATCTTGCCTTCATTGTTGTCTCCAAAGGTCATGGATCCGCCTTTTGTGACCTTCTTCAATTTAGTGAATAGGCTCGGGTCACCCGTCATGTGCCTCGAGCAACCACTGGCAAAGAACCATTTGATTGATGTATCTTTTGAAGTGTGGATTCCCTGCAATGTGCAAAAATGATTTAGGTATCCTTTTAAATTGTGGGTCCTTACGAGTTAGTTATTCACCTCTTAGTAAAAGTACCTTTTGGTACCCATACTTTGGTGATCCTTCTCGGTCTAGCAAATGGCAAGAATGTAGATGAAGGTGCAATGTAGTAGACATGTGGTGAGTGCACTTTGGGCCTTTGACCAAGAACTCCTTTATACTTATTATATGTAGGACGTTTTTGATATGTCCTTGTGTTAGTGTGCGTAGTGCGTGATCTAGATTGATGAAATGAATGTCGTGTATGCATCACTTGTTCTTCTCATATCTATATGGCACAGAATTATATTTCGCATGATATGAAGAAGAAGTATTACGAGATGAGGAGAGAGGGGGTCTTTGCGTCATCTTAGACGCGGCATGTGCTTTTGGAGTGTCTACTTTCTTAGACAATACGAACTTGGTTGGTTTAATGGATACTTCATTTGTCTCAATGTATCCTAATCATGTTTTATCACTGTCATGCTTTTGTGATACGATAATACGATCTAACATGTTAGATCATGTATCAAACTGTTTCATCATTTTCTCTAAGTCTGTATTCCTTGATTTCAAAATTGAAATCTCGGATTTCATTTCATTATTTTGCGTGGTCAATGATGAGATATATGTCTTTAATGCAGTAATGATGCATGATGACTCTTCTTTTGAATCGTTTAATTGAGCAACAAGATTCTCGTTAGAAGATTCTAACACCTTTTTGTCTTTAATTAATCGTTTCTTTTCTTTTGCGATGAATTTATGTAATTCTAAGTACTGACTAAAAAGATCATCATAAGAAGGCTCAGAGTCAGAATCAGAGTCAGATGATACCTCGTTTGATGCTTTGGACAAAAAGCATACTTGTACAGTCTCCTCTTCTGTTTCAATCTCGGAATCCGATGTATCACTCCAAGTGGAGGCTTTGAGAGCTCGTTTCCTTTACTTATGTTCTGAGACGATTCTATTCTTGTTCCGATCCTTGTCAGGGTGTGTGTTTGTTTGCTTGCCCTTATTAGCGCAGTCATATGATAGATGTCCAAGTTTACCACATTCATAACATTTAACATCCTTGTCGTTTGTCTTGTTCTTATTTCTTTTAGTCGAAGTGGCCTTAGTTTTGTTTCTAAACGAATTTCTCATGAATTTTCTTAAGCCTTTAGCCAATAAAATTAAGTCATCGTTATCTGATTCAGAATCACTATCTTCTACGTGATCGGAAGAAGTAGAGACGTATTCATTTGATTTAAATGCAATAGCTTACATTGTTTTGATGATTCTGATTTCCTTATGGTGAGTTTGTCCTCATAAACCTTAAGTGATCCAATTAATTCTTCCATCTTGATTGAATTAGTTTCTTTGCTTTCTTCTATTGCCATTACTTTAGGATCCCGCTCGGATGGAAGGCTTCGCAAGACCTTTTGTACCTTTTCCTGCATAGTAAAGGCTTTGCCAAAAGACTCAAGAGAATTATAAATGTTAGTCAAGCGAAGATCTATATCAACGATAGATTCATTTGGCAATAATTTAAACGACTCAAGTGTGGACATAAGCATGTTGATCTTGGACTCTTTTACTTGACTAGTGCCTTCGTGTTTCATTTCAAGAATTCTCCACATTTCTTGAGCACTAGAACAATTTGAAACATAGCTAGATTCACTTTTACTTAGTCCATTTAAAAGTAACTGCATAGCCCTAGCGTTCATGCTTAGTCTCTTTTTATCCTCACTAGTATACTCTTGTCTAGGCGTAACGACCTCTAGTGTGACTCCATCTACAGTGGATAACTTTGATGGAGCAAATGGACCATCTTCTATAATTGACCAAAGATCAATATCAATTGCCATAAGAAAAAGTTTCATTCTTAATTTCCATTGAATGAAAGACTCACCGTCAAAGAGAGGAGGTCTTTGGCTGGACATACCTTCTTGCTCGGTTTTTGAAATTTGTGGTTGCCATCTCACTTAGATCGTTGGATCTTCTTGTTGTGAGTGTACCTGGCTCTGATACCACTTGTAGGATCTGCAAGGCACCACTAGAAGGGGGAGGGGTTAAATAGTTGGTGCGGAAAATGTGGTTTTTAAAATAGTTTTTAAACCAAGAACTCAACTTCTGAAAACAGTTTCTATTTTCAGGACCAGTTTAAAACGTTTTGAAAACTGGGTTGCAGGTCTTCAAAAATTCTGAAAGTTGGAGAGAACTTAGCCTCAGCTATTCTGAGTATCTCCTAAAACTTTCAGATTAAAATTCAACCTCTACCCCCTTAAAAATTCGTTGGTGGTCAGATTGCGCAAATCTGCCAGAAACGGTAGTCTGATTTGAAAAATTAATTCCTATTTGTACGTGACTCCAAATGCTCTGAAAATTTAAAGACTAACCCCTTATTAGTTGTATTTAAATGATTTGAAGCAGTTTTGAAAAATGCTTTTGGAAAGTTAGTCAAATACGATCAAAGTCTCAACCTTTGCAAACCTGAAAATCAGACTGCACTAGTCTCAGAACTTTGGACGTTTGGATGACTTATACTTGTCCAAAAGGGTTGAAACTTGCGCCAAAAGAACCTTGAGACGTGTGGATATGATTCTGAAAAGTTTCGTAATTTTTGAAATTCGTTTACTATTTTTACGAACGTGATTAAAAAGGTAAACAATGCTGATACTGAAAGTAAGTATTGGAAGTAATGACACCAGAAATTTTATACTGGTTCGGTTATAAACAACCTACTCCAGTCTTCGAGGACACCTTCCTCGGTTAATACTAAACACACAACACAAAGAACACCTTACCACAGGGTTGATGGAGTTACACACCAACTCCAACCCTTTACAAACCTTGTATGAGAATACAATTGTCACGAACACCACCACCTTACAAGTGCAAGACGATCACACCTTGATCAATATTTTAAAATGATAAAGAATATGTGGTGGACTATATGAAGCCTATTCAAGTATATGAATATAAGTACAATAGGCTTTAGAGAGAAGAAAGAAAGAGAGTTGTAGAGGAGAAGGCTAGAACACGTTTTTGATCTTTCAAATTGCAAGACTTGTTCTTGTTTTTGTTTTGCTCTCTTCCTCCCTTTTTAACATTGTGGCCACCCCCTATGATGCTTTTCTTCTCTTGAAAATTATCTTCTAAGTCCTTGGAAGAGTGTATTGCATCATTGTGACATGTCTTTGCTTACTTGGCATCTCCTCATTGGATGATCATTAAGCTCTTGCTTACTTGGCACTCATTGATTGGATGAACGTTGTCATCACTTGATGACTAGATAAATCTTAAATGACACCTCAAAAAGCATGTGCCAGTTAGTCATAAAACTTATTGCCATAAGTCACAAGATTATCCCTCAAATTAGCTAGACAAATTTGTCACATTAATCATCATAAAAATCGGCCATGTGTTTATTTCACGTGCTGAAATTTTTAGCATGTGTGATATTCACACAATATTAAAAACATTTCCATGTATGTATAAATTAATTCCTTGAAGATTGAAGAATCAAATATGTTGAATTTAGAGCATAAAATCGGCCATTGAGACTCTTCACATGCTGAAATTTCAGCATGTGTAACATTCATATTTTATTCAAAATATTGCCAATTTTACTTTGATTTAATCCTTGAAATTAAACAAGAAATCAATCACTATTTGGTACAATACATTCTTATCATTTATGGAATAAAAATTAGATACCAATGAGGTCTAGAAATCGGCCAACATACATCCACACATGCTGAAATTTTCAGCATATGTGATATTTGAAAATATCAGCTTATTTGTTTCCATAGAATATTCAAAATACTTCCATATTATCTTTCAATCAATCCACATTATTCAAGACAATAAAATATGGCTCGTAAAGGGATAAAAATCAAGCCAGCCATATGCACATGCTTAAATTTTCAGCATGTGTTACAAATGTGACATAAGTTGAAATGATACCTTGTGTAGCTCCTTTCTTTATGTCACCAACTTTCTATGCTTTATTCTTGACCAATAAAAATACCAAAAAATCTCCACATATGCTCCATCATGATGGTATAGGAGTGTATAATAGATTATACATGTGCTGAATTTATTTTTGCAAACTTTGTAAAATAGTGCACATTTAATTATACACACATGGTATATTCCAATCAGCCCTTAATTGAATTTTCTAGAAAACTTTGAGATGTATGAAATAAGTAAAAAGTATCTAGATACATGTTATATGCCATGCCAAAAATGTTCCATGTGTCATGTACGTAGAAAACCGAATTTTCGATGTTTATCGATTACCCGATTTTTCCCTAATTAAATTCCAACTTTTTGCACATGTTATATATATTATGTTACACATAATATACATAAATTAAACTTTAATATTCAGCTCATAAGGCTGATTAAAGTGGTGCCTAAACCATGTGACAAAATTAAAATTGGAATCTCCACAATTTGGCATTAATGTGGGGTGATTTGTGTGTGCCAACATGGAATGATTTTATGGCTGTACATATCATGTAAGCCACGAAATTTGTGGCCATTTTTGAAGTGTAGGGGCTGGCCATCTATATATGGAAAGTACGTGACACGTTGGCGAAGTTCCGGTATTCGCCCGAGACGACAATTTTCGGTTTAGAACCTTTTAATATGTCGTATTAAATTTGTCATCACCATGACTTATATCATATGATATAAGACCTGAATATACTCATAAATATGAGTTAAATATAATGGTGTGACGTTAACATACGTACATAAAATATATAACGTGCCGGTAGTACATTGGAATAAATGTGTATGTGTCTTTTTAAAAAAATCTGAAAATAAATATATATAAATATAGAAAATGGCGTGTGGGTGGAGAGGGAAGACTTTCCTTTCTTCAACTTGTTGCCTTTATGCCTTTTCCAAATATGGCTTCCTTTAATGAACTACTTAGTTTAATTAACTAAGCACTTCACTTAATGAACTAGTTTAGTTCATTAATGGTGGCACCTGAAAATAGTTCAAACACAACAAATGTTTGCCATTTGATGTAAGCTTTAAAGCTTCATGGCTCGTTAGTACGACAACATTATATATGAACTATATAAGGCAAGTTTTATGCAAGTGCGTGTCACGTCATAAGTTCCTATGAATTGTCACGTTCTGCTTGTGTATTTTATATCTATATTACAACCACCATAATCAGCATCACTATAGGCATATAGGTTAAGTTTGGAATTCTAATCATATCAAAGTTCTAAAGGAGGTGTATGTTTAATATATCTAAATATCTTTTTCACCGCATTATAGCGGAACGCCTTAGGACAAGATTGAAACCTAGCACACATGCATACATTAAACATTATATCTGGTCTTGATGCACTTAAGTACAACAATGATCTAATCGTCGACCTATAAATTGGTACTTACACTCATAGGAGTAGTTGTAGGTTTCAACTCTTCAAAACCAAATTTCTTAATCATGTCATTGATATACTTAATTTGACTAATATGAATTTAACGAGGTTTTTTATTTGTAATCGGAAGAAATAGTTGAGTTCTCCTACCACAGACATTTCAATTCAGTTTTGATACAATCTTCAAAGTCTTTTACTAAGGTAGGATTGGTTGAACCAAAGATTATGTCATCTACATAGATTATGACTATTAGTAGATCACTTCCTTTTCTTTTCGAAAATAAGGTATTATCTATGTTTCCTCTCCTATAATTATTTCCGAGGAGAAAGTTCGCAAATCTATCATACCAAGCTCTTGGAGCTTATTTTAAACCATATAGAGCTTTCTTTAGCTTTTATACATGGTTAGGATGTTTTAAGTCTTCAAAACCCCAGGTTTGTTTTACAAAAAATTCTTCTTTTATAAACCCGTTAAAGAAGGCTCTTTTAACATCTATTTATAATAGTTTGATATTACTTAAACCAACAATGGCTAATAGTAACCTTATGGTCTCTAAGCGTGCAACATGTGCAAATGTCTCCTCATAATCTATTCCCTCTTGCTGATTATAATCTTGTGCGACTAGCCAAACTTTATTTCTTACTATATCACCTTGTTCATTCATCTTATTTCTAAACACCCACTTAGTACCTATTATGGATTTGTTTTCAGGTTTCGGTACTAAAATGTCATACATCATTCATAGTAAATTGGTTCAATTCTTCATGCATATCATTCACCCAAAAAGTATCATCCAAAGCTTCTTTAACATTTTTGGGTTCTAAGTGAGAAACTAATACATGTCACTCGGCAAAATAAACTCTGTTGATGTTTCTCCGAGTTCTTATCCATTGATTTAAATCTCCTATGATCAATTCCTTAGGATTCTTGTGTTATCTTTAATATGCCACCAATTATTACTCTCTTCTTCTTCAAATATATCATTTGTATGTGTATTTGTTGGAACCTAACGCCTTCCATAAACACCACTATAGGAGGGGGGAGGTGAATAGTGGTTAGTAGAAATTACACTACTATCTTTGAATTAAAAACCCCTTTGCAAACAGAATCTGAGAGCTACTCAGATTCAGTCCCCGTTTTTGAAAAATTCAAAAGTCAGTGTACACAATTCCAAAAATTATGAAACTTTCTAGAAATCAACTTTAATATCTTCACTAAATTCTGTCAAAAATTAGACAAAAATAAGATTGTTTGTCCCTTTAAACAAATAAAAAGATTCAGATGGTCAATTTGGACAGAATAGTGCTAAATTTTGCAAACGTGTATCTCTTTAATACTCAGCCAAAAAAGTTGATATTTATCTCAAAATACTCCATAATATGTCTATTTAATTTTCAAAAAGACCCCGACCTGAAACTATGATTGGTAAAATCAGAATGCAAGTTTCCTTGAAAATGGTCAGATTGCAGATACAATAGAGCAGTTATTTTTCAAAGACTGAAAGAATAACTTTCCTTTGCTCAAATCAAGTAATTCTTGTTGCAAATGAAATCTCACAGTCTGAACTATAACTCCACCAACAATCAAAAATTTTAAAAGTGTTTTGCTATTTTTCAACACGTGTGAAGTTGGATAAAAACTGCAGTGGAAACAGGCAGAAAACAGTAAAAAAGGAAAGTAGACAAGAACACCGAAGATTTATCTTGGTTCGGTCAATGTGACCTACTCCAGTCGCAAGGAACACCTTTTCATGGATTTTACTATGAAATGAAACACCATTACAACAAGAACCAAGCTTGATCCTTGGGTTTATACACCAACCGTATTCAAGACTCGGATGATCATCTCTATGCAACTTTGGCTGCAACACCTCTACCACCTATTGATAAAGCCTTAAAAATTTGGTTAATCAATCTTACAAAAACAACACAAGAGGCGTGTAGCTATACAACAAATATCACAAGAACACCTTGGCTACAAAAAGAATGAACAAATAAAGAAGAGAAGAAAATAGCAAGACAATGAGCTTCAACTTTTGCTTTAAAGTGTGTGTCTTCTCTTCTTCACCTTGCCTCCTATTTATAGTGTGAGTTGAGCCTTGAAGATAAGAACTCCAATGTGTCAATGTCTTCATCATCAATGCTCAAGTTTCTTCAAACCATTGGTTGGCCACATAAACACCTTGTACACTTGACAACTTCAAGAAGAATGGTTGGTCCACCTTGCACTTCAAATTGGCCAAAATTTTCACCTCATAAATGTCTTGATTATACTTTGCAAAACAAAGATAATATAGAATGGCATATTCCTCAAGGATCCCTCAACTTCTTGGAAATATAATATGCCATGTGATGGCTGAAAGTTTGAAAAAAATCAGCTCCAACCAAGTCAATATAGCCGTTGGTGTTGAATTGTATTTCCAAGTTGGCAACTTTTGCCAACTAGCTTGTATTTGATTGGTCTACTTGTGCAAAAATCATAAAATGAGTAAAACACCTTTTCCACATGTGTAACCACATTTTGGAGGCATACATAACGGCACAAACTCAGATTTTTTAAGAGAAGTCAATAAACAAAAATTGACAAGACTTTGCCAACCAATAATTCAAAACACCCACATTTTTCTCCTCGTAATTTGTGGTGAATTTTGTGCCAATAACACATTCAAATTCTATGCAAAAAGATGATTAAGAAACTCCAATAATATATCCATAAGAGTCTTTAACAATAAAATAGAATGTGACATCTAATATCGTCACATATCTTACTACCGTCGATAATATCACCAAATAAGAACATAGAATAGAAAACCATGATATAATCTTCAAGAACACCATAAATAATCTCCACAATGCAGACAATAAGATATTCAAGAGATTTTCTTGAGTAAAATGACAAAACTACCCTTGGAGGGTAAAATGACCAAAATGCCCTTGATGATGAAAACCTCCGAAAATGACCTTGATGGTCAAAAATAGATATGAAAACACCTTGATAGTGATGAATACGAAATAATGAAGTCTTTGTATCATTTTCACCATGCCAAGTACCTACAGGAACACAAAATAACACTTTTGCCCTTTTCGATAAGTTATAGAAACTTCCAAGGCGTATTAGTCACAAGACATTGTTATATTCATCAAAAACACATAGTAACAACATAATAACAATATATGAATCAGGTACATTATCACATTTTAGAAAAAAAATTTCTAAAAATCCTAGATATCGATCGAAGTGTCTCTACTTGAGAGATCGATGTCTCACAGTGAGGTTCAAATTTGGTCTCTGACATATATATATCGATCGATGTATACATCGATTGATCAGTGTGTCTCAGGTTTAGAGATCTATGTCTCACAGTAGTGTCTTAGTTTTTCTCTGTTTTACATGGATTGATCGATGTACATCAATCGATCGTAGTGCATAAACCTGATAGATCAATGTCATTTTTCTTCACTTATTTGATATATTTCAACTCTGTCATTTGTAACAACATGTGTGACATTTTTATGACATGTAACTGTAGCGCCCCGACCCGGACAGCGGAATCCGAACCGGTGCACCCGTCGTAGCTTACTGAGAAGACTACAAGACGTCTCATCTCTCGTGTACACATCATCAGTGACGTACGAAAGTAAAAGCGGAAACATGTATCTAACGAATGTCAACCGTCAACTCGTACACCAAGAATACTAAAATCCCAACAACTAGTCATGATGTTCACCAACGCACATCTTCAAACAAATGAAATAACTGAAATAAACAACATCTGTCTCGACTATTCGCCATTAGGCACTCTAAGCATCCCACTCAGCCCACTCGCCGTCGTCTTCAATGAAAATCATGTCATAGCTAGGCTCATCTGCACAATAAGAGTAGTACCCTTAGCGAAAACGCTAGCAAGTAACCCACTTATAAGACATACGGGATCAACACATGGCAAGACATGAGTAATAGATAAACTGAGGGAATTGAGGGGCACATGTCTTGTAATTTTCAAATATATAAGCGGAACATGTAATAAATCAGGTACAGCAACTTAAAACGCAAGTAAGTAATTCAATGTTGATCAAATAACATAACACGCATACCACAACGACTCTCGTGATGCATGTCAAATAATGCACTACGCTACACAATCACATATGCATGAGCCATTTCTTTCAAATCAATGCAATGCATGACACAATGTCCGGTTCCTAACTCATTTCCTTGTAACGCACCCCGGCTTATATTTCCATCCCGGTTAACGTTACAAGCTCGTATGCTCTGTGATGCACCTCGGCTTATATTTCCATCCCGATTAACATCACAGCTCTCGTAAAACTCTACAATGCACCTCGGCTTAAATTTCCATCCCGATTAACATTGTAGAGGACTTTATACCCTGTAACGCACCCCGGCTTATATTTCCATCCCGGTTAACGTTACAGTCTTTTGTGCCCTACAGTGCACCCCGGCTTAAATTTCCATCCCGGTTAACACTGTAGGTCACCTTCGCAAATCAGTGCCGAAGCACCTCTCTTTTCAAAAACCTTATGCAATGCACGTGCCATGATGCAAGACTCCTTACTTCATTCTTACTTCTCGTTCACATAAGTAGTTCATGTGCACATGCGCAAGTATAAGTAACACACAAGCTTTCACTAACTTACACATTATAACTGTAGGCTTCAACCCTCTCGTCAACCCTTAGTCTTGATTCTAGGGTTTACAACCTAAGGCAAGTATCCCTAACCATCCATCATTGAACTCTCAATCACCTCGTACGTTCATCTCCTAACCCTTCTAAGTCATCCACGTTGAACTCCGATGCGAATACCCTTCAAAATTCTCCAAACTTGATTCACCATCTTAAGTCATGTTCCCAAGACTTAGACCAGTCATAATCAGGTCCTAAGAAGTCCCTAAGGTCACCCAAAGGATCCCCTAGCTTCCCTCTTTCTTCCCTTGCTATCCCACAAAACTGGTTGACGTCATACCCTGACGTCGATCGATCGACGTACGTCATACCCTGACGTCGATCGATCGATGTCCATCTGAGGCACGTCGATCTCTCACTCAATCTACGTCGATCGATCGACGTCCATCTGAGGCACGTCGAACTCTCACTCATCCTACGTCGATCGATCTACGTCCTTCTGAGGCACGTCATACCCTCACTTGCTATACGTCGATCGATCGACGTACGTCATACCCTGACGTCAATCGATCGACGTCCCCGTTCCAGAACACCATTCTGCAATTTTCTGCAGAAACTGCAGAAATAACCCCCAATTCGACCCCAACTTCCTTCAAAACCATTCCAAGCCTATTTCCCACTATCAATCCATCCTAAAATCACCCAAGACAACATCTTTAGCATACGATTCATGGATTCAAGCCTACCACTCAAAGTACTTATCAAATCAACCCAAAGATCAAATCTTTTCACTCTCCCCTCCCTTCAACCACCATTATCAACAAAGTAGGGTTCAAGGGATTGGGATTTACATGATCTCATATAAACAACAATCAACGAACAAGATTTCAACATATAATGGCCAAATCTCAAACCAAAACACATAGATCTCACAAATAGATTCACATAGAGAAATTACTGCATGGTGATCCAAATTGATATCAAAATAGGCCCTTTCTCTTTCGCAAATCGTAAAAACTTATAAACAGATTACTTGCCTTTGATTACTCGAAGAAGAAATGAAAGACGAACGAAGATTGGATTGAGGATCTTGAGAGAGTTCTCCTAGGGTTGCTGGAGAAGGAGAGGAATCGCCTATGAGGGGAGATGAGCGTCGGTTTTCTCTGCGTAATGGGAAAACTGACGTTCTGTCAGTTTTTATATGAAAAGGGGAAAAGTTTGGTGTTTCTAAATTATATCTATTATCTATCTATTTTAAAGGATAAATCTAATTATTTAATTCTAAATTAAATACAATTAATTTCTAATATTTATCCCTTCATTTAATTATCATTAATCCTATTATTTAATTCGTATTTAGTTATGGTTGACCGTCATTAATTCCCGTTGACTATCATTAAACTCCGTTTAATTCCTTCTTGGCCTTTTTATTAACCTACGGAGTGTGCGGGGCATAACATCCCTCCCCCCTTATAAGAAGTTTCGTCCTCGAAACTGGCGTACCTTATTGGAAGAGTTGTGGGTACAGCTCCTTCATTTGTTCCTCAAGCTCCCACGTGGCTTCGCGCTCCGTATGGTTACTCCACTGAACTTTGACATACGGAATGACGCGTCGGCGTAGAACTTGATCTTTCCTATCCACGATCCTTATAGGATGTTCTTCGTAAGTGACATCCTCTTTAACATCCAACGGTTGGGCTTCAAGGACATGGTTTGGATCCGATACGTATTTCCTTAGTTGAGATACATGAAATACGTTATGGACTTGGGATAAGCTCGGAGGTAAGGCTAGTCGGTATGCTCTTTCGCCAACTTTACCAAGTATTTCGTAAGGACCAATGTACCTAGGGCTTAACTTGCCCTTCACTCCGAATCTAGCAACTCCCTTGGTTGGTGAAACTCGCAGATAAACTTTGTCGCCCTCCTTGAACTCCAACGGTCGTCTCTTGGTGTCGGCCCAACTTTTACTGCGATCTTGAGCCACCTTGAGTTTCTCTCTTATCACCTTGACCTTTTCCACGGTTTGCTCAACCAATTCGGGTGCAGTGATTGTCCTTTCTCCAACCTCATCCCAACAAATCGGGGATCTGCACTTACGCCCGTATAACGCTTCGAATGGCGCCATGCCAATTGCACCGTGATAGCTGTTATTATAGGAGAACTCCATTAACTTCAACATGCTATCCCAGTTTCCTTTGAAGTCCAAGGAGCATGCTCTCAGCATATCTTCCAATGTTTGGATGGTCCTCTCGGATTGTCCATCCGTTTGCGGGTGGTATGCTGTGCTCATTCTCAACTCTGTGACCATAGCTTTCTGGAATGCCCTCCAGAACTTAGAGGTGAACTTGGGGTCACGGTCCGATACGATGCTGACGGGGACTCCATGTAGGCTTACAATGTTATCCACATAGATATTGGATAATCTTTCATACGAGGTACCATGAGGCATGGCTATAAAATGAGCCGTTTTCGTCAATCTGTCTACAATTACCCAAATCATTTCGTTTCCATTGCGGGTCTTGGGTAGTCCCATTACGAAGTCCATCGTCACGTCCTCCCATTTCCATTCTGGAATCTCTAGTGGCATCATCAAGCCACCAGGTCGTTGATGTTCAGCCTTGACCTGTTGGCATACCAAACACCTTTCGACATGTGTCGCAATTGATCTTTTCATCCCCATCCACCAATAGTTTCTTTTAAGATCTTTGTACATCTTTGTGCTCCCGGGATGAATAGACATCTTTGAGTTATGCGCTTCTTGGAGCAATTCCGTCCTGAGTTCGTCCTTACTTGGAACGCATAACCGGTTTTGAAACCATAGACTTCCATCTTCTCGCAACTGGAAGTCCTTTACTGGTCCCGCAGCTAGTTTGTCTCGGATTTCTCTCAGTGCCGGATCCTCATACTGTACTTCTTTAATTCTGTCTACCAAGTCTGGACTGATAGACAAGGCGTAAGGACATTTGTCACTGAATCTACCAATTCAAGATCAAACTCTTCGATCTCCCTTTCCAACGGAGACTGTCTCGCGTGGCTAGACTTTCTGCTCAATGCGTCTGCCACTCTGTTGGCTTTGCCCGGATGGTAGTTGATGGTCAAGTCATAGTCCTTGAGTAACTCTAACCATCTTCTTTGTCTCATATTCAACTCCTTCTGCGAGAATAGATACTTTAAGCTCTTATGATCCGTGAACACTGCACATTTCTCTCCATATAGGTAGTGTCTCCAGATCTTAAGGGCAAATACCACAGCTGCGAGTTCCAAGTCATGCGTCGGGTAGTTCTGCTCATATGGTTTCAATTGTCTTGACGCGTATGATATGACTCGTTCATTTTGCATCAAAACACAACCTATAAACAGAACGTTAGTTGAAGACTAACATATGTATATACAATGCATTAATTGTAATGGTGTACATACCTAGTCCTTTCTTGGACGCGTCACTATAGATCACAAAACCGTCGGTGCCGGAGGGTTGTGCCAACACCGGAGCTGTGGTCAATCTCTTTTTGAGCTCGGTAAAGCTTTGCTCGCATTCAGCAGTCCATTCGAATTTAGTCTTTTTCTGCGTGAGTCGACTCAATGGTACTGCTATCGTTGAGAATCCCTCAACAAACTTTCTATAGTAGCCTGCCAAGCCTAGGAAGCTTCTAACTTCAGTCACGTTGGTAGGTCTTGGCCATTCAGTGATGGCTTCTATCTTCTTAGGATCCACAGAGATCCCATCTTCCGAAATTACGTGACCAAGGAAGGCTACGCTTCTTAGCCAGAATTCACACTTGCTGAATTTGGCATAGAGCTTTTGTTGTCTCAGAATTTGCAACACCATTCTCAAGTGTTCAGCGTGTGCTTGCTCGTCGGGAGAGTAAACTAGGATGTCGTCGATGAACACTACTACAAAGTGATCCAACTGCTCTCGAAACACAGTGTTCATCAAGTCCATAAAAGCTGCTGGGGCATTAGTTAGTCCAAATGGCATCACCAGAAATTCGTAATGCCCGTAGCGAGTCCGAAAAGCAGTCTTAGGGACATCTCCCGCTTTCACAAGCAACTGATGATACCCTTGACGAAGGTCGATCTTTGAAAACCAACGGGCTCCTTTTAGTTGGTCAAATAAGTCCTCTATCCTTGGCAGAGGATATTTATTCTTAATGGTGATCTTGTTCAGCTCACGATAGTCGATGCATAACCTCATGCTGCCATCCTTCTTCTTAACAAACAGAACCGGAGCTCCCCAAGGCGATACACTGGGGCGTATCAATTTCTTGTCCAACAACTCTTGCAGTTGCCCCTTTAACTCCTTGAGTTCAGCCGGAGCCATTCTGTAAGGTGCCCTAGATATAGGCTCGGCTCCAGGGATCAAGTTGATCTCAAACTCCACTTCCCTCGTTGGTGGTACTCCCGGTAGATCGTTCGGAAATACGTCCTTGAACTCATTTATTACCGGTATTTGGTCCATGGAGGGAACCTCCTGCTTCGCATCTAGTGCATACACCATAAATCCCTCAGCTCCCTTTTGTAAGGCTTTAAAGGCCTTGATCGCCGTCATGTATATCTTCTTTGGAGCCTTGGTTATTTTGACGTTTCCTTGGACCGTTATTTCATTCATATCGGGGT
The DNA here is from genome assembly GCA_036186865.1 of Eustoma russellianum. Lineage (NCBI taxonomy): Eukaryota > Viridiplantae > Streptophyta > Magnoliopsida > Gentianales > Gentianaceae > Eustoma > Eustoma russellianum. The sequence goes on along the minus strand of AP025040.1, from coordinate 19,693,397 downwards.
CCTTAACGGTCACCTGCTTGAGTTTGCAGTCGATATTGGCATGATTCTTGGTCAGCCAATCCATGCCTAATATTACATCAAAATCCCTCATCGGAATCGGGACTAGTGTAACTGAAAATAATTTTCCTTCTAACACCAACTCACAGTCTTTGTACTGGTGGTGAGAAACCAGTACTTGCTCGCCCGCTGCTTGCACCCTAAATGGGTTCTCAAGCCATTCAGGTAAACGGTCGAGCTCCTTGGCGAACCTCTTAGAGATAAAAGAGTGGCTAGCCCCGCTATCAAACAACACGTTGGCAGGTACTTGGTTAACTAGAATCACACCTAACAGGAAAGTGCAGCGCATAAAGGTCTCATATGAAGCATATTGAATCATCAACTTAAAAGGCTAAAAATTCAACTTAGACTGCTATTATTAAACTTAAGTCATACCTGTCACGACGTTTGCATCCTCCTGGACCTCAGCGTCCGTCATCGCGTGAACTCTCGCATTGGACCTACCTTTCTGCTGTTGGGCTGGCCCTGCCCCGGCTTGTGGTTTAGGATTCCACTCGGGACAATCTCTGATTCTATGGCCCGTCTTTCCACACTTAAAACATGCACCGCTAACTTTCCAACATTCGCCCACATGTCTTTTCTGGCAGTGTGGGCACTCTGCAGGTGCTTGGCTATTCTGCTGGTTCTGTTGCGGTGCCCTTTGAGCTGGCCCCGCTTGCCCCTTTCTGGGGATCTTGACCCAACGTCCGGGTCTACTTCCGCTTGATTCTACTCTTGGCCTCTTGCTCGTCTCCTCTCGGGCCTCTCTCGGCTGTGACCTACGCATGTCACTCTCCACTCGGTAACATGCGTCCAGCATCTCCTCAAAAGTCTTCAAGCTCGACCCCGCTATTGCAGTCCGTATGCGGGGATTCAACCCTTCTTCGAATTTCAGCATTTTCATTCTGTTGTTTTCTAAAACCAAGGGTGTGAACTTGCCCAAGGCGTGGAACCTGTCCGCATAGTCAGAAATAGTCATCCTCCCTTGCTCAAATCTGTCAAACTGCCTCATCTTCTCCAGAACGGCAGTCTCAGGCACGTAGTAGTCTTTATAGGCCTTCACAAACTGACTCCACTGGATGGGAGGAGTCATCTTGGGCAGAATGCCGTTCCACCATGCATTCGCTCTGCCAGTCAGAAAAGGCGTGGCCACATCCACTTTGTGTTCTTCAGGCACTTGCACAAGCCTGAAGCATTTCTCTACTTCGTCCAGCCAAAACCCAGCCACCTCTGGGTCAGTTGTCCCTTCAAAGTTTGGGGCATGCATCTTTCGCATTTCCCCAATATAGTACCTTATGCCGTGCTGTGGCGGGGGTGGCGGAGGTTGCTGCGGTTGTTGCTGCTGCTGAGCAACTCCTTGGCCTATCACTGTGATAGCGTCAATTAGTGCTTGGGGAACCAAAACAGGAGGTGGCGGTGGTGGAGGGTCATTGTTCCCATTGCCACCGTTTCCTTGATTGTCTCTTCTGGGAGGCATTTTCTGCAAGATCACGTCATTAGTGTCGAGCAGTTCCAAAATAAAACGTGTAATCCATAAAGGGGTACAAGGCGTAGTTCATAGGTTAAAACGATTACATCTATTTGATTTCACTAATCGCGCTCGTACACACACCCATCCCAGATCAAGCTTAAATCTGAAATTGTATACTTAAATCTAAAGATCAACTCAAAGTGAAGATCATAACTTAGAATTCTACATGTCATAACCTAGGTCTCCGAGGTAGATCTGAAGCCTAGGCTCTGATACCACCTGTAGCGCCCCGACCCGGACAGCGGAATCCGAACCGGTGCACCCGTCGTAGCTTACTGAGAAGACTACAAGACGTCTCATCTCTCGTGTACACATCATCAGTGACGTACGAAAGTAAAAGCGGAAACATGTATCTAACGAATGTCAACCGTCAACTCGTACACCAAGAATACTAAAATCCCAACAACTAGTCATGATGTTCACCAACGCACATCTTCAAACAAATGAAATAACTGAAATAAACAACATCTGTCTCGACTATTCGCCATTAGGCACTCTAAGCATCCCACTCAGCCCACTCGCCGTCGTCTTCAATGAAAATCATGTCATAGCTAGGCTCATCTGCACAATAAGAGTAGTACCCTTAGCGAAAACGCTAGCAAGTAACCCACTTATAAGACATACGGGATCAACACATGGCAAGACATGAGTAATAGATAAACTGAGGGAATTGAGGGGCACATGTCTTGTAATTTTCAAATATATAAGCGGAACATGTAATAAATCAGGTACAGCAACTTAAAACGCAAGTAAGTAATTCAATGTTGATCAAATAACATAACACGCATACCACAACGACTCTCGTGATGCATGTCAAATAATGTACTACGCTACACAATCACATATGCATGAGCCATTTCTTTCAAATCAATGCAATGCATGACACAATGTCCGGTTCCTAACTCATTTCCTTGTAACGCACCCCGGCTTATATTTCCATCCCGGTTAACGTTACAAGCTCGTATGCTCTGTGATGCACCTCGGCTTATATTTCCATCCCGATTAACATCACAGCTCTCGTAAAACTCTACAATGCACCTCGGCTTAAATTTCCATCCCGATTAACATTGTAGAGGACTTTATACCCTGTAACGCACCCCGGCTTATATTTCTATCCCGGTTAACGTTACAGTCTTTTGTGCCCTACAGTGCACCCCGGCTTAAATTTCCATCCCGGTTAACACTGTAGGTCACCTTCGCAAATCAGTGCCGAAGCACCTCTCTTTTCAAAAACCTTATGCAATGCACGTGCCATGATGCAAGACTCCTTACTTCATTCTTACTTCTCGTTCACATAAGTAGTTCATGTGCACATGCGCAAGTATAAGTAACACACAAGCTTTCACTAACTTACACATTATAACTGTAGGCTTCAACCCTCTCGTCAACCCTTAGTCTTGATTCTAGGGTTTACAACCTAAGGCAAGTATCCCTAACCATCCATCATTGAACTCTCAATCACCTCGTACGTTCATCTCCTAACCCTTCTAAGTCATCCACGTTGAACTCCGATGCGAATACCCTTCAAAATTCTCCAAACTTGATTCACCATCTTAAGTCATGTTCCCAAGACTTAGACCAGTCATAATCAGGTCCTAAGAAGTCCCTAAGGTCACCCAAAGGATCCCCTAGCTTCCCTCTTTCTTCCCTTGCTATCCCACAAAACTGGTTGACGTCATACCCTGACGTCGATCGATCGACGTACGTCATACCCTGACGTCGATCGATCGACGTCCATCTGAGGCACGTCGATCTCTCACTCAATCTACGTCGATCGATCGACGTCCATCTGAGGCACGTCGAACTCTCACTCATCCTACGTCGATCGATCTACGTCCTTCTGAGGCACGTCATACCCTCACTTGCTATACGTCGATCGATCGACGTACGTCATACCCTGACGTCAATCGATCGACGTCCCCGTTCCAGAACACCATTCTGCAATTTTCTGCAGAAACTGCAGAAATAACCCCCAATTCGACCCCAACTTCCTTCAAAACCATTCCAAGCCTATTTTCCACTATCAATCCATCCTAAAATCACCCAAGACAACATCTTTAGCATACGATTCATGGATTCAAGCCTACCACTCAAAGTACTTATCAAATCAACCCAAAGATCAAATCTTTTCACTCTCCCCTCCCTTCAACCACCATTATCAACAAAGTAGGGTTCAAGGGATTGGGATTTACATGATCTCATATAAACAACAATCAACGAACAAGATTTCAACATATAATGGCCAAATCTCAAACCAAAACACATAGATCTCACAAATAGATTCACATAGAGAAATTACTGCATGGTGATCCAAATTGATATCAAAATAGGCCCTTTCTCTTTCGCAAATCGTAAAAACTTATAAACAGATTACTTGCCTTTGATTACTCGAAGAAGAAATGAAAGACGAACGAAGATTGGATTGAGGATCTTGAGAGAGTTCTCCTAGGGTTGCTGGAGAAGGAGAGGAATCGCCTATGAGGGGAGATGAGCGTCGGTTTTCTCTGCGTAATGGGAAAACTGACGTTCTGTCAGTTTTTATATGAAAAGGGGAAAAGTTTGGTGTTTCTAAATTATATCTATTATCTATCTATTTTAAAGGATAAATCTAATTATTTAATTCTAAATTAAATACAATTAATTTCTAATATTTATCCCTTCATTTAATTATCATTAATCCTATTATTTAATTCGTATTTAGTTATGGTTGACCGTCATTAATTCCCGTTGACTATCATTAAACTCCGTTTTTTTATTAACCTACGGAGTGTGCGGGGCATAACAGTAACACTTAAAATCATGATTTTCAAAAGTATCCAAACATATTTCTCCATATTCTCCCCCTTTTGGATGATTTTCAAAATAACCCTACTTGATTTTAAAGTCATTTCTGTTTCCATTTCCATTGGAGTCAAAGACACACTCTTCTTTGACTTTGGAATATGATGGAATAAAGCAAAATGACTCACTAAATTGGCTGCGCTCCTCCTTATACTGTGAAGTAGCATTTGATCGACATGGCTTGGCGTATCATTATGGGTCATCGAGAAATAACCTCTATGTGTTTCTAACACATGGGTATGGTTGCGTACATCTGACCCCTTATACCCTGCCATAGGCAGAAGCCTCTAAGGCAATGGGAGTAATGTTGTTGTTGTTGAATTTAATGTCATTTTTCTTTACCAATTGTTTATCACATATCTACCAATTTTATACCAATTGAATTGTTTTTAAAAACTCACAAATCCTATACCAATTGTTTTCAAATGCTCAAACCTTTTTTAGATATATGTTTTTAACCTATGCTCCGAGCCAATTGAACACCATTTAGAACTTATACCAATTGAACTTAACTTATTATTCAACCTACAAATCATGACTTAAAATCTAAAATCATATTCTTATTCTCCCCCTTATTTTGCAAGCCATGCAAAAGATAGGATTATGCAATTGCATCATAGGTCATCATACCTAACTTTGCTCATAAAGTTTCAAAAGTGGCTTGGCTAAGGGGTTTGGTGAAAACGTCAGCTACCTGATGATCATCTCTTACATGATCTATGGTTATGTCCCCATTATGAACATGGTCACGAAGAAAATGGTATTTTACCTCAATGTGTTTGGCCTTAGAATGAGTACTTGATTCCGAGAAAGATTGATCGCACTCATGCTGTTATAGAAAATTGGAATCTTATTCATTATAATGCCAAAATCACTAAATTGTTGTTTAAGCCAAAGTATTTGGGTAATTCATAAGCTTAAGGCTATGTACTCGGCTTCAGTGGTAGAAACAGCTACACTAGCTTGTTTCTTAGAGAACCACGAAATCTGATTGCTTCCTATGAATTGACAAGTCCTATTAGTGGATTTCCTATCAATTTTACAACCACCATAATCTGCGTCACTAAATGCATACAATTCCAACTTTGCATTTCTATCGTACTAAAGTCCTAAATGAGGTGTATGTCTAATATATCTAAATATCCTTTTTACCGCATTATAATGTGACACTTTAGGACAAGATTGAAACCTAGCATACATACACACACTAAACATTACATTAGGTTTTTATGCAGTTAAATACAACAATGATTCAATCATAGACCTATATAGTGTTTTGTCAAAAGATTTACCATTTTTATCTTTGTCTAGTTTGGTACTAACACTCATAGGGTAGGTTATAGAGCTGGGGGTCTCGCTGGAAGCAGACTCTCTATCCCTTAGGATAGAGGTATTGTATGCCTATTACTTACCCTCCCCAGTACCTAACGATAGCTTTGCAGTCGTTGGGATATACTGTGTTTGGATGATGATGATGATGACTCGTAGGGGTAGATGTTGGTTTCAACTCTTCAAATCCAAACTTCTTAATCATATCATTGACATATTTAAGTTGGCTAATGTGGATTCCTTGATGGGTTTGTTTGATTTATAGCCCTAAAAAGTAATTCAACTCTCCTACCATAGACATCTCAAATTCAGACTTCATGTACTCTTTGAAGTCCTTTACTAGGGTAGGGTTGGTTGAACCAAAGATGATGTCATCCACATAGATTTGAACTATTAATAGGTCATTATCTTTTCTTCTTAGAAATAATGTGTTGTCTATGGTCCCTCTTTAATAATTATTTACACTAAGAATGTTTGCAAATCTATCGCACCAAGATCTTGGAGCTTGTTTCAAACCATATAAAGCTTTCTTAAGATTGTATACATGGTTAGGATTCTTTGCATCTTTGAATCCAGGGGATTGTTTGACAAAAACTCTTCTTGGATGTATCCATTTAAGAATGCACTTTTAACATCCATTTGGAAGAGTTTGATATTACTTAGACTTGCAATTGCAAGTAATAACCTTATTGCTTCTAGTCGTGCAACAGGTGCAAAGGTTTCTTCATAATCAATTCCTTCCTGTTGAATATTACCTTGTGCAACTAGCCTAGCCTTATTTCTTGTGATGTTTCCTTGTTCATCTATTTTATTCCTAAATACCCATTTTGTCCATATAATGGATTTATTTTTGGGTTTAGGAACTAAATCCCACACATTGTTTCAGGTAAATTAGTTTAATTCCTCATGCATGACATCTATCCATGATATATCACCTAACGTTTCCTTAACGTTCTTAGGTTCTGAGTGAGATATTAAAACATGCCCTTCAGCTTGACTTATGCTTCTATGTGTTCTAGCTCATCACTTGGATCCCCAATTATCAATTCTTTAGGGTATTTATGTTTATCGTTTATGTACCACCAATTCCTAGGTTGACTAGGTTCACCTTCATATTGTTCAAATGTTTCATTAGTGCAAACATTATCATATACAATCGGAACATCTTGTAAGTCGGATGTATTATCTTCCAATTGCATAATTTCTTCATTTACTTCACATGAGGGTTCATGCATGTCTTGTTTGGGGAGAGTTGGTTCTATATGATCAAGTATAGGCTCAAGTAACAAGTCATCATCATCAAACATATTTTCAACATTGTTCTCTTGTTTATGTTGAGTTTTATCACTAACTTCAAAATATGCATTCTCATTGAATTTCACATGTATGGATTCAATTATCTCTCTAGATGTATGATTATAACACCTATATGCTCTTGAGTTAGTTGAATAGCCAACAAAAATACATTTAATAGATTTTTCTTCAAATGTGTCTATATTATCCTTAGTGTTAAACACAAAACACTTACATCCAAAAACTCTAAGATAATCTATCTTAGGTTGTCTATTGTTTAATAACGCATAAGGTGTTTTATTTAATTTCTTTCTAATAGAAATCCTATTTACTATATAACAAGCACAACTAACAGCTCCGGCCTATAAATATCTAGGTACTTTGTTTTCACATAACATTGTTTTAGCTATTTCTTGTATTTTGTTCTATTTTTGTGTTCAACAACTCCATTAGATTGTGGTGCTCGAGGTAGAGAGAATTCATGTTTGCTTCCATGTAATTCACAAAAATTAATTACATCTTTGTTTTTAAATTCTCCACCTCTATCACTCCTAATTCTTTTAAAAAAAATTTCATACAGATTTTCAAGTTGCTTAATAAGATTTTTGATTGCCAATGGAGCATCGTCTTTGTGTGTGACGAACGATGTCCATGTGTATCGTGAGTAATCATCTACTATAACACACATATAGTAGTGCCAACCTAGACTTCTTGTCCTACTTGTACTAAATAAGTCTAAGTGAAGCAGTTCTATTACATGACTAGTACTCACTTCGTGTTTTGGTTTTAATGTTTCTTTTATATGTTTTCCTTTAATACACATTTCACAAATTTGAAAATTATCTAAGTCTAAATTAGGCATTCCTATAATTACATTTTTCTTATATAACTTTTCTATGGTTGAAATCCCTATATGGCCTAATCATCTATGCCGTAAATTTACATCTTGATCATACGATACTAAACATTTAATCTTAGCATCTAACATGTTATTTATAGAAAGGGTGCAAACATTACCATCCCTATTTTCTTTTAATACAATTTATCCCTTATCATTTGTTATATCACAAGAATTATAGAGAAAAGAAACATTGTATCCACAATCGATAAGTTGCAAAATAATAAGTAAATTATAAGAAAGATTACTTACTAACAACAAATTTCTTATTTGAAATGTGTTAGGGTCCCCAATTGTCCCTTTTCCAACAACCCTGCTTTGGTTGTTGTCACCAAAAGTTACCTTTCCTCCATTCTTCACTTGTTATAGCTCGGTGAATGACTTGGGGTTGCCCATCATATGCCTCAAACATCCACTGTCTAAAAACCACTTGGTTTTTAGATTCTTTGGCTATGTCTCCTTTTTGCCTTCTTTATGATTTACCTACAAGGGAGACAAAGTTTTAGGTACCCTTTATTTGGGTCCTTAAGTGTTATGGGTACCATCCTTGTTTATATACCCTTTGGGTAATCAAACGTTTTGTACCTTCTAGGGACATATTTGGCATTTTTAACATTAGAAGAATAAAGAGGGTCCTTTCCAAATAAATGGAGGTGTATGCATATAAGTGCTATATATTGGTATAAAACAGTTATAGAGTGGCCGATTTTGATAGCTAAAGTGAGGCATATGATTTTATTTCTTATATGACGCCATATATGTGTGATCATATGCATTCCTATACGTCTTATCAGGAAAATGATATGATCGCATATGATTAGGTCTATATGTATTATAATGAGCTGAATGCATTTTATTTTGTTTATTCACATTCGTATACATATAGGCATAATTTCTATGTGTTCTAGTTGCAAATTTTTGCCTAGATGCTTTTGTGGGTGCATGTTGTATTTTTACCTTGGAATGAGTAGAATGAGGAATAGCAGGCAAAAGGTGTACATTTGGTTTAGTTGTACTATATGGCAATTTAGACTTAGATGATACAAAATTAGTCCTTTTGCCTAACTTGTCATTTTCTTTTATATAGCCTAAGCCCTTTTTATCGTTTCCATATTTTTGTGACAAGATTAAAGCATCTAACGTATTGGTTCAAGACTTAAACTGTTCTAACATTTTTTCTAAACTAATTTTGATGTTTTAAGTTGTAATATTTCATTTTCATAACTATCTATCTTAGCTTTTAACATGTTATTTTCAGTTTTCAATGTTTGTTCCTTTTTCCTATATGGTTCAATGTTAATCTCTAAAGAATCAAGAGTATTAGTAGACTCTTATTTGAAAGATTCTAATTGATCAGAAACTTCCAAGTTGCGTGTCTTCAACTTATCATTTTCTTCAATTAGTTTCTTCTTTTCTTTAGATATCCTTTTACATTGAGCGCATCTTTAAGAACTCTTCGTACATTTCATCAAATGTCATTTCATTATCAGAATCTACATTGGAAGAAGAAATTACCTCGCTGGATATGAAGCAGACTTAAGCTTCCTCATTATCGCATTCTGAGTTGGACGAGTCGCTCCATGTGCTTCCCTTCATTGCCCTTTTTCCTTTTCTTCTCTTGTGTTCATTTGCCTTGGACCGTTGAGTTTCCTTGTATTGTTTATTATTATTATTATTATTATTATTATTATTGTTGTTGTTGTTGTTGTTATTTTTCTTTGTTAGACAATCATAACAAATGTGTCCTTTTTGGCCGCATTTGTAGCATTTTAATTATTTATCATACCACTTGTCACTATTTTTATTTGAGTTATTTGTCCTAAGTTGAGAAGAGGAAGAAGAAGAAGATTGTTTTCTATTCCTATTAGGCCATTCGAAAAACTTTCTAATTTTCTAGCTATTAATATTTAATCATCATCTAATTCACTATCGCTATTACTTTCATCATTTTTTATACAAGATGATTCAGATGATTTAAAAGCAATAGACTTACTAGACGGTTTTGATGACTCAGATTTATGTTGGTTTAATTTTACCTCGTATACTCTGAGCGAACTTTTAATTCATCCATCTTTGTGATTGATTTTGTCTCCTCAATTGTCATTACTTTTGGATCTTATTCAGCGGGAAGACTTCACAGCACCTTTTGAACCTTCTCGTTGTTGGTAAAAGATTTACCTAAAGTTTCAAGTGCATTGAAGATATTAGTGATCCTCAAATCCGTATATGTTATGGATTTGTGCAGAAATATTTTAAAAAACTCAAGTTTAGTCATAAGCATGTTTATTTTGGACTCCTTTACACCACTAGTACCTTCATGCTTTAATTCTAAAGATTTCCACATATCGTATGCACTAGTGCAATTTGAAACATAGCCTGCTTCAGAAGCTGTTAGTTTATTTAAAAGTAATTGCATGACTTTGACATTCATAGACATTTTCTTTTTATCTTTAATTGTTCATTCACTTTTATACTTTTTTACTTCTTGTGTTACACCTTTTACTTGTACAACTTCCATCGGAATGTATGGCTCATCTTCAACTATAGACCATAAATCGATGTCTATAGCAATTAAGAATAGCCGCATCCTAAAGTTTCTAATGAACGAAATTATCACCATCGAAAAAGAGGAGGGAGTTGAGTAGACATACCTTCCAACTCACCTTTGTGAGAAACAATGGTCGTTGTATATACCTTTAATTTGAGATTAGCAGGCTTTAATAAATTTTTTTTGTGTAACCTTGTCTTCTTTGTATGGCGTTAAACTTTGCTTCTTAGAATGATGTTTGCCTGTCTCGGATACCAATTCTTAGGTCATAACACCTATGATAAACACCACTAGAGGGGGAGGGGGTGAATAATGATTAGCGGGAATTACACTATTACCCTTGAATTAAAAACCCCTTTAAAAAAAGAATCTGAGAGCTGCTCAGATTCAGTATCTGTCTTTTGAAAAATACAAAAGTTAGTGTACATAACTCCAAAAATTATGAAACCTTCTAGAAATCAACTTTTTCTTCAGCACATTCATTCCAAAAATGAGATTAAAAATAAGATCGTTTGTCCCTTCAAACAAATAAAAAGATTTAGATGGCCAATCTGGACAAAATTGAACAGAATAGTGCTGAACTTTGCAAATGTCTTTCTCTTGAATTACCCATCCAAAAAGGTTGATCTTTATGTCAAAATACTCCTTATAATATCTAGTTTAAGTTTCAAAAAGGCCGTGACCTGAAACTATACTTGATAAAATCAGAATGCAAGTTTCCTTGAAACTGGTCAGGTAGCAGCCAGAATGGAGCATTTATCTTTCAAATGCTGAAAGACTAACTTTCCTTTGCTCAAATCAAGTGATTCTTGTTGAAAATGAAAGCTCACACTGTGAAATATAACGCCACCAAAAAAACACAAATTTTGAAAGTGTTTTGCTATTTTTAATGACGTTTTAAGTTGGATGAAAACTGTAGTGGAAACGGTAGGAAACAGTAAAGAAGGAAAGAAGACAAGAACACTAAGGATTTATCCTGGTTAGGTCAATATGACCTACTCCAGTCCCAAGGAACACCTTTTCTTGGATTTTACAATGAAAAGAACACCAATACAACAAGAATGAAGCTTGACCCTTGGGTTATACACCAATCCTATTCAAGACTTGGATGATCACCTCTATGCAACTTTGGTTGCAACACCTCTACCACCTATTGATGTAGCCTTATAAATTTGGCTATTCAATCATACAAAAAAACACAAGAGGCTTGTAGCTATACAACAAATATCACAAGAACACATTCGCTAAAGAAAGAAGAGAAGAGAATAGCAAGACAATGAGCTTCAACTTTTGCTTTCAAGTGTATATCTTCTCTTCTTCACCTTGTCTCCTATTTATAGTGTGAGTTGAACCTTGAAGGTAAGAACTCCAATATGTCAATGTTTTTATCATCAATGATGTAGCGCCCCGCGTCTCGGCACGGTGCACCCATCGTGCTCTGCTACGAGAAGTACAAGGCTTCGAAAACATCAATATGCTTATTGTCGCAAACATGTATCAAATAGTGGAAGCATCATAAAATGGACAGAATGAAACATCGACATAAGTACGAATTAACTACATCTGAAAAGTATCAGTGGTGCATCATCAGTACATCTGCCATAAATACATAGCTGAAATATCAAAGTGCAAAAGCTGATACAGAAGTCCACTAAACAGCCTTCGGAACCTTATCTCTAGGCTCGTCTTCTACAAAATACTGCTCTGGGTCCTGTGGGTCTGCATGTTAAAAATAAAGGGATGAGCGATAATGAATCGCTCAGCAAATATTTTCACCTAGATTCGTCAAGTGGATCATGCATGGGAATCGGGGTAGTGGAGAGAATACAATAAAACACTGCACAAGTAAGGTATCCGTAGCACTTAAGAAAGTAAGTTCAACATAAATAACATACGTAAACAGTACAATTAATCAAGTAGTTAAAGTCTTCCGTTAGCTTTACTTTGACATTAATTATCTTTCATACATTTATTATCATTCTTTGATCATAATGTTTTAGTTTCAGTTCCATGTGCTTATCAATACTTATCTGATTATCATACTAGGGCAAAGTACAGCAGTGATGATAACTTAAAGGTATTAAGTGCTCATGGTACATGTACATGATGCATCCATTGTAAAACTTCCAGAAACATTTCGTTTCATAATTTCATAATCATGATAGAACATGAATTGGCTATAGCATTTTTTGTATCGTACGAATGGTACTACGACATGCCGAGTGATTCCCAAGTAGCCTTTAGTATTGTCTATGAATTCCGATGGTCCAATCATAGTGTTACATTATACATACTTAGAGCTAATGGTGACGCGTTACGACCAAGATCCTGAGCCTTGGACACCGTGTTACACTTAGCCATAAAGTCTTCCGCCCCTGACATCCTCCCCAGGACTAGACGCCAGATAGCTCTCTAGACAGAATGTCGTAGACGTAACAGAAAAGCAGAGATTCTTTGTCCCAGACATGGTGTTACACTCAGCCAACAGAAACATGCGTGAGTCGTATGGAATCATTCGTCTCGCAGTATGGTTCTTTATTCGTAAACATGATCGTATATAAAATCTTTTGTTTTAAAAAACATGATGTCGTATGATTGAGTGAATGCTTGATTTTCAGGATCTTTTTAGGTCTCTAATTGATTTAGCCCCTAAGATCATCACTTAGCTTATTTTCCATGTCATGTCTTATGTGAAATTACCCTTTTGTCCTTAGTTAAGGACCTTGGTTTTTAGTGACCAAAACAGCCCCTTTTTGGTGTTTTGATCTTTAATTTTATGCTCTTAATATGTCCAAGACTTATTTACTTTTAAAGACCTCCATAACATACTACTTTTCATATTTCTTAAATTTGGAATTTACCAATTAGCCTTTGTAGGGTGATTTCGGCCAAATGGTCCAAAACAGCCCTACTATAGTGGTTCATCCTTTTTCCGATCTTCAATTCTTGATCTACCACATGTAACATATATTTTTATACATATAATTACATGGTTATGCTCAACTAAATGTAGATCATTATATAGGTACTAAAAATGGCCTCATGGGCGAGAGTCACTATACACACCAACATTGATTTTCCAACTTGTTAAATGCATGGAAGATGCAATAATAACAACATCTACAAGTACTCTAAGCTACCATGGATATGTGTCATAATGATGCATGAATTTACATGTCTTAACATATTAAACTTCAAGTAAAGTCACATCCACCATAATTATGATCATAAGAACCATGATCATGGTGATGATCGTGATACTATTAACATGCAAATACATAAGAGGCTGGAACCCATGAAAAGACACCTCCTTAGGTCATGATCATCAAGATACACATCAGGTAGATGGTGATGAAATCATGCTTAATGATGGAGACCCAAAACAACCCCCATCTTAGGAGGAAAAACATGATAATGAAGTGATGATCATCAAAGATGTTGACTTCTATGGCATGCATTATAGGGTGAGTTATGATGCACCATAAACACATTAAATCATGAACATAACCATGAAAACATACTAGAAAATATATGAATTCAAAGAGGTTATAATCATCCTAAGCATATACATAAATGATGATGTAAAGATAGGTTCTTTGTACACTTTTCCAGGAAAGTGTGCTAAGACCTTTTTATTTCTCATGATTTGTTGAATGCATGCCCATCCTTCCTATTTTTGTGGCATGCACGCCCCTAGTGGCTGTTTTTACCCAAGATTTTGCCATGCATGTCACTTCTAATTGTCATCTTGATCATATTCATAATTTCATACAAGACTAGCACACATTCATACATAGTTTAGGCATGCAAGGAAACTTTTCATATATATATATATATATATATATGTATATATATATATGATGAAGGCTTCATTTTAACATATGCATGCATGATCCATCTTGTGATATAAACACAGGAGACTCATTTTTAAACATTCTTGAAGAAGCTAAGAAGAATACTTGCCTTGATATTTGAATCTTAAACTTAAGAGTGCAAGCTTTCTTCTTTGGTTTGTCTTGGATGGTATACGGCCTAGGTGGCCATGATGGAGAAGGATTAGTTTTTCTATTATAAGATGAATAAGTAATGAATGTTCAAAGACTCAATCCAAGTGAACCTTACATCGGAATGCCTTGAAAACTCCTGCTTGATGTTGTAGCACTACACTTCCTACCTCCTTAGTGTGGCCACGGTTGAAGCCCTAGATGGAAGACTTTGGAGGCGTTGATGAGAAAAAGAAAGGTGGAAAAGAAGGGTAAATAGGGAGAAGATGTTTTTTACCTTGAGAATCCTTGTATTTAAGCTTGGAGGTGGCTTGCAAATAGAAGAATCCTCTTCTTCCTTGGCTTGGTTATCCTCGGGTTGGAGAGGGAAGTAGAGGAAGAAGACTTGGATATTTGAAGAGAGAAGGTAGTGAACAGAGTGTGTTTTAGTGAGAGAGTGGCATATGTAAAATGGAAGAGGCTAAGTGAGAGCGTTGTCTTGCAAAAGAGGTTTTATCTCCCTTTGGCTAGGCTTAGCCGAAATTTCTAGTAGTGGGGGAAATGATGGACATTCTTAAATTAATAAGTTAGTGGGAGGAGAAATTGGTTGCATGAAATTTTATTGGGTATAAGTCTCATTTTGTGTCAGAAATGAAGTGATGGGGAAAAGAAAAATTAAAAGGGAAGAAATGGAAAAATTTGGAAAAAAAGTAGAGGGGTGGCCGGATGGGGCGGTGGGGGTTCCAAGTGGGTGGTGGAATTACTACATCCTTCCTTTTGTGGTAATTTTTTTTCATTTATTTAATTCCTAAATAAAATTTGTACCGCTTAGTTATATGCATTATTAGTTAGTCTTACACCTATTAAGTTAATTCTTAGTGGTTCTTAAGTTTTTAGTTAGGGTAGCTTATACATATTATACCAAGTGCAGTACAATGATCGGACTTGATTTCTATCATAATTCCTTCATTCTCTTTATCTCCTAGTCCGGGGATGCGGAGCGTTACAAATGCTCAAGTGTCTTCACACCATTGGTGAGCCACATAAACACCTTGTACACTTGGAAACTTCAAGAAAAATGATTGGTCCACCTTGCACTTCAAATCGGCCAAAATTTCCACCTCATAAATGTCTTGATTATCGTTTTGCAAAATGAAGATAATATAGAATGACATATTCCTCAAGAATCCCTCAACTTCTTGGAAAGATAATAGGCCATGTGATGGATGAAATTTTTAACAAAAATTAGCTCCAGCCAAGTCAATTGTATTTCCAAGTTGGCAACTTTTGCCAACTAGCTTGTATTGGATTGGTTGACTTTTGCACAAATCATAAAATGATTAAAACACCTTTTCCACATGTGTAACCACATTGTGGAGGCATAAATAAGGGTACGAACTCAAATTTTTTAAGTGAAATCAATAAACAAAAATTGACAAGGCTTTGTCAACCAATAATTCAAAACTCCAGCATTTTTCTCCTTGTAATTTGTGGTCAAATTTGTAACAATAGCACCTTAAAATTCTCTGCAAAAAGATGATTAAGAACCTCCAAAAATATATCAATAAGAGTCTTCAACAAGAAAATAGAACGTGTCATCGAATATCGTCACATATCCTGCTACCGTCGATAATATCACCAAATAAGAACATAGAATAGAAAACCATGATAAATGTTCAAATGCAGCGTAAATAAGCTCCATAATGCATATAATAAGATACCCAAGAGATGTCCTTGAGTAAATGATATAACTGCCCTTGGAGGGTAAAATGACCAAAATGCCCCTCGTGATAGAAAACTCTGAAAATGACTCTGATAGTCAGAAATAGATATGAAAACACCTTCATAGTGATTAATAAGAAATAATGAAGTCCTTTTTCACCATGTCAAGTACCTACAAGAACTCAAAATGCCACTTTTGCCCTTTTCGGTAAGTTATAGAAACTTCCAAGGTGTATTAGTCACAAGACATTATATATTCATCAAAAACACATAACAAAAACGTAATAAACATATATAAATCATGTACAAATTAAAACAATCATTTTCTAACATTTTAGGAAAAAGTTTCTAAAAACCCTAGACATCGATCATCTAAGTGTCTCTGCTTGAGAGATCGATGTCTCACAATGAGGTTCAAATTTTGTCTCTGACATATATAGATCGATTGATGTGAGAGATTGATTTACACATCGATCGATGTCTCATGGTAAGGTCTTGGTTTTTCTTGCCTTACATGGATCGATCGATGTACATCGATCGATTGAAGTGCATAACCTGAGAGATCGATGTAATTTTTCTTCACTTATTTGATATATTTCAACTCTTTATCATTTGTAACAACATGTGTGACATTTTTATAACATATAACACTTAAAATCATGACTTTGAATAGTATCCAAACATATTTCTCAACAATATTTTCATATTCTAATGAGGCAGCTTTCAAATTTGACTCTTCTATTTGAAGATTTTCCTGTTCAATATCCTCTAAATTTTCATTTTTGGGAAGAGTTGGATCTAGAGGATCGGTTGTTGGTTCTAAGGAAAAATGATTATCATTGTGAAAATATTCATGATTGGAGTCATACTTCTTTTTCATTTTATCATTTGTTTCAAGATAAGTAATTTCATTGATTTTCATGTGAATAGATTCAATGATTTTTTAGATGTAGGATTATAACATCTATATGCCTTTGAATTGGTTGAATATCCAACATAAATATATTCAATTGATTTTGATTCAAATTTATCTACAT
The DNA here is from genome assembly GCA_036186865.1 of Eustoma russellianum. Lineage (NCBI taxonomy): Eukaryota > Viridiplantae > Streptophyta > Magnoliopsida > Gentianales > Gentianaceae > Eustoma > Eustoma russellianum. Next base: position 19,676,179 of record AP025040.1, on the reverse strand, counting down.
TATCCTTAGTGTTTAGCACAAAACATTTACAACTAAAAACACATAAATAATCAATTTTTGGTAATCTATTATTTAATAGCTCATAAGGTGTTTTATTCAACTTCTTTCTTATCGATAACCTATTTATGATGTAGCCTGCACAATTTACTGCTTCGGTCTATAAACATTTGGGAGCAAGATTTTCACATAGCATAATTCTTGCTATCTTTTGAATGTTCTATTTTTATGTTCAACTCCATTTAGTTGTGGTGTTTTAGGTGGTGAAAATTCATGTTTTATTCCATTTAGTTCACAAAATTTAGTTACATCCATTGTAGCGCACCACCCGAAACTAAGATTTTGGCATGGTGTACCAACCGTACTCTACTACGAGAAGTACAAGACGTTGATACATAAATATGCATGTCGACATGAACCATGAATCGATATAGCAGAAGCGGCATAAAGATATGCATACTATATGCAATAACGTACAAATCGTCATAATAGTACAATTCCAAAATATTCGATTTCTCAATGATACAAATATGATATGATAAAGTATTGGTCTGAAAAGCTAATTCCTTGCGTACATATCTCTCGCGGGTAGTCTACGTGAGGCTCATCATCTATAAATCCAATCTCGGGATCCTGTCCTCCACAAGTGATTAAAGGCAACTATGAGTGATAAAACGTAATCGCCCAGCAAGTAGTCCTGTTAGATACGTCATCTGGAGCATGCATGGGGAGATGGGTAATAAAGTAATGATAAACGTAATAATGAACATAATAAAACGGGTGTCCACCTTTAAGAAATAAAGTGCATAACATAAAAGTAAATAAATAAGAAGCAACACATATATCTCTAGCAGATAAACATTCTATACTGTCAAGTTCCTAGAGAACGCCACTATTATGTATATCCACACTTAGAATCTCAATCAAAGTCTAAAATTTCATCCTTAATCTTATAATCTAAATAAATCAAGTCCCTACACAAGTCATGTAAATGCAATACTCTTATGATGCGATGTCTCTAAAAGAATGTCATAAACATAAACTGTAATCATGTAAGAATATCCATTTTCCTGTAACATGCCAAAACATAAGCTTTTTCATATGATAACCGTGACACTTTACCTTGCATGTAAATTACATCGCCATAGAAACGGAACAATCCCCATATATGTACAAATATGAATCCCAATGAGTCCACATGGAGTTACATCATATGTACATATTACGAACGGTAACTCAATATGCCGAAGATCTCTTAACCTTGACAAGGTGTTACACTCGGGCCTGTAAATACTGTATGCTCTGATATCATGCGGCACTCTAATGGAACCACCTCGGTTCCAATTTCATGACGGCGGACCAAATGAACATATACATAATGTAAGCATGTCATAGGATATCCGTCCATACGATATAATTCTACGTGCAAGACTGAACTTTTAAAACATGTGATGCAACAAAATAATTTCTCAAACTTTTATTTTATGAAAACCTGAATTCTCAGCCATGAGGATAATTTGGTCATTCTACAATTTAATCATCAAATATCCATTATTTATCTACATCCTACATGTCATAACTTAAGAAATTACCATTTTTACTTCCCAAAATATACCATTCGGCCATAATACCCAAAGCAGCCCCCCCTTTTGTCACTTTTCACCCAACAACACTTATTTGTATTTTCCATATACATCTCATATTTCAACACTTAAGTATTTAAAACAAGTATTTTCTAATTTCTCTAACATGTCCCCTAAAATACATAACATATATCATAATTAACATTTTTTTTACCAGAATGAGAATATTTTATTAATAAAGCCTCGAGGGAAGCCATATTACATCACTAAAATGAATATGAAACAAGATAAGAAAAATCCAATGCATCTATTAAAATCTGCGCTAACTCTGAAGGGGAGGGCCACATTCAACACCATATGATATGCCGCATTAAAGCATTGGCAAGGAAAACCACCCTTGTGGACACAACCTTGTTCGAAAGAAAAAAAACATACATATTTATAGTGCTGAAATGTGAACTAGAAGATAAGAACAATAATAAAGTAATGAAATAACACTGGCAAGAGCAAGAGATGGCCGCCATGTAGATTGCCAAAAGAATGTCCCAAGGATTGCTGCATCAAAGAGCATAGATGGTAGAGAGACGAATGAAATAATCCCGGTGTAGCGCCATAGTGTATCCATGCAAGACAACATAAAAAAGTATGTAAGCATCCGGATGAGATCAGACCAATTTAAAGTGCATATAAGTGGTGGGGGATGAATACCATCGTTGCCTACATTCGAGGATACAGACAAAAACTTTGAACGCATTGCTTTAAACCAGAAAGTGTAAAAACCATTCAACACATCAAAATCCAAGCAAAAAGAAATAAAATGTACCCGGGTTTCCTGTGCCAAAGGATGACACAGGCAACAGAATCGCAGAGTGTGCCAAGAATCACCTATTCTAAGGTTATTCGCGCAAGTATGGTGTGCAGAGATATGTCTGTAAAGCAGCTTGAACAATCCTAGGTAACTCAGTAACATGTGAGAAAGAATACAACCCAGCGTTAAGCTGCCCATGCCATGCCAAGAGATGCGCAACAGAATTTACTTGCCGTGGCCCATGGGAAATGCTGCCACCCTCCAAAACAAGAAGACGACCACTGTAGAGAAAAAAGGGTTTGAGTGATTTCAAAATGTATGATTTAAATGTGCTTAAAAATGTGTATGACATAAATGTGCATGATATATTGCATATAACTTGCCTTAAATAGTTCATATATAATGTTGCCGTACTAACGAGCCATGAAGCTTTAAAGCTTACATCAATTGGCAAACATTTGTTGTGTTTGTACTATTTTCAGGTGCCACCATTAATGAACTAAACTAGTTCATTAAGTGAAGTACTTAGTTAATTAAACTAAGTAGTTCATTAAAGGAAGCAACATTTGGACAAGGCACAAAGGCAACAAGACTAAGAAAGGAAAGTCTCTTCCTCCTCTCACCACACATATACACGCATATATATATTTTCAGATTTTTTTTTGAAGAAGGCACATACACATGTATTTTAACGTACTACCAACACGTTATATATTTTACGTACATACGTTAACGTCACACCACCATACTTAACTCACATTTATGAGTATATTCAGGTCTTATATCATATGATATAAGTCATGGTGATGACAAATTAAATACGACACGTTAAAAGGTTCTAAACCAAAAATTGTCACATCGGGCGAATACCGAAACTTCGCCAACGTGTCACGTACTTGCCATAAATAGATGGCCAGCCCCTATACTTCAAAAATACTCAAACATTTCGTGGGTATGATGTTATGTGCAGCCATAAAATCATTCCATGTTGGCACACACAAATCACCCCACATTAAGGCCAAATTGTGGAGATTCCAATTTCAATTTTGTCACATATATATGGCGCCACTTTAAGACCAGCCAAGTGCTGAATATTAAAGTTTATATTATGTATATTATGTGTAACATAATATATATAACATGTGCAAAAATTTGGAATTTAATTAGAGAAAAATCGGGTAATCGATAAACATCGAAAATTCGGTTTTCTACGCACACAACACATGGAACGTTTTTGGCACATCATACGACACGTATCTAGACACTTTTTACATATGTCATACATCTCAAAGTGTTCTAGAAAATTAAATCAAGGGCTGATTGGAATATACCATGTGTGTATTATTAAATGTGCACTATTTTACAAAGTTTGCAAAAATAAAATTCAGCACATGCATATACAATCATACACGCCTATTCCAGCTGACATGGAGCAGATGTGGAGCTTTGTTGGCATATTGATTGGTCAAGAATCAATCATACAATGTTGGTGATTTAAAGAAAGAAGCTACAAAAGGTAACGTTTCAAATTTTATCTCATTTGAAACACATGCTTCAGCATGTGTATTGAGAGCTGGCCGATTTTCATCATTCATGAGGGTATATTTTGTGTCTTGAAACATGGAATTAAATGGAAGACAAATTGGAAGTAATTTGAATAAGATATGGAAGTGAAATTGTGATATCTTGAATATCACACATGCTGAAAAAATTTCAGCATGTGTATGAATGTATCTAGGCCGAATTCTTGTCCATGTTATTGTCAAATTTTTATTGCCAAAATTGATGACAATATTGTCTAATAATTGGTGATTTATTTCTAAGAGAAAAATTAAAGAAAATTTGGAAATAATTTGAATTAAAGCACCATGTATCACATGCTGAAATTTCAGCATGTCAAGTGTTAGTAATGGCCGAATTTTTCACCATGTTTGGAGAGATATTATGTTGCTTAAATTTATCTAATGATCTTGGAAGTTATAGTAATTGTTTTATGATGATATTGGCATATGTTTTTAGTGGAATTCTTAGATTTTCCAAGTCATCAAATGATGACAACATTCAACCAATCAATGAGTGCCAAGTAAGCAAAAGTTTAATGATCATCCAATGAGGAGGTGCCAAGTAAGCAAGATCATGTCACAATGATGCCACATATTCTCCCAAGGACTTAGAAGATAATTTTCAAGAGGAGAAGAGCATAGGGGGCGGCTAACAATGTGATAAAAAGGAAGGAAGAAGAACAAAACAAGAACAAGAACAAGTCTTGCAATTCAAGAGATCAAAAACGCCTAGCTCTTCTTCTTCTACACTCTCTTTCTTTCTTCTCTCTAAAAGCCTATTGTACTTACATTAATATACTTTTATAGGCTTCATCTAGACCACCACATATTCTTTTCATTGTTGTAAAAGATTGATCAAGGTGTGATCAATCTTGTACTTGCGAGGTGGTGGTGTTCGTGATAATTGTATACTCATACAAGGTTTGTAAAGGGTTGGAGTTGGTGCGTAACTCCATTAACCCTGTGGTATGGTGTATTTGTGTTGTGTGATTAGTGTGAACCGAGGAAGGTGTTCCTCGAAGACTGGAGTAGGTTGTTTATAACCGAACCAGTATAAAATTCTTGGTGTCTTTTACTTTCAGCACTGCTTATCATTTTTGTTTACGTTCGTAAAAATAGTAAACGTTTTTCAAAAATTACGAAACTTTCCAAAATCATATCCACACGTCTAAAGGTTAGTTTGGCACAAGTTTCAACCCTTTTGGACAAGTATAAGTCAATCAAACGTCCAAAGTTCTGAGACTAGTGCAGTCTGATTTTCAGGCTTACAAAGGTTGAGACTTTGATTGTATTTGACTAACTTCCCAAAAGAATTTTCAAACCTGTTTCAACCCATTTAAATATAACATATAAAGGGTTAGTGGTTAAAATTTCAGAGCATTTGGAGTTACGTACAAATATGAATAAATTTTTCAAAACAGTCTACCGTTTCTGGCAGATTCGCGCAATCTGACCACCAACGATTTTTGAAGGGGTTAAAGGTTGAATTTAAATCTGAAATTTTTAGGAGACACTAATAACATCTGAGGCTCAGTTCTCTCAAAATGTGAGAATTTTTGAAGACCTACAACCTAGTTTTACAAACGTTTTAAAACTTGTCCTGAAAACAGAAACTATTTTCAGAAGTTTGGTTTTTGGTTTAAAACTATTTTAAAAACCACATTTTCCGCACCCACTATTCAACCCCCCCCCCCCCCCTTCTAGTGGTGCCTTATAGATCCTACACCCACCACGATGAAGAATGTGAATGAACATAATCAACAACACTGCTAGAATCTACCTCTATGTTGATAGATGTATAACGCTGTAGAAAATAGAGAAAAGCTAATGTGGTTGCCTGCAACTCAGCTTGAAAGGGTGACGTTATAGGCAAATAAAAGATAATGGCACTGAAAAAGTGGCCATATTATCCCGAAGCATAACACCTCCTGTAGCAGAGAAAGAGCCTAGAGCAACATCCACATTCAACTTAAATTGCCCAGACGAAGGTGCTAACCAACGTACAATCCGTATCCTGCGCAGAAGAAGGCGTGGCGATAGACCAAGAGAAATTAAGTGGAGACCCAAGGAAGCATGCTTGGTACCAGACTAAGCACAAGACAAATGATAAATTTCACGTCGGATCAATTCCTGTAATCTATGCAAAGACCAGAGGTCATTCCCAAATACAATGGAAGCATACATACGCCATATTTTCCACAAAATAATTCCTAGTGCAACAATCTACATACAACCCCTGAAAGTAGTCCCACGGGTGGAAGTCCACAAAGCAAGAAGATAATGACACAGAGTTAAGTGAAAAGAGACTAGGCCATCAACAGCTGCAGCATAAAATGCCCAGTCATTCGTATAGACCCACAGTCTAGAAAAAGATGTTGTATAGTGGCTGAATAAGCACCACAGAAAGGACAATATGCAGGTCCTTGAATCAGAATCCGCAAAAAATTATCTTGCAAAGGAAGGGCTCTATGATACAGCTTCCACATGAAAAGAAGGACAGCTGGAATCTACAATCGGTGCCAGATAAAAGAAAGATGATGGTCATCAAAAACAACACTTGTGGCCAAGTATGTTAGCCATGCTTATGATGCATATATAAACATGCTAAACATGCTAAAAACAAGATCATAAAAATATGAAAACCAAAATACCATAGAAGATGCATACTTGATGATCATCATAAATAAATACATAAACAAATATACCAAAGTTCTATATATTGTACATTTTTCTTAACCTTACATATAACTTCACTCTTTCATTATTTTCTACAAATATCTTCTATGAATAATCTTTTCATTTCATTTCTACCTAAACTTCATATTTTTTTGTGCGTGAGGCCGTGTGTATATAGGCTCATACAAACATATATATATATATATATATATATATATATCTTTTTTGGAAAGAACGAGATTAAATATATAATAATGCCTCACTTATGGCGGAGGAATACCATGGTACAAAGAGATAGAAAATATAACAATAAACGAAGGGTGTAAGAAATGTAAGGGGGCGAAGATGAAATATTACTATCTGTCGTATATGATATACCGCATTAAAACCTTGCCAAGCAAAATCACCCTTGCAGAGTAACCTTGGACCAAGGAAAAAAGCGTACATATTTATACGTTAATGAATGTAAAATATAAAGGAACACAAAAAATATACGTAATGAAAAACAATATAGCGTCGAGGAAGGCAAAAGTCTAAGATATGCTGAGAATTTGCTGCAATCCGAGGGTTGTGAATCCATCAGAAGAATCCAAGGAATCATGACGAAAATTCGCAGGCATGGAGACCGTAATTACCAATCCACGAATATGAAATGAAAGTGGCAACGGCGAAGAATAGAACCAAAAGGAAGATAGAGTCAGAGCTGACTGAGCCAAGAAATATGCAGGCTGATTCGTCTCCCGAGGAGCATAAGATAAGTGGAGGGAGCAGGAAACAAGAAGATATCAAAGGCGATGTAGAACGGGGCTAAATAAGAGTCAGGAGAAGCTATAACAGTAACCAACTCCTGGCAATCCACCGAAATATGAAATCCTCCATATAACGGAATGTAATAAAGGAGAGCAAGTATGACTTGTTGGGCCTCAATCCAAAGAGGATAATCATAGCAGAGCGGGAAGGAAAGAGCATGCATGAAATGACCTGAAGATCGCAGATGATAACCCCCACCAGCCGTGAATCTACCCACAACTGCATCAGTATTAAGTTTCAAATGTCTGGATGGAGGAGGGCAGCATCTAATAACTTGCCGCCTCCAAGATTGTAAGGAAGGTGAAAGACCAAGATGTATAAGCCGGGACTTAGAAGTAGCAAGCTGTGTGCCAGACCTGGATTTAGCCCAGAGGTATAGATCTTGACGAATAGACTGAATAACCATGCGCTAAGACCATGAAGCTTCATCAAAAACTATGGCAGCATACATCTTCCATAGATGCCAAAGTAAGAGGCTGGGGTAGATCTTCTGCATCTCCCCCAAGAAAGAATGGGGCCGCAAACCATGTAGCAAGTAAATGCGAGTGCCAAGATGAAAACCATAAAACCCAAATGTCCAACAAAGTATCAAAATAATCCCATATGAATCTAACCTCCGGGCTACTAAAAAAAGTGATTAGTAGGCACTGAACCCCAGTGGCAATAAGGGCAAATTGTAGGTAGAACAACCAAAAAGTGTTGAAGCATATCCGGAGGTGGTAAGGCACGGTGATATATTTTCCAAAGGAAAACCTCGATTGAAGGACGTTGTGACTTGAGCCAAATATAAGCATGAGAAACCAACGTGGACTATGTCTGACGAAACAAAGAATAGGCATGTCAGAGTGTAAAATCACCAGAGGCCAACGGCCAAACTGGAGCCCCATCAACCATTTCAACAAACAATGAACATGAACTATGAATTCTGCAAATACGATGACAAACTGGCGAATCATAGAGATGCGGGTGGTAATCGGCACGGCCACCATAACGAGCGCGCATGTACTGGGCCCAAAGTGTATCCAATGTATGATATAACTATTGGACTGTGCACCTGCAATAAACACCACTAAGGGGGGGGTGAATAGTGGTTAACGGAAATTACACTACAACCCTTTGTAAAAATCCTCTTTGAAAACAGAGTCTGAAACTGCCTCAGATTCAGAACCCGTTTTTGAAAAATTCAAAACAATTGTACACAACTCCAAAAATTATGAAAATTTCCAGAATTTAACTTCAACGAGTTAAAAGACTCTGTCCAAAACTCAGACAACAAGAAGATCGTTTGACCCTTCAAACAAATAAAAAGATTCAGATGGTCAATCTGGACAGAATTGGACAAAATGTTGCTAATTTTGAAAATAGTGTTTCTCTTTGAATACTCAACCAAACAGGTTGACGTTTATATCAAAACACTCTTTAGAATGTGTAGATGAAGTTTCCAAAAGGCTCTGACCTTAAACAATTCACAGAATTTAAGTTTTCTCAAAACTAGTCAGACTAGAGCAGTTATTTTGAAAAGACTGAAAGACTAAATTTCCCTTACTCAAATCAGGTGATTCTTGTTTCAAATGAAAGCTAACAGTGTGATGTATAACTCCACCAAAAATCATGAATTTTGAAAATGTTTAGCTATTTTTTCAAGACGTGAGAATTTAAGTGTCACCAACTTCATCATCAAATCCAAATGTCTTCACATCATTGGTTGGCTTTGTACACTTGGCAAAATAAGACAACATAATTGGTCCACCATGGCATTACACTTGGCCGAAAATTCCACCTTGAAATTGTCTTTAAAATGTGAAGATAATACCCAAAGATAATAGACATAACAACTCCATTATCTTCTCAACTCTTTGGAAAGATAATAGGCATGTGGGCATTTACAATTTCAAACTCAAAAATTCAGCTCCAAGAAGACAATGTAGCCGTTGGCTACAACCTTGTTTTTCCAAAAATAATTTCGATTTTCCTTGATAAAATAAGAAAGGATAATACCACCAAAATAACCTCAACTCTTTGCACAAGAATAGGACATGTGAAGTCTTCATTTGACTTTAAAAATCTACTGAAAAATAGTCATGAATACCAAGTAGCCGTTTGGCTACATTTTTGAATATTTCGAAGTTGGCATTTTTGCGAACTAGCTCCTTTTTTATTGGTCCACTTGTCACCAAGCCATAAAATGAATAACACATCATATCCAACTGCATATGCTCGTTTTTCAACATATATATATGTGTAGCAACTCAGATTTTTGAAGAAGAAATTAATAGATAATAGTTGACAAGATTATGTCAACGTGTAACACCGAAATTCTCAATATTTCTTTTTATATATCATGAACATTTCCACACCTTTGACACCATTGATATCTCTGAATAATGATGACAACTATGCTCCCATAACATATATAAGAGTGTCTTCAAGAAAAAAGAGAATGTGACATCTCAAATCGTCACATATCCAGTTATAGTCAATAATATCATCATGTGAGAGAATAAAATAGAGAATCACCATATTATCTTCAAATTAATAATAACTCAGCTCCAGAATGAAGATAATAATATGCTCAAGAGATTCTTTGAGTGAAAATACCAAAAATACCCTTGGGGTGAAATGACCAAAATACCCCTGGTATATGGAAACTCCAAAAATGACCCGGATGGTCAGAAATAATTATGATATCACCTTTGTCATGATAAATAGTATAAGGATACATCCTTGAAATATTTTCACCATGTGACGTTCCTACAAAACTCAAAATACCAATTTTGCCCTTTTTGGTAAGTTGTAGAAACTTCCAAGGCACGTTAGTGACAAGACATTTATAATTACCAAAAACATATAGCAATCACATAATAAACATGTATAAATCACATACAAATGAAAACAGCCATTTTAACACATTTTAGAAAATTATTTCTGAAAACCCTAGGTATTGATCGATCGAAGTGCCTTAGCTTCAGAGGTCGATGTCTCACAGTAAGGTTCAGAATTTGTCTCTGACCTACATCGATCGATCGAAGTGAGGGTTTGATGTACATCGATCGATCGATGTGTCTCAGGTTTAGATATCGATGTCTCACCGTAAGGTCTTGAACTTTCACTGCCTTACATAGATCGGTCGATGTGAGAGATCTATGTACATAGATCAATCGATGTGCAACAACCTGAGAGATCTATGTCAACTTTTTCAACTTTTAACCACATATAACACATGTGTGACATTTTTAAGTATTCACCACTTAAAATCATGACTTTGAAAATTATCCAAACATATTTCTCAATATTCTCCTCCTTTTGGATGATTTTCAGAATAACCTAACATGATTTTAATGTCACAACTTATAACCAATCGTTTATCATAAATCTATCAATTGCTGCACCAAATTTGTACCAATTGTTTTAGAAACTAGTTTCCAACCAATTACCAATTGTTTTCACATTGTTTTTAAATTTTCAACTCTCATGCATTCATATGCTCAGATACTCCCCTCAAATTGTACTCTCCCCCTTAACCTGTGCTCAACTTACACCAATTGAAACTTGGCATATTATTCAACAAATTATGACTTACCAACTAAAATCATGTTCTTATTCTATCTCCCCCTTTATTTTGCAAATCATGCAAAAGATATAACTATGCAATGGTATTGTAAGTCATCATGCCTAACTTGGCTTGTAAGTTGTCAAAAGTGGCTTGATTAAGGGGTTTGGTAAAGATATCAGCTATTTGGTGATCAGCTCTTATATGGCTTATAATTATATCGTCATTTTGAACATGATCTCGAAGGAAGTGGTACCTTACCTAAATGTGTTTGGCCTTAGAATGAAGCACCGATTCTGAGAAAGATTGATCGCACTTGTGCTATCACAGAAAATTGGAATCTTTTTCGTTTTAATGCCAAAATCACTAGGTTGTTTAAGCCAAAGTATTTGGGTAGTACATAAACTCAATGCTATATACTCGGCTTCAGTGGTAGAAAGCGCTACATTAGCTTGCTTTTTAGAAAACCAAGAGATCAAGTTGGTTCCTATGAATTGACACGTACCGCTAGTGGATTTTCCATCTAATTTGCAATCACCATAATCAGCATCACTATATGCGTGTAATTCCAACTTAGCGTTTCTATCATACAAAAGTCCTAAGTGAGGTGTGTGCTTAAGATATCTAAAGATCTTTTTCACCGCATTGTAATAAGATACCTTAGGACAAGATTGAAACCTAGCATACATACACAAACTAAACATGATGTCAGGTCTTGATGCAGTTAAGTATAACAGTGATCCAATCATAGACCTATAGAGCGTGTCATCAAAAGGTTTACAATTTTCATCCTTATCTATTTTGGTGCTAACACTCATAGGGGTAGTTGTAGGTTTCAACTCTTCAAAGCCAAACTTCTTAATCATATCATTGACATACTTAAGTTGGCTATTGTGAATTCCTTGAGGGGTTTGTTTGATTTGAAGCCCTAAGAAGTAGTTCAATTCTCCTACCATTGACATTTCAAATTTTGACTTCATACACTCTTCGAAATCTTTTACTAAGGTAGGGTTGGTTGAACCAAAGATTATATCATCTACGTATATTTGAACTATCAATAAATCATTACCTTTTCTTCTTAGGAATAATGTGTTGTCTATTGTTCCCCTTTGATAATTATTTGCAATAAGAAAGTTTGCAAATCTATCATACCAAGCTCTTGGAGCTTGTTTCAAACCATATAAAGTTTTCTTAAGCTTGTACACATGGTTAGGATTCGTTGGATCTTAGAATGCAGGGGGTTGTTTGACAAACACCTCTTCTTGGATGTATACATTCAAGAATGCACTCTTGACATCCATTTGAAAGAGTTTGATGTTGCTTAGACTTGAAATTGCAAGTAACAATCTAATTGCTTCTAGTCGTGCAACGGATGCAAAGGTTTCTTCATAATATATTCCTTCTTGTTGATTATAACCTTGTGCGACTAGTCTAGCCTTATTTCTTGTAATTTTTCCTTGTTAATCCATTTTATTCCTAAACACCCATTTCCTTCCTATTATAGACTTGTTTTCGGGTTTAGGTACTAAGTCCCACACATTGTTCCTTGTAAATTGATTTAATTCCTCATGCATAGCATCTATTCAAGATATATCACCTAAGGCTTCCTTTACATTCTTATGTTCTAATTGTGAGATTAAGCTATGTCTTTCAAGTTGACTTATATTTCTACGTGTTCTAACCCCAACACTTGGATCCCAATGATTAGTTCTCCAGGATGCCACCAATTCCTAGATTGACTAGGTTCACCTTATCTTGTTCAAATGTTTCATTAGTATGAACATTATCATATGTAATTTGATCATTAGTTGTATTATCTTCTAATTGCAAAGTTTCTTCATTTATTTCGTTTAAGGATTCATGCATGTCTTGTTCAGGGGGAGTTGGTTCTAGATGATCAAGTACAGGCTCAAGTATTACATCATCATCAAACATATTTTCAACATTATTCTCAGGTTTATGTTGAGTTTTATCACTAACTTCAAAGCATGCATTTCATTGAATTTTACATGTATAGATTCAATTATCTTTCTAGATGCAGGATTATAACACCTATATGCTCTTGAATTAGTTGAATATCCAACAAATATGCATTCAATAGACTTTTGTTCAAATTTATCTAGATTATCCTTAGTGTTCAGCACAAAACATTTACATCCAAATACTTAAAGATAATCTATTTTAGGTTGTCTATTGTTTAGCAATTCATAAGGCGTTTTATTTAATTTCTTTCTAATAGTAAGCCTATTTATAATATAGCAAGCACAACTAACAGCTTCAACCCATAAATATTTAGGTAATTTATTTTCACAAAGAATTGTCCTAGCAAGTTCTTGAATTGTTCTATTTTTACGTTCAGCAACTCCATTGAGTTGTGGTGTTCTAGATGGTGAGAATTCATGTTTAATTCCATGTAGTTCACAAAATTTTATTACATCTTTGTTTTTAAAATCTCCACCTCTATCACTTCTAATCCTTTTAACATTTTCTTCGTAAATGTTTTCAAGTTGCTTAATAAGAGTTTCGATTGCTAATGGAGCATCGTCTTTGTGTTAAGAATAATGTCCATGTGTAGCGTGAGTAATCATCTACTATGACATACATATAATAGTGTCCACCTAGACTTCTTGTCCTACTTGGACCAAATAAGTCTAAGTGAAGCAATTCTAGTACATGACTAGTACTCACTTCATGTTTCGGTTTTAATGTTTCTTTAATGTGTTTTCCTTTTATACATGTTTCACACATTTGAAAATTATATAAGTTTAACTTAGGCATTCCTCTAATTAAATTCTTCTTAGATAATTTCTTAATGGTTGAAATTCCTATATGGCCTAATCTTCTATGACATAAATTTACATCTAAGTCATGTGATATTAGACACTTAACCTTAGCATCTAACATATTATTTAAGGTAAGAGTATAAATATTATCATCTCTATTTCCTTTTAAAACCATTTCTCATTTTTCAATTGTTATATCACAAAAATTGGGAAGAAAGGAGACACTATAACCACAATCTATAAGTTGAGAAATACTAAGTAAATTACAAGAGAGATTGCTTACTAACAACACATTTCGTATTCGAAATGTGTTAGGGTCCCCAATTGTTCCTTTTCCAACAACTTGTCATTTGTTGTTGTCACCGAATATTACTTTTTCTCCATTCTTGATATATTCCAATTCGATAAATAGTTTGGGGTTGCCCGTCATATGCCTCGAACACCCACTATCTAAAAACCATTTGGTTTTCAAATTGTTTGACTTTGCCTCCTTCTTGCATTCCTTGCGTTTTTCCTACAATGGAGACAAAGTTTTAGGTACCCTTTATTTGGGTCCTTGAATGTTTGGGGCACTTTTCTTGTTTAGCTATCCCTTAGGCATCCAAACTTGAACATACCTTTTAGGCACCTTTTTAGCATGATTATAATTTGAAAAAAAGAAGGATTAGCATATAGATGATCATTCCACATAAGTGAAGATGCATTGTTATACACGTTACGCATGATTGATAATCATTATATGGTGGCCGATTTCCATAATGTGTATAAGGCATGCGATTTTGTTTCTTGAATGGCGCTATACAAGTGTGTTCATAGGCATTTCTATAAGACTTATATGAGTGTTGCCTATACTTAGGTTCATAATAAGTTGGATACATTTTATTCTTTCTAGTTGTATTCTTATATATATGGATAATTTCTAGGTTGTCTTGATGCATAATTTGGCCTAGATGTATGTTTATGCGTGTGTATATTTGTGGGTGTGTGTTGTATTTTTGCCTTGATATAAGTAGAAGAAGGTGTAGAAGAAAATGTAGCAGGCAAAGTTGATTTTGTTGTATTATACGGCAACTTTGTATTAGATGAGACAAACTTAGTCTTTTTATCTACTTTTACATTTTCTTCTTTATATCCTAAGCTGTTTTTATCATTTCCATACTTTTGTGCTCGGCTCCTGATGGCGCTCCTGACATGCGCTGACGTGTCCACTTCCAAAGATGCGTTGCATTATATGGAGTCCAATGCAACTGATTTGAGGTAATTCCGAGTTAAAACAAAGTCTTTATTGAGGCTTGAAGGAAATAAGATTAAATTCAAAAAAAGAAAATAAATAAATAAATAAAATACAGTCAACGGGCCGGGTTGACCCGGGCCTGACCAGTTTCTCAGGCTACTGACCCGCCTAGTTTGGGCTTGTCTGACCAGAGTCTGGTCTGTCCGGTTAGTATAAAAAAAATTAAAATTAATAAATTAATTTCACAATATAATAAATAATATAATAATTAGTACAAATAGATAATAAAATTCCAAAAAATATAAATAAATTCCATAAAATTATAATTAAATTTCAGAAAATATAAAATAGTGAAAGAAAAGTATTTTTGTTAATTTTCTGAATTTATAATTAACTTATCTAAATATGATAAATAGTAAAATAGTTTGAAAATTCCAAAAAATTAACAATTAATTCCAGAAATTATAGAATGATGAAAATAAAGGATTTTTATTAATTTTCGAAATTTATAATTAGTATAGCTAATTATAATAAATAGTAAATAATAAGATAAAAATTGGGAAAATTAGTATAAAACCCAGAAAAATTAATATAAGCTAGGAAAAATATAAGTGATAGAAAATAATATGTTTATGACATTCTTAATAATTAAAGTAAAGGAATTAGATGTGAAATAAATTCAGAAAGTGGAAAATAAATTGCAAAAAAATATGGAAAAGATGAGAAAAAGCAGGAATGATACAACGAAAGACCAGAAATTGAAATTTGCGTTTGTATTCATGGCACGTGCATTGCATTTGGCCCTAAGAGGCATGTGATGGTGGGCTGTAGTCAAGAGCTACAGTAGCACCTAGAAAAGAGGAAAAAAGGGGAAAAGGAATAGTGGGTTGTAGGGAAAGAGCTACAGCAGCACGCGTGTTGGGCGGTAGTGGAACAGCTACAGCAGCACCTAGGATTTCCAGAGTGGACTGTAGTGGAAGAGCTACAGTAGTACTCTAGAACGGTGGACTGTAGTGGAAGAGCTACAGTAGAACCCAACGTCCCCGGGGGATCGTGCATTGCATGGTAGAGATATAGACATATCGATGACATGACCTTTGTTGCGTGTGACACGTAGGAGTAGGGACATGCATCATGAAGTTGCGCATTATTATGTGGAGTGACTTACTTTACGCAGTTATTCACTTTATGCTTCCGTGTTGTTACTTGGATTATATGGATACATGGGATATTTTATTGGTTATTGTGTGCTTACATTGCGATCAGATCAAGTATGTGTTAGTTGCCTTATGTGCTTAGGTATTTTGTAAGTATGGTTCCCTTCTAGGATTAGACGGGTAACCTACGGGTGATTTTCCCAAATCACTCACCCCCTACTACTATTCCCTTCACAGCTGAGCCTGATTTCGAATATAATTTCGTAGAGGACGAGTTAGACTGCGCTAGCTGGGGCGAGTGAGCTTTGCGAGATATTTTAAAGACTTGATGGATGTTATAATTATTTCATATTTACTTTATATCCGATTTTTGGAATTCATTTGATGTATTGGGTTTTGTTAGCCCTGAACATTTTATTTATTTCAGTATTGGGATTATTTATAAATTGAATTGAATTTTTAATTATCGTTTCTGCGAAATATTTCTACGTTATTTCTGACGGGTAAGAAGTTTGAATGATGTCTTGTAGTTCTCATAGTAGACTGCAGCGGATGCACCATTTCCGATGCTAGCGTTCGGGAGTAGGGCACTACAGCCTAAGTAGCTGTTATTTTCAAACTCAAAAATTCCAAGTTGGCAATTTTGCCAACTAGCTTGTTTTGGATTGGTCCACTTGTACATATGTCATAAAATGAGTAAGACATCTTCTCCACCTGTTTATCGACGTTTTTCAACCCATATATACGTGTACAAACTCAAATTTAATGAAGATAAATCAATAAACAATAGTTGACAAGATTATGTCACTATATAATATCGAAATTCCTACAATTTATCCTTATATGTTGTGATAAATTCCACATCAAGAACCCCTTCAAATTCTCTGCAAAATGATGACTGAGACTATCCAATAACATATATAAGAAGGTCTTCAAGAAAAAAATAGAATGTGACATCACAACCCGTCACATATCTCGCTAATGTCGATAATATCATCAAATGAGAGAAATAATAGAAAACCGCCACATAGTCTTCAAGATAATCATTAATGAGCTTAAGAATGAAGATAATAATATACTCAAGAGATTCCTTGAGTAAAAATACCAAAAATGCCCTCAGGCGCAAAATGACCAAAATACCCATGGTGAGAGAAAACTCCAGAAATGGCCCTGATGGTCAGAAATAGATGTAATAACACCTTTTTGGATGATGAATAAGAAATAAATGTATCCTTGAAACATTGTCACCATGCCAAGTACCTATACAAACTCAAAATGCCAATTTTGCCCTTTTTGGTAAGTTGTAAAAACTTCCGAGGCATATTAATCGCAAGACATTCATAATCATCAAAAACATATAATATCAACATGATAAACATATATAAATCATGTACAAATGAAAACAACCATTTTATCACATTTTCGAAAAATATATCTAAAAAACCCTAGACATCGATCGATTGAAGTGCCTCCGCTTGAGAGATCGATGTCTCACAGCGAGTTTCAGATTTTGTCTCTGACCTACATCAATCGATCGAAGTGAGGATTTGATGTACATCGATCGATCGATGTGTCTCAGGTTTAGAGATCGATGTGTCACAATAAGGTCTTGGTTTTTCTCTGCCTTACATGGATCAATCGATGTGAGGGTTTTATGTACATCGATTGATTGAAGCGCAACAACCTGAGGGATTGACGTCATTTTTCTTCACTTCTTCAAATTTTAATCATTTATAACACCATTTGTTACATTTTTAAGTATTCACCACTTAAAATCATGAGCTTGAAAATTATCCAAACATATTTCTCAACAATTTTGACGAAGGGATTGCATTTCTTCCTCCATGGCATCCATTCATTCCATTTTGATGGTATCGAATAGAAGTTCGTCTATCATGAGCAGATCGTCTCAACTCATTAGGAACAATAGGTTGTTCGGATGTCTCATCTTCATGATCGATTTCATCTCAACACCTTAATTTTCACCTGGCTCATCAACTACGATATTCGGTGTGGGACCAATCGTAGTTGGATGATTATCAATCAATTCTTCATCTAAATGAGTATGAACTTCTTTTTCGGTTTTTCCAATGTCATCTACGGTATAGTCCTCTATGAATGCCACATCACAGCTTCGAACAAGCTTATTTACAACCAGATCAAAGAAATGATATCCAAACTCATCAAGTCCATATCCCACAAATATACCTTTCTGTGTCTTGTCATCAAGTTTTGATCTCTCATCTTTCGGAATGTACACATAAGCCAAACACACAAATATCCAAAGATGGTCATATGAAACATCTTTACCACTCCGTACATGGTTCAGAACATCAATCTTCAAAGACACACAAGGTGTGAGATTTAGCACACATACCACCGTACTTAATGCTTCTTTCCAAAAGTATTTCAGTAACTTTGATTGCGATAATAGACATCTCATCCTTGCAACTAAGGCTCTATTCATTCTTTCAGCCAACCCATTTAGTTGAGGTGTCTTTGAAGAAGACTTTTGGTGATGTATACCTTGGCTTCGGCAATATTCATCAAATGGATCAATATATTCTCCTCTGTATCCGTCTGGATACACTTGAGCTTCTTTCCTGTTTTTCTTTCAACCGATGCTTGAGAGAATTTGAAGGTATCAAGCACTTGATCTTTCAACTTCAAGGCATATGCCCAAATTTTCCTAAAGTAATCATCAATGAACGTCACAAAATAATAGGCACCGCCAAGTGACCGAGTCTTCATCGGCCACACACATTAGAATGCACCAAGTCTAATTCCTCTGGTTTTTTTTTGTTTGGATGACTGAAAGAGCACACACTTTTGCTCTCTCGACAAACAATGCAAACAATGCTTCAATCTTATATAGAAAACACCAAACAACAGATTCTTCTTAGTCAGGATGCTCAAACCTTTTTCACTTATCTGACCCAAACGTTGGTACGATAATTTCGAGGAGCTATCATTCTCGCAAGCAGTGATGTAATACCTGGAGATCCCAAATTTGGCAACATACAAATTTGAACCTTTCTTTCCTCTAACAACCAACATTGATCCCTTCTTTAGCTTCCATTCATCACCCTGAAATGAAGTGCAATATCCTTCATTAATTAGATTTCCAACTGATAAAAGGTTGAACCAAAGATCGGGAATATGCTTCACACCTTTGAGAACTAGTGTAGTTCCATTACTAGTCTCAGCACAAATATTTCTCATTCCTACAACACTTGCTTGTCCACTATTTCTCATGCATACTAAACCAAAATCACCGGCCTCAAAGGTTAAGAAAATGTCACGCCGAAATGTAGCATGTGTGGAAGCACCACTACCAATCACACAATCTATCTCATCAAATGTTATGTTAATACTTTCTGCACAATCGGCACGAACAACGAAGAAATCATCAACAACGGCAACGTCATCATTGTCGAACCTTCTTTCTTGACATCATTGTTGTTATTCTTCTCTCTCATTTCTCTTTCAACTTTCGGTAATACTTTCAGATATGACCTTTCAATTCACAATGGTGCACTCCATGCTAGGAAATTTGTTTGAACCTCAACGAGAAGTACCACGGTTCTTCGAAGTCCGACTTTGACTTCTCTCCTTTGATGCATCACAGTTATTTTGATTTTTGATCCCTTGATTCGGTAACCAATATTTCGGAATGTGGAGAGGGGCCAAGAGACTTGCGTCTCATTTCTTCACTAAGAACGGTACTGATTCTATTGTGAGAACATCGTTCGAAGTTGTATTAGACAACGATGTCCTAAACGCCTCCCACGAGTTTGGTAAAGTGCCAAGGAGGCATAAAGCTTGTATATCATCATCAAAGCTAATGCCTATTATCGCCAATTAGTGGATGATCTCTTGGAATGCGTTCAAGTGGTCGGCCATTGATTAGTCAACATCATACTTTATGGACATCTTTTGCTTTATTAGGAATACATTATTCTTCCCTATCTTCTTTGCATATAACTCTTCAAATGAAGTCCAAAGTGTTTTAGCATTAATTATCGTGCTCATATGATTCAAAAAATTATCATCAACCCAATGATGGAAGTAACTGCAAACTTGTCTATGCAACAAAACGGACTCTTCATCACTTTTTCCATCGGGCTTCTCGGTGGAGAAAACCAGAAAATGAAAACCTTTGACATAAAGAAAATATTCCATTTTTCCTTTCCAATCATTGTAATTAGAGCCATTCAAACTCACCATTCTAGATGTGTTCACATCCATAGTTGCACAAAATCAGACAACATCAAGTACAAACCAGGAATAAGTCAAAGTAATGAAAATGAGTAGAAAAGTACCCAGGCGGCCTGCACCATCGCGTGATGCAGGCTACATGAATGGTCCAAAAATCAACCCCCACACACAAGTGCTCCGGTGTAATGTATGGAGTGTGCATACCTGTAAGTATACAGCCTGTAACTGAGGAAGGCAAGTCATGAAGACCTTGAAAGTGCGTAAAGCGTTGTTGTAGCTGACTGTATTGTGCCAGATAATGTGCCGCTATGTTGGCCCGACGCGGGATGTATGAGAGCGAGTTTGTTCCAAGGCACAATAAGGTTGCCATATGATGGATAAACGTATATTTAGGTGCAGGATGATGGCCATTACTGTAATCATGAAGCATGCGCACTAGCAAGAGTGAATCCACCTCTAGATCAATAGTCGGGTAGTATTTGGCAAAAAAATAGCATGGACAGGAGAGCAGCTTGTATTTCACCTTTCAATGGCGTTCCAAGAGGTAAATGAAATGAAATTGCACCTTCTACCACTCCACAACTATTGCGGAGTAGAGCACACCCCCCCCCCCCCCCCAAACCGAGCGTCCTTCATGAGTTGCATCTATGTTTAATTTGTAGCGACCCGAAGGGGGGAGTCGCCAATGGATCACACGGATTCGACGCTTCTGTAATCTAGAAAATATCCCGAGGGCATGCAATTCAAGATCAAATGATGCATATTTTGTGCGGTTGATGGACATACACCACATGCAGACATTTTGACGAACGTTATTTGCAAGCTGATGAACGTTAAATCGCTCACCACTGTAGACAATACCTGTGCAATGGCACCTGATAGACCACACAAGAATACCTGGTGCAATGAGGCGAAGATAACCCTTTAAAGTATTGACATTTGATGACATCCACCAATGTAGTAAGTAGGTGTGAAGATCAGCAGGGTGTCTAAGTGATCTACCCAAGATGCCTGCATGACAGTACCAAGGATTCTGAATGAGTGGACATCGCAACAGAATATGTTCGCCCACACCTTCAGCTTGGTAACAAAACGGTCAAATACTGGGGATTGAGGCTGCAAAGGATGTTATATTTCTTTAGAAAAGGTAATGCCTGATGCTGCAGACGCCATAAGAATAATCGAGTCACCAGCTGTTGCAGTCTATGCCAAATATATTTATGTGAAAGTCGAGTTAAACGCACCGCTCGATACATATCATAGGCTGTACGGAGTGTGAAGCTGACCGACGCCTCTAGGCTCCAAATCCATTCGCCTCCAACAATTTCTGATTGTGAATTACACAAAGAATGGACATAACATAATCTCATCCACGTCACCGAGTCCATTAATTTTGGAAGATAGGTTCTGCGGTGACCATACTTAGATATGATAAAAGATTGCCACAAACCAGTAGATGTATGGTACTTCCACCATAGCTTACACATACATGCCTGCTGTAGTGCATCCAAGCAGCGGATGCAAAGTCCTCCCTCATGTACTGGATAAAGGAGATCCTGGCATCTTACCCAATGATGTTTAGAAGTGTCTGTCGTAGAGCCCTAGAAAAAACTACATGTTCTACCGTGTAAATGGTGGATAATGCTCTTAGGCAATGCCACATCTGATAATGTACGTAGTGGAATGTAAGAGAGAACATGCTTAATGGGAATGACCCGACCAGAATGCGACAAAAATCGATTGCACCAGCCCAACAATTTCGAATCAAAATGAGTAAGAAGATGATTAAAGCATTGCAATCGTGGACGGTCAAGAAAAAGTGGAACACCAAGGTACTTAACTGGGAGTGTATCTGACTGCATTTGGAGCAAATCTTCCATCTGTGAGCTCGGATCCGAGATAAATTAGATGGGCAGATAAGATGACTCTTATAAAATTAATTTGCTGGCTTGTTAGACTCTGATACTGCAATAAACAAAATGCAAAATCCATGTAAGGTAGAATTGGAGCCATTAAGAAAGATGAGCAGGTCATCTACAAATGCTAGATGTGTGATAATATGCCGAGAACGTCCCACTAAATAAGGTCGTAGTACTCTGGCACTAATCAAGCTATTAAGACCACGTGAGAACACCTCAGATGCTAAAATAAACAAAAGAGGAGATAAAGGGTATGTTATTTGACACTGCCTGTAGGCTGAAAGAAACCACAAGGTAAACCATTTACAAGAATCAAAATATGTGCACTACGGAGATGATTCATAATCAGTTTAATGAAATGGTGTGAAAATCCTAATGAAATGGTGTGAAAATCCAAATTTTGATAATAAGGCCTGAAGGAAAGACCAGCTCACACAATCAAAATCCAGCTTAATCATGATATTATTATCCCATACATTTTTATTCAACAAGTGAGTCATATCCTGCGCGAGTGTTACCTGCCTCGCAATGTTGCGTCCTTGGGCAAAGCTGGATTGTTCAGGTGAGATAAGTTTGGGAAGCAATAGACCAAGGCAGGTGGTAAGAATGTGAGTCCCCACCTTTGCAACAAAGTTAGACAAATTAATAGGTCGAAAATCCACAAATGTTGTCGGTGTTGAAACTTTGGGGATTAAAGAGAGCAATATGCTGCCCATAGCCCGGGGAACTGCCAAGCCCAGAAAATATTCTTGAATGGCTTTATATACATGTTGGTGAACAATCTCCCAACAAGTGTGGAAAAAGTATCTATATATCCATCAGGACCCGCCACACTATGAGGGTCTAGCTGCCACACCGCATCCCTGACATCTTGTAATGATGGCATCTCAGGAAGAGCGTCATTATCCGAAGGTGTTTTGCACCGTGGGAACGCATTCTAGCAATTGATCCAGACTAACCACTTCTTCAGCTGCAAATAATTGTGTGTAGTATCGTATGGCTTCCTGCTGAATTAAGTCGGCGGTGTTGGAAACTACACCATCAGCAGTACGAATAGTACGAATATGTTACCGACAACGGCGGTCCTTAATGCTGATAAAATTTGGTATTAGCATCACCAGCTTGTAACCATTTAACCCGTGCTTTTTGCTCCCAAAAGGTTAACTCCCTCTTTGCTGCAAGCTTATAGGCAGCCAGGGCCTACTGACGCTGCATGTGGTTAGACGGTGTTGGTTGCGTATCAAATACACTTTCTTTCCATACCACCTTGTAGAAAATGAAGCTAGAAAATAAGGTTATTGAATATAACCGTTAGTAATTCTCTGTACATAGATGTTATTATGTCACTCTCTGAGTGAATAAGGAATTAGCCGTTAGAAGGCACCAGTAGTGCTTTGTATATATATATTAGTCATTGTAAAACCAATCGTGTTGATGTTCTTATTGAATAAATTCAATTCTTTCCTTCATCTTCTTCGTCCAGTAAAGTGTATGAAATTCTTGATGGTATCAGAGAGATAATGTACTGGACTAGATAGAAATCTCCAAACATATATCTGCCCATCCCTCACAGTTTACAGCAGCAAAGTTTCATATTCAGAAAACCTTCAAAGAACGAAAAGGAAAGAGTAGGCAGTATTCAAAGCCTCAGTTCTTTCGACTATATTCGCAAGTTTTTCATCAGCTATATTTCTATTGTTCAACTGCTCAATAAATCTTCAATTGATTGCGAGTTCTCAATCTGCTACAAGGACCATTCTGTGGACATCCTTCGCCATTGTTGCAGTTGAATACTTCAGACAAAAAGGTCAAAGACGACGGAAACAAAATTCAAAGACTATTTCTCTACAATAAAAAATTCCCACGTGAATTCAAAGCTATTCACGTGAACAATAAAGTTTTTCTCTCTCTACACTTTGATTGTTGACACGTGGTATCCACCGAAGTTTAAGCCATCCGGAATTTTCATCAATTTTGTCAAAATTCAAAATTCATTGCAATTTTTTTTCCGCTTACACGTACATCATGCATTAAAGACATATGTCTATCATTTAATACACCTGGATACTCCACCGCCCTCGGTTACATCGACATTATTTCTTCTCCTGTTACGTCTACATCTCCTTTCTGTCCTCCGTCCTTCATCCTGCACCTTTGTCTTCTTTCATCACCTTTAATTTGTCTATATCTTTTCGTTCTTATCTCCTTCTACCAGAGAGTTCCCACCATTACATCTCTCCTTGGCTCTCAGATTATTTCAAAAGTTTTGCACCAAAATTTCTGTCCTGCATGGCTGGCCAGGGGAGTGAAATTACATCTTCTGGAGTGAAATCATCTCTTTCAGCAACAAGTTCTATTGTTGACTCATCCCCTGTAATCATCACCGCCCAGAAATTAAATGGGACTAACTATTTACCTTGGAGTCGTGCTGTAGAGTTGTTCATCATTGGAAGAGGGAAGAAACACTATCTCTCAGAAAAAATGAGGATTCCTAAGGAGACAGACGAAAACTATCCTACATGGGAGGCAGAGAACTCAATGATAATGTCCTGGCTGTTGGGTTCGATGATGCCAGAAGTCGGTATTACTTTCATGCTATATCAAACTGCTGCTGAAATCTGGAAGGCTACAAAAGAGATGTACTCAAAACGTGATAATATATCAGAATTGTATGAGCTTGATGTTCAACTGAAGGATCTCAAACAAGGAGACCAATCTGTCAGCACGTTTTTTGGAACGTTGTCTCAAATATGGCAACAGATCGATGCATTAGAGATGTATCAATGGACATGCACCACAGATGAGCAGCTGTTCAGAACAGTTAAAGACACAAAACGAATCTTCGGTTTCTTATCTGGGCTTCACAAAGACTTTAATGCAGTCCGGGGTCGAATTTTAGGAACTAAACCATTACCAACCATGACTGCTGTCTTTTCTGAAGTAAGACAAGAGGAGAGCAGGCTTAAAGTGATGATGGGGTCAAATTCTAACTCTAATTCTGTTCCTGAAACTTCAGCTCTTGTGAGCCAAACTGAGACTTCTGAGAAAAGTGTGTTTGTTGCATCAAAAAGGCAAGGCTCAGGAGATTATTACAAGAAGTATTGTAAGTACTGTCAACGGCATGGCCATGTTCTTGATGAGTGCTATAGACGACCAGGTTCAAAGGTAAAACCTCCACCTTTCTTTAAAAGGAACTATAATCCTAGACAAAATACTTCTGGCAGATCTGATTCTAGTGGATCATGGAGAACTGATGCTGATTCCTGGAAACCATCTCCAAATGCTATCATGGTAGAAGAAACTTCGAAAGAATCTCCTGAAGTCGTGTTCACTAAACCTCAGCTTGATGCAGTACTAAAAGTGCTTGAAAGCCAGAGAGCTCAAACTAATTCTGGTCAGGTCAGAGCAACCATGGCGAGTGCAAGTACGGTTGGTAAGTCAAAGATGTGGATAATTGATTCAGGTGCTACGCACCATATGACTTTTAATAAAGCATTATTAAGGTCATTTACTGTATTTTGTCCTCCCAGACATGTTAAAATAGCTAATGGTCAAAATCTTGATATCTGTGGCTTTGGTGATGTCTATGTCTCAGACAAACTAATACTGAAAAAAACGTTGTATGTTCCTGATCTTGATTGCAATTTAATTTCTGTAAGAAAAATCATGACTGATAATAATTGTGTCACTATCTTCTCTCCAACTAAATGCCTCTTCTTGCCATCTTCCTCTTCTTGCTTCCAGGAGCAAGCAATGCAGAAGAAGGGTATGAAGGGTATGATGGAGAGGATTGGCTATGCTAACTTCCATAATGGACTATTTCTTTTGGAACCAGGTGTTTTGGCAGGAACTGTTGAAAGCAATTTTAGTTTCTATTCTTGTAAGACCAGAGCTGATTCTAGAATAGATAATGATTCCTCTAGAATTGCTCTTATTTTGTTGTGGCACAAACGATTGGGACACCCAAATTTCCTGTATCTTAGAAAGGTTAAACCAGGATTATTTAATGATGTTAGACTTGACTGTTTGAAGTGTGAAACGTGTATGTTTGCTAAACAGACCAGAGCATCTTATCCAGCAAAATCATATCAGGCAAGCAAACCTTTTAATTTGATTCACTCTGATATTTGGGGACCCTCCAGGGTGCTAAATGCTAATGGTTGTAGGTGGTTTGTTATATTTGTGGATGATCATACACGAGTAACTTGGATCTATTTGATGAGGCATAAATCTGAGCTATCATCTGTATTTAAGATGTTTGTAAATCTTGTTCAAAATCAGTTCAACGAAGTAATTAAGACCTTTAGGTCTGATAATGGGAGTGAGTATTTAGACAAAGACGTCAAGGCTTTTCTTGGTGAAAAAGGTATACATCATCAGACATCTAATGTCTATACACCTCAGCAAAATGGACTTGCTGAAAGAAAACATAGACATATCTTAGGGGTAGCAAGATCAATAATGTTTTCCATGAACGTACCTAAGTATCTTTGGGGGGAAACAGTCCTTACGGCTGTATACTTGATAAACAGAACTCCTTCTAGAGTTCTTGGATATGAAAGTCCAAGACAAAAACTATTACAGTTATTTCCTCATTGTCTTTTGTTATCAGAATTACCCTTTAGAGTGTTTGGATGTACAGTGTATGTATATCTCCAGAATCAGAATAAAAGTAAGTTAGATAGGAGATCTGTAAAATGTGTGTTTATTGGGTATTTAGGTACCCATAAAGGATATAAGTGTTTCTGTCCAGTTACTAGGAAAATATATACTACTCTTGATGTGTGTTTTGATGAGAGCCTACCTTACTTTCAATCAAATCCTCAGAGGAGCTCTCCACATACAGAACTGGACACTTTTTGGAGTGTCATTGACATCACTAATAGTAACAGTCCCCCCATTTTGGAAACTGCCTCTACTAATGATGCTGCATGTAATGACAAAGATCAACTAGGGCCTTCTCCTATTCCTGAGGAGATTACGCTGGACGAAAATTCCTCCAGGCATCAGAATCCAGTAACTCAGGTGTATACCAGAAGGCAACATAATTTGTCCGTTGAACCATCCGTTGAACCATCTAGAGTGGAGTCTGTTTCTCCCAGCAACATTACTTCCACTGAATCCGAGCTCCCCATTGCTCTAAGAAAAGGTACAAGAGATTGCACTAAGTATACTACTCCTAAGTTAAGGGACTATCACTTACTCAGTACCAAGGTATGTTCAACTAAACATCCTTTGAGTAGATATATGTCTTATGATAACTTATGTTCTAACTTTAGAGCATTTACTTCTAGCCTTGAGAATCAATCTATTCCTGCTAACATCAGAGAAGCTTTAGGTCATAAACATTGGAAAAAGGCTGTTGATGATGAGATGGCAGCTCTTATAAAAAATGATACATGGGAGCTTGTTCCTCAGACCCAGGATCATAAACCAGTGGGGTGTAAGTGGGTTTTCTCCTTGAAATATAATTCTGATGGTTCATTAAACAGGTATAAAGCCCGATTGGTGGCAAAAGGCTTCTCCCAATCATATGGTATTGATTATCTAGAGACTTTTGCTCCAGTTGCCAAACTGAACACGGTACGAAGTATTTTTTCTATAGCCATCAACCTAGACTGGCCACTCTCACAATTAGATATTAAGAATGCATTTTTAAATGGGGATTTAAAAGAACAGGTGTTTATGATCATTCCTCCAGGATATGAAACAGTGCACAATAAGGGACATGTTTGTAGACTTAAAAAGGCTATATATGGCTTAAAACAATCTCCTAGAGCATGGTTCTCTAAATTTACTCATGTTCTGCTACAATATGGGTTTAAACAGGCCCAAAGTGATCATACTCTCTTTAATATGACATCTGGAAAACTACTTACTATTCTTATTGTATATGTGGATGATATCATCTTGACAGGGAATTGTATAAAAAGCATGTCACAGGTAAAAGAACATCTGTCAACTGTATTTGAAGTAAAAGATTTAGGCAACTTGAGATACTTTCTTGGAATGGAGGTAGCTAGAAATAAAGATGGTATGTGTATATCACAAAGAAAGTATGTGTTAGATCTTCTTCAAGAAACCGGGATGCTTGGTTGTAAACCAGTCAATACTCCACTTGAACCTGGTAGTATTTTTGATTCTGATACGTGTACTATATTATCTAATATTAACTCATATCAAAAGCTAGTAGGAAAACTCATTTATTTATCACACACCCGTCCTGATATATGTTATTCTGTAAGTTATGTTAGTAGGTTCATGCATTCACCCACTAATGTCCATTTACAAACTGTTTTCAGAATTTTAAGGTACTTAAAAGGAGCACAAGGACAGGGAATCTACTTTGGAAAACATGAAGACAGGACAATTCAAATCTATACAGATGCTGACTGGGGTGGCTCAAAGAAAGACATGAGATCTACCTCGGGGTATGTTATATTCTTATGGGGGAATTTAGTTACATGGCGAAGTAAAAAGCAAAATGTGGTGTCTAGAAGTAGCGCTGAGGCAGAGTTACGGGCCTTAGCACTCGGTCTATGTGAGGGGATGTGGCTGAAACGGGTTCTAATGGATCTGCAACAAGATACTCCTACTACTTCATCAATATACTTGCACTGTGATAATATATCCGCTATTCATATGGCTGAGAATCCCATCCATCATGATAAAACCAAACATGTTGAAATTGATAGACATTTTATTCGGGAGAAGTTAGAAGATTCATCTCTACATATCAAGCATATCTCCTCTGCTCAACAAGTTGCTGATATCCTCACAAAGTCTGTTTCTCCTGGCTTATTTCACAATTTATTATCCAAGCTTGGCTGTGTGAATATGTATTCCAAGCTTGAGGGGGAGTGTAGAAAATGAAGCTAGAAAATAAGGTTATTGAATATAACCGTTAGTAATTCTCTGTACATAGATGTTATTATGTCACTCTCTGAGTGAATAAGGAACTAGCCGTTAGAAGGCTCCAGTAGTGCTTTGTATATATATTAGTCATTGTAAAACCAATCGTGTTGATGTTCTTATTGAATAAATTCAATTATTTCCTTCATCTTCTTCGTCCAGTAAAGTGTATGAAATTCTTGACACCTCCTGCTCAAGACGGGCCAAACCAGAAATAATCATTAAAGCTGCTGAACAGAGAAAGCGGTCGAGTCTGCGTTTGACCATACCAAGACCTCGGCCACTGACCCACGTGAACGGAGAGCCCTCAAAAGGAATGTCTAGCAAAGAACAGTGATCTATACACTCAGCAAATTCTGCCAATGATCACAGATTAGGCATGGATTGTCCCTGGTGCTCAGCGACCGAGATGAACGTGTTGAAATCTCCACCCACTAGCCACCGATCTTGCAAACGCTGGAATAAACCAACCAACTCTAGACATAGACAATGTCTATGTGATGGTGTGAAAGCCATAAACAACCATATACCAGAATGTAAATTCAGTACTCTGCAACGCAAACCTCATATGTGTGGCTTGCTCTCCTTGGTCCACTTCCAACAGTCAGTACATCCATGGACCAAAAGACCCAAATTTTATTACTACATGTAGATAGAGGATGAGAAAAATCAAATTTTAGTTGATATCGAATCAAATGAGTAGGCTGCATCTTAGGCTCCAAAAGAACAAACATGCGAACCTTGTGTTGAATAATCAATGTCGAACACGCACCAATGAGGTATGCAACCCCCGATATTCCATAATAGGCTATTCATTGCAACAAGGGGTTGAGGGATTATGAGACTATGGCGCCCAGAACGCGTGATTATAAAACTTGGCGGTTGAGGTCGTAACTCTGCCCGAGTCCTGCGATGACGGAGCGTTGATGGAAGAGGAAACTCGTCAGCCAAAGGATCTCCAGAGTGCTGCGCAAGTCGTCGGTCAATTGAAGATGGGAAAGGTTGGATGCTACTGGCATCAGGCGTGGAAACCAAGTCAACAACCTCCCTACGTACTTGTTCTTCAAAGACTGCATCAATAGGGAAATCTCCTCTAGACAAAACAAGGTGACGGCTGCTCGTTGAAGATCATCAATTTCGGAGTCCGAAATGTTAGAAAAGATGAAGGAATATAGACACCAAACAGAGAAGATCGATAGAAACAAGAACAATTAAAAGCCGAGACACAACAGAGTGTTGCTGTCCTTAAAGCTAAAATTCCACCACCACGAGCGAGGTGAATCTCTTGGCACAAGCCTCTCAGGATATAACGGCTTCTTCCTTTCATTCGCTCTACGAGAGGAAGATGAACTTGCAAAGAGAAGATTTGATAGTAGAAGAGAGGAGAAAGCAAACTGCTGAAAAAAATGCACAAACTTTGCAAAAGTTTTCTATATTATGTAAAGTAGTCAAGCCTTATATTTATAGGTTTTTGGATTCTAAAACAATGTTTAAAAGATGGTTTTCAGCAGTTTTCTAACCCCCAGAGACAGTTGTATAACGTTCACTTTTGAAGGGAGATGATTCATGGACCAAAAGATGCAACTCAGCATGAAAAGTTCTGTCCATTCACTTCGATCGATCGATGTGATCGATCGAAGTCGGACAGAATGCTTCGTCCCAACAACGATCGATCACATGGATCGATTGATGTCACATAGATTGATCGATGTGATCGATCTATGTTGGACCGAAAGCTTCCAGTTCTGCAACACACCACATCGATCAATCAACGTATACATTGATCAATCGATGTGTAGGATCTGTAAGGCACCACTAGAAGGGGGGAGGGTTGAATAGTTGGTGCGGAAATTGTGGTTTTTAAAATTGTTTTGACTCAAGAACTCAACTTCTGAAAACAATTTCTGTTTTCAGGACCAATTTTAAAACATTTTTAAAACTAGGTTGTACGTCTTCAAAAATTCTGAACTTTTGAGAGAACTTAGCCTCAGATGTTATGAGTGTCTCCTAAAAAGTTCAGATTTAAATTCAACCTCTAACCCCTTCAAAAATCGTTAGTGGTCAGATTGCGCGAATCTGCCAGAAACAGTAGACTGTTTTGAAAATTTTATTCCTATTTGTACGTAACTCCAAATGCTCTGAAATTTTAAACACTAACCCCTTATATGTTATATTTAAATGGGTTGAAACAGTTTTGAAAAATGCTTTTTGGAAGTTAGTCAATTACAATCAAAGTCTCAACCTTTGCAAGCCTGAAAGTCAGACTGCACTAGTCTCAGAAATTTGGACGTTTGATTGACTTATACTTGTCCAAAAGGGTTGAAACTTGTGTCAAATTAACCTTAAGTCGTGTGGTTATGATTCTGGAAAGTTTCGTAATTTTTTGAAAAATGTTTACTATTTTTACGAACATAAACAAAAAATGATAAACAGTGCTTAAACAGAATATAAGTGCTGAAAGTAAATGACACCAAGAATTTTATACTGGTTCGGTTATAAACAACCTACTCCAGTATTCGAGGAACACCTTCCTCGGTTCACACTAATCACACAACACAAAAACATCTTACCACAGGGTTGATGGAGTTACACACCAACTCCAACCCTTTACAAACCTTGTATGTTGAATACAATGCACACGAACACCACCACCTTGCAAGATTAAAGATTGATCACACCTTGATCAATCTTTTACAAATATAAAGAATGTGTGGTGGTTTAAGATAAGCCAATTCAAGAATATGAATGTAAGTATAATAGGCTTTTAGGAAGAAGAAAGAAAGAGAGTGTAGAAGAGGAAGAGCTAGGCGTTCTTGATCACTTGGTTTGCAAGACTTGTTCTTGTTCTTGTTTTGCTCTTCTTCCTTCCTTTTTAACATTATGGCCATCCCCCTCTAGGTCCTTCTCCTCTTGAAAATTATCTTCTAAGTCCTTGGGAGAATATGTGACATCATTTTGACATGATCTTGCTTACTTGGCACCTCCTCATTGGATGATCATTTAACTCTTGCATACTTGGCACTCATTGATTGGTTGAATGTTGTCATCACTTGATGACTAGGAAAATCTGAGAATACCACTTAAAACATGTGCCAAAATCACCATAAAACAATTACCATAACTTCCAAGATCATCATATAAATTAAGCAAGACAATATTTCTCCAAACATGGTGAAACAAATCGGCCATTACTAGACTTGACATGCTGAAATTTCAGCATGTGATACATGGATGTTTATTTCAAATTGTTGCCAAATTTTCCTTGATTTTTCTCTTAAAAATAAATCACCAATTAGTAGACAATATTGTCATCAATTTTGAAAAATAAAATTTGACAATCACAT
>AP025040.1:19453629-19634527 GCA_036186865.1 Eustoma russellianum | reverse complement strand
TATGATTGACCAAAGATCAATATCAATTGCCATAAGAAAGAGCTTCATTCTTAATTTCCATTGAATGAAAGACTCACCGTCAAAAAGAGGAGGCCTTTGGCTCGACATACCTTCTTGCTCGGTTTTGAGATTTGTGGTTGCCATCTCACTGAATCGTTGGATCCTTTGAAGTGAGTGTTCCTGCGGTCTGATACCACTTGTAGGATCTGCAAGGCACCACTAGAAGGGGGGGGTTGAATAGTTGGTGTGGAAAGTGTGGTTTTTAAAATTGTTTCGACTCAAGAACTCAACTTCTGAAAACAGTTTCTGTTTTCAGGACCAGTTTTAAAATGTTTTTAAAACTAGGTTGTACGTCTTCAAAAATTCTGCAATTTTTCGAGAACTTAGCCTCAGATGTTATGAGTGTCTCCTAAAAATTTCAGATTTAAATTCAGCCTCTAACCCCTTCAAAAATCGTTAGTGGTCAGATTGCCCGAGTCCTGCCAGAAACGGTAGACTGTTTTGAAAAATTTATTCCTGTTTGTGCGTAACTCCAAATGCTCTGAAATTTTAAAAACTAACCCCTTATATGTTATATTTAATGGTTTTGAAACAGGTTTTGAAAAATGCTTTTGGGAAGTTTAGTCAATTACAATCAAAGTCTCAACCTTTGCAAGCCCGAAAGTCAGACTGCACTAGTCTCAGAACTTTGGACGTTTGATTAACTTATTCTTGTTCAAAGGGTTGAAACTTGTGCCAAATTAACCTTAAGTCGTGTGGTATGATTATGGAAAGTTTCGTAATTTTTGAAAAATGTTTACTATTTTTACGAACGTAAACAAAAATGATAAACAGTGCTGAAACAGAATATAAGTGCCGAAAGTAAATGACACCAAGAATTTTATACTGGTTCGGTTATAAACAACCTACTCCAGTATTCGAGGAACACCTTCCTCGGTTCACACTAATCACACAACACAAAAACACCTTACCACAGGGTTGATGGAGTTACACACCAACTCCAATCCTTTACAAACCTTGTATGTTGAATACAATGCACACGAACATCGCCACCTTGCAAGATTGAAGATTGATCACACCTTGATCAATCTTTTACAAATATAAAGAATGTGTGGTGGTCTAAGATAAGCCTATTCAAGAATATGAATGTAAGTACAATAGGCTTTTAGGAAGAAGAAAAAAAGAGAGTGTAGAAGAAGAAGAGCTAGGCGTTTTTGATCACTTGGTTTGCAAGACTTGTTCTTGTTCTTGTTTTGCTCTTCTTCCTTCCATTTTAACATTATGGCCGTCCCCTCTAGGTCCTTCTCCTCTTGAAAATTATCTTGTAAGTCCTTGGGAGAATATGTGGCATCATTGTGACATGATCTTGCTTACTTGGCACCTCCTCATTGGATGATCATTTAACTCTTGCTTACTTGGCACTCATTGATTGGTTTGAATGTTATCATCACTTGATGACTAGGAAAATCTGAGAATACCGCTTAAAACATGTGCCAAAATCACCATAAAACAATTACCATAACTTCCAAGATCATCACATAAATTAAGCAAGACAATATTTCTCCAAACATGGTGAAAAAATCGGTCATTACTAGACTTGACATGCTGAAATTTCAGCATGTGATACATGGATGTTTATTTCAAATTGTTGCCCAAATTTTCCTTGATTTTTCTCTTAAAAATAAATCACCAATTAATAGACAATATTCTCATCAATTTTGAGAATAAAATTTGACAATCACATGGCCAAAATTCGGCCTAGATACATTCATACACATGCTGAAATTTTTCAGCATGTGTGATATTCAAGATATCACAATTTCAATTTCATATCTTATTCAAATTAATTTCAATTTGTCTTCCAATGAATCACATGTTTCAAGACACAAAATATAGCCTCATAATTGGTGAAAATCGGCCAGCCTATTATCCGCATGTTGAAATTTTCAGCATGTGTTACAAATGAGATAAAATTTAAAACATTACCTTTGTAGCTTCTTTCTTTAAGTCACCAACATTGTATGATTGATTCTTGACCGATCAATATGCCAACAAGGCTCCACATATGCTCCATTTCATCTGGAATAGGCGTTGCAACGTATGTGTGCATGTGTTGAATTTTATTTTTGCAAACTTTGTAAAATAGTGCACATTTAATAATCACACATGGTATATTCCAATCAGCCCTTAATTTAATTTTCTAGAACACTTTAAGATGTATGACATATGTAAAAATTGTCTAGATACATTTCATATGATGTGCCAAAAACTTTCCATGTGTTGTGTACGTAGAAACCAAATTTTCGATGTTTATCGATTACCCGATTTTTTTCTAATTAAATTCCAGCTTTTTGCACATGTTATATATATTATGTTACACATAATATATATAAATTAAACTTTAATATTCAGCACTTGGCTGGTCTTAAAGTGGCGCCATTTACATGTGACAAAATTAAAATTGGAATCTCCACAATTTGGCCTTAATGTGGGGGTGATTTGTGTGTGCCAACATGGAATGATTTTATGGCTGCACATAACATGTAGCCACGAAAATTATTGATATTTTTGAGGTGTAAGGGCTGGCCATCTATTATGACAAGTACGTGACACGTTGGCGAAGTTTCAGTATTCGCCCGATACGACAATTTTCGGTTTAGAACCTTTTAACGTGTCGTATTTAATTTGTCATCACCATGACTTATATCATATGATATAAGACCTGAATATACTCATAAATATGAGTTAAATATGGTGGTGTGACGTTAACGTACGTAAATAAAATATATAACGTGTCGGTAGTACGTTGGAATACATGTGTATGTGCCTTTTTCAAAAAAATCTGAAAATATATATATTTATATATATGTAGGCGTGTATATATGTGGTGAAAAGAGGAGGAGGAGACTTTATTTTCTTAGTCTTGTTGCCTTTGTGCCTTGTCCAAATATAACTTCCTTTAATGAAACTACTTAGTTTAATTAACTAAGTACTTCACTTAATGAACTAGTTTAGTTCATTAATGGTGGCACCTGAAAATAGTGTAAACACAACAAATGTTTGCCATTTGATGTAAGCTTTAATGCTTCATGGCTCGTTAGTACGGCAACATATATATGAACTATATAAGGCAGGTTTATATGCAATATGTCATGCACATTTATATCATGCACGTTTTTAAGCACATTTAAATCATACATTTTGAAATCACTCAAACTCCCTTTTCTCTACATGATGTTCCTTACATTGATCGATCTATGTCCTCCAAAACACTTAACTTTATTCCAACTTTCACTTGGTTCGATCCAACTCATACTTGTACTGTCCAAATGATATTCTTCAAGTTAAAAGTGTTCCAAACCATTAACCAAACTCCCAAACAACATTTCACATGCTTTTATATAAGTTTGGAGCATATTTAAAAGTATTTTAACATACTTTTTCCAACAATCCCCCACGTGATCCAAACTTATATACAAACATTCTTGAACGTTAATAAACTAACCTCTTTACTATCAAACGAAGACAATGATACATAATGGACAATGACTCGCGTCTTGAATTGCCATTTAGTGCAAGAGGAAGTATATAAACGAAAATAAGATGACATTGACGTCTTGAATCTTACCTCGCTATTGTTTATATAACTTACAACCGACATATCATTGATAGCTTCAGGCAAGTTCGCGGTGTGGTGCGAAATCGGCTATGCACCCAGTCCTAGGTTTTCATAAGCGCTCTAGTGAGTTGGTTCCAAACTCTCATAGGAAGTGGCACCACTTCCACCGCTCATATAGGTAGAATTCATCAATGTGCACTGCTCACACCATCATCAAATATGATTATGAATTCCATTAAGGGATTCTAAAAATCTCACCCTCAATAACTTGCAGGCACTATCTTCGACAACATCATAGGGAGGAACATATAATAGTGCTAAGTAGGATTCTTCTGTGGCTTGTTATTACCACATTGAACCCTGTTCGCAGGATCTCTGCTAATAGTGGGTTGGGTTGCCGTCACACATAATCCACTTCGAATGGAACAAGTCCCATCCCCCTCGATGTTTCACGGACCAACTTCTTACATAGTCCTTTCGTCAGAGGATCAGCCAATATTGTGTCTCAGTCGAATATGCCGGCTCTTCCCACTATAAACTCTGTTCTTTGCTCGAGCAATCGCAGCCCAGCGAATCACAATGTATAGACACAGAAGGCATAGGTTTAGTCCACAAAGGAATGTCTATAAGCAAGTTCCTTAACCATTCGGCTTCTGTACATGCAAGTTCTAAAGCAACAAATTCAGATTCCATAGTTGGACTTTGCTTTACATGCTTGCTTAGATGACTTCCATGAAATAGCACTACCACCCAAAGTAAACACATAGCCATTTGTTGAGTTAACTTCATCATTATTCGTTACCCAATTAGCATCACAAAATCCTTCTAACACACAAGGATTCCCACTAAAAAAACAAGCCAAGGTCTATGGTTCCTCTAAGATATCTAAAAAGTCTTCTTAGAGCAAACCAATGAGCATTACTTGGATTGTGAGTGTCTAGCAAGTCTATTTACAGTATATGCAATATCCGGTCTAGTGAAATTCATTAAATACATTACACTACCAATAATTCTTGCATATTCACATTGAGAAACACTATTACTATTATTCTTTTCTAATCTTCTGTTATGATCAAATGGAAGTACTTACAGCTTTACAATCAAAGTGATTTAAATTTCTTTAACACTTTTCAACATAATGACTTTGACAAAGCATATAACCCCCACATTTCTCAACAAAATTAAGACCAAGAATAAAGTCAGCATTTTCATATCTTTCATATCGAAAACTGATGACAAAAACAATTTGGTTTTATTAACAATATCTACATTCGTGCCAAATATCAACATGTCATCAACATATAGGCAAATAATAACACCATCTTGATTCTCAAACTTGCTATAGACACATCTATCACTTTCATTAACTATATAGCCATTAGCAACTAAAGCATTATCGAATTTTCATGCCATGGCTTAGGAGTCTGTTTCAAACCATACAACGATTTCTTAACCTACACACTTTATGTTCTGCCCTTTTATTATCATTTCCTCAGGTTGTCTCATGTAGATTTCTTCATCTAAATCCTCATTCAAAAATGCTGTTTTTACATCCATTTGATGTATTACAAGCTAATGCAACTAGCACCCTAATGGTTGTTATTCTAGCAACCGGTGCATAAGTATCAAAGAAATCTACTCCTTCTTGTTGAGTAAATCCTTTGGCCACTAATCTAGCTTTAAACTTATCTATGGGGCCATCTGCCTTCAACTTTTTTCTGAACACCCACTTGCATCCTATAGGTTTACAACCTCTAGGTAAATCTACCACTTTCCAAGTGTGATTACTCATGATTGAATCTAACTCACTGTTTATAGCTTCTTTCCAAAATATTGCGTCAATGGATTTCATAGCATCTTGGTAAGTTTTCAGATCTTCTTCTAAGATAAACACTTTAGTAAAATCATTACCAAAGGTTTTCTCAATTCTTTTCCTTTTACTTCTTTGTAGTGAATCCGGTTCTGAATTAACTATTGCTTTACTAGATTCACCTTTTTCAAAAGTTGAAGACACCTTTTGTGGTTTCAAAGGGAATATATTCTCAAAGAATTCAGCATCTTTTGACTCTACTATTGCAGAATTCTCAACAATCATAAACCTATATGCCGCCCTGTTTTGGGCATATCCTATAAACACACAATCTTTGGTTTTTGGTCCTATCTTACTCCTTTGAAATTCAGGAATACCAAATTTTGCTAAACACCCCACACTTTCAAGTATCCCAAATTTGGAGGATAACCTTTCCATAGTTCGTAAGGGGTTTTATTGGTCTTTTTATGTGGTATTCTATTCAAAATATGACATGCACAAAAAATGGCCTCACCCCACAAATTATCCGACAGACCAGAACTAATGAGCATAGCATTCATCATGTTCTTAAGTGTTTTATTCTTCCTCTCAGCTATACCGTTAGATTGTGGAGTGGAAGGAGGTGTTACTTCATGAATTATTCCATGTTCTTCACAGAATTTTTGCAACGAAGTAGTCATGTACTCACCTCCTCTATTGGACCTTAACCGTTTTATTTTCCTTTATAATTGATTTTCTACTTCGTTCTTATATTTCTTAAACATTTCCTCAGCCTCATCTTTATGACTTAGCAAGTATACTCTAGTGAACCTTGAGTAATCATCAATGAAAGTAATATAGTACTTTTTACCTCCTTTACTAACATGGTTCTTAAAATCACCTAAGTCACTATGAATAAGGTCTAGTTTATCTAAGACTCTTTCAACACTCTTGAATGGTTTCCTATGATGCTTGGCTTCAATACAATATTCACATCTATCAAACTTATCTTCATTCGTTGTAGAAATAACATTCATGCTTTTCAATCTTTTCAGTGCATCAAGATTAACATGACCTATTCTAGCATGCCAAATGTCATAAGAATACAACAAATACACAGAAGAAGAAGTATTATTATTGTTTATGCAAGTAGCATCAAGTACAAACAACCCAGCATTACAAAATCCCTTCCCGATGAACTCTCCATTTCTAGTAAGCACTAACTTATCAGAATCAAAAACAAGTTTAAGATTGACCTTGTTTAGAAGTGCTCTAGAAATCAAATTCCTATGTATAGTAGGAACATAGAGCACATTACTCAATTCCAGCCATATTCCCGAAGTTAATTTAAGGAGCACTTTTCCTTTCCCGAGAACATGGGTTCCTCGTGCATCCCCAAGAAAAACTTGGTCTCCACTATCTATTTCTTGAAAATAAAAAAATAGATCTCTACTGGTAGCAATGTGTCTGGTGGCTCCAGTATCAACCACCCATTCTGTAGCACCTCCAACAAGGTTTACCTCGTCCACGACGACCGTAGCGATGATCTCCTCGTCCTTGCTTCCGTTGTTCCCATCGTGTTCCATCAAATTTGCATGACCACTTGCTTGACCCTTTCTTTTATTGCAAAAGAACGCCTTGTGTCTGGCCTTGCCGCAGACCCAATAAACTCCTTTAGGCTTCTTTTGTCCCTGCACAAAATTCTTACCTTTGTAGTGATGAACTTTGACATTCTGGATTTTTGGCCTTTTTGTCTTTGGATTGTGCTCCAGAATGTTGGCATGAGACTCATTCTTAGCACCCTCTGCATCTTCCAACTGGTTGCTTTTTCAATACGTATGTGTTTGATGACACCATCCATAGTAAGCTTGGCGTCATCATGTTTACCTCTCTTCTTCTATTTGTTCCAAGAAGAAGATAACTTTTCGAACAAGGAGGCAGTCTGGAATGTCTCATCTATCTTGATGCCTTCTTGTTCAAGATTGTCTACCAATTGCTGAAACTGATGGATTTGATCGTTTATAGGTATGTGGTCAACCATTTGAAATTTAAGGAATTCACTGACCACATACTTCCTTTTTCCAACATCTTCAGAACCATACTTGTTCTGAAGTGCTTTCCAAATCTCCCTTGCAGATGAAAATTTGACGTAAATGTCGAATAGAGAGTTTGACAGAAAATGCAGGATATGACCCCTGCAGGTAGTATTGTCGGCTTCATATTTGAGTGCTTCTCCTTCTTCAGTAGGTTTCTCCTTGGTGAGCACATAGGAGACATACAACATCTCAAGAAAGAATAGAACCTTTGCAGACCATCTCTTGAAGAATTTGCCGTCAAAAGGTTCTACTTTTGACATATCAGGAACAACATGATGTTTGGTAGCCATATCACAGAATTTTTAGCTTTAAGATTGTTAGAAAAGATGAAGGAATATGGACACCAAACAGAGAAGATCGATAGAAACAAGAACAACTAAAAGGCGAGACACAACAGAGTGTTGCTGTCCTTAAAGTTAAAATGCCACCACCACGAGCGAGGTGAATCTCTTGGCACAAGCCTCCCAGGATATAACAGCTTCTTCCTTTCGTTCGCTCTACGAGAGGAAGATGAACTTGCGAAGAGAAGATTTAATAGTAGAAGAGGAGAAAGGAAACTGTTGAAAAAAATGCACAAGCTTTGCAAAAGTTTTCTATATTATGTAAAGTAGTCAAGCCTTATATATAAGCTTTTGGATTCTAAAACAATGTTTAAAAGATGGTTTTCAGCAGTTTTCTAACCCCGAGAGACAGTTGTACAACATTCACTTTTGAAGGGAGATTCATGGACCAAAAGATGCAACTCAGCATGAAAAGTTCTGTCCGTTGGCACATCGATCGATCGATGTCACTTCGATCGATCAATGTGATCGATGGAAGTCGGATAGAATGCTTTGGCCCAACATCGATCGATCACATGGATCGATCCATGTCACATAGATCACATGGATCGATCCAGTTCTGCAACACACCATATCGATCGATCGACGTATACATTTTTCGATCAATGTTCCTTACATTGATTGATCCATGTCCTTCAGAACACTTAACTTTATTCCAACTTTCACTTGGTTCGATCCAACTCATACTTGTACCGATCCAAATGATATTCTTCAAGTTAAAAGTGTTCAAACCATTAACCAAACTCCCAAACAACATTTCACATGCTTTTATATAAGTTTGGAGCATATTTAAAAGTATTTTAACATACTTTTTCCAACACGAAACATTTACCAAATGAGGGTCATCCAGTGAAGTTGAGATCGTCCAAATGGTCGGATGTCCCAAACGTAACACATCTTGTGCTGCTGACACCATAAGTGCCTCAACATGGTCTGCTGGCGGAGGGGCCTGCAAACCCGTAGGAGATCCTCGACAGCATTATCCAATGGGGTATTATAGTCCGCACGAGTGGTAGAATTGTAGC
This sequence comes from Eustoma russellianum, assembly GCA_036186865.1. Taxonomy (NCBI): domain Eukaryota; kingdom Viridiplantae; phylum Streptophyta; class Magnoliopsida; order Gentianales; family Gentianaceae; genus Eustoma; species Eustoma russellianum. The sequence goes on along the minus strand of AP025040.1, from coordinate 19,625,657 downwards.
TGCGATATAGGGACCTCAGTGTTGATGTCAATATGTTTGTTTGGCATCCATCGTTGAGGCAACGACTAAGTAGTGCGCTTGAGTGGTTTTTCAGCGACAATCACTTCAGACTCTTGAGGCTTGGGAGGGGCTCGACCACACGTGTGACTGTCATGGCTGAGATTAGGACAATGTGAATAGAAAGATGGGACATCCTCATATTCTACCGTTGGATAGAACTCATATGTGCCTACTTGGACAAGAAGACGGGTAGACCGTGGCTTAAATAGGTCAAGTTCAACACACACCCGTATCACGGAGGCTGTATCCCTTTAATAGTTGCAGAATCAAGATGTAAAAGGAGTCTCAACCATTCTTGTTATAACCCGAAATTTTTGAACTAATTATTACGCGTTAACTAAATACTAGTTAGTCGATGGGTATAACGACTTTTTGAAATTAAATTAACTGTAGCGTGTCGATTATGTCCAAGTGATAGTATAATTATATACGAGGGTTATATATGGGTATATATTAAAGTAACAAAAAAATAATAAGAAATTACAATAAAATAAAGGAAATATAGAAAAGGGAGGTGCTGGAGGATAAGGATAAAAGAATTTTAAAAAAAAGAGAAGCATGGATTACGGGGGGATAACGGTTCCCCCCAAAATTTTGCTAATTTGCACGTTTAAAGAGGCAGGGGGAATTAATAGGATAAGGGGGCAATATTAAAAAAAAGAAAAGAAAAGAGGGGAACGTTCAGATGCGTGAACGGCTGGAGGAAGAGAGAGAAGAGAAGAAAGGGAACAGAGAAGAAGAAGAGAAGGAGAAAAAGGAAAGCCGAGTGTCTCGATCTACAGGCAAGTCCGTATACTTCTGTAAATAGCCTACAATCGAGGTAGGTTCCCTTTTCCCGCTCCAATTGGTACAAATTCAAGCATGCTTTGGTGATATATTATGTGTTTATTGTTTTTTAATTGTTGAAATCTATACTATGTTGTTTAATCTGTGAAAAGCGTGGGTTTTGATTACTGTGGAATGCGTTTGATTACTGCGTTTGATGACTGTGGAATGCGTATACTGCTTTGCGTGGATTGGATTTGATTTTAGGGAAAAATTTGATAATCAAAATAGTAAAACTGCTTTAGATTTGATTTTAGGGAAAAATTTGATAACCAAATATCACATCTTTACTATCTTTAAGGTTTTTGGTTGTTGATTTGGACTTAGAATAGGTCCCCATAGACCTAAAATAGGCGAAAATGAATTGGGGTCGAAAAAAGGCAGCCGGAGGCCGCCGGAAAGGGCCGCGCGTGGGCGGCATGTGCCCCTGGAGATTCTGACGCGGAATGAAGGAAAAACAAAAAAAAATCGCAAAAGGGCCGGCCTGCCAGCACGCAGACCAACCAGCCCTTAATGGGCCGCGGTCTGCTGCTGTAGGACAGCCCAATTACAATCTAAAAAAAAGGGACAGGCTTAGCGGACGGGCCGAATGGCCAACGGAACGGGTCAGCTGTTGTCCGGCCCAATTAAGCGATTAACAAAAAAATAATAAAAGAAGGTTCAACGGGCCGGTTGCTGACGGCCCGGACTGGAAAGGAGCTGGCAGATAGGGCTGGCGCCAAGGCCAGCCTATTAAGGGTTTTTATACATTATTCCAAATTTCTGAAATCCATATTGTTATTTCAATTAATTTAAAATAGAATTAATTATGGGAAAAATATAAGTAAATATCAGAAAATTATAAATAAATTCCAGAAATTATTAAATGCTGAAATGAAGTCATTTTCATTAAATTTCAGTAATTGTAATAATTTATTTAATTTCGATAATTAGGTAATAAATATAATTAAATTAGAGAAAAATAAGGAAAATATAGAAATTGCATAATAAATGTATACAAGCCATGGAAAAATAAGTTCATCCTCAAACAACATTAAATCATTACTCGGATAATAAATGAACCTACATTTGAGTGCCGGAGAATAGTGAGGATGGGCCAGGGGCCTCAGGCGATTGTGTTTTTGCATTCATAGCACGTGCATTGCATGATGGTGGGTCGTGACGTACAGGTCACGGGCGCTCAGGATGGTGTATGATGGTGGGGCCACGCACACTCAGGATGGTGTACGGTGGCGCAGCCACACACACTCAGGATGGTGACTGTGGGGTGTATGACCTGCAGCCACTCAGTAGGACTCGGGTTCATGCGTTGCATGGTGGAGATATCGGCATTCTGTGTGACATGACTTTGTTGCGTATGACATGCATAGTAGGACATGCATCACGATGTTGCGCATTCTTTACCTGGAGTGATTTACTTTTCTGCATTCTTTCATATGCTTATGTGATATCATTTTTACGTGCTATGTGTTATATCATTTTTGGATGCTCGTCTTGTACTACTTGGAGATAGGTGCCGACTGAGTGATTTCCCAGTCACTCACCCCTACTCCCCCCACCAGGTGACCAGGGAGAGACTTATGACTACGTCTTTGCTGAGGACGGGACTGAGACGGTAGGATACAGTGGAGTGGGCAGACTGATGGTCGCGCCTAGGATATAAGAAGACCCTGCGACTGTTTGTCTTTATTTTATTGGGATCTCATTGGACATCACCCTTGTTTAGATTTTCAGACGTACGATATTGTCAGGTTTTGGTTGTTATTGTATTAAGGAAGTTTATTTATCAAGAAAACGTTATTTATTGTATTTCGTTCCACGCAAAAAATTTCTACGTCTTTCGGACATGTTGGAAATTGATTCGACCGCTTTGTATTCTCCTTAGTGAGATACGGCAGGTGCACTGTTCCCGATGAAAAGGTTTGAGAGCGGGACGCTACAGGTGGTATCAGAGCCGAGGCTTCAGATCCGCCCGGAACGCAGGATTAACCTAGATCACTTAGACATAAGCTATGATCCTTACCTAGGAATAACGATTACACCCCTAATAAATGAAGTAGACCTAAGTTATGATCGGGTTAGGGGAGGCCGTGTGCCGTTGGTGAGCTTTCGCTATTTTCATTACCGTTGTACCCTGAATTTTCACGTGAGCACCCTAAATGTTCAAGTCCATCTATTAATTCCGTCAATCCCAATTCTCGTCGAGGTTCGTGCGGAATCCAAGAAAATTCTGTCCCGTCATTAAAAAAAATCAAACAAAGGAGGCAACGATGGTTATGGTAACAACCATCAGGATCAGGGGGGCCAACCTCCAAGCATTGGCCGACACCATGGCCACTACTTTGGCGTAACAGCAATTGTAGACTGCGCAAGGCCAGTAGCAATGAACCAGCGGTTCTGCCGCTGCCACCACCAAATCTGAGATTCTACTACATGGAAATGCAGAAACTTCTGGAACCTGATGTTTTAGAAGGACCCTTCACCAGGGAAGCATAAATGTACAACATGGCCGCTACTAACACAAGACCGCTCGCGATGGAAGTACAGCCGTAGAGGAATGCATTGCCCACCGCGGCCACCATGTCTCATTGTTGATGCTACGTTTGGGTCAGTGTGGGAGGATTATGCAAGCGTGAGTGCCATAACAAGGACGTTTTACGAGTAAGGGCATCGAGTAGAGGCCGGCACTACCCTCACAGCAGAATCAGGTACAACATAAAGGGAAGCAAGGATCACTGTTCAGATCCACGTGATGACTGATGCGGACATCAGGGAGGCTGGCGACATAGTGGCAGAGTCCAACTGTCGGTGACCAGATCTCAATGACTAATCATCAGTACAGATGATGTTAGTTAGAATAAATAATCAGAGTTGCGAAGCAGAAGCATGGCTTTCTTGAGTCACGTAAAGTTCGGAAGAGTGAACCTCAATGGATACGAAGAAGATTAAGCATATTGCTGAGTAGCACTGATCGACCAAGGTGACTGAAGTAAGAAGTTTTCTTGGTTTGACCAGCTGCTACATGAAAGTTGTTGAGGGGTTTTCGTCAATATTGGTGTCCTGGGCAGCCGAAAGCAGAATAAGGCGAAATTCGAGCTGACCAATGATATCAGCAAGGTTCGCTGAACCCAAAAAAAACACCTTAAACACAAGATCATAATACACAATTTTGCTAATTAACTATATATATATATATATATATATATATATATATATATACTGATCAATGCAACATACCTTAACGACCTATTACCACATATCAAACACGTACTAGAACATCGACCACACAAATCCAACATAACTACACAAGGAAGCGTAACACGGTACCAAAAAAAAAGATACCACATAACATAATGAATTATGGATATACAACAAAATAATTAGGCAACGTATATATATACACACACACACACCACATAACAATCAGGTGCACAAACACAAAATAATGCACACCCCACTCATGCACGACACAAACAGATACATAACCTACCGTATCATATAAACAAAATACTTAAGTTGTTAATAGCCAAATTGCAGTCACAGCTGCAAATTAACAGCTTTCCCATCAACACATACGCCACTCCATGCTTAATAAAATTTACTAACCCAAGTACAATATGAACAATAAACACCACAAAAGTGCAAAAAAAAATAATAATAAAGTTTTATCAACCACCATATATGTAAAAACAATTTACCAGCTTGTGGTAACGTACTTATATAGAAATGCACCAGACATACTAACTACTAACATGTGTGTATCCTTACCACAGTATAACTCTGTGAGCTGTAATAAACCAACCAACTTATTAAACCATATAATGTTGCAAACACAGAAACACAAACCGTATAAGTGCGAAAGACAAATAATAAATGTTGATATACACATATACATATGCATACAAAGTGACCAACATGAAAATACCAAGCAATAGATAAAAGCTCACAATACATATAAGATAATAACGTAGGATAAGATAATAACGTAGAAGTAGCAAACGTACAAAAGATATACGCTAAGACATGAGTATACGTGTTAAATGACCCCTATATATATATATATATATATATATATATATATATATATATATATATATATATATATAAACCTAGTCTCTTACAGCAGTAAGGAGGCATATAGGCAAACACAATTTGTTACAACATTAATAATATAACGTAAATAAGTCGATTTAAGGAAACATACAAATAGATACACGAAACAGAAGTAACTAAACGATGCTAAGTAATATGCACAAGTATATACACAGTTATTTCAATGACACCGGAATATAACTAATACACCAAAACAGTGATAAACATCATATATATTAACAACAAGGAACAACATGATTATAAAGAACACAGTAACACCAATACTTCTTATCCAAGACATGAGTTACGATATAGGCATACAACTACTTGTTTTAAAACAAGTCATTAACATATGCAGTTGAAGTAAAGCACGCTAAGTACGGGTTAAGAATGACATATTATTGCATGACATCATAATAATAGGTTAAAGTGTAAATAAATTAATAGGAAAAAAAATTTATATATATACATTACAGTAAAAAAAATCTATGCATTATGCATTTCCTTCAGAATAATGTATATAACGATATTTATACGACAATAAGATAAGATGGTATGAAAATATAGAGTACATGAATAATATATATATATATATACATACATACATACATATATATTATATATATAGATATATATATATATATATATATATAATATTAGCAACTAATAAAGTACAAAAGAGAGATTACGATAAACAAATACTAAAATGAACGCGCATATGTGTATACCGCTTAAAACTCAACTAACAATAATATAAACATAATACACGTAACAAACTACAGATAACAGTTTTAAATTCATGGGCTACATATGATACATAAGTCATACATACGTTTAAAATCAGGATACACCGCATACTATGTGTCTATACCAGAGTTTAACAACTTAACCATTAAAACGACAACATATATTAAGACTCGAGTATGTTGATATATAGTAGACGGAGCCACGTTGAGCATTGCATTTCATCCCCAACCCGATGAGTAGTCAGAGAGGACGATGCAAACTATCGAGGACATGCTGAGGGCTTGCGCACTGGACTTCAGAAGAAACTGGGATGGTATGATTAAGTTGATCAAGTTTGTTAACAGCAACAGATACCATAACGCCACCGACGTGGCACCATTGAGGCGCTCTATGGGCGGAAGTGTGGGTCCCCTGTCTATTGGGACGAAGTTGTAGAGTGTACTATTACAGGTCCAGAACTGGGTGAGCCAACCAAAGAGAAGATAAAATTGATTCGAGAAAGGCTTAAGGTTGCCCAAGACAGAGGCAAGAGTTGGACATGTTTGAAGGGGGCATCCTTTGGAGGTTGCTCTCAGGGACAAGGTATACTAGAAGGTGTCACCTATGAAGGGTGTGGCACATTTTGATCTGAAAAGTAAGCTAAGGCCTCAGTGCATGGGCCCCTACGAGGTGCTCGAAAGGATTTAGTTCGTTAGTTTATCGCCTGGCGTTACCTCTGGCGCACAATATATTCCATGTTTCTCAGCTGATAAGGTATGTTCCGGACCCGAATCACGTACTGAACACACAATGGTAGAGAATCAGATCCGGAAGCGCTACTCCTACCTCTTCGTTTAACGTACGTCAAGTTTCGAGGACGAAACTTCTTGTAAGGAGGGTAGGATGTTATAACCTGAAATTTTTGAACTAATTTTTACGCGTTAACTAAATATTAGTTAGTCGATGGGTATAACGACCTTTTGAAATTAAATTAACTGTAGCGTGTCGATTATGTCCAAGTGATAGTATAATTATATACGAGGGTTATATATGGGTATATATTAAAGTAACAAAAAAAATAGAATAATAAATTACAATAAAATAAAGGAAATATAGAAAAGGGAGGTGCTGGAGGATAAGGATAAAAGAATTTTTTTAAAAAAAAGAGAAGCATAGATTACGGGGGAGATAACAGTTCCCCCCAAAATTTTGCTAATTGCACGTTTAAAGAGGTAGGGGAGAATTAATAGGATAAGGGGGCAATATTAAAAAAAAGAAAAGAAAAGAGGGGAACGCTCAGATGCGTGAACGGCTGGAGGAAGAGAGAGAAGAGAAGAAAGGGAAGAGAGAAGAAGAAGAGAAGGAGAAAAAGGAAAGTCGGGTGTCTCGATCTACGCGCTAGTCCGTATACTTCTGTAAATAGCCTACAATCGAGGTATGTTCCCTTTTTTCCCTCCAATTGATTCAAATTCAAGAATGCTTTGGTGATATATTATGTGTTTATTATTTTTTAATTGTTGAAATCTATACTATGTTGTTTAATCTGTAAAAAGCATGGGTTTTGTTTACTATGGAATGCGTTTGATTACTGCGTTTGATGACTGTGGAATGCGTATACTGCTTTGCGTGGATTGGATTTGATTTTAGGGAAAAATTTGATAATCAAAATAGTAAAACTCCTTTAGATTTGATTTTAGGGAAAAATTTGATAACCAAAATATCACATCTTTACTATCTTTAAGGTTTTTGGTTGTTGATTTGGCCTTAGAATAGGTTCCCATAGACCGAAAATAGGCAAAAATATGAATTTGGGTCGAAAAACGGCAGCCGGAGGCCGCCGGAGCGCCTCACGCGCCGCCGGAAAGGGCCCCTAGAGATTCTGACGCGGAATGAAGGAAAAACAAAAAAAAATCGCAAAAGGGCCGGCCTGCCAACGCGCAGACCAGGTAGCCCTTAATGGGCCGCGGTCTGCTGCTGCAGGACAGCCCAATTACAATCTAAATAAAAAAAGGGCAAGCTTAGTGGACTGGGCCGAATGGCCAATGGACCGGGCCAGCTGTTGTCTGGCCCAATTAAGCGGTTAAAAAAAATAATAAAAGAAGGTTCAGCGGGCCGGTTGCTGACGGCCCGGACTGGAAAGGAGCTGGCGGACAGGGCTGGCGCCAAGGCCAGCCCATTAAGGGTTTTTATACATTATTCTAAATTTCTGAAATCCAATATTGTTATTTCAATTAATTTAAATAGAATTAATTATGGAAAAAATATAAATAAAAATCAAAAAATTATAAATAAATTTCAGAAATTATTAAATGCTGAAATGAAGTTATTTTCATTAAATTTCAGTAATTTTAATAATTTATTTAATTTAGATAATTAGGTAATAAATATAATTAAATTAGAGAAAAATAAGGAAAAATATAGAAATTGCATAATAAATGTATACAAGCCATGGAAAAATAAGTTCATCCTCAAACAACATTAAATCATTACTCGGATAATAAATGAACCTAGATTTGAGTGCCGGAGAATAGTAAGGATGGGCCAGGGGCCTTAGGCGATTGTGTTTTTGCATTTATAGCACGTGCATTGCATGATGGCGGGTCATGACGTACGGGTCACGGGCGCTCAGGATGGTGTACGGTGGCGCAGCCACGCACACTTAGGATGGTGACTGTGGGGTGTACGACCTGCAGCCACTCAGTAGGACCCGGGGTTCATGCATTGCATGGTGGAGATATCGACATTCTGTGTGACATGACTTTGTTGCGTATGACATGCATAGTTGGACATTCATCACGATGTTGTGTATTCTTTACCTGGAGTGATTTACTTTTCTGCATTCTTTCATATGCTTATGTGATATCATGTTTTACGTGCTATGTGTTATATCATTTTTGGATGCTCGTCTTGTACTACTTGGAGATAGGTGCCGACTGAGTGATTTCCCAGTGACTCACCCCTACTCCCCCCCACCAGGTGAGCAGGGAGAGACTTGTGACTACGTCTTTGCTGAGGACGGGACTGAGACGGTAGGATACGGTGAAGTGGACAGACTGATGATCGTGCCTAGGATATAAGAAGACCCTGCGACTATTTTGTCTTTATTTTATTGGGATCTCCTGGGACATCACCTTGTTTAGATTTTCAGAGGTACGATATTGTGAGGTTTTGGTTTTGTTATTGTATTAAGGAAGTTTATTTATCAAGAAAATGTTATTTATTGTATTTCGTTTCCGTGCGAAAAATTTCTACGTCTTTTCGAACATGTTGGAAATTGATTCGACGCTTTGTATTCTCCTTAGTGAGATACGGCGGGTGCACTGTTCCCGATGAAAGAGTTCGGGAGTGGGGCGCTACAATTCTAGCTTTATCGAAGATGGCAGCCTGATTGTGGATAAAAACAGGAAGCTCTCGGATGAGCATCCACACTGGCACAATTGGTTTATCATACTTTGGATCATAGTCAGGAGTCCATTTAGTAACCCTCCTGTGATAGCCAAATATAGTTCACGGAACGGCAATAAAAGCAATGATGATAATCATCCTGATTATGAAAAGTAAGCAAAACATGCTTATCATCAAGAATTCCAATCTTTGGCGTTACCTTGAAAGCTACGCGTTCCAGCAAAGACTCCAGTTGTTTCTTGGTCGGACGACCATTCTAGAATGATCCCACCACAGAGTACCGATATGGATGAGAAAGGTTTACAGCTTCCTCGTCTGTAAACTTGATAGAAGACAGCCCTTTAAATTTGGATATGGCACACGGCTGAACTGTAGGCGACTGGGAGACAACTGACGCAAAAGTTCTCGGTGCTTGAGTCGGTGATCCCATCGTGGTAGGCAATGGCGGTTGGCAGCTAGAAAAAATAACAGTGCAGCATCAGTGGTGTTAATTGGCAGGGATTTCCGGCGATAGGCAGCGAGTCACGACCACAAGGACTGGCCATGTCCTTTGCGGCTGTGGTGGCGGCGGCAGCAGGGGACGGCGGAGGTTTTGAGCCGCACGATATCGGGAGATAGAAGGGGTACTGGCAGTCATGTTTTCAATGGAGAGGTGATAAGCCGCGCAATAGAAGTCATTGATTTTCAAGGGCTGTTACAGTGAGATTTATAGATGATAGCCATATTTTGCTCAATTTAGCGAATGAGGAGGATTATACACGCTGCTTTATTACCGTGTTATCTGTCGTATAATGGGATTTAAGATGATTGTCACGAAATGGATGCCGGATGTCAATCCTAAAGATGAAATTCTAGTAGTCCCTATATGAATTGCATTAGAAGGTTTGCCTATCCATCTGCACGATCAACGTGCACTACATGAAATTGCGAGGGCGGTTGGTCGGCGAATTAAGATGGATGCCACCACCCTCGATTTCTAGTGACCATTGGTGACACAAGTTTGTGGGACCTCCCATCCAAAATATACATCGACTGTGGGTTGCATTTATTTTTCCAACAAGCGGTCTATGAGGATTTATCTTTATGTTGTATGGAGTGTCACATGTTTGGATGCAAAACTGGTGGCTGTGAGATGGCTACTGCGGGTGCCGGCCCAACATCAACATGGAGATATGATGCCCGTGAAGGTTTGGCAGCCGAAAGTGCCAACATTGGCACAACTGCTGAAACATCAGACGAGGCATTAGCTGAGCTGTCTCGAAAGGAAGAGATACATCCAAGTATGGTTTAGGATAGCGCACGATTGGGGGTGGATGTCGAGTATCATCCCGCTTCGGCTCTAGAATCTTCGGAAGAGGTGGAGAATGGTCATTATTTACATACCAATGTTACTCATTCTACCCTGGGGGAGGGGGTTGATGTCGCTCTACAAGCATAGTTTTATGATGATTTGGAGGCTATTGTCCACCTCATGACTTCACTTGGTCAGAGAATGCCTGATGGGGATTTATTGGCGCATTTGGATACACCCGCGTGTAGCGTCCCGCTCCCGAGCCCTAGTTTCAGGACAGTGCACCCGTCGTATCTCGGTAAGGAGAATACAAGGCGTCAAATCAATCTCTTACATGTTAGAAATGACGTAGAAATTTTTCTCGCGGAAACTTAAATCCTAACTTAAATTAACTCCAATAATCGTCATTACATTACTAAATAAAAATTCTGATAATAAAAGTAATAAAGAAGTCTGTGAAAATCCCTAAAAGATAACTACGAAAAATCAGCTGCAGCGTCCCCCTCGTATCCTAGCTGCAGCTATCAACCAGTCCACTCAGCTATGTCCGTCTCGTCCTCAACAAAGATGTGCTCGTAGTCCTCATCCGGCTCACCTGGGAAGTAGGGGTGAGTGACAGAAATCACTCAGTAGATGCCCCGCCTCAAACAAATACAAAACGTACATACCGAAATGATATAACCACATAACACATAAAACATGATATCACATAAGCATATGAAAGAATGCAGAAAGTAATTCACTCCAGATAAAGAATGCGCAACATCGTGATGCATTTCCCACTATGCATGTCACACATAATGCCGATATCCATACCGTGTAATGCATGAACCCGAGTCCTACTGAGTGGCTGCATGTCGTACACCCCACAGTCACCATACTGAGTGTGCGTGGCCGCACCACCGCACACCATCCTGAGTGTCGTGGCCCCGTCACCGTACACCATCATGAGCGCCCGTGACCCATACGTCACGACCCGCCATCAATGCAATGCACGTGCCATGAATGCAAAAACACAATCGCCTGGGGACTCCGGCACTCAATATTTGGTTTTGTAAATTTTACAAATATTGGAAAGTTGTTATTTAGCATTACCCTTATTTTTTCTTAGCTTGTATTAATTTTCTAGAATTTTCTACTAATTTCCCCTATTTTTCCCCTATTTAATTATATTTATCACTAATTATTTTTAATTACTTATATTTAACCAAAATTCAGAAAATAAGTAGAAATAATTTAATTTTAACCTTTTATATTTTTTGGATTTTTTTTAGAATTTTCTGATAATTAAATATATTTTTTTGGAATTTTAAACTAATTTTAATTAATTATTTATTATTTATTCATTTCAGAAATAAATTTTCATATTTTTTTATTTTTGGTTTGGGCCGGCCTGCTATATGGTCCGGTCCGTTGGCCATCCGGTCCGGTCCGGCAGCCTCGCCGGTCCAATAACATTTTCCTTTTTTTATTAAATTCTATTTCCTTCTAACCTCCATAAAATCTTCGTTTTAACTCCGATTGACCTCAAACCAGTTGCATTGGACTCGTTATAATGAGATGCATCATTTGGAAGTAGACACGTCAAAACGTATCCGGACGCGCCGTCAGGGGACGCACGTGGGCCCCACGCGCCACATCCTGAAACGCGTCTGTCAGACCCGGTTTTCGACTTCAATCCTAATCCAACCTATTCTGGGCTAGATGAACCTATTCTAAGGCCAAAACGCAATTTTAAACAACTCCAATTATGAAAATTTCTAATCTTTTGGATTAATTTGAGGGTATTTTTAATCTAACACAATCCTACCACCAAATCCATACACATACACGCACATAGCAGGCATAAACAAATCATCTCATGCTTTGTCATATAAAACATATGCAAAATTAATATCTTATACAAATAAAAACAACGAATCACAAAAATATACCATCAAAGCATGCATGGATTATACCCGTTTGAGGGGGGAAGAGACACCTACCTTGGAAAAACAATTAATTCACGTAAAATAAAGAGAAAGGTGGAATTTTGGAGAAGAATGGCTAGCCCCTTTCTTCTTCTTCTTCTTCTCTCTTTCCTTTTCTTTCCTCTCCTCTCCTCTCCTAGCTTGAAACGTTTTTTTTGTTGTTGCAGCCGACGTTCTTTGGTTGGAGAGAGGGGAAAGTGTCGTTTTTGATTGGGGGGGGGAGAGAACTTAGGTAGGGAAGGGATTTGGGGAATAGGATTTGATTAAATTTTATTAGATTTGATTAGTTTAAATTTATCCTTTTAGATTTCAATTATAACCAAAAGTTATCCATTGACCCCCACCCCTATCTACACGTCACACACATCACATATATATATATGTATGTATATATATATATATATTACTTATTTACTTTTTACCTTTATATTATTATTATTATTATCATTATTATTATTATTATTATTATAAAAAATATCACGGTTGTAACATCCTACCCACCTTACAAAAAGTTTCGTCCTCGAAACTTAACGTAACTTATTCGAAGAGCTGTGGATATCTCTCTCCATATGCTCCTCGAGCTCCTAGGTTGCCTCGCGCTCAGTGTGATTTGTCCACTGGACTTTAACATAAGAGATGCCCCAGTGTCTCAATACTTGGTCTTTGCGATCCATGATCCTGATAGGAGTCTCCTTATAGGTCATGTCCGGTCGAATTCTCAATGGTGGTGCATCTAAAACATGGCTCGGATTCAGAACATATCTTCTCAGCTAAGAAACATGAAATGCGCTGTGAACCTGAGCCAAGACAGGGGGTAACGCTAATCGGTAGGCCAAGGTACCGACCCTCTTGAGTACCTCATATGGACCAATGTAGCGAGGCCTCAGCTTACCCTTCAAACCAAATCGCAAAACCCCCTTCATAGGCGACACTCTCAAGTAAACCTTCTCGCCCACAGCGAACTCTGAAGGATGCCTCATTAAATCTGCCTAACTCTTGCTTCTGTCTTGCGCAACTTTGAGCCTATCACGTATCAACTTTACTTTTTCTCTAGTCTGTTTGACCAACTCAGGACCAATAATAGTAAGCTCGCCAACCTCGTCCTAATGAACAGGGGGATCTGCACTTACGTCCATAGAGCGCCTCAGAGGGTGCCATGCCGATGACACTATGGTGGCTATTGTTGTAGGAGAACTCAATTAGCTTGATCATACCATTCCAGTTCCCTCTGAGGTCCAGTACGCAAGCCCTCAACATGTCCTCAAGAGTCTGAATCGTCCTCTCCGACTGCTTATCAGGTTGGGGATGAATTGCAGTGCTCGAACGTAGTTCTGTCCATTACATATATCAGCATACACGAGTTTAATATGTTTTGTCATTTTAATTGTTAAGTCGTTAAACATGTTTGGTATAGACATATAATATGTTGTGTATCCTTATGTTAAACGCATGTATGACTTACGTATCATATGTAGCTCATGAATTTATAATCGTTATCTGCAGTTTGTCACGTGTATTATGTTTATATTGTTTGTTAGTTGAGTTTTAAGTGGTACACACACTATGCGTGTTCAATTTAGTTTTTGTTTATTGTGACGTTTCTTTTTGTACTTATATTAATCGTTAATGATAGTTATATTTTTTTTGCTACCTGTACTCTATCTTTTTCGTATAGCTTATTCTATTGTTGTATAAATATCGTTGTATATATATTTCTGAAGGAAATGCATAAATGCTCTATAATGTATTTGGGTGTTCAAGTTGATAATTAAAAAAGAATTTTTTTATTGAGTTATTTACATTTTAATCTATTACTATACTGTCATGCAACACTATGTCGTTCCTAACTCGTAATTAGCATGATTTTCAATTGTGTATGCATATTTCGTAACTTATGACTTGTATGAAAAGTATTTGTGTTATTGTATTGTGTTGTTTGTTGTCGTTATATATTATGATGTTTATTAATGTTTTGTTGTATTAGTTATGTTGCAGTGTCATTGAAATAGTTGTATGTATACTTGTGCATATTTACTTAACGTCGTTTAGTTACTTTTGTTTCGTGTATCTATTTGTATGATTTCTTAAATTGACTTATTTACGTTATTAATGTTGTAGCAAATTGTGTTTGTCTATATGCCTCTTTATTGTTGTAACAGACTGAGTGTTCTCTCTCTCTCTCTTTTTTGTAGTGGTCATTTAGCACATATACCCCTGCTTTATCGTACATCTTTTGTATATTCACTACTCCTACGTTGTTATCGTATTCTACATATATTGTGAGCTTTTATCCATTACTTCGTACTTTCATGTTGTTGCTTGTATGTATAAGTATATGTGTATATAAACATTTATTATTTGTCTTTCACACTTGTACTGTTTGTGTTTTGTGTGTTGATAACATTATATGGTTAATAAGTTGATTGGTTCATTACAGCTCACAGAGTCATACTGCTGTAAGGGTGTACACATTTTTTTGGTAGTTAGTATGTCTTGTGCATATTATTTTTATGTTAGTATGTTACAACAACCTGGTAAATTCTCTTTTATATATATATATGGTGGTTAATTTAATTAATTTAAATCATATTTTTTTCAACTCATTTTTTTACACTTTTGTGGTGTTTATTGTTCATGTTGTACTTGAATTAGTAAATTTTATTAGGCATGGAGTGGTGGTATGTGATGGTGGGGCAAGGTATTGGTTTTGCAGATGTGACTGTGATTTTACTACTAACGACTTAAGTAATTTTATTTATATGTTATGGTAGTTTATTTTGTTTGTGCCGTGCATGAGTATGGTGTGCATTATGTTTTGTTTGTGCACCTGATTTTTCTTTTATGTGGTATATATATAATTTGTTAAATTATGTTGCTGTATATTCATAGTTCATTATGTTATCTGATATCTCTTTTTTTTGTACCGTGTTATGTTTCTTTGTGTAGTTGTGTTGGATTTTGTATGCTTGATGTTTTAGTACGTGTTTGATATGTGGAAAATATGTCGTTAAGGTATGTTGTATTGATCAGTGTGTGTATATATAGTTAATTAGCAAAATTGTGTATAATGGTCATGTGTTTAAGTGTGTTTTTTTTGGCTCAGCGAAACTTTGCTGAGACCAACGGTCTACTCGAACTTCGCCTTCTTCTGCTTCTGTCTGCTCAGGGCACCAGTATCGACGAGAATCCTTCAACAAATTTCCCGTAGCAGCTAGCCAAACCAAGAAAACTCCTTACTTTAGTCACCTTGGTCGGTCAGGGCTATTCAGCAATAGTCTTAATATTATTCGGATCCACTAAGGTCCCCTCTTTTAAACTTACGCGTCTTAAGAAAGTCACGATTCTGCTGTGCAACTCTGATCATTTATCTCTGACTGACATCTCCTGTGCTGATAATAAATCATTGATACATGGTCGCCGACGGTTGAACTATGTTATGACGTCACCAGCCTCCCCGACGTCTGCATCAGTCCTCACATGGATCTGTGCACCGATCCTTCCTTCCCTTTATGTTGCTCCTGATTCTGTTGTGATGGTGGCACCGGTCTCTGCTCAGTGCTCTCTCGCGTAAAATGTCCCGGTTGTCTCACTCATACTTACATAATCCCCCTATACTAACCTGAGTATGTCATCCACAATGAGCACATGGCGGCAGTGGCCATGCTCTCCTCCGCGGCTATACTTTCGTCACGTGCGGTCCTGTGATTATTAGCGGCCATGTCGTATATCTCCGACTCATACGGTGAAGGGTCCTTCTGATCATCGAATTAGAGACATCCTGTATTTCCCCGTAGTGGAACCTCAGATCCAGTGGTGCGGTGGTGGAAGCCGCTGGTTCAACTGCTGCTGCTGTTATGCCAAAATGGTGGCCAAGGTGGCCATGGTGTCGGCCAATGCATGGAGGATGGCCCCCTGATCCGGGTGGTCATTACCACATTCACTGTTGCCTCATTTTCCAGAGTGTTCACTACCCGACGGTATTTTCTTGAATTTCACACGAACTTTGATAAGAATTCGGATTGAACAGGAGTAATCGAGGGATTTGAGCATTTATGTGGCTCATGCAAATGGTCGGAGGTATAACGGTAATTAAGTAGAGGAAGCTCACCAACGGCACATACCTCCCATAACCCGATCATAACTTAGGTCTAAGATCATATCTTAAGTCTACTTTGTTTATTAGAGGTAAAATCGTAATTTTACAAAAGATCGTAACTTATGTCTAAGTGATCTAATTAATCCTGCGTTTCCGAGACGGATCTAAAGTTTGGGCTCTGATACCACCTGTAGCGCCCTGTTCCCGAGCCCTAGCCTCGGGACAGTGCACCCGCCGTATCTCGCTAAGGAGAATACAAGGCGTCAAATCGATCTCTTACATGTCAGAAATGACGTAGAAAGTTTTCTCGCGGAAACGTAAATCATAACTTAAATTAAATCCAATAATCGTCATTACATTACCGAATAAAAATTCTAATAATAAAAGTAATAAAGAAGTCTGTGAAAATCCCTAAAGGATAACTACGAAAAATCAGCTGCAGCGTCCCCCCTCGTATCCTAGATGCAGCTATCAACCAGTCCACTCAGCTATGTCCGTCTCGTCCTCAACAAAGATGTGCTCGTAGTCCTCATCCGGCTCACCTGGGAAGTAGGAGTGAGTGACACAAATCACCCAATAGATGCCCGCCTCAAACAAATACAAAACGTACATACCGAAATGATATAACCACATAACACATAAAACATGATATCACAAAAGCATATGAAAGAATGCAGAAAGTAATTCACTTCAGATAAAGAATACGCAAAAACGTGATGCATGTCCCACTATGCATGTCACACGCAACAAAGTCATGTCACACATAATGCCGATATCCATACCGTGCAATGCATGAACCCGGGTCCTACTGAGTGGCTGCAGGTCATACACCCCACAGTCACTATACTAAGTGTGCGTGGCCGCACCACCGCACACCATCCTGAGTGTAGTGGCCCTGCCACCGTACACCATCTTGAGCGCCCGTGACCCGTACGTCACGAACCGCCATCAATGCAATGCACGTGCCATGAATGCAAAAACACAATCGCCTGGGGCCCGTACGCCCATCCTCACAAACTCTAGCACTCAATATTATGTTTTGTAAATTTTACAAATATTGGAAAGTTGTTATTTAGCATTACCCTTATTTTTCCTTAGCTTGTATTAATTTTCTAGAATTTTCTACTAATTTCCCCTATTTTTTCGTATTTAATTCTATTTATCACTAATTATTTTTAATTACTTACATTTAACCAAAATTCAGAAAATAAGTGGAAATAATTTAATTTTAAACTTTTATATTTTTTGGAATTTTTTAGAATTTTCTGATAATTAAATATATTTTTTTGGAATTTTAAACTAATTTTAATTAATTGTTTATTATTTATTCATTTCAGAAATAAATTTTCAGATTTTTTTATTTTTGGTTTTGGCCGGCCTGCTACGTGGTCCGGTCCGCTGGCCATCCGGTCCGGTCCGGCAGCCTCGCCGGTCCAATAGCATTTTCCTTTTTTTTATTTTTTATTAAATTCTATTTCCTTCTAGCCTCCATAAAATCTTCGTTTTAACTCCGATTGACCTCAAACCAGTTGCATTGAACTCTTTATAACGAGACGCATCATTTATAAGTAGACACGTCATCACGTGTCCGGACGCACCGTCAGGGGCCGCGCGTGGGCCCCATGCGCCACCCCCTGAAACGCATCCGTCAGACCCGTTTTTCGACTTCCGTCCCAATCCCAACCTATTCTGGGCTAGATGAACCTATTCTAAGGCCAAAACGCAATTTTAAACAACTCCAATTATGAAAATTTCTAATCTTTTGGATTAATTTGAGGGTATTTTTAATCTAACACAATCCTACCACCAAATCCATACACATACACGCATGTAGCAGGCATAAAAAAATCATATCATGCTTTGTCATATAAAAGATATGCAAAATTAATATCTTATACAAATAAAAAAACGAATCACATAAATATACCATCAAAGCATGCATGGATTATACCCGTTTGAGGGGGGAAGAGACACCTACCTTGGAAAAACAATTAATTCACATAAAATAAAGAGAAAGGTAGAATTTTGGGGAAGAATGGCTAGTCTCTTTCTTCTTCTTCTTCTTCATCTTCTCTCTTTCCTTTTCTTTCCTCTCCTCTCCTCTCCTAGCTTGAAACATTTTTTGTTGTTGTTGCAGCCGACGTTCTTTGGTTGGGGAGAGGGGAAAGTGTCGTTTATGATGAGGGAGGGGAGAGAACTTAGTTAGGGAAGGGATTTGGGGAATAGGATTTGATTAAATTTGATTAGATTTGATTAGTTTAAATTTACCCTTTTAGATTTCAATTATAACCAAAAGTTATCCATTGACCCCCACCCCTATCTACACGTCACACATATCACACACACACACACACACACATATATATATATATATTACTTATTTACTTTTTACCTTTATATTATTATTATTATTTTAAAAAAAATCACGGTTGTAACATCGTAGGTGGGGATGGCTTCATCAGGGTAATTCTAAAGAAGCGACGACGTACTCATAAAGAATTGCCTCCTCATCCGCCTTCCACGATTCTGACACGCAGAGGACACCGGGCTCTTTCTTCACACAGGTGACACACTCTTTCTCCATGAATATTGTTACATGGAATGTGCGTGGCTTGACACCATCGTTGTCACGATTGAAGCATCTGATCCAGGTTCATCATATTAATTTACTTGTAGTCATTGAACATAAACATTTGGAGCGTCGTATTACACACTTTCAGTTACAGTTAGGTTTCTCTCATTCTCTGGTTGCATGTGGTGGAAAGATTTGGTTGTTCTGGAGTGATGTTTCCTTTCGTTTATAAGATATACGTGTGCTTGATCAGTTGTTGCATGATTGTTCTGGTGGATGGTTCTATATGCTTCCCACACCATTACGTGTCGTAGATCTCTATGGTAGGATATTTGTGCACATGCCTTAGTGGTGGTGGAATCGTGGTTATTATCAGGTGATTTTGATACATTGTCGGGCTCTTGAGGATCATTAGGGCCATTCCACCCTTAATTTGGCAAGTTTATCAGATTTTAATACATGTATAGAGAGTTGTGATCTAATGGATAATCCTTTCCACGGCACGCGTTTCACTTGGGCAGATGGTAGAGGCCTTGGCTGGGTGCAGCAATGCCTTGATTGAGTGTTCTCTACTGTTCGTTTAGTCAATGTTTTGAGGATATAAGACTCGACCATTTGCTACGGGTAACATCGGATCATTCTCCCTTGCTACTCAGATGTCGAGCGTATAGTCCCATTGGCCGAAAACCATTTCGTTTTCTTGATGAATGCTCACATCATCTGGATTTTTTTGCATTCCTGAAGGATGTGTGGTCTTCGTACCCAAAAGTAGGAGGCATAGTATGGGCTTTGTGACAAGTTAAAAGCCAAAACAGGATTTGAAGCAAATGTCTTTTGTAATATTCTTCAAAGACTGGAGGTGACTGAGCGAGCAGTACAGGTGGCAGAAATGCGCTTTAATGCGGCCGACACCCCTAGAAAATAGAGCAGAGTATCATCGAGCTAATGCAGAGTATGTGGCTACAACCAAAAATGAATTTCTTTTTTTGAAGAAGAAGGCTTAGGTTCGCTGGTTGTTGGATGGGGATGCCAACACAAAGTATTATCATGCTGTAGTCAAACGAAGGCACAGCACGCTCCGCATTCAGTGGGTACAAATGGCTGATGGTACGGTATATGACACGTAGCCCAATATAGAGGTTGAGGCAGTGGCTTTCTATTTGGCTTTGTTTGCGAAAGAGGACACAAAAGACTACTCTCATATTTTGATCACATCTCCACCTTGTTAACAGAGGAATATAATGCACAATTGATATGTATACCTATAGAGGAAGATGTTTGCCAGGTGGTGTGGCAATTAGATCCTTAGAGCGCAGCAGGCCCTGATAGGTATCATGGGGAGTTTTCTCATTCGTGCTTATCTATTATACACTCGGATGTCTATAAAGCTATGTAGGAGTTCTTTTTGGGGGTTCCATTGTCGGTTGCTATGTCCAGCACGCTAGCTACACTACTTCCCAAGAGTGATGCACCCTTTACCTTTGGTGATTACCGTCCTATCTGCCTATCTATATTTATGAGTAAGATTAACATTTGGATCATTGCCACTCGCCTAATCATCTGCACCATCGCCTTATTTCTCTAGGCAAACATGTTTCATTAAAGGATATGATATTTCCTAACAGGTGATTTTGGCCAATAAAATGATAAATATTCTGGATAAGGGCAGCTCGGGTTCACAAGTATGCCTGAAATTGGATATGATGAAAGCATTTGTTCGAGTCAGTTGGGAATATTTGGAGAATTCCATAACCCATTTTGATTTCGCCAGTTTTTATTCGTCTGATTATTACTCAGTTGAAGTGTACTCGACTGTTAGTGTTGGTCAATGGCGCCCCTTGTGGTTTTTTCTATCCAGGACAAGGGGTTAAGCAGGGCGATCCATTATCTCCTTTACTCTTTATATTGGCAGCTGATGGTTTTAGCCGGGGACTTAATGCTCATGTGGACGCTGGTGGCATGCACCCATTTCGGTCGGGTAGGATATCTTTTTTGACATCTAACTTGGCATATGCAGATGATTTACTAGAATTCTTGTGGGGAGATGTTCGACATTTGTTAACATTTAAAAGATTTATGCCACAATATGAGCGAGCCTCAGGCCAAAAAGCTAATTTCGGTAAAAGTTGCTTTGTGGCTTCATCAAGCACATCTTTGCCGAGGCTTAGAAGAGTCCAGGCGGTCCTTATGATGACTTCTACCGTGTTTCCAATGCGTTACTTAGGCTCTTATCTGTATAAAGATATTAATTGAGCACAATATTGTGTGACTTTGCTCCTGCACTTTGACAGGCGCTTAGCAGGTTGGCAGAACTGATTGCTTGCACAGGCAGGCCGATTAGTATTAATACTCTATGTTCTAAGCTCTTTACATCTACATGTAATGGCGACAGCTATACTCCTAAATCCGTCATACACAAATTGCAGCAAAAAATGGGGAATTTCTTTGGGGATGTGATGTTCATAAGCGTCATTGGGTCTCTTGAAGCACATCTCTTCTCTGCGGGATGAAGGCGGATTGGGGATACGTGATTTTCTCACCTTGCAGACAGCTTATACTTGTCGATTGTGGTGGTAGTACCATCCACAGCACACATTGTGGAGTTGATATATATGGCCTAAATATGGCCATTGAGGAGATTATCGGCCAAACATTACAGATTCAGTTAGATGGCGTGCAATTTGCCGGTCTTGCCAGCTATGTGTGCCATTGTGTGCAGGGGAAGGGATGGATATGGTTTGGTCCATGTCACCTGCGAGGCACTTTATGCTCAGCTCTGCCTATGACATTTGTCGGGTTTCTCATCCGAAGATATTTTCTCATACTGATATTTGGCACCCTCGCCAATGGCCAACTGCTAGTCTCTTATTATGGCGCTTGTTTCATAGAGCTTTGCCACTGGAAGATTTTCTAAGTTGCTTCATGACGATCATGCCTATGTAATATCCTTTTTTCCATATGGCATTGTCGGCCATAGATCATTTATTCATGTGTTGTCCTGCTATACATCACATTTGGTGGTATTTTGCCGACTTATTGGACATTCCCACCTCTCGTACTTCTTCTCTTCGCCCGTATCTCATGTCTTGGTGGTTATTATCCACCTTCTCCTCCTTATGGGGTGTTTTACACATTATACTACCAGGAATCATTGTGCTTAATATTTGACATTCTTACACGGACGTGGTATACGATTGATCGTACGTGGAACGCTTCATCATTGTTGGCGGCGATACAAGCGGATGTATATATTTGGTGTCGGAGTGTGGATGTGAGTAAGTTAGTGCATACATATCCGGTTTTACTCCAGGCCGGCCTAATGCCGTTTCTACAGGTTATGCGATGGATACTGCCTCCTTCGGGCTGTATGAAACTCAACACGGATGTCGTCGTCAGACGAGCAACTACAGCAGGAGTAGCTATACTCAGGGACTCGGATGGTATATGCCGTGGGACTTTATCTTTTCGCTTACCTCATGTATCCTCATTGGAGGCGGAGGCTCAAGCATCATTTCTAGGTTTGATATATTTACTGCCACGATATCCTTCGTTGATCACGACCGCGAAGCATACCAGTATCGGCTGCAGATCATCATTTAGGTGGGTAATGTCGACTTCTAATATGCGCCACGAGAGACTAATAGTACTGTCCATTTCTTAGCACAACATGGCATGGGAGAGGATTCCACCTGCGTTTTCACTTCAGTGGCTACATTGCCATCTCTGGTTAGAGATTGTATCCAGACCAATCGATCTATTGTCTCGTTACGGAAGGTCTCCTAGGCATAAGTTTTGTCTTCTCACTAGCGCGTATTTGTACAAATAATGGTTTTCTTCCGCTATAAATGAGACATTTCTTTAATAAAAAATCGGAAGGCATAGCCTTCTTTCATCAAATATATATGTGTGTCTATATATATTGTTGGATTTATTTATTTATATATACATACATGTATAATAGCTTTTATGAGAGTTTTAAAGACATCACCGTGGAGACCGTTATATTATTCAACCATCGAACTTGTTTTTTCTTTATAAATGTCAGAAGAATATAAAGCCTCTTTTCAGCCGGCCACCACTAATTTTAGGTAACTTCTTTGATAATATGATGCATTGATCCCATCATGACTCCGGAAACCTACAAATCCGTTTAAATTATTGTTTTCTCATTTTTGACAATGCATTTGTCTTATACTATGGTAGTTTATATTTGTCATTATTGTTTTTGTTATTTAGAATAACAATTAAAAGATTCTCATCACATGCAAGGATAACCAAAAAGTTTACAGGCAAGTAGAATCCGAAAGAAGTCCGTGATGAAAAATCAAGGGGATAAGAACTCCATTCTTGTGTACTTTGGATCAATTTAGCATCTCTATCAAGTAAAAGAACTCCTTCATTTGCATCTGTTCATCCAATAAACATTTCAGCCTCTTTCCATCAACTTCTTCGCTTTAGCACTTATCATTGACGCTGCCGTCCTTACAATCCGTCTTTGTGACACATGATATGATACGTGGTTGTAACGTCTCATATGAATCGTCTCTTGTAATAGTTGAATTCTTAATGGTTGTAGGTAAAAGTATAACTATCTCCTTATCATTGATCACCAAGATTTCGTTTGAGTTTTCCTCCTTCAAAAGTTATCTGCTCCCCAAGAAAGTTTGCACCTTTTTTGGACGCCACATCTTTGATCTTGGATATCCTCTAGAAAGTTGTTCACACTTCGATGGGACTGTACCTTTGATCTTCAAACAAACAAAGAAAATACTCAAGTTGTTCTTAAAAAAATCAAAATTCACAAGTGTTAATGAAAAGAAAATAGACTGTTTTTACCAAAGAATTCTCTTGATCAAATTCTTAAAACTCAAGTGTGTCCTCATGGCCGGCTGATACCCCTTTAAATAGGGCCAAAAAATCTAAAAAATTCTAGTCCACCTTACCAAAGAAAAGGCTAGGCAAAAAGTTACAAAAAAGGTTAGAAATGCACAATCTGTTGGCAAATAGTTTAACCCGTTTAGAAGCCGATTTTTGTCCTAATCTACACTTGAGAGTTGTAGTTCATGATCTGAAATTCAATTTGAGCTTTTGGATCATCTTATTTGGATTCGGGAGAGTCAGATATGACCCTCCAAAGTTTGTGTGTCCTGAATATTTTCAATATGGGCTCCTGAACTCGGGTCTGAATTGTGCCATGTTTTTGGATCACTTGCAGCTCAAACTAGGCCTCGAATCCCCTCAAAGAATTGTAGCCAATTGACTTCAAAATAACATATAAAGTGCTCTGAATTTGGTCCCACCATTGAAGAGATAAGTCCAAATTACTAAAAGTGTGTCACAAAATTCAGCAGAAACAGTACTGGAACTTAAATGTTGTTTTTCGCTATCAAGACGACTGGTTTGGAACAAATGCAAAATATGAAAGTTTTAGGCATTTGTCTTAGCTTTCCAATGCAACTTAAAAACCTGATTGAACTTTATGGTTGGAGAGATACGACTAGTTTACGAAAACTGGTCTTGTTAGAAACTTACATTCAGAAATGTACTTGCTTTTCTTCAACTCCTTTGGTTTTCAAACGTCTTCAACAACCTTACACGACCTTGAAACAACGCTAGTAAACATAGGCACATACTAAACAAACTCTAAAGACCTAACAAGCTAAAAGACTCAAGGTTTGGTTATGCAAGACCAAAACAACGACGTTTACAAAAAAGAAACTGTAAACAAACGACTCAAGTAATAGAAAAAAATACAAATGACACATATATGTTACAAACACATAACAATAGGCTCATCTTGCACATGTTTAAACAAAAATGCATCAACTTCTTAGTCTAGACTCTTTGCTATGCTTCTTATCACTGGATTTCGACTTACCTCATCTTCTTTGCTGCCTGACACCGCTACCTCATCATGATAACAACATCCAATGCATCACTTTCCACTATTACTTTCACGTCTTTCTGATACATTTTAACAATAGCCAATGCATCAATTTCCAGTTTTACTTCCGCTATATTATGGTCCTTACACCATTCAATTGTCTTCTTAATAGCCAAAAAATTTCACTATCTTTTATGTTGAAAACAATCAATCCTGTATTAAGACGCAGTCGTTCGGTGTGTGCGTATGAAAATAATAAAATAAACCAAACCCGGGAGAGTCGAGGACTCTGTCCTTAAGACGTATTACTCCGGTATACTGTACCCAACCGGCGTTAGCAACCGTCTCCCAGGATACAACGGGTACCTGTTCAGTTGAGCGGCACTGCTGAACTTGAACTGCTTCGAACTTTCGAGTGTCCTGACTTCTCTTGGACAGAATGCAAAACCTTGGACGCTACGAATGCTGTATGCTACGAATGCAGTGAGTAAGTGTTGTGTATAGAATGCATCCCTTGCCCTGTTTATATAGGAGAGTCGGTTGGAGAACAGGTTACCGTGACCGTCGGATCAAAACCGTAGTTTGATTTAAGCCTTTACATGAAAACCTCCTATCCAGTCTTGGAAGGTTTAATCTCAGCCTTTAGATTGAAAAATGATTCGCATGTTTAAACCTGGAGCGTTAGATGGAAACCACATTCGGTTGGGCGGTTAGGTCAGTTTAAATCTCGGCCGTTAGATCAAAGCTGCTTTCCCTGCCACCATTAGATCAAACCAGATTGATCTTATCTCAAACCGGAGGATAGTGTTTGTTTCAAGTTTGAAACATAACTGCTCAGCAGAAAAAAAACTTTGCTCGCTGTCCTACTTCGATCGATCACATCGATCGATCGATGTAAGCGAGAATGGTCCTGAAACTTTCTGTCCAGCTTCGATCGATTACATCGATCGATCGAAGTGACATCGATCGATCGATGTCATCGATCGATGTTTGTCAGAAACTTCTCACGCCACATGGACACATCCAATGTGGTATTCCTCCATAAGGGTGACACGTCACCCACCAACAACGTTTTCCATCCACTTTGAGCATTAATTTCTCATTCACCTGATATCGTAATTGAGTGATTCCGCAACCTAAAATTAACTGCTCGTTACGTAGATAATTAAGGACACATTAGTTTTTGATTTTCATTATCAGAAACTCATCATAATTAAGCTCAAATTACGTTGCTCAACCAAGTTTTGCAACCTTCATTAATGGGCCAAAGCCCAAACCTTTAAATCTCCAACAATCCCCCACATGAATGGAAATTAATGCAAATGCATATGCAGGCTCTAACGAGAAGTCAGACAAGAAAATGTTGCATCAGAAGAGGTAGCTTCTGGCTTTGAACCTTTCCTAGTGATGTACCATCGGATTCACTCGGCTAAATAGTGACTTGATGTCTTGAATCAATCAGTCTTTGTTGTGAACCTAGACAACGATACTCACACAATATTTTCTTTAACACCCTTTTGGTTCTCATGGTTGTGTTCGTTTTGGCCATGAACAACCTGGTTTCAGAAAGTGTTTTAGAGAAATCTTGCCTCCTAGACTTTCTCATAGAAGCGGCCCCACTTCACACTTACATAGGTGATTCCTATCAAGAGTATTCTGCCATACTCCACTTGATGTATCAAGATATAGGACATCATTAAAAGCCTTAGCTTACCCTGAATATTCTCTGCAGACAGTACTTTTATGTTACAGAATGAGTAAGTGCTAACTGAATCTTCATAACTTAGTTGTCCCATTGAACCAAGATTCTGGGATCTCCAGTCAACAAGGTTGGGTTACCATTACAAAGATTCTTGCATTATAGGCCTTAGTCCCATTCCGTTTGTCATCTTGACATCTGATCTCTAGGCAAGCCTTTTGTAAGCGGATCCGCAAGATTCTCCATTGATTTTACATAATCAATAGAAATCACGCTATTAGAGATCAACTGTTTAATGGTGTTATGTCTCCGACGTATGTGTCGTGACTTACCATTGTAGATGCTGCTTTGAGCACGTCCTATAGCTGACTGACTATCACAGTGTATGCTAATAGGAGCAATTTGTTTAAGCCAGCATAAAATATCTTCTAGGAAATTCCGAAGCCACTCAGCTTCTTCCCCAGCTTTATCCAGCGCTATGAACTCAGTTTCCATAGTAGACCGAGCTATACACGTTTGTTTCGTGGATTTTCATGACACAGCAGCACCACCAACAGTGAACAAGTATCCAGTGGTGGACTTAGAGTCCTTACTGTCTGATATCCAATTTGCATCGCAATATCCTTCTAATACTGCTGGATATCTCGTGTAATGTAATCCAAGATTCATTGTGTATTTCAGATACCTCATCACTCTGTTAAGAGCTTTCCAATGATCATCACTTGAATTACTGGTAAACCTGCTCAATTTGTTTACTGAACAAGCTAAATCTGGTCTCGTACAATTCGTTATGTACATCAGACTTCCAATTACCTGAGAGTATTTTAATTGAGCTACAGGTTCGCCTCGATTTTTCCTTAAGTTTATACTTAAGTCAAGTGGGGTCTTTATTGGTTTTGTTTCAAACATATTGAATCTTTTGAGAACAGATTCAATATAGTGAGTTTGCGACATAACAAGACCATCAGCCATCCGAGAAATTTTAATTCCCAGAATAACATTGGCAACCCCCATGTCCTTCATATCAAAATTTCGTGTTAACATCTTCTTTGTACTCAAGATGATGTCACGAGTACTGCCCATGATTAGCATGTCGTCTACATAGAGACATACTATTACATAGGCACTTGGTGTGCTCTTGACGTACACACACTTGTCGCACTCATTGATCCTGAAGTCATTTGACATCATTACCTGATCAAACTTTAAATGCCATTGCTTGGGTGCTTGTTTAAGCCCGTACAAAGACTTAACAAGTCTACACACTTTCCTTTCTTGTCCTGGAACAACGAACCCTTCAGGTTGTTCCATATAAATCTCTTCCTCTAACTCACCATTAAGAAAGGCAGTCTTTACATCCATTTGATGGATTTCTAAATCATAGATTGCAGCAATGGCTACTAGCATCCTTATGGAAGTGATCCTAGTCACTGGTAAGTAGGTGTCAAAGAAGTCAAAGCCTTCTTTCTATCTGTAGCCCTTGGCTACTAACCTGACTTTATATTTTCCAATAGACCCATCCTCTTTAAGTTTCTTCTTGAAAATCCACTTGCAACCAAGTGGTTTACTTCCAGGTGGAAGGTCAACCAACTCCCAAGTGTGATTTTGAAGAATCGAGTCTATCTCACTGTTAATTGCCTCTTTCCAGAATGGAGCTTCTGGAGTTGATATAGCCTCGGAAAAATTCCTTGGCTCATTTTCTACCATATAGGTTAGAAAGTCTGGACCAAATGATGTCAGTATTTTTGCCTGTTTGCTTTGACGAAGTTCCTCCGTCTCTTGAGGAGTCGTCTCACGCACTCGCTTACTAGCGCTAGCTTCTTCACTGTCTTTGTCTTTCTTCGGAAAGACATTTTCAAAGAACACTGCATTCCTCGATTCCATGACAACATTTTTATGTATCTCAGGAATGTCCGATTTGTGCACTAAGAAACGATATGCACTACTGTTCGTTGCATAGCCGATGAATATACAATCAACTGTTTTAGGCCATTTGTCTTGGTTTAGGTACAGCAACCTTCGCCAGACACCCCCCACACTTTCAAGTATTTGTAACTAGGCTTATAGCCTTTCCAAAGTTCATATGGGGTTTTATCCGTCTTCTTAGACGGAATTCGATTTAAAATGACGTTGGCTGAGAGAATTGCTTCCCCCCACAAGTTCTGAGGTAAACCCGAACTTATCAACATAGCATTCATCATCTCTTTTAGTGTACGGTTTTTGCGTTCAGCAATACCATTAGATTGAGGTGAATATGGTGCAGTCGTTTGATGAATAATGCCATGTTCTGAATAGAATTCATTAAACGATGTATCATATTCGCCACCTCTATCACTACGAATTGTTTTAATTCGTTTGCTAAGTTTATTCCCAACTTCATTTTTATAATCCTTGAACGCATCAAGGGCCTCATCTTTGCTACTTAGCAAATAAACATAACAGTATCTAGTGCAATCATCGATAAAAGTTACAAAGTACTTTTTACCTCCTCTTGTTTGCACAAACTTTAAATCACACAAGTCTGTATGAATTAAATCCAACAATTCAGTGTTTCGTTCTGTTGAAGGAAATGGCGCTTTTGTCAAATTTGCTTCAACACATATTTGGCATTTTTCTTTATTACTAAAGTCCAGTTTGGGCAATAAGTCAAGATTAATCATTCGTTGTATTAACTTGTAATTAACATGTCCCAAACAAAAATGCCATAAACAAGAAGACTCAAGCATGTAAGCAGAAGAGGAAACAATTTTATTAGCCTCAGAGGGCGCAACTTTCTTGGGTACAATTGTCATAACATTTAACTTGAACATGTTATCAGTAAGGTACCCCTTTCCCAAATACACTCAATTCTTCGAAAGTGTAAATTTGTTCGCCTCAAAAATAAGGTTGAACCCTTGAGTGACTAGCAGCGCGCTAGAAACCAGGTTTTTCCTTATGTCAGGAACATGCAGCACATTCTGCAGGGTCAACTCCCTTCCTGAGGTCAGTTTCAAGATCACCTTGCCCGATCCTTCGATCTTTGAGCTGTTGGAGTTTCCCATGAAAAGTTGTTCGTTGTTTGTCGTGGTACATATTCTCTGAACATAGCCCTGTTCGCACAAACATGTCGAGTGACCCATGTGTCCACCCACCATTCACACGGGTTTCCCACTGCGTTGCACTCGGTCACCACTACGCAGAGGTTCAAGTCTTCCATTGCGCTGACCACATTTGCTTTCGCTTTATTTTGATTCTGATTCTTTTTGGGCTTTCGGCAGTCACTACTCCGGTGCCCTGGTTTTCCACAGTTATAACACTTACCTGTGAACTTCTTTGCAACTTCCTTGCCCTTGACGTTCACGCCCAAAGTGTTATTTTTCTTTCTGTTCTTTGCCTCAGCAACATGAGCCTTGGCTTGACCAGACGATGTGGACGGCTTCCTTTCAGGATGAAGATTGTCCTCCTCAATACGAAGACGGACAATCAAATCCTCCATTTTCATCTCCTTTCGTTTGTGTTTGAGATAGCTCTTAAATTCCCTCCACAAAGGAGGCAGCTTCTCAATCACAGCCGCAACCTAGAAAGATTCACTGAGCGTCATGCCCTCCTCTTCCATCTCAGATACCAACATCTGTATTTCTTCAACCTGCGAAATTATAGTTTTGGAATCTAACATTTTATAGGCAAGAAATTTCCCAACTATCAACTTTTTCATGCCAGCATCTTCTGTGCGATACTTTTTATCTAAAGCCACCACAAAGCTTTTGCAGTTTTATATGTACAAAACACGCCATAGATAGTATTATCTAGGCAACTCAGAATCAAATTTAAACAACAAAAATTTGTATACGCCCAAGCCTCAGCACCAAAGGCTTTCTGCATATTCTGTTTTTGATCCTCCACAGGTTCAACCACTGGTGGATCCTCGCTTAGCATTCTGCCCAGTCCCAGCACTGTGAGGTAGAACAGCATCTTCTGCTGCCACCTCTTGAAGAAACTGCCAGCGAACTTTTCCGGTTTCTCCACGTGAGCAGCTGTGGAAGCCAGATTCATTTGAGGCCCTCCAGCAGGAGACAATGGAACTGTGTTGAACGGCGGTCCAGCAGCAACATTGGTTGCCCCTTCAGGTGCAGACACGGAGTGAGCACCGTTAAAGCCTTGAACAGAGTTCGAGCTTTCGTGTTCCATTCCTGTTCAGTTCAATCAAAACGTACAAATCAGAACAAATTCAGGTTTAAGAAATGAGTAGAAGTAGATTGAAAATCAGCAAGAACACTGGTTTGCGTAAATTAAAAAAAAACAGTACATGAAATAATTGAATAGGAATACGTCTTAAGATTGTTGGAAACAATCGATCTTGTACTAAGACGAAGTCGTTCGGTGTGTGCGTATGGAAATAATAAAATAAACCAAACCCGGGCGAGTCGAGGACTCTGTCCTTAAGACGTCTTGCTCCGGTATACTGTGCCCAACCGGCGTTAGCAACCGTCTCCCAGGATACAACGGGTACCTGTTCAGTTGAGCAGCACTGCTGAACTTGAACTGCTTCAAACTTTCGAGTGTCCTGACTTCTCTTGGACGGAATGCAAAACCTTGGACGCTATAAATGCTGTATGCTACGAATGCAGTGAGTAAGTGTTGTGTATAGAATGCATCCCTTGCCCTGTTTATATAGGGGAGTCAGTTGGAGAACAGGTTACCGTGACCGTCGCATCAAAACCGTAGTTTGATTTAAGCCGTTAGACGAAAACCTCCTATCCAGTCTTGGAAGGTTTAATATCAGCCTTTAGATTGAAAACTGATTCGCAGGTTTAAACCTGGAGCGTTAGATGGAAACCACATTCGGTTGGGCGGTTAGGTCAGTTTAAATCTCGGCCGTTAGATCAAAGCTGCTTTCCCTGCCACCATTAGATCAAACCAGATTGATCTTATCTCAAACCGGAGGTTAGTGTTTGTTTCAAGTTTGAAACATAACTGCTCAGCAGAAAAAAAACTCTGCTCGCTGTCCTACTTCGATCGATGTACATCGATCGATGTAAGACAGAATGGTCCTGAAATTTTCTGTCCAGCTTCGATCGAGTACATCGATCGATCGAAGTGACATCGATCGATCGATGTCATCGATCGATGTTTGTCAGAAACTTCTCACGCCACATGGGCACATCTAATGTGGTATTCCTCCATAAGGGTGACACGTCACCCATCAACAACGTTTTCCATCCACTTTGAGCATTAATTTCTCATTCACCCCATATCGTAATTGAGTGATTCCACAGCCTAAAATTAACTACTCGTTACGTAGATAATTAAGGACACATTAGTTTTCGATTTTCATTATCAAAAACTCATCATAATTATGCTCAAAGTACGTTGCTCAACCAAGTTTTGCAACCTTCATTAATGGACCAAAGCCCAAACCTTTAAATCTCCAACATTTTATGCCTCTGATTATTACATGGAGCATACCACTTACATAGGTGTCCTTATTATTCTTTGTTGAGATTTACTTGAATTCAAGTGCTTGTACTCATTTTAATATGATAGGGCTATGCGTAAAATAGCAAGCGGCTGCAATATCCTTCCTAAAAAAGAGTAGCATCACTGTTCCCCCCATAAACCCATAAAATAACCATAAACTTCTGTGTAATGTTTTTTGGTTTATGTTAGCCCATGAAATTTACATTGTCATTTTTCATTATTCCGAATGATTCGTGTATAATATATTTTTTGAGCTACTGTTACTCTACCTCAGTTTTTCTCCCTATATCGTACAAGTTGAAAGTCATTGCGTCTTGCTGGGATCAAAGTGTTACACCCCGTGACTTTTAAGCACGATTTTCAATACTTAGAGGTCAACCTTAAATATAACTTAATTAATTTTGTAGGTTATGAGACTTAGTCACCCAAAACATAGAAGAATAAGAAAGAAGGGTTCAAAATAGAATTAAAGGTAATTAATAGAAATTACCTAAAAGACCCCTACTAAGAGATAGGGAGTTACACCACTTTTAGTACAACTCCCCATTGGCATTAAGGGGGACGGTTTTTAACATCAAAAGGAGAGGAAAACCGCAGGAAAAGAGAGAGAAGAGAAAAGGAAAGGAAGAAGAAGAAGAGAAGAAGGAAAGGAAGGAAAAGGCCATTCTAGGTTCAATTCTTATCAAGGTTCTGCAGTAAATCCGTAAGGTTAACTAGAAACCAAGGCAAGTAATCTTTCTATACGCTTTATGTAAATTTTGATACTTTAGGCCCTATGTTCTTACAAAGAGAAAACATGAATCACACATTAGTATTCTTGGCTTGTCTATCTTAAATGCTTTGTTATATGTAAGTCTTGTTGCTAATTGTGTAAAGTCTTGTTCTTTGGGCCATAGTTCTGAAAATAGTTGTGTGGTGCTTTGTTGTTGTTCAAGCATGCCCATAAAAGTGTATAATTTGACGTGCTTATTGTCTTGCGCTACTCTTATGTTGATTGTCTACACTTAGATGTTGAGAGTAAGTGCAGGAAATTGAGAGAGGAGTGATGACATTGCTGTAGTCTTGTTGTGTTGGGAAAGTTGATGAGATCTTTTGAAGGTTGTGAATGATTGAAGGCTAGAGTGGATATTGTTAGGCATGGCTAGGCATCAATTCATGTTTAGATGTGTGTTAAGTAAGATGAATCTAGATGTTAAGATGGATCTTTAAGTGTTGAAAATGAAAGGGTTGAAGAAGGAGGGTGTTGGAGAGGAAGTTACTGCAGAAAAAACTGCAGTTTGGCATCGTCAGAACACTTCGAACGCCTACATTAGGCGCTCTATGTCACATTAGGCGCCTAATGTAGCGTTCAATGTGTCCTGAAGCTTTCCCGTATAGAAAAACTGCAATTTAGAACCGTCAGAACACTTCGAACACCTACATTAGGCGCTCTATGTCACATTAGGCGCCTAATGTAGCGTTCAATGTGTCCTGAATCATCCCCGAACACTTCGAACACCTACATAAAGCGCTCTATGTCACATTAGGCGCTTCATGTAGGCGTTCAATGTCTACGGAACATCCCCGAACACTTCGAACACCTAGTATAGGCGCTTTAAGTCACTATAGGCGCTTCATGTAGCGTTCCAACTCTACTGGAAGTCTTTTTGACCCTTTAGGTGCCCTATGTACGTGTAGTAACCTTACACACTTCTTTTGAACATAAAACGCAAAGGTAATTGAGGTGTAATTGAGGTATAGATGGTAAGTTTGATCATGTAAGAATAAGATTGAATCCCGAGTGATTTGGTAAGACGAATGGGCTTGGAAAGATACGAACATGGATTGTTTGAGGTGCAAGACTGCACACTTGATATGTACGGTGTATGCGTGTGTGTTACATGTTTGATATGAAGTTACATGTGCATCCTGCATCATGACATGGGCACTTGCATTTGATTTGAGATTTGCTTTGCGAAAGAAGTATTTACAAGAAAAGTTAAAGTTTTCGAAAGACAAAATGGCTGCTGGTTGATCACAGGGTATAAAAGTCACGCCTGCGGAAGCAGGGTATAAAAGCGTGATCTGTGAATCAACAGCAGGGTATAAAGTATTTTATGGGGCCGTGGACCTATCAGCACGGAAAACAAAGTTATTTTATGGGGCCGTGGACCTTTCAACACGGATATATGATGTATGTAATGGGGCCGTGGACCTATCAGCACGGATATATGATATATGTAATGGGGCCGTGGACCTTTCAGCACGGGGTATAAAGTTATATGTTATGGGGCCGTGGACCTTTCAGCACGGGGTATAAAGTAATGTTTGCTGTGGACTGATCACTCACATGGTATAAAGTTCTGCTACGCGAAGAATATGATATGTAAAGTGATGAAATGTTTTGTGAAATGACATGCATGACATGTTTATGAAAGAAGACATATGCATGGGTGTTGTGTGTGATTTTAAAGAAGTACATGCATCATGATACACGGAGCATAAGAATTGACATGCAAGAAACGTGACTAGTTTATGACTTGCTATGTGATACGTTGTTTTAATACATGTTGGTTCTCATATCTGTGTACATATATGTGCTTTATCTGCTTTGAGGAATTCTTATTAAGATGCTATTTGCTAACCCGAGCACCTTATTTTTGAGCAATGTTTTATACACTGGTGACTCGACGTGTGTGATTCCGTAAGGTGTATAGACGGGTTACTTGCTGGCGATAATTTCGCTAAGAACAGTTACTCTATTCCTTTTTCAGGTGAGCCTGAATATGAGTTGATATTCATCGAGGACGATGGCGAGTGGGCTCAATGGGATGACGGACAGGGGAATAGATAGATGCTGGACTACTTTCTTTAAGTTTGGAAACTCGTTGTTATTATGTTGATCTAGAACTTATGTTGGTTAGATGAACAAACACCTTTTATTTCCGCTACAGTTTCTGGTTGTATGATTTACGATGAAGGTTTAAATTTTATGACGTTTCCGCTGGTTCTTTTATCTTACATTATGAAGGATGTACGTTTGATCTGCTTGACGCTTCGTAGTTCTCCTAGTAGGCTACGGCGGGTGCACTGGTTCCGATGACGGTATCGGGCCGGGGCGCTACATGTGGTATCAGAATCTAGGCTTCAGATCTATTTCGGAAACTTAAGTTTATGATCTTTTAGACACTTAAGCTACGATTCTCCCTTAAGGTTGATCCTTAGTTATAAGTACTGATTGTCCTTAGTGGTTAGGTATGATATGGGTTGGGTGTGTGCGAGCGCGTTTATCGTTTAATTTCGTAATAATAGTTAGAATACACACCTCACCCCTTCGCACGCGTTCAAGCTTTCAGTAACCCCTTGTATTTACTGAATGCTAATGCAATGTTCACCTTTTCAGAGAAATATGCCTCCAAGAAGAGATAACACAGGCAACTCTAGCAATGGACAGGAGAACCAGCCACCACAAGTTGTTTTACCCCAGGTGCTCACTGATGCACTGACGGTGATTGCACAAGGGTATGTGCAACAGCATCAGCCTCCGCCTCCACCATCGCCACAGCATAACATTAGGTTCTTTTATGGGGAGATGAGAAAGATGAGGGTGCCGGAGTTTGGAGGATGTACGGATCCTGAAGAGGCTCAGCACTGGTTGGCTGAGGTAGAGAAATGTTTTCGGCTGGTGCAGGTACCGAACGAGATAAAGGTTGAGGTGGCCACGCCCCTTCTAAGTGGCAAGGCTGGCGAATGGTGGGAAGGAATGGTGTTGAGAATGACCCCACCAATCTCTTGGACACAGTTTTGTGATGTGTTCCTGAAGTACTACGTACCGGAGACTGCAATATTGGACAAGATAAGAGCATTTGACAGATTGGAGCAAGGAAGGATGACGGTGTCTGAGTATGCAGATCGTTTCCATGCTTTGGGTAAGTTTGCCCCTGCGATCATGTCTGATAATCGTCTTAAGATGACGAAGTTTGAGAGGGGTTTGGATTCGAGGATACAATCGGCGATAGTGAATGCGGGAATGAAAACTTATGAGGATATGCTAGATGCATGTTTTCGGGTTGAGAGCGATTTCCGTAGAGTAGCGGCAAGAGCAGCTAGTGTTGGAGGGTCTGATAGAGGCAAGAGGCCAAGAGAGGATGTGAGAGTTGGTGGAAGACCCGGACGTTGGGTCAAGATTCCGAAGAGAGGCCCAGTTGGAAATTTTCAGAGACTGCCACCCCAGAATCAAGTAGCTCAGCAGGCTGTAGGAGTTTGTCCACATTGCAACAGGAACCACGTTGGAGAGTGTAGGAAAGTGGCTGGAGCATGTTTCCGATGCGGTCAAGTGGGTCACATGATTAGGGACTGCCCGGAGATGAAGAAAAATAATCCTGGAGAGGCGGCTCAGCAGCCGAGAGCGAAGCCTAGAGCAAATGCCCGTGTACATCTCATGACGGATACGGATGTGCAGGAGGCTACCGACGTAGTAGCAGGTACCATTTAAACTAAGTTTAAATCTTTAATGAATTAAGTATTTATGTGCTTAATCTTCCGTGTATAACTTGATATGGCTTAGGTGCGATTTTAGTAAATAAGGTACCTGCCAACGTGCTCTTTGATAGCGGCGCAAGCCACTCCTTCGTAGCAAAGAGATTCACTAAACACCTGAGTAGTCTGCCTGAGTGGTTAGAAACTTCGTATCGTGTTCAAGCGGCCGGAGATCAAATTATGGTTTCGTATCATCGGTACCGAGATTGTGAATTGGAGTTTGAAGGACAAACATTCCCAGCCACACTGATCCCTATTCAGATGTATGACTTTGACGTCATATTAGGAATGGACTGGTTAGCCAAGAATCACGCTAATATTGATTGTCGGTTGAAGCAAGTTACAATCAAGAATGCTAAGATGGAGGAGGTAATATTTCAAGGAGATGCGGAACGAAAGAAGGTACCCAAAAAGGTGTACGTGTCGGTTGCACAAGCGCGCAAGGCATTAAGGAAAGGTGCTGAGGGATTTCTAGTGTATGCCATGGATGTTACCAAGGAGGTATCGCCTATTGAGCAAATTCCAGTAGTCAACGAATTTCCTGATGTGTTTTCGGAAGATTTACCAGGAGTACCACCCCTGAGAGAAGTCGAATTTGAGATCAACTTGATTCCAGGGACAGAACCTATTTCTAAAGCTCCTTATAGAATGGCTCCGGCAGAATTGAGAGAGTTGAAGGAACAACTGCAGGAGTTATTGGACAAGAAGTTTATCCGCCCTAGTGTATCGCCCTGGGGAGCACCTGTTTTGTTTGTAAAGAAGAAAGATGGTAGCATGAGGCTTTGTATCGATTATAGAGAGTTGAATAAAGTTACCATCAAGAATAAGTATCCCCTTCCACGAATTGAGGATTTGTTTGATCAACTCAAGGGCGCCAAGATTTTCTCTAAAATTGATCTCCGATCAGGGTATCATCAGTTGCGAGTGAAGGCCGAAGACATCGCGAAGACAGCCTTCCGCACAAGATATGGCCACTATGAGTTTTTGGTGATGCCGTTTGGATTAACAAATGCCCCCGCAGCTTTTATGGATCTTATGAATACCGTCTTTCGAGAACAGTTGGATAAGTTTGTAGTGGTATTCATAGATGATATTCTTGTGTACTCTCCTGACGAGCAAACTCACACTGAGCATTTGAGAACCGTACTAGGCATTTTGAGGCAGAAACAACTTTATGCAAAGTTTAGCAAGTGTGAGTTTTGGTTAAGAAGTGTGGCTTTCCTGGGTCATGTGATATCAGAAGAGGGGATTGCTGTTGACCCGAAGAAGGTGGAAGCCATAACTGAATGGCCTAGACCTACCAACGTCACCGAAGTGCGAAGTTTCTTGGGTCTAGCATGTTATTACAGAAAATTTGTTGAGGGATTCTCGAGGATTGCCGTACCTCTCAGTCGCCTTACGCAAAAGAAGTCCAAGTTTGAGTAGACGGCGGAATGCGAGCAAAGTTTCACGGAGCTTAAGAAGAGATTAACGACAACTCCAGTATTGGCTCAACCCTCTGGAACGGATGGATTTGTGATTTATAGTGATGCGTCAAAGAACGGGTTAGGTACGTAAATTATAGTATAAGGTTATGATCTTGTATACCCATTAAGTTTAGACTAATACCTTGTTTGTAGGTTGTGTTTTAATGCAAAACGAACGAGTCATCGCGTATGCCTCAAGACAGCTAAAGCCTTATGAACAAAACTATCCCACACATGATCTTGAACTTGCCGCGGTTGTGTTCGCCTTGAAGATTTGGCGGCATTATTTGTATAGAGAGAAGTGTGCGATATTCACGGATCATAAGAGTCTAAAGTATTTGTTCTCGCAGAAGGAATTGAATATGAGGCAGCGGAGATGATTGGAATTGCTAAAAGACTATGACCTAACTATTCATTATCACCCGGGAAAGGCTAACAAGGTAGCCGACGCCTTAAGTAGGAAGTCCAGCCATGCACGACAATCACCATTGGAAAGAGAGATGGAGGAGTTTGGTTTAGATTTGATTGATTCCATGGTGAACGTCCTGACAGCCTTGACTATCACCCCGAGTTTGATTGATCAGATAAAGGAGGCACAGAAGAAAGATAAGGCTTTAAGTGAGATTACGGAAAGGGTGAAACATAGTCAAGTTGAAGGATTTCGGATCAAGGAGGATGGGAGCTTATGGTTTAGGGAAAGATTATGCGTGCCGGATGTTGACGAACTTAGGAAGGAAGTTTTGCAGGAAGCTCACAATTCAAGGTTATCAATACACCCCGGTAGCACCAAGATGTATAGAGATCT
Organism: Eustoma russellianum; assembly: GCA_036186865.1. Lineage (NCBI taxonomy): Eukaryota > Viridiplantae > Streptophyta > Magnoliopsida > Gentianales > Gentianaceae > Eustoma > Eustoma russellianum. The sequence continues at coordinate 19,586,791 of AP025040.1, read as the reverse complement.
CAAGCGATACTATTGGTGGTCTGGGATGAAAAGACATATTGCGGAATTCATAGAGAGGTGTTTGGTGTGTCAACAAGTCAAGGCGGAACATCAACGGCCCGGTGGATTGTTGATGCCGTTGGAAATCCCGGAATGGAAATGGGAACATGTCACAATGGATTTTGTAGCGGGTTTACCAAAGACAAGAAGTGGATGTGACATGATTTGGGTCATCATGGATCGTTTAACAAAGTCTGCCCATTTCCTCCCCGTTTCAAGTGAAGCACCTCTTGATAAATTAGTGAGCTTGTATATGGACAGTATTGTTAGCTTGCATGGAGTTCCGATAAGTATAGTGTCCGACCGAGATTCACGGTTCACATCTAAGTTTTGGACAGCATTTCAGGAAGCCATGGGTACAGAATTAAGGTTGAGTACGGCGTATCATCCCCAAACTGATGGACAGTCCGAGCGGACTATTCAAACCTTGGAAGATATGTTAAGAGCTTGCGTGTTGGACTTTAAAGGGAGTTGGGATGGAATGGTAAAGCTGATGGAGTTTTCTTATAACAATAGTTACCACAGCGCGATCGACATGGCTCCTTTTGAAGCTCTGTATGGAAGGAAATGTAGATCTCCGGTTTATTGGGACGAAGTAGGCGTGAGGACCATCACTCGACCTGAGCTATTGGAGAAGACGCTAGAGAAGGTGAAAGTTATTCGGAAAAGACTCAAGACGGCTCAGGATCGCAGCAGGAGTTGGGCAGATTCCAAACGACGACCATTGGATTTTGATGTGGGTGAAAAAGTTTATTTGAAGGTATCACCTACCAAGGGTGTCATGAGGTTTGGAGTAAAAGGCAAGTTAAGCCCTCGTTTTATTGGTCCTTATGAAATACTTGAAAAGGTAGGAGCTTTGGCATATAGGTTGGCATTACCTCCGGCGTTGGCGCAAGTTCACGATGTGTTCCACGTGTCACAATTAAGAAAGTACGTGGCGGATCCAAGTCATGTACTTGAAGCTCAACCTTTGGAACTCAAGGAAGATGTTACATATGAGGAGGTACCCGTGAAAATTGTGGACCGAAAGGATCAAGTGTTGAGGAAACGAGTGATTCCTTATGTAAAGGTCCAATGGAGCAATCACACGGAACGTGAAGCCACTTGGGAGCTCGAAGAGCAAATGCGGGAGAAGTATCCTCAGCTCTTCGACTAAGGTACGTAAGTTTCGAGGACGAAACTTTTTGTAAGGGGGGTGGAATGTTACACCTCGTGACTTTTAAGCACGATTTTCAATACTTAGAGGTCAACCTTAAATACAACTTAATTAATTTTGTAGGTTATGAGACTTAGTCACCCAAAACATAGAAGAATAAGAAAGAAGGGTTCAAAATAGAATTAAAGGTAATTAATAGAAATTACCTAAAAGGCCCCTACTAAGAGATAGGGAGTTACACCACTTTTAGTATAACTCCCCATTGGCATTAAGGGGGACGGTTTTTAAGATCAAAAGGAGAGGAAAACCGCAGGAAAAGAGAGAGAAGAGAAAAGGAAAGGAAGAAGAAGAAGAGAAGAAGGAAAGGAAGGAAAAGGCCATTCTAGGTTCAATTCTTATCAAGGTTCTGCAGTAAATCCGTAAGGTTAACTAGAAACCAAGGCAAGTAATCTTTCTATACGCTTTACGTAAATTTTGATACTTTAGGCCCTATGTTCTTACAAAGAGAAAACATGAATCACACATTGGTATTCTTGGCTTGTCTATCTTAAATGCTTTGTTATATGTAAGTCTTGTTGCTAATTGTGTAAAGTCTTGTTCTTTGGGCCATAGTTCTGAAAATAGTTGTGTGGTGCTTTATTGTTGTTCAAGCATGCCCATAAAAGTGTATAATTTGACGTGCTTATTGTCTTGCGCTACTCTTATGTTGATTGTCTACACTTAGATGTTGAGAGTAAGTGCAGGAAATTGAGAGAGGAGTGATGACATTGCTGTAGTCTTGTTGTGTTGGGAAAGTTGATGAGATCTTTTGAAGGTTGTGAATGATTGAAGGCTAGAGTGGATATTGTTAGGCATGGCTAGGAATCAATTCATGTTTAGATGTGTGTTAAGTAAGATGAATCTAGATGTTAAGATGGATCTTTAAGTGTTGAAAATGAAAGGGTTGAAGAAGGAGGGTGTTGGAGAGGAAGTTACTGCAGAAAAACTGCAGTTTGGCATCGTCAGAACACTTCGAACGCCTACATTAGGCGCTCTATGTCACATTAGGCGCCTAATGTAGCGTTCAATGTGTCCTGAAGCTTTCCCGTACAGAAAAACTGCAATTTAGAACCGTCAGAACACTTCGAACACCTACATTAGGCGCTCTATGTCACATTAGGCGCCTAATGTAGCGTTCAATGTGTCCTGAATCATCCCCGAACACTTCGAACACCTACATAAAGCGCTCTATGTCACATTAGGCGCTTTATGTAGGCGTTCAATGTCTACGGAACATCCCCGAACACTTCGAACACCTAGTATAGGCGCTTTAAGTCACTATAGGCGCTTCATGTAGCGTTCCAACTCTACTGGAAGTCTTTTTGACCCTTTAGGTGCCCTATGTACGTGTAGTAACCTTACACACTTCTTTTGAACATAAAACGCAAAGGTAATTGAGGTGTAATTGAGGTATAGATGGTAAGTTTGATCATGTAAGAATAAGATTGAATCCCGAGTGATTTGGTAAGACGAATGGGCTTGGAAAGATACGAACATGGATTGTTTGAGGTGCAAGACTGCACACTTGATATGTACGGTGTATGTGTGTGTGTTACATGTTTGATATGAAGTTACATGTGCATCCTGCATCATGACATGGGCACTTGCATTTGATTTGAGATTTGCTTTGCGAAAGAAGTATTTACAAGAAAAGTTAAAGTTTTCGAAAGACAAAATGGCTGCTGGTTGATCACAGGGTATAAAAGTCACGCCTGCGGAAGCAGGGTATAAAAGCGTGATCTGTGAATCAACAGCAGGGTATAAAGTATTTTATGAGGCCGTGGACCTATCAGCACGGAAAACAAAGTTATTTTATGGGGCCGTGGACCTTTCAGCACGGATATATGATGTATGTAATGGGGCCGTGGACCTATCAGCACGGATATATGATATATGTAATGGGGCCGTGGACCTTTCAGCACGGGGTATAAAGTTATATGTTATGGGGCCGTGGACCTTTCAGCACGGGGTATAAAGTAATGTTTGCTGTGGACTGATCACTCACAGGGTATAAAGTTCTGCTACGCGAAGAATATGATATGTAAAGTGATGAAATGTTTTGTGAAATGACATGCATGACATGTTTATGAAAGAAGACATATGCATGGGTGTTGTGTGTGATTTTAAAGAAGTACATGCATCATGATACACGGAGCATAAGAATTGACATGCAAGAAACGTGACTAGTTTATCACTTGCTATGTGATACGTTGTTTTAATACATGTTGGTTCTCATATCTGTGTACATATATGTGCTTTATCTGCTTTGAGGAATTCTTATTAAGATGCTATTTGCTAACCCGATCACCTTATTTTTGGGCAAAGTTTTATACACTGGTGACTCGACGTGTGTGATTCCGTAAGGTGTATAGACGGGTTACTTGCTGGCGATAATTTCGCTAAGAACAGTTACTCTATTCCTTTTTCAGGTGAGCCTGAATATGAGTTGATATTCATCGAGGACGATGGCGAGTGGGCTCAATGGGATGACGGACAGGGGAATAGATAGACGCTGGACTACTTTCTTTAAGTTTGGAAACTCGTTGTTATTATGTTGATCTAGAACTTATGTTGGTTAGATGAACAAACACCTTTTATTTCCGCTACAGTTTCTGGTTGTATGATTTACGATGAAGGTTTAAATTTTATGACGTTTCCGCTGGTTCTTTTATCTTACATTATGAAGGATGTACGTTTGATCTGCTTGACGCTTCGTAGTTCTCCTAGTAGGCTACGGCGGGTGCACTGGTTCCGATGACGGTATCGGGCCGGGGCGCTACACAAAGCAACTGCCTTTTGATCTTAAGCCTCTACCTAATGTATCACGTAGGCATTGGGTTTCCTATTACACTGTCTTGTCTCTCCGTTTAGTATGAGCACGCCATATCTATTTAATTTATTTCAAATTGATATGTATGTCGTGATCATATTAAATCAAATCGAAAATGACACACTGGCTAGGTTTGAAAACTTTATCCATTGAGAGCACTTTAGTTTTCTTTCCGTTGTTGACATTCATTTATGTTTAACTTTTTCTCCTTACTGTTTTCGAGTAATTGTATACACTGTTTTCGTTTTGGCACTTTACCTTTTAGTACTACAATGTGAAAGAATGTAAATGTCTACATATAAACATAAAGGACCAAATAGAAAGGTGGGAAAAGTTTAGAAAGGCCGGTTAACTTATACTAATATTACATAAGACAATGCCCATATGTAGAATATTCCATAAAAGAAATCATGTAAGACATTTTTTCTGTACATGTTAATTGTATGAGGAGATTCTTCCCCAAGCTTACTTTAAATGTGTGCCTCATGATGTGTAAATTCTTAACCACTAACTAGCAAGTGCACTAGGTACAATTGTAGTGTAGCAGGCAAGAGGGTTGTCGATCCCACGAGGACTAGTTTTAAGTACCAAAATTATTTTTCGCCTTAATTTAAACCTAATCACTAAAATTTAATAAAAACAAAAACTAACTGCAAACTAAATACTAAACCTTAACTTTTCCCTTTAAAGATTTCCTTGACTAGTTTATGTTTCAGTTGAATCATTTTCTAAAGTGTAATCCACTCTTTAACCCAAAATAATTAACTAGTTTCTATTCCAAACCGCTAAGGAAGAAATTCCCTATTTTAGTTTTTACCCAATCCCTTGGCGTAGAAACCTAACTCGGTGTGACAAACTCCGTATCCCTACGCAAATTTTAATCCATCGAGTCGCATTTAATTTCCTTAGAATTTTCTAATTATCCACCCGTAGAAACCGAATCTATCCCTAGTCAGTTTTACTACAAGTTTGTTGTTGACACGGTCGTAATTAAAATCTTCACCTCCCGGTCCTTCAAAATTAATTATATGTTCTATCAATAGGTAGCTAATCTATTGACGCAATAAACACACCAACAACAATTAACGATTGGGATAATAAACTAGTAAATTAAATAAATCAAAGAGAGAAAACTAATACATTAAAACATCAAAATAATTCAACTGTCACAAAAACTAGTCAAGAAAATAAAAATTTAGCCACAAATCAAATCCATACTATCCATCATATCTATGTATAATCGCATAAAAGATCAGTAGAAAAAGAAACCGTGTAAAAAAATGGCTGCCAGTACTTGGAAATCGCGCCTGGACTGCTGGACGACTGACGCGCTGACGTGTCTCTGCCTGATTGGCTAAAGATGCTGACGCGGATGGAAAGTCTGCCCCCTGCTGCTTCCTCTTTCTTTTGCTGTGCGGCTGTGAAGCTACCTTTTCTACTATTTTTTATTCAAATGATGGTGATGGAGAGGAAGAACTGGCCTCGGAAATTGTGCCCGGCCTTGGGAAAAAAACGTCCCAGGCTCTGCTTGCTTTCAATTGTCTTCCTTCTAACTATATTTATAGCTAAATGCAGAGGGAGCGTGATACACAAGGGAGCTGATCACCTCTTTTTTTTCTCAACTGCAGTCAAATCTCAGCAACATATCTGATATGATTTTATTTAACAGTTTGATTGCAACAGCTAAAGTTTATCTCTTTTTCCCAATGCTTTGCAACGTGAAACGCGTGCCTATGCAGAAGGTTTTAGTCTTTTTTCTCTGCAATATTAAAAGAAATGTGTAGTGTCCAAAAAAATAAATAAATATTACATTTAGCTAAATAATATAGACTTTAACATCATTTAAGTGATAACTCAGGTAAGCTCAGAAAATAAAGTTAATTTAGCTAACAAAATTTATATTTTCCATTTAATCACATAAACACTTTCATTCTTCAATTTGATTGTTATTACTACTTTTTAGCATCGATTGAGCCAAATATTGCTCGATATAAATGGTAGAATGTATAAATAATATGTATAAAAATTGATTATATCACCTCACCATATGAATCCTTAGAGTACCCATACAGAGATCACCATCACTAAAAGAGTGTAAATACATGACATTTGAAGCATTTTTTTTTAATTTTCGAAGAATGTGGCGGTTGAAAGTATAATTTATGTGTTACGTTTTGAAATATAAACATTACAGTGTTTCAGTAAATAGGTTGTATTTTATAATATCACTGTAGTATCCTTACGCCGAATAAAGAAGAAAGACGCAAATTGCGATAAACAACATAAAACGGCCCTTAGTGGATGAATCACAAATATAAACTGTACAGCGCATTATGGAATAGGATGAGACGCAGTTCAGACTCTCCCCTCGTGAAAAAGCTTATGGAGATCAGAGACAAGTTGTTGGTCAGCGCATGTTCCTACAGCTCGGTAGTATACTCACCTCGTGGACAGCGGATGACATTCTCAAATCTCGGCTGGTATGTGAATATTTCAGAGACAGATGCAGGAAAGTCAATTGGAAAAAGATTATTTGGGACTTGACAGTGACTCCCAAGCACTCTTTCATCCTGTGACTTGCTGGGCTGAACAGACTTCCGACCAAGGAAAGGCTGGTTTACTTGGAGGACAAAGCATGCCACCTCTTCTTGGAAGAACAAGAGACGCTACAAAACCTACTCTTTTCTTGCTTGGCTACCAGACAGGTCTAGCTATTCATCCCAGCATGGCTAGCTCTACCAAGGGGAATTAGATCCGTCAACAGACTGCTAACCTTGAGTTCGCGCAGACTCAAAAAGAAAGCTCTGTGAGCCAAGGTGGTAAAAATTGCTTTGGCTGCCGCGGTATATCATATCTGGCAAGCTCTGAATAGATGCATTTTCGAAGGAGAATCATTTGTATCTAAGGATGTAACACATAGAATCTGTACTCATGTGTATAAAGTGATGTATAAACTCTACCCACTGTTCCTATAGTTAAAAATCATTTCACATTACTGAACAATACATGTATGTCATCATGTAACCTCAAAGTAAGGCTTTTGTATGAATTGTATCTCCTTGATGATTTAATTTCAATGGTTACTATATTAGCATTTTAACCCTAAAAAAAACATAAAGCAGTCCTCATCAAATCTACAATACAGTTTGGTGAACAACATAAAACAGTCTTCATTAAATCTGCAAAACAGTTTGGACGTCGATGTGAGTGCAAACACAGTATAGTTAAATTATTCAATACTAGAAAGACTCAAACTATCAAATATTTTTATTTTAGCTTACCATCATTACGACCGCCATGAATGAGATCATCTCTGACCAGATTAGGATAGGTTAAGATAGAAGAAAAGAAATTTGTGAAATCATCTCAGACCAGACTATGATAGACAAAAGGGAAATAGAGAGCGAATTCTGACAGAACTTTTTTATTATGATAAAATCCTCTTGATTAGAGCATGATTCCTTACTCTATCTTAAATGAACAAGTTTCGACATTTTTACGGAAATGAATCTCTATATAGAAACATAATGAAAGTGTTGAGAATGTTGTGTTTGAATAATTTTCAAAAGCATGATTTCAAGTGTTAAATGTTTAAGAAAAATCACTTGAAAAAGTTACACCTGTCTCTCAGGCAAAGACACATGGATCACTCGATGTACATCATCTTCTAACATCAATTGACTGATGTTTGACAAAATAAAACCAGAATCTTACTGTGAGACGTCGATCTCTCATATGGATCGATCGACGTATGTAGTCCCTCACGCAGATCTATCGATGTACGTAAGCCCCTCACGTGGATTGATAGATGTCATACAAAATCAAAAACAAGCGTCACTGCGAGACATAGATCTCAACTGGAGGGGCATCGATCGATCGATGTATACTTCAGTCTCTAAAATTGAGATAAGGATCAATCGACGTCAACGGATAATGCTAAAATTGTGCCTAGAAGGCACATCCAAGTTTGGATACCCAAAGGGTATATAAACAAGGACGGTGCCGCCTAACATTCAAGTACCTAAATAAAGGGTACCCAAAACTCTATCTTCTGTGTAGGAAAATTGCAAGAAAGGAGATAAAAAGAACATAAAGCAAAATTATCTAAAAACCAAGTAGTTTTTAGATAGTGGATGTTCAAGGCACATGACGTAGAATCCCAAGCTATTCACCAAATCGAAAGAAGTAAAGAATGGAGGAAAGGTGACATTTGGTGACAACAACTAAGGTAGATTTGTTGGAAAAGGAACGATCGGGGACCCGGACACATTCCAAATCGACAATGTCCTTGTAGTAAGAAATTTATCTTACAATTTGTTAAGTATTTCTCAACTTATTGATTGCGGTTATAATGTGTCTTTCCTTCCTACTTCATGTGACATAACAAATAATGGAGGAGAAATTGTGTTAAAAGGAAGTAGAGATGGAAATATATACACCTTATCCTTAAATAGCATGTTAGATGCTAAAATTAAGTGCTTAGTATCACATGACTTAGATGTAAACCTATGGCATAGACGATTAAGCCATATAGATATTTCTACAATTGAAAAATTTCTTAGAGAAAACCTTGGTTTACCTAGACTTGAATTGAATAATTTTCAACAGTGTGAAACTTGTATTAAGGGTAAACATAGTAAAGAAACATTAAATCCAAAGCTTGAAGTGAGTACTAATCACATATTAAAACTACTACACAGATTTATTTGGTCCAAGTAGGACAAAAAGTCTAGGTTGGCACTATCATGTATGTATTATAGTAGATGAATACTCACGATATATATCGACATTGTTTTTAACACATAAAGATGATGCTTCATTAGAAATTGAAAAACTTGTTAAACAACTTGAAAATCTTTATGAAGAAAATTTTAAAAGAATTAGAAGTGATAGAGGTGGAGAATTTAAGAACAAGGATGTCACGCCTCAACTTTTTCTGTAACGTCGTAACATTTTGGATATCGTGAATTTAATTACATCGGTATGTGCTTTCTAAATTCTTCTATATGTCGATATGCAAGCGAGTTTGATAACGAACGTTATCGAATATACAATAAAACTTAAATCAAATTCATGTAACAACTCAAGTATTAGGCTAAATTAATTCGAATAAAAAAAATCTATGACACAATAATTTTCACCACCTAAACAAAATAAAAAATAAAACAAGACATAATAAAATATCTTAGACAAGAAGAAATAGAAAATGGATATACATAAATATAAATACACTTATACACACACAGTTAGGGTAAGAAAATAGGAAGAAGATATTGTGGTTAGAAAAATTCACCAACAAAATACCAAGTGTAGAAAATTTGGTAGAAACTAAATGATAGTATTTCGTCCTACTCTACCACCCAAATCTTCTAATGGCCGAAATTCTCCCTCCATGTAGGAAGAAAAGATTTCTTCCATTTTTTCTCCCACTAAACAACAAAACCCTATACACTTTTATCCCAATCATCACATTTTCTCCCACTTATCCTACATGACAACAAAAGACAAGCCCCCTCCTTATTTTCTCCCCTAGGCCAGCCACTCCAAACCCCAATAGGACAAGACCTCTCCTTTTCTTATACACCCTTCCGTTCATCATTTTCCTGTAACATAATCTCCATCATTCGACAAGAAGATTTTTTTTCTTATTCTCTCCCCTTCACTCACCTTTGGCCGAAAACCATTAGAAAAGGGGGAAACCCCTTCTCTTTCTTCATCCTATATACTACACTTCAATCTTCCAACATAATTTCCTCTCCAAAACACCAAGTCCTCCAAAAATTTCTCCTTTTTTTCCTCTTGGCCGAATTCTTCAACAAAGGAAAAGGGAGAATTTTTCTTCTTGTTACATCCTCTACACACATCCAAAGTTAGGATCCAACACTTCCTCCATTCAAGAAGTGAGGGAAGAATGTTATAGAACCAGGAAAAAGGAAGAACAAGGTAAGCACTGTTGAGAATAATTCAAAGTCTAGAAAAAATTGACTTCTGTATAGCAATGGCCGCCTGCCGAGCTTAGGATAGTCTGGACTGATTAGCTAAGTCAAGACAGTTCAGATAGCGCAATTGAGTTTGCGTTCTAAAGAGTCAGCCGATCTGCCGACCTGAACTGAACAGCACTTCAGAACAGTAGTTCTGTGCTATCAGCCTTCCAACCGAGCCAAACTAAATCAGTGTGATCAGACATATCAATTCAGTCTAGTCACCACAATTGTATTTATGGTCTGGGCTGATTACCGACCTGCTGACCTTGGCACCTTAGCACAACGAACAATTATGCTCGCATCCGCTTCATGTGCTCTCAGCCGCTTCAGCCGAACATAGCTCAGCACGGCAATACTGTAGAACAACGAATGTTCTCAGCCAACAACAGAGCTCAGCACAAAGCAGAGCTCAGCACAAAAACACTATACAATAACAGTGCTGCGATATCCCACGTTCAGCTGGGCTCAGCACAAAGCAGAGCTCAGCTCGGCAATAACCTTTACAGCTCAACTGAGCAGAGATTTGAGGTGAATCCAGGACTCTATCTTTAAGATGTATTGCTCCGGTATACTGTGTCCAACCGAATGGAGCAATCGTCTCCTAGGATACAACGGAAGTCAGTTCAGACGAGCAGCACTGCAACATATGAACTCTACAAACCTGTAAGATGTTTTGAACTTCTCGGACTTGATGCAAAATTTAGAAGGAGAAGAGGGATAAAGAGCACGTGTATGTAGAGGAGAAGAGTAGGAGAAAGTCAAATTCTGAGTGTGTCACCAGAGAGGTCAGCTAGACCATTATTTATAGGAAAAAATCTATTAGGGTGGTTAATTGACAGTTTAACCACAGCCGTCAGATCAGATTGCCACCATTAGATCATAATAACTGTTTTTTTAAATTTGAATTACGGATAAGTAACCGACTTTCAGTTTTGAATTACGGTTAAGTAACTGATTTTCAAATTCGAATTGCGGTTAGGTAACCGATTTTCAAATTTTTATTACTGTTAAGCATCCGACTTTCAAATTATTTTATCCCTACTTTGAGCATTAATTTTTCATTCACCCAGTATTGTAATTGAGTGATTCTAAACCCTAAAATAATCTACTTATTACGTATATAATTAAGGGTTTATTTGTTTTCACTTGTCATTAATGAAAACTAATTATGACTCAGCTCAAAGTACGTTTCTATTAACAGTTTGCAACTTGGGCCATTTCAATTTATTTCCAATTTATCCAACAACCCCTCACATGAAAGGGAATTAATGCAATTGTTTATACAGACTCTACCGAGAAGTCAGACAAGAGAATGTTGCATCAGAAGAGATAGCTTCTGGCTTTGAACTTTTCTTAGTGATATACTATCAGATACACTCGGCTAATTAGTGAACTTAATGTCTTGAACTAACCGGTATTTAGTTTGAACCTAGACAATAGTATTCACACAACATTCCTTTAACACCTTTTTTGGTTCTGATGACTGTGTTTGTTTTGGCTATGAACCACCTGGTTTCAGAAAGTGTGTTAGAGAACTTTGGCCTTACAAAATTCTCATAGAAGTGGCCACACTTCACACTAACATAGGTGTTTCCTATCAAGAGTATTCTGCCATACCCCACTCGATATATCAAGATATAGGAACCATTAGAAGCCTCAGCTTACCATCATTTATCTGCAGACAACACTTTAATTTAACAGAATGGGTAAGTGCTTACTGAACTCCATAACTTAGTTGCCCCATTGAGCCAAGATTCTGGGATCTCTGGTCAACAAGGTTGTATTACCGTTACAAGGGTTCATGCGTTATAGGTTTTGGTCTCGTTCTGTTTGTCAAAATTGACATCCGATCTCTAAGCAAGGCTTTTGTAAGTAGATACGCAAGATTCTCCTTTGATTTTATATAATTAATGGAAATCACGCCATTACAAATCAACTGCTTAATGGTATTGTGTCTCCGACAAATATGTCGAGACTTACCATTATAGATGCTTCTTTGAGCTCGTCCTATAGCCGACTGACTATCACAGTGTATGCTAATAGGAGCGATTGACTTAGGCCAGCAAGGCACATCTTCCAGGAAATTTTGAAGCTATTCAGCTTCTTTCTCGACTTTATCAAGTGCTATAAACTACGCTTCCATCGTGCAACATACTATGCACGTTTGCTTTGGGATTTCTATGACACAACACCTCCACCATAGTGAATAAATATCCACTGGTGGACTTAGAATCTTTACTGTCAGATATCCAGTTGGCATCACTATAGCCTTCCAACACTGCTGCATATCTTGAGTAATGTAATCCAAGATTCATTGTATACTTTAAATATCTCGTTACTCTATTCAGAGCTTTCCAATATTCATCACTTGGATTAGTTGTAAACCTGCTCAATATGTTTAGTGAGCATGCTAAGTCTGGCCATGTACAGTTCGTTATGCAGACTAGACTTTCAATTACTTGTGAATACTCCAATTGAGCTACTGGCTCCCCTCGGTTCTTCCTTAAGTGTATACTTAAGTCGAGTGGAGTCTTCGCTGGTTTCACAACAAGCATAACGATCAATTTTAGAACAGATTCAATATAGTGAGTTTGCGACAGTACGAGTCCCTCGGTTATCCTAGAAATTTTAATTTCTAGAATAATGTTGAAAACTGCCATATCCTTCATATCGAAGTTTTATGTCAACATCTTCTTTGTGTTTAAGATGATGTCCCGAGTACTCCCCATGGTTAGCATGTCGTCTACATAGAGACATACTATCACATATGCATTATGTTTGTTCTTAACGTAGACACACTTGTCACACTCTTTGATATGGAAACCATTAGCTAGCATAGCATGATCAAATTTCAAGTGCCACTTTTTTAGGCGCTTGCTTAAGTCCGTATTGCGACTTAACGAGTCTACAGACTTTTGACTCTTGTCCTGGAACCACAACCCTTCGGGTTGTTCTATATAAATTTCTTCATCCAACTCACCATTCAGGAAAGCAATCTTCATATCCATCTGATGGATTTCCAGGTTATAAACTGCAACAATAGCAACTAGCAACCTTATAGAAGTGATCCTAGTTACTGTGAATACGTGTCAAAAAAGTCAAAGCCTTCCTTTTGTTGATAGTCTTTAGCTATCAACCTTGCTTTATACTTTTCAATAGACCCATTCTCTTTCATTTTCTTCTTGAAAATTCACTTGCAACAAATTGGTTTACTTCCAGGTGAAAGGTCAACCAACTCCCAAGTGTGATTTTGAAGAATCGGGTCTATCTCACTGTTAATTGCCTTTTTCTAGAATGGAGCTTCTGGAGTTGACATTGCCTCAGAAAATTTCCTTGGCTCATTTTCTACCATATAGGTTAGAAAATCCGGTCCAAACGAAATTGGAATTCAGGCACGCTTGCTTTGACGAAGCTCCTCATTTCCTTTAGGAGTCGCCTCACGCATTCGCTTACAAGTCCTTGTTTCTTCTTGATTTTTTGTCTTTCCCTGGAAAGACATCTTCGAAGAACACAGCATTCCCTGATTCTATGACAACGTTTTCATTTTATGTCAGGAATATCCAATTTATGCACTAAGAACCGATATGTACTACTGTTAGTAGCATATCCTATAAATATGTAGTCAACCGTTTTAGGCCCAATTCTCACTTGTCTTGGTTTAGGTATAGCAACGTTTGCCAGACACCCTCACACTTTCAAGTATTTGTAACTAGGCTTGTGGCATTTCCAAAGCTCGTATGTGGTTTCTTTCATCTTCTTATATGGAATTCTATTTAAAATGACATTGTGTGAGATAATTGCTTCCCCCCTATAAATTCTGAGGTAAACCCGAAATTATCAACATAGCATTAATCATCTCTTTTAGGTTATGGTTTTTGCGTTCCACAATACCATTTTATTGAGGTGAATAAGGTGCAGCCATTTGATGAATAATGCGATGTTCTGAAAAGAATTTATTAGACGGTGTATCATATTTGCCACCTCTATCACTACGAATTGCTTTAATTCGTTTGTTAATTTGATTGTCAACTTCATTTTTATAGTCTTTGAAAGCATCAACGGTTTCATCTTTGCTACTAAGCAAATGGACATAACAGTATAGTGTACAATCGTCGATAAAAGTTACAAAATACTTTTTACCACCTCTTGTTTGCACAAATTTTAAATCACACACGTCGGTATGAATTAAATCCAAAGGTTCAGTTTTCCTTTCTATTGAAGGAAATGGCGCCTTTGCCATCTTCTCTTCAACGCATATTTGGCATTTTTCATTATCAAAATTTAATTTGCACAATAAGTCAAGATTAATCATTCGTTGTATTGACTTATAATTAACATGTCCCAAACAAAAATGTCATAAACAAGAAGACTCAAGCATGTAGGAAGAAGAGGAAGCATTATTATTAGTCTCTGGGGGCAAATCTCTCTTATGTACAATAGTGATTACATTCAATTTAAACATCCTATTCGACAAGTACCCCTTCTCCAAATACATCCCATTTTTCGAGAGAATAACTTTATTGGATTCTAACACTAGTCTAAAACCATGCATGTCTAGAAGAGATCTAGATACGAAATTCTTCCGAATGTCGGGGATGTGCAGCATATTCTGCAGAGTCAGATGCTTCTCTGAGGAAAGCTTCAGAACAACTTTGCCCTCGTCTTCGATCTTCAATAAGGCTAAGTTCCCCATGTAAAGTTGTTCATTGTTTCTAGGCTGGTACTCCATGAACATCTTTCTGCTGGATCAGACATATCTCGGGGCGCTAGTATTGAGCCACCATTCGCACATGTTTCCTACATCGTTGCACTCTGAGACCACCACACAGAGGTTCAGATCATCCATGGGATCAACAATGTTCGCTTTTGCCTTGGTCTGTTTCTTCTTAGGCTTTCTGGACTCATTGCTGACATGCTCCTGAATGCCACAGTTGTAGCATTTTCTGGTGAACTTCTTGGCTATCATTTTTCCTTTCTGGTTCACCCCAAGTTGGCCTTTCTTTTCCTTGGCCTCTGCAACATGGGCCTTGGCCTGACTAGAGCTTGATTGTGGCTTTTGTTTAGATGTGCGATTCTCTTCTTCTATCAGATCTTCCTATGTCATTTCCTTTCTCTTATGTTTGAGATAACTTCTGAATTCCCTCCACGAAGGAGGTAGCTTCTCGATCGCTGCAGCCATGATGAAAGATTCATTGAGCAACATGCCCTTCTCTTCCATCTCGATAACCAACGTCTGAAGTTCCTCAACTTGAGAAACAATAGTGCGAGAATCAGATATTTTGAAATCTAGGAATTTGCCGACAATAACTTTCTTAGTGCCGGCATCTTCTGTACGGTATTTGTTCTCCAAAACCTATCACAAAGACTTTGCGGTTTTGTTTTGCCGAACAACTCAGGATATGGCTCAAACAAACATAATTGTTGAAGTTCCATGCTTCAACAGAAAGTTTTTTCTGCATATTCTGGGTTTGGTCCTTCACTGGATCCACCACAAGTCGGTCCTCGGTTAGAAAGGTAGCCAACCCCACGGCAGTCAAGAAGAACAACATCTTCTGCTGCCAGCGTTTGAAGAAGCTCCTACTGAACTTCTCCGGTTTCTCTGTTTGGGCCACCGCAGGACCTGGGGCAGGAGGAGCATGTATTGGCAACCCAGCATTTGGTGACATTGGGGTAGGATTGTGTACGTCTACGACTTGAACCGAGCTAAAGCTTGCATTCTCTATTTTAGCTTCTGTAAGACGTCAAAAACAAACTAGAATCAATATAGAATGAAACAGAATATGTTTTCAGAATTGTTGAGAATAATTCAAAGTCAGACAAAATTGGCTTCTGTACTATAATGGCTGACCTGCCTCGCTCAGGGTAGGCTGGACTAATCAGCTAAGTCAAGACAGTTCAGATAGCGAAGTTGAGTTTGCGTTATGAAGAGTCAGCCGACCTACCGACCTGAACTGAACAACACTTCAGAACAGTAGTCTTATGCTATCAGCCTTCTAGCCTAACTAAACTAAATCAGCCTGATCAGACAGATCAAATCAGCCCAGTTAGTGTAATTGTATTTACATTCTGGGCTGATTACCAACCTGCCAACCTTGGCACCTTGGCACAACGGGCAATTGTGCTCTCAGATGCTTCATGTGCTCTCAGTCGCTTCAGCCGAGTAGAGTTTAGCAGAGCATCGCCGCAGAACAATGAATTTTCTCAGCCAACAACAGAGCTCATCACAAAGCAGAGCTCTGCACAAAAACACTATACAGCAACAGTGCTGCGATATCCCACGGTCACCTGGGCTCAACACAAAGTAGAGCTCAGCTCGGCAATAACCCTTACAGCTCAACTGAGCAGAGATCTGAGGTGAGTCTAGGACTCTGTCCTTAAGACGTATTGCTCCGGTATACTGTACCCAACCGAATGGAGCAATCGTCTTCCAGGACACAACAGAAGTCAGTTTAGATAAGCGGCACTGCAACATATGAGCTTTACAAACCTGTAAAATACCCTGAACTTCTCGAACTTGATGCAAAATATAGAAGAAGAAGAGAGATGAAGAGCACGTGTATGTAGAGGAGGAGAGGAGGAGAAATTCAGATTCTGAGTGTCTGACCAGAGAGGTTAGCTAGGCCACTATTTATAGGAAAAAAATCGATTAGGATGGTTAATTGGCAGTTTAACCACAGCCGTCAGATCAGATTGCCACTATTAGATCAGATAACCGTTTTCCAAATTTGAATTACGGTTAAGTAACTTATTTTCAAATTTGAATTACGGTTGGGTAACTTTAAAATTTGAATTACGTTTAAGCAACCGACTTTCAAATTAGTTTATCCCTATTTTGAGTATTAATTTCTCATTTACCCGGTACTGTAATTGGGTGATTCCAAACCCTAAAATCATCTAAATGTTACGTAGATAATAAAGAGCTTATTAGTTTTCACTTGTCATTAATGAAAACTAATTATAACTCAGCTCAATGTACGTTGCTAACCACAGTTTGCAACTTGGCGAATTTCAATTTATTTCCAATTTCTCCAACTAGAACTTTATGTAGTTCAAGTTAAATTCTTCCATCGATTTAGCTTCATAAGTTGGTCACTAACACCCTCACTTTTGTCTTCAAAACTGTGAACCTCAAAGAATGAGAAGAAGGTATTTTTCTTCCAAACCAAGTGAAGAAACATCATTTTAAATGTAAGAAAAAGTGTTAAAGGCAAGGATTCTTCCTAAATCCTTCATGGATTTTCAAAGGTTAAGTATATATATTCATATCAAAGTTGGATCATCTATGTATGTTCAAGTTTTCACAATAAGAATATGTAAAATCTATGTTTCTATGTTATATACATACATATATATATATATATATATATATTTGAATAAAAGAGATACATTTTTATTATGCCTCACTTATGGAAGAGGAATACCATCGTACATTCAGAGTCATCATACAAAAAATGAAAATGTAAAGATCGAATAATTTATAATATCCAATCATATATGATATGCTATATTAAAACCTTGCCAAGTAAAACCACCTTGTGGATAAAACCTTGGCTAAGGAAAAAGTGTACATATTTATATAATTGGAGTGTAAACAGAAAATTATTGTCAAAGTGGTATTCCCATGTAGTTGCCCTGAAGTATGCTGACATGCTTCTGTTGATATGTAATCAAAACTCTATAAATCCACCGAATGATTATCAAAGCATCCTCCTTTGTGTTTCAGTCGGACTCTTGTCCTCCATGCAAGCCATCGGCGTGAATCCAAGCAATGTAGAAATGACATGAGAATCAATATGCTGAATATATTTCCATATAAATATAAGTGTGAGCCATTGTAGAGAAATAATTTACCCATGTTTCCTATATCCGTAGATAGAGGCAACCAAAAAATGTCCTAAAACCAAATCCAATATATCAAAGTAAACGTAGGCAGTGTGAGCTTAGCAAAGAGTGTGATGTATACCCAGGTTGCCCATATCTTTCGATACAGGCGACAGAGTTTGAGAAATACTTTATCCATGTCATAATTGAGGTGTTGACTCTATCTGGTAACTTGCTCGAACTAATGGAGGTAAGTCTGCGATGGTCCTAAATACCAAAAGATGGTTGCGAAATCGACCATATTGCGCAAGAAAGTGACCATATATATATATTAAGAAAATTTTTATTGAAATATCCTCACTTATGGTGGAGGGAAACCATATTACAATGAGTCTGCATAAGAAAATAAATGATGAAGCGAGCTAAGGAGTGTCAACCTCCAATCATATATGATATGTCACATTAAAACCTTGTCATGTAAAACCACCCTTGCGGATAAAACCTTGGCGAAGGAAAAAACGTGCATATTTATATGATTGGAGCGATGAACTGATACATTTGAAGATGATAATATGTACAGATAATAATTGTGGAAGATGAGCAAAATCAACACCAAGTGGGTAAAGCAGTTCATGTCCCCTGGCCAATGGCGTGTTGGATTCAGGAGTGGAAGATATGTCCGATGTGATGTTGTGGAAGTGGCGCAGTCTATTGGAGAACTTTTAGGCACAGCCAATGTCATGGAGGTAGTGCGTAGACTCAATGCATTTGTAAAAGATCTCCAGAAAATATTGTCCCCCACATCATCTCATGAAGGAAGAAAGAAACAGTTAAGAGTATCACAATAGAAAGAGTTAGATATACGCATAATGGAGTCCAGAACATACCAATGTCGTCTTGGCTTAAGTTGATCCAAGACGACAAAATATGATAAGTGGCACTGGATGTTGAGCGCGTCCCAATAGTATATGCAATCCTCATAGCCTCCTCCGTTAATATGGATCGTGGATCAGAAAGAAGGAAAGAAACAGTTAAGAGTATCATCAGAATAAGAAATAAACGTAGGCATAAAAGTTCCCAGAACATACCGACGTCGCCTTGGCACCGATTGAGCCAAGACGACAAAATAAAATAAACGCCTCTGGAAGCAAGGAGTGACCCAATATTAGATATTCTTCTAGCCTCCCACGTTGTCTGTGTTACGTTACACAGACAACAGTAGCGGAATAAAGGCAGCATGTATTAATTACGGAAAACCAGCAGCTGATGATCCGTGTATATTGTGCCTCTCACTTCACACGGTAATGCTTGAGGAGTGCCATAGACAGTCAGTCCCGCAGAATGAAAGCCGTATCTTGCTAAACGATGGGCTGCCGAGTTTTCTTCCCTTGGACAATATTGTATGGTTGAGTGATTAAGACGAAGAAATTGTGCTGCTCTTGCGACATCCGAGGCTAAAGATCATGTGATGCGTGTAGCGTCAGCCAGCAGAGTAAGCATAACTTGACAGTCAGTCTCCACTACAAGGCTGTCATAAAGTTGTGCATATAACATGAGCGCCATTGTCATCGCATGGATTTCCGCACGCAATGGTCGTAAGGAAGGCAGCGGAAAGCAAATGGCCGAGACAAAATCTCCTTGATGAGACCTAAGAATAGCTCCCCCTGCTGAGAGGCGTTTGCCAATAGCTGCATTTACATTAAGTTTCAACTTACCAGATGGCGGGAATTGCCAGCGGACTATAGAAAGTCTTTTCATTCGGAGTGATGGAGAGAAGTGTTGAACCACCAAATGTGGGATTATTTGCGCATACTTTTTCCCATTTATTGAGCAGCACCATGTGTAGATCGACTCTTTGACTCTCCTATATAAAATATCATAATCAAAACATTCCTCACCAAATCTGCATGCTGCATAAGTTTTCCATATTTTCCATACTACAATGGAAGGAACAATTGACTTGAGTTGCCCCAACATAGTTTCTTGTGAAGATGTATACCACCATCGTAGCAGGTGAGCTCGTATTGTCCCAGATTGTGGCATCGAACCTGAGAAGGTTATTGAAATTTCCACCCAAAGTCAACGTATTACGGAGCAATGCAAGAATATATGGTCTTGTAGGTCATGACTATGACGACAAAACGCGCACTGTGAGGGGAAATCCATCAGCCAACCGCGAAAGTTATCAATCATCGGAAGAGAATGCGTCCAAAGCCTCCACATGAATATTTTTTGACCAGCAGGAGCTGTTTTCCACCAAATAAACTTTGTTTCTCACTTTGTTTCTGCATGAGGATTGATAATCTCATAAGCCGAGCGAATAGAGAACTGGCCATTTTCATCCGGAGTCCAATGAAGCATGTTGTGAGAGGTGTGAGTATGCATCTCCATATATTCGTTGATGTGAAAAATTCTTTTCCATGTTGGAGAGTCATATATATGCGAATATAGTGATTGACGTTGACCATACTTTGTCCGACAATATTCTGCCCAAATCGTAGAAGAGTGGAAATATTTCCACCATAATAGGCAATCATACGCTTTTTGCACATAAGAAAGATGACTAATTCCCAGCCCTCCAGCTTCAATGGGACGACACACTGAAGTCCAAGCTTGCCAGTGATGTCTTCCTTTCCAAAGGAAAGAAGCCATTTTACGGCTCGATATGTGAATGACGCCTTTTGGCAGTTTATTGCTTGCAATTAAGTGTGTTGGCAAGGTATTGAGGACGTGCTTGATGAGAACAAGCCTCCCTGCCATAGATAAAAATGCAGACGACCACGATGATAATTTTGAATCAAAATGATTGAGTAGTGAAGAGCAATACCGCGCTTTATTTATTCCCTTATACAGAAACGATCCCAGATATTTAATGGGTAAGGACGTCGATCTCATGCCTAAGGCTACCGTGGATGCGGAAATGGAAACACCTTGGCCCGCAACAAACTGGCTTTTATGGTAATTAACCAATTGACCAGAAGCTCTCTGACATGTATCTAGAAATTTACGAAATTTCCCCAAGTTACGTGATGCACCATTAAGGAAAATTAACAAGTCATCTGCGAAAGCCAGATGTGAAGCGCATGGGGTGTGACCAGCTTTGAACCCAATAATGTTACCGGTACTGACTTGGTAATTAAGGCCTCTTGAAAAGCCTTCAGATGATAGTATGAATAAGAGGGGCGATAATGGGTCTCCTTGTTTGACTCCTCTACTAATTGAAAAAGAATCTGTTAGACATCCGTTGAGAAGAATAGAGCACCTTGTAGCACTCAGATAGTTGATGATGATGCGAACTAGTTGTGCATCCATGCCCCTGCAGCAAAGCAGTTGCTGCAAATAGCTCCAACTAACACGGTCAAATGCCTTGGCCATGTCAAGTTTAATAATAGCTTGGCCACCTCTTGTTCTTTTATCTAAAACATGAGTCATTTCTTGCGCGAAAAGTACATGTTCTGTAATGTCCCTGCCTTTCATGAAACCTGCCTGTTCAGGCGAGATTATTTTTGGCAAAATTTTGCCCAGCCTCGATGCTAGTAAGCGCGTAATAGTTTTGGAAATAAAATTGGTAAGACAGATAGGACGATAATCTGCAAAAGTTTGAGGATTGCTCACTTTTGGGATGAGGATGAAAGATGCCGCTGCGACTGTTCTTGGCATGCGAATACCCAAATAAAACTCTTGTACTGCCTTATGAACATCGTGCTGAATCAAATGCCATAAATGCCTGTAGAAGGATCCTGGGAATCCATCCGGGCTCGATGCACTTGAAGGGCTAAGGTCCCAAACAGATGCTTTAACTTCGGGTAACCATGGAATCTCCTTTAAAGCATTGTTATCGTCTTCTGTGATCAAGGGAGGTATATGGTGTAAAATTAGGTCACAGTCGGAAATTGGTTCTTTGGCGATGAGTGTAGAAAAGTATCGAATAGCTTCCTCTTTGATGTCAGCGGGCTGGTCAAGTTGAGTGCCATCCAGTTTATGTATGCTGCGAATTAGCTGGTGGCATCTCTTATTTTTAACTGTTTGATGAAAAAAGGACGTGTTGGCATCGCCCTCTTTTAACCACTTGACATTTGCCTTTTGTTTCCAGTATAAATACGCACGTTTCTGAGCAAGATTTAACTCCGCCTTGCACTTATGATACTGTGCCTGAGAGGAATCCGTGGGATTAACATCATAGGCTTGTTCCGCCAATTTGACTTTAGATTCAGCAAGAGCTACTGCATCAAAGATATTCCCAAAGATATCTTTATTCCATTGTTTTAAGTCTTTGCGCAGGAGAGATAGCTTTCTATGCAAACCCCACATTCCTCCAACTGTTGAGTATGATTGCCATCTGTGCGATACAAAATTACCAAAATCAGCGTGTGTTGTCCACACATCTAAATACCGAAAAAGAGATGGTGGTCTTAGTGTGTCATTATCACAAATCAACAATAAAGGGGCATGATCAGAAGTCGCACGGGATAGATGATGGACTTGCGTGTATGAAAAGATATCAGAAAATGAGATGGAACTCAAGAATATGTCAAGGCGCCGCCATATTCGTCCTAATCCTCGTCCATCAGACCACGTGAATTTTGATCCTTGGTATGGGATTTCATGTAATTGACAATGTTGGACGAAATCATTGGAATCTTGTAATGTACGCAATGATGGATTTGACCTGCCGTGGTGTTCCTCTAACGTACGAAATGTATTGAAATCTCCACCAATGAGCCATGGCATGGTATTGTCTGCATGGAAATGTCTCAGTTCGTCCCATAAAACACGCCGTTGAGAGATAGAGTGACGTCCATACACTCCCGTCAACCAAAAACATTCTCCTGTTGCTAGCCAATTAAACTTCATAGAATGATGTTGTTGGCCAGGTTGCTCATCTTCCTTTTTAAGTATTGTTTCCTTCCAAAAAAACCAAATTTGATCATTACATGCAGAGAGAGCTTTAGAAAAACCAAGTTTCATCTGATATAAAGGTAAAGCAGTAGAGCGTAACTTCGGTTCAATTACTATGACAATATAAACGTGATGCTTGTGAACTAATGAATGGAGCCTATTAAACGAATTTCGTATTCCCCGCGTATTCCACAACAATATCTTCATTGAGATAAGGCATCAAAAGAATTTGAGATGTGCGCAGCACGTAACCTGGTTAAACGAGGAGATATGGGAGGATTTCGTCTTAAGATACGTGGCCCCGGATTTGGTTGAGTTGCAGAGGGATCATCATCTGCAGTTTCAGTAGCAATATTTGCATGATCTGATGCCTGGGCATCAACATATGTTGATTCAATTAAATTTGCAATTTCAGTGCATTGTATCTCCTCATGTTCCCCCACTATATTATCTGCTAGGGTGGGCTCTTGTCCATTGTCCGAATGAGAATATGATAGTGATGTCCCTGGTAAATCTCGATAAAGACAATCGTCAATTCCTTTTAACCGAGAAAGGTCCTGTGCGTCTGAGACTGGTTGGCCGATGACCATTTCCGGTGATACGGGAATTGGGATGTCACCCTCTGACGGTGCTGTAGGGTGATCAGTTGATGTGGAGACAAACTTTTTTGGAGTCCAGCGCTTTTTTTTGCTCTTACCAGAGGAGTGTTCTTTAGGGTTAGTCAAAGGTGCATGCTCTTTGTCCATCTGTGACTTTGTAGCCTTCTGCTGCTTTCCGCAGTCTACAGCTACATGACCTAAACGGTAACAAGTTGCACAATATCGAGGGAGATCCTCATATTCTACATTCTGTGCAATTATTCTGGACGATGTTTGAATAAAAACTCTTTGCGGCAGTTCTTTTGAGACGTCTAATTCAATGCAAACCCTCGCAACAGAAGGACGATTTAGCGTTGCCGTTGCAGTGTCGAGTTTCAACGGCTCACCTAGCATGGACGCAACTTGAAAGAGCGTATCTTTCCTCTGCATATGTATTGGAAGACCTGGAAAAGAGACCCATATCAGAAAGATCGGAACTTCAATGGCCGGATCATAATTTGGCATCCATTTTGTGATGCGCATTTGCCTGCCAGAAATAATCCATCCACATCGAGTAAAGCACCGGGTTTAATCTTGTTCATGGTCGAAATGCAGAAGGATGTGTGTAGGATCCAAAGGCCGACCTTTACATGTCCTGCAAAACCAATTCTGTCTATGGCGGCACGTATAGTTGCAATCGGCGGCCTTCCGTACCAAAACTTACCAACCAATGTAAAACGATATGGGGCAGCAAGAGACTGAATTTCTTCATCAGAGAATGTAATCATTGGGCTACCTTTGAATTTCTGAACTGGTTTAGATTGAATGAGCGTTGTGGGAGAGGTGAAGAGCGACGCAAAGGAGCGATCAGGAACGATGTGCGGCATCGCCATATTGTTGGGATTGATCGCCATGACAATATGGTGTATGGGTGGTTGTGAAATGCAGAAGATGATGGAAGAAGAAGAATTGGGGGAAGAGGTAGCGTGGAGGTGATTGCGAGCGGCGCTCCGCTCGCTAGATGAGATCGCCGGAATCGCCGGAGAAGAAGGGCATCGATGTTATCTATATATCATATATATATATATATATATATATATATATATATATATATATATATATATATATTAAATAAAAGAGCTTTTATTAATAGATGGCCTCACTTGTGGCGGAGGTAAACCTTATTACATAATAAAGTCATTGTAAGCGAAAACCGAATATAACGAAATTATGATCATCAACCACCAATCATATATGATATGCTGCATTAAAACCTTGCCTAGTAAAACCACCCTTGTGGATAAAACATTGGCGAAGGAAAAAGCGTACATATTTATATAATTGGAGCGGGGATATGCATTACGGTATATGCGAAAAGAAAATACACGCCAAGTGAAACAGAAAGAAAGCCATGAGATATCCAGCTTGGATTGATGCATCGTCGTCCCAGCATAGAGTATACCATCTGCAGCAAAGTTTTGAGTCAGCACATATATGTCCGCATCCATGCACATGGAAAATGAAAAGATAAGGTAAACAAGTATACGAGGCATAAGAAAGAACAGAACACCAAGAGAAAGCGAGGCATACCAACTCTGCCTACACCGCCAAGGGTACATGCACAAGTAATAAACACATGCCAATCCATATGGAAGACTTGGAAAGCTCAAGGACAACGCAAGTTCGCGGAAGAGAGATCCAACGTGAGAGAGCCACGAACCAATGATGGGAGAGTATGGCGAGAGAAGTACCGTGTCTGAGCGCAGAGCATTGCATGCTGAGCTAGGTAATGAGCAGCCATGTTTGCCTCTCTATAAACATGTATATATTCCAGCCGATGGTGTTGAATTAGCGTCTGCAACAGTCACAAATGATAATTTCCAGAAACTGACCGTGGTTGCCTGAGGCGAGTCAACATGTGATCGCAGTCTGATTCCAGGATAATGGAGCGATAATACGGTAGAAAATACAACAATCCCAACACTGCTGCCTGTATCTCTGCATGAAATTGGGTACATGGAGGTAAGCGAAAAGAGATCGCTCCCACGCAGGTACCTGGATGATCTCTCAAAATAGCCCCCCCTCCATGATGCCTGCCAACCGCCGCATCAATATTCAACTTTAATCGACCGGATGGAGGGGTGTGCCAATGAACCACTTGCGGACAAGGAGACCGAATAGCGGGAATCCATGAGAGATGAAGTGGTGGCCCTGCTGCAAGTTTGGAGCCATGAAGTGTTTTAATCCACATCGCAATGTCATAATGAATGGAAGCTTGAAAGGAGTGTGAATTAAAAGAGGTCGACTCCCCATACACCAGTGACACATAGGTGCACCATATGTTAGACACAAAAATCGTTGGAACAATTATTTTTAAAACCCCAAAAATAGTCGAGCACGTAGAGCGATACCACCAAGATAACAGGTATTGACGAAGATGCAAAGACATGGGGAACAAACCATGTAACTCAGAGGCAAAGAAATCTCATATTGGGCGAATGGCCGTGCAGTAGATAAATACATGATCCACTGTAGCTGAAGCTTGCTTGCAAAAAGGACATTGTGTTGGACGAGCAGTAGAGTACTTACCAATGTAGTCTTCAAATGGAACAGCCAAATGAAAAAGACGCCAAAATAATAGCCTTGTGGCAGGCGAATGATGCTTGAACCAAATGAACTTTGCAAATATCAGCATTGGTTGTTGTGCCCGGCAAATGCCATAAGCAGATTTTAATGAAAATTCCCCCGATGCCGAATGCGTCCAGGTGAGATGCAAGCCATGGCCTTGGGACTAAGCAAGACAGGTAGGATGTATGCGGCAGATAAGTTTCCAGACTGGCGAGTTTTGAAGTCGAGGTATGTAATCTCCTCTGTGGCCATATTTAATATGCATATTTTTACTCCAAAGTGTATCTTGCTGCTGATATTGCCACCAACTGCGACAATGATAAGCCTTTTGTAAGTTGCTAAAATCTCGTAGGCCCAAACCTCCTTCCTCAGTGGGTATAGTAATAGTAGACCAGGCCACCCAATGATGCCTATTTCCCCAATAAAATGATGCCACTTTCCTTTCGATGATTTTAATGATAGACTTTAGTAATCCCCTGGCTGCAAGAACATGTAACGGCAGAGACGAAATTACAGAATGTAGTAAGACTAGTCGACCTGCCAAAGAGAGTAGGCGGGAGTGCCATCCATGTAGGCGGTCATCAATATGCTATAGAAGGGAGGTACAA
Organism: Eustoma russellianum; assembly: GCA_036186865.1. NCBI lineage: Eukaryota > Viridiplantae > Streptophyta > Magnoliopsida > Gentianales > Gentianaceae > Eustoma > Eustoma russellianum. The sequence continues at coordinate 19,560,209 of AP025040.1, read as the reverse complement.
TATCTAGCTCGATTGATACCCTTATGTAAATAGGATCCAAGGTTTCAAAATGGTAAAGCAGTACTTCTCATGCCTAACATGGTCTCGAAAGCACGCTTCTGCTGACTTGAGGTGCTGTTGGAAGGAATGGGACTACTTTTCTGATAGTTGACCTTCTGACCTGGAGCTATTTCATATAAAGTTAAGAATTCATGAAACCGTCTTAAATTACGTTATGTGCCACGCAAGAATACAAGAAGGTCATCCGCATAAGCCAAGTGAGTGATAGTAAATGGAACCAGTCCAAGCCGAAAAGGTTGCAGTGCGCCAGTATCAACCAGTGATTTCAAGCCTCTGCTGAATCCCTCAGAAGAAAGAATAAATAATAAAGGGGACAATGGGTCACCCTGCTTAACTCCTCTGTAAGGTCGAAATGATCCCGAAGGTTGGCCATTTATCAAGACTGAGATGGTGGTGGCTCGTAAATGATTAAGGATTATTCGAATGAAGAAATTTGAGAAGCCAAACTGCTGTAACAGCAATTCAAGATACTCCCAGCTTACTCTATCAAAAGCTTTCATCATATCCAACTTCAAACATAGTTGAGAACCCCCTTATCAAGTATGTGAATCATTTCCCGTGCCATTAAAACTTGCGTGGAAATATCTTGGCCGGGTAAGAAACCTGTTTGCTCCTGAGATATTAATTTAGGAAGCAACGTACTCAAGCGGGTGGCAATGATGCACGTACAAACTTTACTCAGAATGTTTGTGAGACAAATAGGACGGAAATAACTGAATGTTTGGGGAGATGGTATCTTTGGTATCAAGGTTAGTAACGCACTAGCCATGACGGAGGGCTGTGGAACTCCAAGAAAAAATTCCTGCACTGCTTTAACCACATCAGAACGAATAATTGGCCAAAACGATCGATAAAACGTACCATGGAATCCATCTGGGCCTGTTGCACTTTGGGGGTCTAAATGCCACACTGCCTCCTTTACCTCTGTCTCCTCTTGCAAATGCGTGAGCATAATATTGTCTGACTCTGAAATCAGACTGGGGATGTGCGAAAGGATGGCTGCGTGATTATGCGTTGTCTCCTTAGCAAATAAAGAGGTATAAAAAGAAACCGCTTCTGACATGATTTCCGTGGGCGACATGCACAGTTCACCAGTAGAGGTACGGATTTGTTGTATGCGTAATCGTGATCGTCGCCCTTTGACCATAGAATGAAAATAACGTGTGTTGGCATCTCCTTCCTTGAGCCATCTGACTTGGGCTTTTTGTTTCCACATGAAACTCATCTGATTCGCTTCTTCCACTGTTGTTCATTCCATTTCTGATTCGGAGATGTACGAGGATGCCATTAAACCCCTAGACGCCCTCGCTGCCAATCGACGGAGGGAATTTCTTGCGGCATCTGCTAGTTGGGCATGCTGCTTGTCATCTCATGTGGATTCTGCTTCGGATTCCAACTTTCTACATCGCATATACAATCCCTCTGATAGTGCAGATGATAGCAACTTTGTCCCATTTGTCTGCAAGCGACACCGTCAGTTACATCGACAAATTCCAAGACCTCCTTGTCAGTTAATTACTCGTAATGTTGCATGTTCTTCAAGCTCTCAACCTGCACTTTCTCAATGAATTTCCTTTCATGGAATGTTCGGGGCATATGCACTTCTTACCCCGTTTGCGTTTGTTGCTTCATCATTACTCTGCTCATTTTTTATTGGTTATTGAGCCTCAATTGCCTATTACTCGGATGTCCTCCATGCGTTTGCAAATTGGGTTTTCGTCTATGATGAGCCTCTGTGATGATCATGCATGGTGTTTTTGGCATGATCATCTTTTGGAATTACTGGTCTCTTTGCCATCCACACAGGTTACACATCTTTGTTTTCGGCTACTTACTCGCAATACTGTTTTTTGGCACTCGTGTGTTTATGGACTTCACACAGTTGTTGACCGCCGGGATCTTTGGGTTGATTTACGGAGACATGGTGATACTATACAAGAGCCTTGATATGTTTCTGGTGATTTTAATTTTTTGTCGCTTATAGACCACAAGGGGACTGCTCCGCCCCGTCTTTCCTCTTTTTCATATTTCAATGAGATGGTTGATTATGCTGGCATGTTGTTCCCCGCATTGGGTCACGTTACACCTGGCTAAGCAGTCAAGGCTTAGGTCGGGTATGGTGTCGTTTGGATTCGACTTTTTGTAATGCTGCTTTCTAAGATATTTCCCTGAGGTACGTCTGACACATTTTAGTTGCACTACTTCAGATCACTGTCCATTGCTCATTTAGTGCCAGACGCAACTTTCTCTTAGGCCTCGTCAATTTCGTTTCTTAACCGCGTGGACTACACACCCAGATTTCCTTTTGTTTATGCGTTCCGCTTGGTTTTCATATCCCAATGGTGGTGGTATGCGCAGCTTATGTGATAAGTTACATCGATTCAAGAGAGATGTTATGCGTTGGAACATTGATGTTTTTGGTAATATCTTCCTTCATTTACAACATGCCAAATACTAAGTCCAGCGGCTTGAGAGGGATTATGATCTTAACCCATCGGATGAGAACTGAGAGGCCTATTATGCTTCCCAAGCCGAGTTGCAGCGAGTTTCCCATCCTTAAATGGATTTTTGGCGACAAAAAGCTTGGGTGAAATTGTTATGTGAGGAGGAAGCTAATACTTGGTATTATCATTCGCTGGTCCAGGGAAGCCGTCGGCGATAATGCATTTCACGTATTGTGACTGACACAGGGTGAGGTTTGTGAAACTTTGGATGCCATTGGTGATGTTGTTGTTGATCATTTTCAGCGGCTATTCTCCAGTTAGACTAAGGAGAATAGTGATGACTTTCTACAATATATTCCCACTTTAGTTACCAAGGTAGATAATCATCTTTTGACTCAAATGCCTTCACTGGATGAGGTTAAGCAGGCCATTTGGTCACTTGACCCACATAGTGCCACTGGTCAGACAGTTATAATGGTTGGTTTTTTCGCTTTTGTTGGGATATTATCTATATGTGCATTTACAAAACAGCTCAGGAATTCTTTTTGGACTTTTCGCTCCCGAGAGGAATGGCCCACTATATGCTTGTCTTTCTTCCTAAAGGTTTGGCACAGCACACTTTCAGTGATTACCGACCTATTGCATTGTCCACCTCGATGAGTAAGATCCAAACCTGCATACTTACGTCTCGACTGAATAATATACTCCCATGCATCATTTCTCTGGAGCAGACAGGCTTCCAAAAAGGCTGTGGCATATCTGAACAAGTTTTTCTTGGATCGGTAATGGTACATCGGCTGGACCGGGGATCTTGGTTAGGTCATGCGATTATTGAGCTTGATATGACAAAGGCTTTCGACAAGGTTAGTTGGCAATTCTTGCGTCAAGTTCTTCTTCATTTTGGCTTCTCACAGTTTTTTATATTGCTAGTACTTAATCACCTTGACGGTACACACATTTCTATTCTAACCTTTTGTTTATTTTGGCAGCAGAAGGCTTCAGTCGTGGCTTAAAGTCTTTGGTCGCATCTCCACACATTACTCCATTCTCTTTGGGATGCATGCTGCTAGCGGTATCCCACTTGTCTTATGCTGATGATTTGCTAGTTTTCTTGGAGGCTTCATGCCAAAACCTTACTAGATTTATGCGTTTCTTGACTTTGTATGAAGAGGTTTTGGGTTAGGGTGTTAATGGGCACAAGAGCTCGGTGGTTTTTTCTACGCGAGTTACTCCCCGTCGCTGCCAACTTCTTACGCAGTTGTTAACAATGCGGACGTCTTCCTTGACAATGAACTATTTAAGATCCTACCTACATAAGGGTATCACTCGTGTGTTGCATTGCCAGGATCTTTTACATCATGTCGACACAAGGTTAGTAGGGTAACAACATCGGCTTTTAAGCACCGCGGGCCGCTTTGTGCTTATTCAGTCAGTTCTCTCATCTATGCCGCTTCATGTTATGTCCTGTACTCAGCTTCCTAAAGGTGTTGTCACAGCATTTGAGCAAAAATTTTCACGGTTTTTCAAGGGTCCAAACCGTAGTCATTGGGTGTCTTGGCGCCACATATGTTATCCCTATGAGGAGGGTTCTTTGGCCATCCGGGATCTCCGCACCGTCCAGACTGCACATGCTGCTAAGATATGGTGGTTATTATTGAAAAAAATGTTTGGATAATTTTCAAAGTCATGATTTTAAGTGGTGAATACTTAAAAATGTCACACATAGTGTTATATGTGGTTAAAAGTTGAAAAAGTTGACATAAATCTCTCAGATTGTTGCACATCGATCGATCTATGTACATAGATCTCTCACATCGACCGATCTATGTAAGGCAGTGAAAGTTCAAGACCTTACGGTGAGACATCGATCTCTAAACCTGAGACACATCGATCGATCAATGTACATCGAACCCTCACTTCGATCGATCGATCGATGTAAGTCAGAGACAAATTCTGAACCTTACTGTGAGACATCGATCTCTGAAGCTAAGGCACTTCGATCGATCGAAGCCTAGAGTTTTCAGAAATAATTTTCTAAAATGTGTTAAAATGGCTATTTTCATTTGTATGTGATTTATACATGTTTATTATGTGATTGCTATGTGTTTTTGGTAATTATAAATGTCATGTGACTAACGTGCCTTGGAAGTTTCTACTACTTACCAAAAAGGGCAAAATTGGTATTTTGAGTTTTGTAGGAACGTCACATGGTGAAAATATTTCAAGGATGTATTCTTATACTATTTATCATGACAAAGGTGATATCATAATTATTTCTGATCATCCGGGTCATTTTTGGAGTTTCCATATACCAGGGGTATTTTGGTCATTTCACCTCCAAGGGTATTTTTGGTATTTTCACTCAAAGAATCTCTTGAGCATATTATTATCTTCATTCTGGAGCTGAGTTATTATTAATTTGAAGATAATATGGTGATTCTCTATTTTATTCTCTCACATGATGATATTATTGACTATAGCTGGATATGTGACGATTTGAGATGTCACATTCTATTTTTTCTAGAAGACACTCTTATATATGTTATGGGAGCATAGTTGTCATCATTATTCAGAGATATCAATGGTGTCAAAGGTGTGGAAATGTTCATGACATATAAGAAGAAATATGGGGAATTTCGGTGTTACACGTTGACATAATCTTGTCAACTATTATCTATTAATTTCTTCTTCAAAAATCTGAGTTGCTACACATATATATATGTTGAAAAACGAGCATATGCAGTTGGATATGATGTGTAATTCATTTTATGGCTTGGTGACAAGTGGACCAATAAAAAAAGGAGCTAGTTCTTAAAAATGCCAACTTCGAAATATTCAAAAATGTAGCCAAGTGGCTACTTGGTATTCATGACTATTTTTCAGCAGATTTTTGAAGTCAAATGAAGAATTCACATGTCCTATTCTTGTGCAAATAGTTGAGGTTATTTTGGTGGTATTATCCTTTCTTATTTTATCAAGCAAAATAAAAATTATTTTTGGAAAAACAAGGTTGTAGCCAACGGCTACATTGTCTTCTTGGAGCTGAATTTTGGAGTTTGAAATTGTAAATGCCCACATGCCTATTATCTTGCCAAAGAGTTGAGAAGATAATGGAGTTGTTATGTCTATTATCTTTGGGTATTATCTTCACATTTTAAAGACAATTTCAAGGTGGAATTTTCAGCCAAGTGTAATGCCATGGTGGACCAATTATGTTGTCTTATTTTGCCAAGTGTACAAAGACAACCAATGATGTGAAGACATTTGGATTTGATGATGAAGTTGGTGACATATTGGAGTTCTTATCTCCAAGGCTCAATTCACACTATAAATAGAGGCAATGGCGAAGAAGATGAAACGCACTTGAAGCTTACAAGCATTTGCTGAATTGTCTAGCTATCATCTTCTTCTTGTTGTTCTTGTTCCATTCTTTGTAGCAAAGGTGTTCTTATTGTTTTTGTTGAGCTACAAGCCTCTTGAGATTCATTTATAAGATTGAATAGCCATTCTTATAAGGCTATATCAATAGGTTGTAGAGGTGTTGAAACTAAGTGTTGCTTAGAATGGGATCATCCAAGTCTTGAGTAGGGTCAGTGTATAACCTAAGGATCAAGCTTGGTTCTTGTGGTAAGGTGATTCATTTGATAGTAAAATCCAAGAAAAGGTGTTCCTTGGGACTGGAGTAGGTCACATGGACCGAACCAGGATAAATCCTCGTTGTTCTTGTCTTGTTTCTTCACTCCTGTTTTCTGTCCGTTTTTATTGCAGATTTCACACAAATTCTCACATCTTGAAAAAATAGCTTAACATTTTCAAGATTCATGATTTTTGGTGGAGTTATACTTCACACTGTTAGCTTTCATTTGAAACAAGAATAACTTGATTTGAGCAAGGGAAAGTTAGTCTTTCAGCCTTTTTAATATAACTGCTCCAATCTGACTAGTTTTGAGAAAACTTAAATTCTGTATTTATCAAGAATTGTTTAACGTCAGAGCCTTTTAAAAAATTCATCTACATATTCTAAAGAGTGTTTTGATATAAATATGAACCTGTTTGGTTGAGTATTCAAAGAGAAACACTATTTTCAAAATTAGCAACATTTTGTCCAATTCTGTCCAGATTGACCATCTGAATCGTTTTATTTGTTTGAAAGGTCAAACGATCTTATTTTTGTCTAATTTCTGGACAGAGTCTTGTTAACTCATTGAAGTTAAATTTTGAAAAGTTTCATAATTTTTGCAGTTGTGTACAATTGCTTTTTAATTTTTTCAAAAACAGGTTCTGAATTTGAGGCAGTTTCAGATTCTGTTTTCAAAAGGGATTTTTACAAGGGGTTGTAGTGTAATTTCCGCTAATCACTATTCACCCCCCTCTAGTGGTGTTTATTGCAGGTGCACGGTCTAACAATTTGTATCAGAGCAAGGTTTACACCGCTCAAAGAAGCAAGATTCAACACCATACAATCAATACAAAGCCAAGAAACAATTACTCTTTGTAGCCTGCTAATCTTAGATTAAAGGTATATACTATGGCAATAGTTTCTCACAGAGGTGAGTTGGAAGATATGTCCACTCAACGCCCTCCACTTTTTGATGGCAATAATTTTGTTCATTGGAAACTAAGAATGAGGCTATTCTTAATAGCTATAGACATCGATTTATGGTCTATAGTTGAAGATGGGTCGTACATTCCAATGAAAGTTGTACAAGTTAGTGTAGTCACTCAAGAAGTTGAAAAATATAAAAGTGAATGGACATCGGAAGATAAAAAAGAAAATGTCAATGAATGCTAAAACTATGCAATTACTCTTGAATGGACTTACAATTTCTGAAGCAGGATATGTTTCAAATTGCACAAGCGCACACGACATGTGAAAATCACTTGTATTAAAGCATGAAGGTACTAGTGGTGTTAAAGAATCAAAAATAAACATGCTTATGACTGAATTAGAGTCTTTCAAAATGTTTCCAAACGAATCCATAACATCTATGGATTTGAGGATTACTAACATTTTTAATGCCCTTGAAGCTTTAGGCAAATCATTCACAAACAATGAAAAGTTCAAAAGGTGCTACGAAGCCTTCCTGTTGAATGAGATCCAAAGGTGACTACAATCGAGGAGACAAAGTCAATCACTAAGATGGATGAATTGATTGGGTCTCTTAAAGTCTATAAGGTAAAACTAAACCAACAGAAGTCCGAGTCATCTAAATCATCAAGTAAGTCAATAGCTTTCAAAACAACAGAAACACATACAAATAATGATGACAGTAATAGTGACACTGAATTAGATGATGACTTGATATTAATAGCAAGAAAACTTAGAAAGTTTTTCAAACGTCCCAATAGGAATAGACAACGTTCTTCTTCTTTTTCTTCTCAACCTAGGAAAAATAACACAAACAAATGGTATAATAAAGAGTTAAAGTGTTATGAATGCGGTCAAAAAGGACATATTTCATATGATTGTCCAACAAAGAAAAATAATAATAATAATAATAACAATAATAATAAACAAGTCAAGGACAAAGAAGCACAAACGACTAAGGCAAAGGAGTCTAAGACAAGGAAAGGGAAACGAACAATGAAGGTGAGCACATGGAGCGACTCATCCGACTCATAATCCGAAACTGAGGAAGCTCAAGTCTGCTTCGTATCAAATGAGGTAAGTTCTTCATATGATAGTGATTCTGAAAATGAAATTACATTTGATGAAATGTATGAAGAATTTTTAAAAATGCATGCTCACTGTAAGAGGATCTCTAAAGAAAAGAAGAAACTAATTGAAGAAAATGACAAGTTGAAGACGTCCAACTTGGAATTTTCCGATCAATTAGAATCTTTTAAACAAGAGTCTACTAATACTCTTGATTCTTTAGAGAATAAAATTGAATCACTTAGGAAAAATGAAAAAAAAATTAAAAACGGAAAATAGTATGCTACAGTCTAAGTTAGAAAGCTGTGAAAATAAAATAGTGCAACTTAAGTCTTCTAAACTTACTTTAGAAAAAATGTTGGAACAATTTAAATCTGGTGCAAATATGTTAGAGCACTATATTTGGTGGCAACTTTCCTTCAATTGACCAATGTGGTATATTTGGAAAATGATGATGTGTTCGATTCTCATGATGTCACATCATCATTTCTCCATTTTCAGCCATTTTAAACTACTACTTTGAGTATTAATTTCTCATTCACCCGGTATCGGAATTGAGTGATTCAAAAGTCTAAAACCATCTACGTATTACTTAGATAATTTAGGACAAATTAGTTTCCATTTTTGATTAACGGACACCAATTATAATTAAGCTCAAAGTATGTTACTCACCAACTTTAGACAAACCCATTTCCAAAATTTCTTCCAATAATCCCCCACATAAATGAAAAGTAATGCAAATGCAGATGCAGACTCTAATGAGAATTCAGACAAGGAAATATTGCATCAGAAGAGGTAGCTTCTTGCTTTGAACCTTTCGTAGTGATGTACCATCGGATTCACTCGGCTAAGTAGTGACTTGATGTCTTGAACTAGTCAGCCTTTGCTGTAAACCTAGACAACAATACTCACACAACATTTCCTTTAACACCTTTTTGATTATCATGGTTGTGTTCATTTTGGCTATGAACAACCTGGTTTCAGAAAGTGCTTTAGAGAATTCTTGCCTCACAGAATTCTCATGGAAGCGGTCTCACTTCCACTTACATAGGTGATTCCTATCAGGAGCATTCTGTCATACCCCACTTGATGTATTAAGATATAGGACATCATTAAAAGCTTTAGCTTACCCTAAATATTCTCTGCAGATAGCACTTTTATGTAGCGGAATGAGTAAGTTCTAAACTGAACCTTCATAACTTAGTTGTTCCATTGAACCAAGATTCTCGGATCTTCAGTCAACAAGGTTGGGTTACCATTACAAAGATTCTTGCGTAGTAGGCTTAAGTCCCATTCCGTTTGTCAATTTTTACATCTGATCTCTAAGAAAGCCTTTTGCAAGCGAATCCGCAAGATTCTCATTTGATTTTATGTAATCAATGGAAATCACACCATTAGAGATCAATTGCTTAATGAAATTATGTCTCTAACGTATATGTCGTGACTTACCATTGTAGATGCTGCTTTGTGCTTGTCCTATAGCAGACTGACTATCAAAGTGTATGCTGATATGAGCGATTGACTTAGGCCAACATGGAACATCTTCTAGGAAATTTCAAAGCCATTCAGCCTCTTCTCCAGCTTTATTTAATGCTATAAACTTGGCTTCTATAGTGGACCGAGCTATGCACGTTTGTTTTGTGCACTTTCATGACACAGCACCACTACCAACAGTGAATAGGTATCCACTAGTGGACTTAGAGTCCTTGCTATCTGATATCCAATTTGCATCACAATATCCTTCCAATACTGTTGGATATCTCGTATAGCATAATCCAAGGTTCATTGTGTACTTTAGGTACCTCATCACTCTATTTAGAGCTTTCCAATGATCTTCACTTGGATTACTCGTAAACCTGCTCAATTTGTTTACTGAACAGGATAAATATGGTCTTGTACAATTTGTTATGTACATCAGACATTCAATTACCTATGAGTACTTCAATTGAGCTACAGGTTCACCTCAATTCTTTCTTAAGTGTATACTTAAGTCTAGTGGGGTCTTTATTGGTTTTGTATCAAACATATTGAATCGTTTGAGAACAGATTCAATATAATGAGTTTGTGACATAACGAGGCCCTCAGTTATCCGAGAAATTTTAATTCCTAGAATAACATTGGCAACCCCCATATCTTTCAAATCAAAATTTTGTGTTAACATCTTCTTGGTATTCATGATAATGTCATGAGTAGTGCCCATAATGAGCATATCATCTACATATAGACATACTATCACATAGGCGTCTTGTGTGCTCTTGATGCACACACACTTGTTGTACTCATTGATCCTGAAGCCATTTAACAACATTGCCTCATCAAACTTCAAATGCCACTGTTTTGAGTGCTTGTTTAAGTCTGTACAAAGACATGACAAGTTTACACACCTTTTTCTCTTGTCCTGGTACAGCAAACCCTTCAAGTTGCTCCATATAAATTTTTTATTCTAACTCACTGTTCAGGAAGGCAGTCTTCACATCCATCTGATGGATTTCTAAGTCGTAGACTGCAGCGATAGCAACTAGCATCCTTATTGAAGTGATCCTAGTTACTGGTGAGTAGGTATCAAAAAATTCAAAGCCTTCCTTTTGTAGCCTTTAGCTACCAACCAGGCCTTGTACTTGTCAATAGACCCATCCTCTTTCAGCTTTTTCTTAAAGATCCACTTACATCCAGTGATTTACTTCTTGGTATAAGATCAACCAGCTTCCAAGTGTGATTTTGAAGAATCGATTCTATTTCATTGTTTACTGTCTCTTTCTAGAAGGGAGCTTCTGGAGTTGACATAGCCTCAGAAAAGGTTCTTGGATCGTTTTCTACTGAATACGTAAGATAATCTGGTCCAAAGGATTTCTTGAGGAGTCGTCTCACGCACTCGCTTACTAGTGCTTGTTTCTTTGTTGTTTTTGTCTTTCTTTGGAAAGACATCTTTAAACAAAACTGCATTTCTTGATTCCATGACAAAATTCTCATGTATGTCAGGAATGTCCGACTTGTGCACCAAGAATCGATATGCACTACCATTAGTTGCTTATCCTATGAATATACAATCAATTGTTTTAGGCACAATTCTTACTTGTCTTGGTTTGGGTACTGCCACCTTCGCCAGACATCCCCACACTTTGAAGTATTTGTAACTAGGCTTATGGCCTTTCCAAAGCTCGTATGGGGTTTCATCCATCTTCTTAGAAGGAATTCTATTTAAAATGATGTTGGATGAGATAATTGCTTCCCCCCACAAGTTCTGATGTAAACCCAAACTTATCAACATAGCATTCATCATTTCTTCTAGAGTACGGTTTTTGCGTTCAGCAATACCATTCGATTGAGGTGAATATGGTGCAATCATTTGATGAATAATGCCATATTCTGAACAGAATTCATTAAACGGTGTATCATATTCGCCACCTCTATCACTACCAATTGTCTTAATTCGTTTGCTAAGTTGATTCTCAACTTCATTTTTATAATCCTTGAAAGCATCAAGGGCCTTTTCTTTGCTACTTAGCAAATAAACATAACAGTATCGTGTGTAATAATCGATAAAAGTTACGAAATACTTTTTACCACCTCTTGTTTGCACAAATTTTAAATCACACACATCGGTATGAATTAAAGCCAAAGGTTCAGTGTTCCTTTGTATTGAGGAAATGGCGTCTTTGCCATTTTTCCTTCAACACAGACTTGGAATTTTTCTTTATTAATGTTCAGTTCAAGATTAATCATCCTTTGTATTGACTTGTAATTAACATGTCCCAAACAAAAATGCCATAAACAAGAAAACTCAAGCATGTAAGCAGAAGTAGAAGCATTCTTATTAGCCTCTTCGGGCAAAGTTTTCTTAGGTACAATAGTCATCACTAAGTTTGAACATGTCAGTCAAGTAGCCCTTCCCCAGAAATATCTCATTCTTGCTCAGAATAAATTTATTACAATCAAATACTAGTCTAAATCCATGACTGACTAGTAAAGCTCTAGAAACTAAGTTCTTGCAGATGTCAGAAACGTGCAGTACATCTCGCATAGTCAATTTCTTTCCTGAAGTCATCTTTAGAATCACATTGCCCGAACCTTCAATCTTCGAGCTATCAGAGTTCCTCATGTACAACTTTTCATTATTCTTCGCCGGAGAATAGTCTCTTAACATCGCCCTATTCGCGTAGACGTGTCGAGTGGCTCCAGTGTCCATCCACCATTCACGAGGATTTCCTACTGTGTTGCACTCAAAAACAATAGCGCACAAATGCAGATCATCCATTTGGCTGACAAGGTTGGCTTTCGCTTTTTCTTGCTTTTTCTTGGGCAACATTGTGGTGCCCCTAAATTCCACAGTTATAGCATTTTCCAGTAAATTTTTTGGCAACTTTCTTGACTTTAGGGTTCACTCCGACATGATTTACCTTTTTCTTTTTCTTTGTCTCTGCGACATGAGCCTTTGTATGACCAGAACTTGAACTTGACTTTTTTTCGATCTGCGGTTGTCCTCCTCTATACGGAGTCAAACAATCAGATCCTCCAAAGTCATCTCCTTTCACTTGTATTTGAGATAGCTTCTAAATTTCCTCCATGAAAGAGGTAGCTTCTCAATAACAGACGCCACCATGAAAGGTTCACTGAGCGACATGCCCTCTTCTTCCATTTCTGTCACTAACATCTGAAGTTCCTTAATCTAAGAAACAACAGTCTTGGAGTCTGGCATTTTGAAATCAAGAAATTTTCCAATGACAAACTTCTTTGTACTGCCATCCTCCATGCGGTACTTCTTATCTAAGGCCATCCACAGTGACTTTGCAGTTTTAAAGGTACAATACAGTCTGTACAACGAATTGTCCAAACAACTTAAAATATGACTCAAGCAAATAACTATAATTCCATGCTTCAGCCATCAAACGTTTTTACATATTCTGATTCTGATCTTCTACCAGAACCACCTCCGGAGGATCCTCAGTCAGCATTTTAGCCAAACCTATTGTTGTAAAGGAAAACAACATCTTTTGCTGCCAGCGTTTGAAGAAACCGCCTCCAAAATTTTCCGAATTCTTAACCTGTCCAACCGCAGGGATAGGAGCAGGAACAGGCGCAGCAACAGTAGGTGCAATCGGAACATCACTGTTCTGTACCTGAGAACCAACGTGCACAGGATCGAACGAATTAGAGCTTTCGTTCTCCATCACGTTTCAGTTTCTGACAAATGTAGAAACAAGAAGTCAGTATACAAATAGAATACTATAAATAAACCAGTACAGAACCGCAGACATTTCATCTTATGATTGTTACTTCATATACGAAACTTAGAGATATACAGATTAGAGAACAAAACTGACATTCTGTACAGCACAAGGATGAGCAGAGCTCAGCACAGGAAGATCTGAGCTCAGAACAGGGAAGAGCTGAGCTCAGCACAGGAAGAGCTGAGCTCAGCCCAGGAAGAGCTGAGCTTAACACAGGAGAGCTCAGCACAGGGAAGAGCTCAACACAGATGAGCTCAACACAGGGAAGAGCTTAACACAGAGAAGATCTCAACACAGAGAAGAGCTGAACACAGAGAATAGCTCAACGCATAGAAGAGTTCAACACAGAGAAGAGCTCAACAGAAAGAAGAGCTCAACACAGAGAAGAGCTCAACACAGAGAAGAGCTCAACATAGAGAAGAGCTTAACATAGAGAAGAGCTCAACACAGGGAAGCGCTCAACACACAAACTGAGGTGAGTCTAGGACTCTGTCCTTAAGACGAATTAGTTCGGTATATTGTGCCCAACCAGAAATTGCAAACGTCTCCAAAGATACAACGGCTAACAGTTCCAACGAGTGGCACTACTACGTAAGAACTCCACAAACCTGAAAAATGTTCCGACTTCTAGGATTCATGAAATGTAGCAGCAGTGTATGCAGTATATAGCAGTAGTTTATGCAGAATGCTCGCATGCAGCAGGAGAAGGGAAGAAACTTTTTCCAGTGTGTCTTAGAAGCAGAACGCTGCCTCCATTTATAGAGGGAAATCTTAGAGGATACGGCAACCCATGACCGCATGATCAGCCAGTGACCCCCACTATCACCACGCACCCCACGACCGCCTTTGATCGGCTAGTAACCCATGACTGGTAGGTATCAGTCAACTGAAACTGTCAACTTAATCCAAGCCAATAGATCGTAGGATTAAATCATAACCGTAGGATCAAGTAACTTATTTTTGGGAAAAATTTAAAGGAAATTTGTCCAAAAAGATAAGAACTGGTTGGGCAAGCCATGAGCCACGAGCCCAAGCCCGAGCCGAGCCGACCAAACGGGCAGGCGGGCGGCGGTGGCGTGCGCACGCTCGTGTGTGGCAGCCATTTGCGTCTTCCCTCTGGTCAAAAATTCTCTTGCTCCTAGGACACATCTAAAGTGCCTCTCTTAGCACTATATTTGGTGGCAACTTTCCTTCAATTGACCAATGTGGTATATTTGGAAAATGATGATGTGTTCAATTCTCATGATGCCACATCATCATTTCTCCATTTTCAACCATTTTTAACTCCTACTTTGAGCATTAATTTCTCATCACCTGGTATCAGAATTGAGTGATTCAAAGGCCTAAAAGAATCTACTCATTACGTAGATAATTTAGGACTAATTAGTTTCTATTTTTGATTAACAGACACTTATTATAATTAAGCTCAAATATGTTGCTCACTAACTTTAAACAAACTCATTTCCAGAATTTCTTTCAATAACAAATATGATAAGTGTGTCTACCTCGAATTGTCTCAGTCAACGTTACATGACTTGATAAAAGCACAGTTCAACTTGGGTACATCTTTGCTACTCGACTCCAATCTTTAGACCGCATCGACCATAGAAGAAGAAAGGTAACCCAGCACATGGAGTTCTCGGCCATTGCTCGGCTAAGAGAACACCAAAGATTAGTCAATGCTGCTTGACTTACTGAAGGCGCAGGACGTCTCAGACACAGCTCAAATATTCAGGTCCAACAGCATGCTCAAGCTTGTTGGCCATTATCAGTACGACCCACTTGGGTAGAGTCAAATATGGTCAACTCGGTCATGTATCACCTCGTCACATGCATGCACCTTGGCCACTCGTTGCAGTTTAGTCCTGAATCTACCGCCTTGACTTCGTTGCTCATACTTGGCTCAGATGCATTTCTGCTTGGCCTTGCCAACCAAGCACCTGCCAGAACAAGCACCTACCAGTGGCAACCCAACCGTGTAATGTGACACATAGAGCCACCGAACGAACATGCACTGGCGGCACAACTCGTATGAAAGAAAAGCAAAGCATCCCAAGAAAGGGAGGTTCAATGCATTGAACTGAAAATCACAACCACAACACCAGAAAAGGAGACAGATTTCTCTACTTTTCCAGCATATAAACGTGGTGAAATTTGTAACTGACTTGAGCGTCGGTGGGTTTTCTCCAGAACAATAGCTGCGGGAGCTCTAACATTGTTCAACTTGTGCAAATTTCTAAAAGCATTATTCTTGGTGAAAAACGATGTCTGTTCTAGACATTGACACGTTATCCGCTATTTGGATCATCTCCGGTCCATATGAAGATTCGACTTCGTCATATGGCGCCAGAAGGATGGCTGAAGCCCCATGCGTTAACCCCATATATCTTATACGTAAAATTCATATAGCATCCCCTTGAAAAGGGAAAACATGCTCAATTTGAAGGACACTTGCAGTAGGAACCTTCACCCTGTCAGAAACGCTGAGCTGGTTCCTGTCAACCATTAGAACAGGAATTTGATAGCCAACGAGAACCCTTAAATGTTGATGCGGTACTTACCTATTAAGAACACATAAGAGCTATATAATAGGTGGCTCAAAACCAATGTGTGTTCTAAGCTTTTGTGAGACAGATGAAGGGAAAGGGCTCGAAGGCTGCACAGTTGAGAAGTTCTTCCATACGTCTACCAAAAGAGGTATACGCACCCAAAGTATTCTCCTACATACTTATAATATTCCCTGGAGCTAAAGCAAGGATTGATGGCAGATGTCAGACGCAGAGGTAAATGGCTTCAGGGTAAGCCATCGTCTTCAGTAAATGAAGCATTGAATGTATTGGTGCATCACCTTGAGCACATCCAAAGGGCTTTGCAACTATTTTGATGCCGAGATAAAGGTATCAAAAAGCCAAGAGAAAACCACGGGAGAGACATGCTGCTTAAAATGGCTGGATGGCCGCGGAAAATAAGGATTGCCCTTGTTAGCCTCCAAAGCACTTATCATATCGGTCATGAAGAAAGTTGAGTTAGGAGAGGACTCGCAACCGTCAGCAGGGAAAATAGTGAAGAGTGATCATAGGTTGTACTGCATGTTCTATCGGAACATTGACCATAATAAAGAGGTCTATATATAGCTAATGCAAGAGATGGAATAGCTGATCGGCTTGGGTTATCTACAGGAATTCGATAACACACGGTCTAGATTACACAACACGTTCGGATTTCAATGACCCTATCCTTATGAGATGTGCCGAGACGATCACCCTCATTAGGGGCATCCATGAGGGCACAGAGCCAGTGCCTACGCAGTCGCGGTTGACCCATGCTGGTCAATACTAAAGCTGGCGGCTGGATACACATCTGCCAGCTGAAATGAGCGATGGCATGTGTATTCCCCCAACGAAAATCAAGAGCATTACTCTTGCACTCCCGAGGCAGAAATGTTCAGACCAAGCATGCCCATTCCACGATACAACAAGGGATGAAGATGAAGTACACTCAGATAAACATTATGAGCAGAAAATCATATGAAACTTTTTGCCAAATATTTGCCGTGTATCCTTCGAAAAAGGAGGGGAATGTTGTAAATAATGCATGTGGATTCTTTTAAGGAAACATACGTAATGCATTTACTTTTTTTTCATTTGCACTTTTCAAAATGCACACGTATTAGATATAAAGCAGCATCTCCTGAATTCCCTATTCGGCGAATCAAGTGATGTCTACAACCCATGTTAATTGGGGTCAGAGCAGAGCAAACCTCTTCAGCTCAGATGAGGGGAGTGGGCCGTGCGAACTATTTGACATGTAAAGACACGAATTGTGGGATACCCTCTTGCTTAAGAGAAGAAAACCTCAGGCCTTGGTAGTTTGTGGATACCTCTGCGGTTTGCATACCCGAGAAGATACTTTAGAACTATGCGCTATTGAAAAATCAAGGTTTGAATGATTTCAAAGTGCATGATTTAAATGTTACGTGATTTCAAAATGCATGATTTAAATGTTACATGATATTTGTGCATGATAAATATGTCTTATATGTTTATATATATCAATTTGTACTAACGAGCTGTGAAGCATTAAGGCTTAAATAATGTGGCAAATTTTGTTGTGTTTACAATATTTTTAGGTGCCAGGTTAAATGAAGTAAACTAGTTCATTAAATGAAGTTCTAAGGAGATATTTGAAGATTTCTATTTAAATCAACTAAACTAGTTCAGTAAATGAAGTGTCTAAAGAGATATTTTGAAGTGCATATTCTGTTGAGAAATATATTTGGATACTTTTCAAAGTCATGATTTTAAGTGGTGAATGCATAAAAATGTCACACATGGTGTTATATGTGATTAAAAGTTAAAAAAGTTGAGAAAAATGACATCGATCTCTCAGGTTGTTACACTTCGATCGATCGACGTACTTCGATCCCTCACTTCGATCGATCTGTGTAAGGCAGAGAAAGTTCAAGACCTTACTGTGAGACATCAATCTCTAAACCTGAGACACATTGATCGATCGATGTATACATCAAACCTTCACTTCAATCGATCGATGTACGTCAGAGACAAATTCTGAAACTCACTATGAGACATCGATCTCTGAAGCTGAGGCATTTCGATCGATCGATGTCTAGGGTTTTTAGAAATATTTTTCTAAATGTGATAAAGTGGTTGTTTTCATTTGTACATGTTTTATATATGTTCATTATGTGATTATTATGTGATTTTGATAAATATAAATGTCTTGTGACTAATGTGCCTTAGAAGTTTCTACAACTTAATAAAAAGGGCAAAGTTGGTATTTCGAGTTTCGTAGGAACATGGTATGGTGAAAATACTTCAAGGACTTATTCTCATCTTATTTATCATGACAAAGGTGTTATTACATTCATTTCTAACCTTTGGGGTCATTTCTGGAGTTTTTCACACCAGGGGCATTTTGTTCATTTTACCCCTGAGGGTATTTTTGGTATTTTCACTCAAGGAATCTCTTGAGTTTATTATTATCTTCCTTCTAGACTTGATTGATAATTACATTGAAGATTATTTGGTGATCTTATATTATTTCTCTCAATTGATGATATTATCGACAGTAATGGGAGGTAACAAGTTGTGATGTCACATTCTATTTCTTTCTTGAAGACCCTCTTCTATATGTTATTGGAGGATATTAATAATCATTTTACATAGAATTTAAAGGTGTTAAAGGTGTAGAAATGATCACAACATACAAGAAGAAATAATGGGAATTTTGGTGTTATATGTTGACATAGTCTTGTCAACTATTATTTGTTGATTTCTTCTTCAAAAATATGAGTTGATATTCATATGCATAGCCTCAAAAACGTGATTTTACAGTTGGAGATGATGGGTTATTCATTTTATGTCTTGGTGGTAAGTGGACCAATCAAAAAGAAGCTAGTTGGCAAAAGTTGCCAACTTGAAAAGTTTAAAAAGTTTGAATCGGTAGCCAACGTCCACTAGGATATTTTCAGCAGATTTTTTGAGTCAAATTCAGCCTTCACATGTCCCATTATGTTGCAAAGGAGTTGAGAAATTTTTGGAGGAATATGCCAGTCTATCTTCTCCATATTATCTTCATTTTTAAGACATTCCAAGGTGGAATTTTTGGCCAACATAAGTGCAAGGTGGACAAATCATTCTTCTTTATGTTGCCAAGTATACAAGATGATTATTTGGCCAACCAATAATGTGAAGACGACTAGGTCTTGATGATGAAGATGGCGACACATTGGAGTTCTTATCTTCAAGAGCCATTTCACACTATAAATAGGAGGCAAATGTGAAGAAGAAGAACACACACTTGAAAGCAATAGTTGAATTGTCTTGCTATCTTCTTCTCTTCATTCTTGTTTCATTCTTTGTAGCCAAGGTGTTCTTGTTGTATTTGTTGTAGAGCTACAAGCCTCTTGCGTCTCATTTCTAAGATTGATTAGCCAAATCTATAAGTCTACATCAATAGGTGATAGATGTGTTGCAACCAAGAGTTGCATAGAGGTGTTCATCTAAGTCTTGAATATGGTTGGTGTTTAACCCAAGGATCAAGCTTGGTTCTTGTTGTAATTTGGTTCTTACCAGAGTGAAATCCAAGGAAAGGTGTCTCTTAGGACTGGAGTAGGTCACATTGACCGAACCAGTATAAATTCTTGGTGTTCTTGTCTTATTTACATTTTTCTGTTTTCTGCCCATTTTTCACTGCTCATTTCGCACAACTTCACACATTTTGAAAAAATAGATAAGCACTTTCAAAAATTGTGATTTTGTGTGGAGTTATACTTCAGACTGTTATCTATCACTTGCAACAAGAATCATTTGATTTGATCAAAGGAAAGTCAGACTTCTAGTTGTTGCAAGATAACTGCTCCAATCTGGCTGCAATCTGACCAATTTTGTGAAAACTTGAATTCTTTTTTAACCAAGAATTGTTTGAAGTCAGATCCTTTTGGAAACATAAACTAGACATCCTGAAGAGTATTTTGACATAAATATCAACCTTTTTGGTTAAGTATTCAAAGAAAAACACGTTTTTGAATTTCAACAACATTCTGTCCAATTCTGTCCAGATTGACCATCTGAATGCTTTTTATTTCTTTGAAGGGCCAACAATCTTATTTTTATCTAATTTTTAGATAGAGTTTTTTTAACACATTGAAGTTAAGTTATGAAAATTTTCACAATTTTTGGAGATGTGTATAAGGATTTTTGAATTTTTAAAAAACAGGTTCTGAATCTGAGGTAGTCTCAAATTTTGTTTTTAAAGGGGATTTTGATCAAGGGTAGTGGTGTAATTTCCGCTAACCACTATTCATCCCCTCTAGTTGTGTTTATTGCAGGTGCACAGTCCAACAATTGATATCAGAGCATGGTCAACACCACTCAAAGAAGCAAGATTCAATACTATGCGAACAAGAAAAGGCCAAGAAACAATATTTCGAAGTAGACTGCTAATCTCAAATTGTACAAGTTAGTGGAGTCACACAGGATGTAGAAAAATATAAAAGCGAATGGTCTTCTGAAGATAAATAGAAAACGTCCATGAATGCTAACGCTATGCAATTACTGTTAAACGGACTAACGACCTCTGAAGCAGGATATGTGTCAAATTGTACAAGTGCACACGTCATGTGGAAATCATTAGAATTAAAGCATGAAGGTACTAGTGGGGTAAAAGAGTCAAAAATAAACATGCTTATGTTTGAGCTTGAATCTTTCAAAATTTTGGCAAACGAATCCGTAACATCTATGGATTTGAGAATTACTAACATTTTCAATGCCCTTGAAGATTTAGGCAAATCATTTACCAACAATGAGAAGGTTCAAAAGTGTAGCATCTGCAAGGCACCACTAGAAGGGGGGGTTGAATAGATGGTGCGGAAATTGTGGTTTTTAAAATTTCTTTAAACTTGAACAATTCAAGTTCTGAAAACAGATTCTGTTTTCAGGACCAGTTTTAAAACGTTTTTAAAACCAGGTTAGAGGTCTCCAAAAATTATGATATTTTGAGAGAACTTAGCCTCAGATGTTATGAGGGTCCCCTAAAACTTTCAAATTAAAATTCAACCTTTAACCCCTTCAAAAATGGTTGGTACTCAGATTGTGCAAATCTGCCAGAAACGGTAGATGGTTATGAAAAATTAATTCCTATTTGTGTGAACGTCCACATGCTCTGAAAATTTAACCACTAACTCCTTATATACTATATTTAAATGGGTTGAAACAGTTTTGGAAAATGCTTTTGGGAAGTAGGTCAACTACAATCAAAGTCTCAACCTTTGCAAGTCTGAAAATCAGACTGCACTAGTCTTAGAACTTTTGATGTTTGATTGACTTATACTTATCCAAAAGGGTTGAAACTTGTGGCAAATTAACCCTAGAACGTGTAAGTATATTTCTGGAAATTTTCGTGATTTTTGAAATTCGTTAACTATTTTTACGAACGCAAACAAAAAGGGTAATCAGTGTAGTAACTGAAAAGTAAATGCAGAAAGTAAATGACACCAAGAATTTTATACTGGTTCGGTTATAAACAATCTACTCCAGTCTTCAAGGAACACCTTCCTTGGTTCACACTAATCACACACACGCAGTACACCTTACCACAGGGTTGATAGAGTTACACCTAACTCCAACCCTTTACAAACCTTGTATTGTAAGTACAATTCGCACGAACACCACCACCTTGCTAGAATGAAGATTGATCACACCTTGATCAATCTTTTACAAAGATATATGAATGGTGGTTTATCTCAAGCCTATTCAAGATTGAAAGATATGAAAACAATAGGCTTTTACAAGAAGAGAGAAAGAAAGAAGATGTAGTAGAAGAAGAGCTAGGCTTTTTGATCTCTTTGAATTGCAATACTTTTTCTTGTTTTGTTTGCTCTCTTCTCTTTCCTTTTAACTTGTGCAGGCCGTCCCTTGTGTAGTGCCTCCCCCTCTTGAAAATTATCTTTTAAGTCCTTGAGAGAGTGTAAGACATCATTGTGACAAGGTCTTGCTTACTTGGCATCTTCATATTGGATGATCATTTAGTCTTCGCTTACTTGGCACCTTCTCATTGGATGAATGTTGTCATCATGATGGCTTGGAAAAAAATCTGAGAATACACTTAAACATGTGCCAAAAATCATCACAAAATAACTTCCATAACTCATAAGATATGTCACATAAATTGCAAGATAAAAATCCTTCCAATCTTAATGAAAAAATCGGCCAACTAGTCTCATTGCCATGCTGAATTTTCAGCATGTGCACCATTCCTTTTCTTTCAAGATAATACCCAATTTACCTTGATTTGTTTCTTTAAAAATTGAATCACCAAGTTATGGTAAGTATTGCTATCACATAAGAAATGAACTTGGACACATTTTGTACCAATAATTCGGCCACCAAAGTTGTACACATGGTGAACAATTTTCAGCATGTGTGATATATAAAATATCACCATTTATTAATTTAATTTATATTCAAATCATTTTCATTTATTCTTCCAATCAATCACATAGTAAAAGATGACAAAATATGTCACATTGAAGAGCAAAAATCGGCCATCAACATTTTAGCATGCTGAAATTTTCAGCATGTGATATAAGAGAGATATATTTTGAATTCTTACCATTTGTAGCTTCTTTCTTCAATTCACCAACATTGTATGATTGATCCTTGACCAATCAATATGCCAAAAAGGCTCCATATATGCTCCAAATCAGCTGGTGTAGACGTTGGAATGTGTATGTGCATGTGCTTAAATTTATTTTTGCTAACTTTGTAAAATAATGCACATTTAATAATATACACATGTTATATTCCAATCAGCCCTTAATTTAATTTTCTAGAACACTTTAAGATGTACATCATATGTAAAAAGTGTCTAGATACGTGTCACATGATGTACCAAAAACGTTCCATGTGTTGTGTGCGTAGAAAACCGAATTTTTGATATTTATCGATTACCCGATTTTTCTCTAATTTAAATTCCAACTTTTGCACATGTTATTATGTTATACATAATATATATAATATATACTTTAAATCTCAGCACTTGGCTGGTCTAAAGTGGTACCATTAGCATGTGACAAAATTAAACTTGGAATCTTCACATTTTGGCCTTAATGTGGAGTAATTTGTGTGTGCCAACATGGAAAGTATTTTTGACTGATTTTTATGTCATGTGCACGAAATTTTAATCCATTTTTGAAGTATAGGGGCTGGTCATTTATTTATGGCAAGTACGTGACACGTTGGTGAAGTTTCGGTATTCGCCCGATACGACAAATTTCGGTTTAGAACCTTTTATCGTGTCGTATTTGATTTTTCATCACCATATCTTATATCATATGATATAAGACCTGAATATACTCATAAATATGAGTTAAGTATAGCGGTGTGACGTTAACGTACGTATGTAAAATATATAACGTGTCGGTAGTACGTTGGAATACATGTGTATGTGCCTTTAAAAAAAATCTGAAAATAGGTGTAATACATATGTATATTGCGTGTGTAATTAAGATGGGGAGGAGGAGAAAACTTTCCTTCCTTAGCCTTGTTGCCTTTGTGCCTTTTCCAAATGTGGCTTCATTTAATGAACTACTTAGTTTATCAAACTAAGTACTTCACTTAATGAACTAGTTTAGTTCATTAATGGTGGCACCTGAAAATAGTGAAAACACAACAAATGTTTGCCAAATGATGTAAGCTTTAACGCTTCATGGCTCGTTAGTACGGCAACATAATATATAAGCTAAATAAGGCAAGTAATGGCAAGATATCATGCATACATGTACACGTTTATATATATGCTTGTATACGTTTATATATATATGCATTCAAGTTACTTATTTTGAAATCACTCAAACCCCCTTATCTCTACAATCTCCCCCTTTTGATGATTTTCAAAATAACTTGTGTACATGATTTAAATGCTATCTCTCCCCCTTGAAGCATACACAAATTTGAAATTTGAATTTCGAATTTCAAATCCGGCTCCCCCTTGATTTGTGCAATTAATATCAATTTGTGTCTCTCTTCCCCTTAAATCATGCTTTTCTCTCCCCCTTTATTTTGGAAAGTAAATCAAAAGATTCCTGCCAAAAAGGAAAGAAAATCAAATCACGTCAAATCAAATCATATCGACGGGAATCATGCCTAATTTAGAACGAAGAGATTCATATGTGGCTTGATTTAAGGCTTTTGTAAAAATATCCGCTACTTGGGCTTCTGTGCGTACGTGATCTATGACAATATTACCATTGTTAACATGATCACGAAGAAAGTGATAGCGTACTTCTATATGCTTAGCCTTAGAATGTAACACGGGGTTCTTAGACAAATTTATGGCACTCATACTATCACAATATATAGGAATTTTATTTACGGTAATTCCAAAGTCCGAAAGTTGTTGTCTTATCCACAACAACTGTGTGCAACAAAGGCTAAGAGCCATGTACTCAGCCTCAGTAGTGGACAAAGTAACACTTGCTTGCTTTTTGGAAAACCATGAAATAAGGGAATTTCCTATAAATTGGCAAGTTCCGCTCGTGCTTTTTCTATCTATTTTGCAGCCACCATAATCTGCATCAGTGTAAGCATGTAAGTCAAATGTAGAATCCTTATCGTACCAAATACCTAAGGTGGGCGTGTGCTTAATATAACGGAATATTCTTTTTAACGCACTTAAGTGTGACACCTTAGGTTGACTTTGAAAACGAGCACACATGCATACAGTAAACATGATGTCAGGCCTACTAGCAGTTAAATATAGTAAAGAACCTATCATAGATCGATATAATGCATTATCAACGTCTTTACCATGTTCATCTTTGTCTAATTTAGTAGTGACACTCATAGGGGTGGGGGATGGTTTCAAATTTTCAAAATTAAACTTTTTAATCATGTCATTAACATATTTTGCTTGGCTTATATGAATCCCTTTATTCGTTTGCTTAATCTGCAAGCCAAGAAAATAATTAAGTTCACCAACCATAGACATTTCAAATTCAGATTTCATGCAATTTTCGAAATCTTTAACAAGTCTATGTGAGGTAGAGCCGAAAATAATATCATCAACGTAGATTTGGATAATAAGTAAATCTGATTTATCTTGTTTCAAAAATAGTGTACTATCTATAGTACCACGTTTAAAATCATTTTCTAAAAGGAAAGTAGCAAAACGATCATACCATGCTCTCGGTGCTTGCTTTAAGCCATATAGTGCCTTCTTTAGTTTGTACACGTGATCGGGATGTTTCAAATCTTCAAAACCGGTTGGTTGCTTCACGTATACTTCTTCTTGTATGAATCCGTTTAGAAAAGCACTTTTTACGTCCATTTGATATAATTTAAAGTCTTTCATGCAAGCAATAGCAAGTAATAGTCGTATAGCTTCTAGACGTGCTACGGGTGCGAATGTTTCATCGTAGTCAATTCCTTCTTCTTGATTATATCCTTGTGCTACAAGTCTCGCTTTATTTCTAACAACCTTTCCTTCTTCATTCATTTTATTCCTAAATACCCACTTTGTGCCTATGATGGTCTTATCTTGTGGACGTGGCACTAAATCCCATACATCGTTTCTAACAAATTGATTAAGTTCATCATGCATGGCATCAATCCAAGAAGAATCACTCAAAGCATCATGCACATTTTTGGGCTCAATTTCAGAAATCATAGCATGAAATTCATTTATTTCATCTGAAGTAATTCTTCTACGTGGCCGCACACCGTGAGTGAGGTCGCCTATGATGAGATCATGTGGGTGATCTCTATGCCATCTTGGTTGATTATTTTCTAAGTTATCATGCATTTCTATGTGATCATGCACTTCTAGTGTCTCATTCATATCATGCATATCAAAAGAATCATTATCTTCATTCAGAACGGGTTTCAATTCAAAATCATCTTCATATTCCTTATCTTTATCAATCTCACCAAATTCATTGAATTTCACATGAATAGATTCCATGATTTGTCTAGTGAGAGGATCATAACATCTATATGCCTTCGAATTTATAGAATATCCAACAAAAATGCACTCAATTGATTTGGATTCAAATTTATCTAAATTATCTTTTGTATTTAAGACAAAACATTTGCATCCAAACACACGAAAATAGTCAATTTTAGGCATGTGATCATTCAAAATCTCATAAGCCGTCTTGTTTATTTTCTTTCTTATAGATAAGCGATTTACAATATAGCATGCACAATTTACGGCTTCTGCCCACAGAAATCTAGGCAGTTTATTTTCGCATAGCATAGTCCTAGCGATTTCTTGTAATGTACAATTCTTTCTTTCTACTACTCCATTTAATTGTGGAGTTCTAGGTGGCGAAAACTCATGCTTAATTCCTTTTTCTTCGCAAAAACGAAATCATCTCTTTGTTTTTAAACTCACCGCCTCTATCGCTTCTTATCTTTTTCACATTTACACCGTATTGATTTTCAAGTTGTTTAATCAATTTTGCAATTTCAATTGCGCTATCATCCTTATGTGCAAGAAATAAAGTCCAAGTATAACGAGAAAAGTCATCAACAATTACGCATGCATAGTGGCGCCCACCAAGGCTTGTAGTGCGACTAGGACCAAACAAATCAATATGCAATAGTTCTAAGATTCTAGTTGTGCTTATTTTGTTTTTAGGCTTAAGTGACTCACGTGTTTGTTTGCCTTTTATGCAAGATTCACACAACTGAAAGTTGTCTAAATCGAGCGTAGGCAATCCTCGTACTAGGTTCTTTCGTTGAAGTTTTTCTAGTGTGGAAATGCCAATGTGTCCTAAATGTCTATGCCATAAGTTCACATTGGGTTCATTTGACATAAAACACTTAACTTTAGCGTCTATTACATCATCCATAGAAAGCGTAAAAATATTACCTTCTCGTTTTCCTTTTAAAATGGTTTCTCCATTTTTATTTATTATATTGCAATAAGGGTGAGTAAAGCACACATTGAAACCATTGTGAACAAATTGAGAAATACTAAGAAGATTGTAGGATAAGTTGCTTACCAAAAAGACATTGGAGATTTGGAGTGTGTTTGGACTTCCAATCATACCTTTTCCGATGATCTTGCCTTCGTTGTTGTCTTCGAAGGTCACGGATCCGCATTTTGTGACCTTCTTTAGTTTTGTGAATAGGCTCGGGTCACCCGTCATGTGTCTCGAGCATCCACCATCAAGAAACCACTTTATAGATGTATCTTTCGATGTGTGGGCTCCCTGCAATGTGCAAAGGTGATTTAGGTAACCTTTTAACTTTGGGTCCTTTCGAGTTAGTTAATCACCTCTTGGTAAAAGTACCTTTCGGTACCCATACTTGGGTGATCCTTCTCGGTCTATCAAATGGCAAGAATGTAGATGAAGATGTAATACAGTAGACATGTGGTGCATGCACTTTGGGCCTTTGCCCAAGGACTCCCTTATACTCATTAAATGAAGAACGTTTTTGATATGTCCTTGTGTGTGTGTGCGTAGTGCGTGGATGATATGAATTTCATTTATGCATTATTCTCTTCTTTTCATATCTATAAGGTACAAAGTTATATTTCTCATGATATGAAGAAGTGGGGCGTGAGGAAGGGGGCGCTTTCTGCGTCATCTTAGACGCCACTTGCGGCTTAGGGGTGTCTACTTTCTTAGACACAACAAACTTGGTTGGTTTGGTTGATACTTCGTTAGTATCAACGTATCCCAGTCCAGTTTTGTCGCTGTCATGCTTTTGTGATAATATGATGCGATGCAGCATGTTGGACCCTGTATCAAACTGTTTCATCATTTTCTCTAAATTGGTATTCCTTGATTTCAAATTTGAAATCTCGGATTTCATTTCATTATTTTGAGTGGTTAATGATGAAATCTCTGTTTTTAATGCAGTAATGACGCATGATGACTCTTTCTTTGAATCGCTTAATTGAGCGACAAGATTCTCGTTAGAAGATTCTAATAGTTTCTTGTCTTCAATTAATCGTTTCTTTTCCTTAGCGAGAGTCATGGTGAATTTATGCAATTCTAGATACTGACTAAAAAGATCATCATAAGAAGGTTCAGAGTCAGAGTCAGAATCAGATGATACCTCATTAGATGCTTTGGATGCAAAGCACACTTGTGCAGTCTCAGTTTCATAATCTGATGAATCACTCCAGGTGGAGGCCTTTAGAGCACGTTTCCTTTGTTTGGGTTCTGAGACGAGTCTATTTTTGTTCCGCTCCTTGTCAGGGTATTTAGTAGTTTGCTTTTCTTTATTTGGGTAGTCATATGATAAGTGTCCGAGTTTGCCACATTCATAACATTTAACGTCTTTATCGTTTGACTTGTTCTTATTTCTCTTAGTGGTAGTGCCCTTATTTTTGTTTCTAAATGACCTTCTCATAAATTTTCTCAATCCTTTAGCCAATAGAATTAGGTCATCATTATCCGATTCGGAATCACTATCATCTACGTGATCGGAGGGAGGGGAGACGTATTCATTTGTTTTAAAAGCAATGGTTTTACCTTGTTTAGATGATTCCGATTTCCGTATGATGAGTTTATTTTCATAAACTTTAAGTGATCCGATTATTTCTTCCATCTTTATTGATTTAGTTTCCTTGCTTTCTTCTATCGCTGTCACTTTAGGGTCCCATTCAGAAGGAAGGCTTCGTAGGACTTTATGTACCTTTTCCTGCGTAGTAAAAGCCTTATCAAGAGACTCAAGAGAGTTGTAGATGTTAGTCAAACGAAGATCCATATCTACAATAGACTCATTGGGCAATAATTTAAAAGACTCAAGTGTGGACATAAGCATGTTAATTTTTGACTCTTTTACTTGACTCGTGCCTTCGTGTTTCATTTCTAGTATCCTCCACATTTCTTGTGCACTCGAACAGTTTGACACATAACTAGACTCACTTTTACTTAATCCGTTTAGAAGCAATTGCATAGCCCTAGCATTCGTACTAAGTTTCTTTTTATCATCACTCGTATATTCTTGTCTAGTTTTAACAACTTCTAATGTGACTCCGTCTACGGTGGATACCTTAGTTGGGACATAAGGACCATCTTCAATGATTGACCAAAGATCTATATCTATAGCCATAAGAAAAAGCTTCATTCTAAGTTTCCACTGAATAAACGACTCACCGACAAAAAGTGGAGGCCTTTGGCTCGACATACCTTCTTGCTCGGTTTTAAGATTTGTGGTTGCCATCTCACTGAATCGTTGGATTCCTTGAAGTGAGTGTTCCTGCGCTCTGATACCACTTGTAGGATCTGCAAGGCACCATTAGAAGGGGGGGTTAAATAGATGGTGCGGAAATTGTGGTTTTTAAAATTTCTTTAAACTTGAACAATTCAAGTTCTGAAAACAGATTCTGTTTTCAGGACCAGTTGTAAAACGTTTTTAAAACCAGGTTAGAGGTCTCCAAAAATTATGAAATTTTGAGAGAACTTAGCCTCAGATGTTATGAGGGTCCCCTAAAACTTTCAAATTAAAATTCAACCTTTAACCCCTTCAAAAACCGTTGGTACTCAGATTGTACAAATCTGCCAGAAACGGTAGATGGTTTTGAAAAATTAATTCCTATTTGTGTGAACGTCCACATGCTCTGAAAATTTAACCATTAACTCCTTATATACTATATTTAAATGGGTTGAAACAGTTTTGGAAAATTATTTTGGGAAGTAGGTCAACTACAATCAAAGTCTCAACCTTTGCAAGTCTGAAAATCAGACTGCACTAGTCTCAGAACTTTTGATGTTTGATTGACTTATACTTATCCAAAAGGGTTGAAACTTGTGTCAAATTAACCCAAGAATGTGTAAGTATATTTCTGGAAATTTTTGTGATTTTTGAAATTTGTTAACTATTTTTACGAATGCGAACAAGAAGGATAATCAGTGCAGTAACTGAAAAGTAAATGCAGAAAGTAAATGGCACCAAAACTTTTATACTGGTTCGGTTATAAACAACCTACTCCAGTCTTCAAGGAACACCTTCCTTGGTTCACACTAATCACACACACGCAGTACACCTTACCACAGGGTTGATAGAGTTACACCTAACTCCAACCCTTTACAAACCTTGTATTGTAAGTACAATTCGCACGAACACCACCACCTTGCTAGAATGAAGATTGATCACACCTTGATCAATCTTTTACAAAGATATATGAATGGTGGTTTATCTCAAGCATATTCAAGATTGAAAGATATGAAAACAATAGGCTTTTACAAGAAGAGAGAAAGAAAGAAGATGTAGTAGAAGAAGAGCTAGGCTTTTTGATCTCTTTGAATTGCAATACTTTTTCTTATTTTGTTTGCTCTCTTCTCTTTCCTTTTAACTTGTGCAGGCCGTCCCTTGTGTAGTGCCTCCCCCTCTTGAAAATTATCTTTTAAGTCCTTGAGAGAGTGTAAGACATCATTGTGACAAGGTCTTGCTTACTTGGCATCTTCATATTGGATGATCATTTAGTCTTCGCTTACTTGGCACCTTCTCATTGGATGAATGTTGTCATCATGATGGCTTGGAAAAAAATCTGAGAATACACTTAAACATGTGCCAAAAATCATCACAAAATAACTTCCATAACTCATAAGATATGTCACATAAATTGCAAGATAAAAATCCTTCCAATCTTAATGAAAAAATCGGCCAACTAGTCTCATTGCCATGCTGAATTTTCAGCATGTGCACCATTCCTTTTCTTTCAAGATAATACCCAATTTACCTTGATTTGTTTCTTTAAAAATTGAATCACCAAGTTATGGTAAGTATTGCTATCACATAAGAAATGAACTTGGACACATTTTGTACCAATAATTCGGCCACCAAAGTTGTACACATGGTGAACAATTTTCAGCATGTGTGATATATAAAATATCACCATTTATTAATTTAATTTATATTCAAATCATTTCCATTTATTCTTCCAATCAATCACATAGTAAAAGATGACAAAATATGTCACATTGAAGAGCAAAAATCGGCCATCAACATTTTAGCATGCTGAAATTTTCAGCATGTGATATAAGAGAGATATATTTTGAATTCTTACCATTTGTAGCTTCTTTTTTCAATTCACCAACATTGTATGATTGATCCTTGACCAATCAATATGCCAACAAGGCTCCACATATGCTCCAAATCAGCTGGTGTAGACGTTGGAATGTGTATGTGCATGTGCTGAAATTTATTTTTGCTAACTTTGTAAAATAATGCACATTTAATAATATACACATGTTATATTCCAATCAGCCCTTAATTTAATTTTCTAGAACACTTTAAGATGTACCTCATATGTAAAAAGTGTCTAGATACGTGTCACATGATGTACCAAAAACGTTCCATGTGTTGTGTGCGTAGAAAACCGAATTTTTGATATTTATCGATTACCCGATTTTTCTCTAATTTAAATTCCAACTTTTGCACATGTTATTATGTTATACATAATATATATAATATATACTTTAAATCTCAGCACTTGGCTGGTCTAAAGTGGTACCATTAGCATGTGACAAAATTAAACTTGGAATCTTCACATTTTGGCCTTAATGTGGAGTAATTTGTGTGTGCCAACATGGAAAGTATTTTTGCCTGATTTTTATGTCATGTGCACGAAATTTTAATCCATTTTTGAAGTATAGGGGCTGGCCATTTATTTATGGCAAGTACGTGACACGTTGGCGAAGTTTCGGTATTCGCCCGATACAACAAATTTCGGTTTAGAACCTTTTATCGTGTCGTATTTGATTTGTCATCACCATATCTTATATCATATGATATAATACCTGAATATACTCATAAATATGAGTTAAGTATAGTGGTGTGACGTTAACGTACGTACGTAAAATATATAACGTGTCGGTAGTACGTTGGAATACATGTGTATGTGCCTTTAAAAAAATCTGAAAATAGGTGTAATACATATGTATATTGCGTGTGTAATTAAGATGGGGAGGAGGAGAAAACTTTCCTTCCTTAGCCTTGTTGCCTTTGTGCCTTTTCCAAATGTGGCTTCCTTTAATGAACTACTTAGTTTATCAAACTAAGTACTTCACTTAATGAACTAGTTTAGTTCATTAATGGTGGCACCTGAAAATAGTGTAAACACAAGAAATGTTTGCCAAATGATGTAAGCTTTAACGCTTCATGGCTCGTTAGTACGGCAACATAATATATAAGCTAAATAAGGCAAGTAATGGCAAGATATCATGCATACATGTACACGTTTATATATATGCTTGTATACGTTTGTATATATATATGCATTCAAGTTACTTATTTTGAAATCACTCAAACCCCCTTATCTCTACAAAAAAGGTGTTGCGAAGCCTTCCCGCTGAATGGGATCCTAAAGTAATAGCAATCGAAGAAACAAAGTCAATCACTAAGATGGATGAATTGATCGGTTCACTTAGAGTTTACGAGGTAAAACTAAACCAACGGAAGTCCGAGCCATCTAAGTCATCCAGTAAGTCTATAGCTTTCAAATCAACTAAATCACATACAAATCATGATGATAGTAATAGTGATAATGAATTAGACAATGACTTAATATTGATAGCTAGAAAACTCAGAAAGTTTTTTAAACAGCCTAATAGGAATAGACAACGATCTTCTTCTTCTTCTTCTCAACCTAAGAAAAATAACTCTAATAATAACAAACGGTATAATAAAGAGTTAAAATGTTATGAATGCGGTCAAAAAGGACACATCTCTTATGATTGTCCGACAAAGAAAAACGCCAACAATAATAATGATAAACAAGACAAGGAGACACAAAAATCAAAGGAAAAGGAGATCAAGTCAAGGAAAGGAAAACGAGCAATGAAGGCGAGCACGTGGAGCGACTCGTCCGACTCAGAATCCGACACTGAAGAAGCTCAAGTCTGCTTTGTATCCAATGAGGTAAGTTCTTCATCTGATGAAGATTCTGATAATGAAATGTCATTCGATGAAATGCATGAAGAATTTTTAAGGATGCATGCTCACTGTAAAAGGGTCTCTAAAGAAAAGAAGAAACTAATTGAAGAAAATGACAAGTTGAAGACGTCCAACTTGGATTTTTCGATCAATTAGAATCTTGTAAACATGAATCTACTAATACTCTTGATTCTTTAGAGATTAAAATTGAATCATATAAGAAAAATGAACAGACGTTTAAAACTGAAAATGGTATGTTGAAGTCTAAGTTCGAAAGTTGTGAAAATGAGATAGTACAACTTAAATCTGATAAACTAAACTTACAAAAAATGCTTAAACAATTTAAATCTGGTACAAACATGTTAGATACACTTATATCATCTCAAAAATATGGAAACGATAAAACCGGGTTAGGCTATAAAGAAGAAAAAGTAAAGGTAGATACAAATATTAAGTTTGTTTCATCTAGTACAAAACTGCAATACAATACAACGAAATCAACTTGCCTGCTACATCTTCTTCTTCTCCTTCTT
This sequence comes from Eustoma russellianum, assembly GCA_036186865.1. NCBI lineage: Eukaryota > Viridiplantae > Streptophyta > Magnoliopsida > Gentianales > Gentianaceae > Eustoma > Eustoma russellianum. Next base: position 19,526,873 of record AP025040.1, on the reverse strand, counting down.
CAGTTTATTATAAAGCAAAAATACAACATGCACACACATATCAACGTGCAACTAGGCAAAATTTTGCATCTAGACAACCTAAAAATTATGCCTGTATGTATACAAATGCAACTAGACATAATAAAATGCATCCAACTTTTCATGAACCTAAGTATAAGCAACAAACATATAAGACTTATAGAAATGCATACGAACAAACATACATAATGCCATTCAAGAAACAAAATCATATGCCTTTCACTCATTATCAAAATCGGCCAAGAGATAGTACTTATCAACCAAGATATAACATGTATGACAATGCATCATCTTTTAAATGGAATGGTCAAAAACATGTTAATTCTTTATATTCAACTAATGTCAAATATGTGCCTAGAAGATATGTCCAAGTTTGGATATCTAAACAAGGATGGTACCCCTAACATTCAAGGACCCAAATAAAGGGTACCTAAAACTTTGTCTCTATTGTAGGAAAATCGCAAGGAATGCAAGGAGACAAAGTGAAAGATGCTAAACAATAAATGGTTTTTAGATAGTGGATGTTCAAGGCATATGACGGGCAACCCTAAACTATTCACCGAGTCGGAACATATTGTGAATGAAGGAAAGGTGACATTCGGTGACAACAACAAAGGAAAAATTGTTGGAAAAGGAACAATCGGAGACCCAAATGCATTTCAAATATGAAATGTGTTGTTAGTAAGAAATCTTTCTTATAATTTATTAAACATTTCACAACTTATAGATTCCGGTTATTATGTTCTTTTTCTCCCTGATTCTTGTGATATAACAACTGAAAAGGAGAAATTGTTTTAAAAGGAAATAGGGATGGTAACATTTATATCCTTTCCTTAGATAACATGTTATATGCTCAGGTTAAATGTTTAATATCACATGACTTAGATGTGAACTTATGGCATAGACGACTAGGCCATATAGGAATTTTAATTATTGAAAATTTATCTAAGAAGAACTCAATTAGAGGTATGCCTAAGTTAGACTTAGATAATTTTCAAATGTGTAAAACGTGTATTAAAGGAAAACATATTAAAGAAACATTAAAATCAAAAAAAATGAAGTGAGTACTAGTCATGTACTAGAAATGTTTCACTTAGACTTATTTCGTCCAAGTAGGATAAGAAGTCTAGGTGTACACTACTATGTGTGTGTTATAGTAGATGATTACTCACGCTACACATGGACATTGTTCTTAACACACAAAGACGATGCTCCATTAGCAATTGAAACTCTTATAAAGCAACTCAATCTTTATAAAGAAAATGTTAAGAGAATTAGAAATGATAGAGATGGAGAATTTAAAAACAAAGATGTAATCAAGTTTTGTGAATTACATGGAATTAAACATGAATTCTCATCATCTAGAACACCACAACTCAATGGAGTTGTTGAACGTAAAAATAGAACAATTTAAGAAATTGCTAGAACAATGTTGTGTGAAAAAAATGTACCAAAATATTTATGGGCTGAAGCTGTCGGTTGTGCATGTTATATTATAAATGTGCTTTTTATTAGAAAGAAATTAAATAAAATAGCTTAAGAATTATTAAACAATAGACAACCTAAGGTAGATTATCTTAGAGTATTTGGATGTAAATGTTTTGTACTAAATACTAAAGATAATCTAGACAAGTTTGAACAAAAGTCTATTGAATGCATATTTGTTGGTTATTAAACTAATTCAAGAGCATATAGGTGTTATAATCATTCATTTAGAGAAATAATTGAATCTATAAATGTGAAATTCAATAAAAATGCATGTATTTAAGTTAGTAATAAAACTTAACATAAACAAGAAAATAGTGTTGAAAATATGTTTGATGATGATGATATGTTACTTGGACCTGTACTTGATCATCTAGAACCAACTAACCTGAACAAGACATGCATGAACCCTTAGATGAAATAAATGAAGAAATTTTGCAATTAGAACATAATACAACTAACTTACAAGATTATCCAATTGTATACGAGTTCACACTAATGAAACATTTGAACAAGATGATGGTGAACCTAGTCAACCTAGAAATTGGTGGCTTATAAAAGATAAACATAAACACCTTAAAGAGTTAATCATTGGGGATCCAAGTATTGGGGTTAGAACACATAGAAATATAAGCCAATCTGAAGGATATAGCTTAATCTCACACTTAGAACCTAAGAATGTTAAAGAAGCCTTAGGTGATATATCATGGATAGATGCCATGCATGAGGAATTGAACCAATTCACCAGGAACAACGTGTGGGACTTAGTACTTAAACCTGAAAATAAGTCTATAATAGGAACCAAATGAGTTCTTAGGAATAAAAGGGATGAACAAGGAAACATCACACGAAATAAGGCTAGGCTAGTCGCACAAGATTATAATCAACAAGAAGGAATAGATTATGAAGAAACCTTTGCACCCGTTGCACGACTAGAAGCAATTAGGTTGCTACTTGCTATTGCAAGTCTAAGCAACAATAAACTCTTCCAAATGGATGTTAAGAGTGCGTTCTTGAATGAATACATCCAAGAAGAGGTGTTTGTCAAACAACCCCTGGATTCGAAGATCCAAAGAATCCTAACCATGTTTACAATCTTAAGAAGGCTCTATATGGTTTGAAACAAGCTCCAAAAGCTTGGTACGATAGATTTGCAAACTTTCTTATTGAAAATAATTATCAAAGGGGGACCATAGACAACACATTATTCCTAAAAAGAAAAGATAACGACTTGTTAATGGTTCAAATATACGTATATGATATAATCTTTGGTTCAACCAACCCTACCTTAGTAAAGGACTTCGAAGAATGTATGAAGTCAAAATTTGAAATGTCAATGGTAGGAGAATTGACACCCTGGCCCAGCCGGATACGGCGTGCCCACGTACTTCACTACAGAGAGTACCAGGCGTTGATCCATAACATATCGTAGTCCAGAATAAAATATGTGGACTTTCATGCTTACACGTCAACCAGTAAGCAAAACCGAGGCAGAATAAAAACTTTTAAAGTAAAATCGTCTAAGCAACCATCATTAGTCTTATAACATTGTTCATAAAAATGCAGAAATCTCAAAAGTAAATGTTTCCATCATAAAGTCATAATAAGATCATCCATCACTTTCATTATAGCAGAATTCCTCAAGTCATCCACCTCTCGCTCTTCTACGGATAAGGAACCCTAGGTTCGTCTTTGATCCATTCAACTCTATTTCCTACGGGTTCTGGGAGGAAAAATAAGAGGTGAGTGACAACATCACCAGCAAGTATAACATAAACAATCATGCATTAAATGGAAGTACACACAAGAACCAAATCCCCCAAAATTTGGACTTTTTCCATCATACCTGTCTTTCTATTCAAACGCCACCACGGTAACAGAATCATCACTTAGTCACAAAGGAAATAAGATCATAGCTTACGTAACAAAAGTAATAAGATCTTAACTTAGGTAACGAAGGATAAGAAGATCATAACCTAAGTAACATTACATCTAGCATTTGGCTAGCATCTCATCCCTTCAATCAATAGCCACTAAGGCAATAAAATCATAACTTCGTCATGAAGTAAGTAATAACACAGCTTAGTGCAACTATACTGAACATCATGCTCATGACCATATGCAATGCGTATGAATATGCAAATGTAGTGCATAATGAAACCATGAAAATCTTTTACTTTCGTTCCTTCTTTCAAATCATACACAAAAACCTTGTTCTTTCATTCTTTCTTTCAAATCATATTCGTCATAAAACAAGGAGTAGAAAGTTTTCAGATCTATTATATCTGGATCTGAGGCGGTCGTATTCTTCTCTTCGAATCTATTATTTCCGGATTCAGAACGGTAACGCCATCAATCGTAATCACCAGGTCTATTTTCTCCGGGCCTGTACGGTCATATTCTTCTCTTCGAATCTATTATTCCCGGATTCAGAACGGTCACGTCATCAATCATAATGACCAGATCTATTCTCTTCGGGCCTGTACAGTCATATTCATCATAATCAGGTCTATTCTCTCCGAGCCTGAATGGTCATTATCGTCAGATCAGTTAACCCCGGATCTGGAGTGGTCATGCTGTCCAGAAACATGCGGTACCGATAGGAAGCGTTCTTTTCAAAACTGAAAACTTTTTTTTAAAAACGCTTTTTTATCATTCTGTGTTATAAAATAAGTTTCATAAACTGTATGAACATGAACAATGCAATGCATGACGTGCAACATGCGACTCGCGAACAAATAGATCATAACATGCATGCACGAACTTGTCTCTTAAGCTGGAAAGACTGTCCAGCAATCACATTCTGTTCATACAGCCTCGTGCTCATGAATTCGTGTTCGTTTTCATAAGCTCACTCCATACACATGCATAATGAAGTCTTAGACATGTGCCATAAAAATTTCGTAACATTACGAAATGTCTAACGAGCTCAAAACATCAACTATCATCAAAGGGCACTGCTGAAATCAGCAGGGCAGTACCCGTCTTACCCCAGTTTCAGAGATCATAAAACGTTATACAAATTTATGACATCACCTGGAAAACATAGCCAAGATACCAAGGAACAATATTCATAAGGCTAAACATCACATTCAAGCCTAAACGAGCAAGATCAAAGCCTTACAACTTATGTCATTAAACTGTTCTGTTTTCCAGTTTTGTACCACTAACTTCAACTCAGTTTTTAACCGTCCAAATGGTAGTTTGATGCTGGTTTCTTTACATGAACATGTACATCTATGCCTTAGGTAATTACAAATAAAAATTCCAAGGCAATACAATAAGTTTAAGGGGTCATCTAATTACTTTTCCAAGCTAGGTACATGCAGAACCTAGAATGACCAGTTTTACCACGAATTGCATTGTGACCAAACCACAACTCCTTTTACTAAACTTCCACCTCACAGGGTTGCTAAACACACCAAAATATCATCATAACAAAAATCAGCTCATTTCAACATTCCTAAGGTGCATTTTCGAGCCAAGCAACTTACTACTCAAAACTGTCCTGTTCCAGCAACTCTGTTTGACCACTTTTACCAAACACTTCATCAAGGATAATCCACCACTCCTTTTACCAAAATTCCAACTCACACATTTCATAGACACATAGGGATATTATCATAAACCAAATTAGCCACTTTTAAAATTCCTAAGGTTCATTTTTAGGGCGTACAATATGCCACATAAAACTGTTCAACTCCAGTACTTCTGTCTGAGCAGTTCCTACTAAAAATTATATTCTGGTCAATCCACAAATCATTTTACTAAAATTCCAACTCACACATTCAATACACATATGAGGCTATCATCATACCAAAAATTAGCCAATTGGAACACCTCTAAGGTTCATTTTCAGGTCGTTCAACATGCTACAGAAAACTGTCCAGCTCCAGTACTTCTGTTTGACCAGTTGTCACTAAATATTTCATTAAGGATAACCACAACTGTTTTTATCAAAATTCAAACTCACACATGCACTACACACATAAGGATATCGCCATACCAAACATTAGCCAATTTGAACACCTCTAAGGTTCATCTTCAGGTCGTACAACATGACACACAAAATTGTCCAGCTCCAGTGATTCCAGCACTTCATCGCTTTTTATGGTTCAAGCATTTCCAATCAACTTCATTATTTAAAGTGACTTAATAACCATCAAATACACACTTCAACATAATCTTTCCAAGCCTCATAACATGCTTTAACCATAGATAAACAGTTCATGAGTCATATCAAAACAGTCACAACACATTCATATAACAAATCATTCACTCATGCCATCACTTTTCTTATAACAACTAGTTTTCATGTCCTGTACTTAGACTTCAACTAAGATTCATAGCTTAAAAATGACTAGCTATTCAAGCACGCACTTCACAGATAAGGCAAGATTGGCTAGAGTATACTGCCTTCTTCGAGCTTATCCTTTCCTTAACTTGGAACTTGGGTGAAATGAGATGAAGTCTTCCTCCCCTCTCACCACACAACCCCCACGGTTTTTGGGAGGAAGAAAAGAGCAACCATTAGCTTTTGTCTTAAGTGAAAACACAACTAGAGTGAGGCTATGATTCTCTTACCAAAATGAACCTTGAATGGAGATAGTAATGAATCCAACCCACCAAGAAGTTAGCTTCTCTTAGTACCTTGAAAAATCTTCATCTAGTGACCATCCTTGGAGTCATGGTTTTGACAAGAAAAGAAGGGTACCCATGTGAGCTTCATTCTTTGAAATATAGGATTTACGTAGAAGTTTTATCATGCACTTACCTTGATGAGCTCTTGGAGCTTGGAGATCTTGGACTTCTTGGCTCAACTAGCCGTGTACCTTAATGGAAAAATAGGGAAGTCTCTTGCTCCTTGTGAATTCTTGAGGGAGAGTGATCTAGAGTTTCTTGGAGAAAATTTTTCTTCCCTTGGCTAAGGGGTTAGACGTTGGATATGTTAAGGGAGAAGGAGGGTTTACCTTGGCTTGGTTATATTAATTAGAGTTAATTAGCCTAAGTTACTTCTAACCAAGGTTATTTTAATGCAACTAGAGTTACTTTAATTAAACTATAGTTACTTTAAGGCTAACTTAGGTTACTTTATCCAACTAGAGTTACTTTATGGGTTAACTTGAGTTACTTTAACCTTGTGGTTAATATAAAGTAACCATGGTAAGTGTTTGAAATTCTCCTTGGTTAACCATAGAGTAAAACTGGCGGTAATGGCCTTTGATAGCCATTACCATGCTTAATTTCTTCTCAAGTGAGTTTAATGAAAATCCATGTGAGTAGTTGCCCCTTTTTTCTAATTATTTTCCCTTTTTCTTGTTTTAAAATGAGATTAGGGGGAATCTTGATTCCTCTTGGGATAAAGGGCCGAAATTTTTGTAAGAGTTCGGGAAAAAATTGCCCACTACTTACAACTCCTTAATTTCCATTTGGGCTTATTTTAAGAAGACCCTTAAGATTAACCTCCTTATAATTTGGAAAAACCCCTTTAAGGCCCTTTTTAAACCTTATGGCCGAAATCTCTTAAGCCCTTAGGGTGAATTGGTCATGGTCCATAACTCATGCTTGAATGATTATATTATTTGATTCATCAACATGAAATGTAAAGAAGCACTATTATAACTTAGTGAGATGAACTTGAAGGATGCAACTTTATTAATTCACTTATACAAGTCTTCAAGTACAATATGTCTTTTCGTTGGGGTACAACATTCTCCCCCCCTTTACATAAGTTTCATCCTCGAAACTTCATAGACTTAGGAAAAAAGATGGGAGTATCTACTCCTCATGTCTCCTTCCGTTTCCCATGTAGCTTCTCCTCCAGGATGGTACTTCCACTGACCCTTTACCATAGGTATGGATCTCTTTCTCAACATCTTTCCCTTCGACTCAACTATCTTTAGGGGCTCCTTTCTTACCCTTAGGTAAATAAGATAGAATAAAACATCTATCTAGTTTCCTCAGAACTGCTTCGTTCAATTCGTCTTAGGGGTCTCACCAGAACTTATTCTTAATTTTCTAGAGGTGTTACCGTAACACATCTCATATCTTAAGAACTTTCAATCTTGTTACTGCGTACTGATAATGGTATCCATTCTGGGTTATCATGATTATGAAATGCTTATAATTTCCTTTTTTATAAAACTTGGCAGAGATCATTAATTTTAGGATATAGATCATTAGCTCTTTTCTGTAAACATCCTTTCTGTAATCATGTAACGGTCATCCTACGTATGAAACAGCATCAAACGACATCTGGAATAATTCCTATAAAGTACACATATCAAGCTCTTCACAAAGTATGTGCCGCATTCATCCGTCTCGCTGATCGCCTTACTATGTAATAACTTTTACTTTCGCGATCATTTCATAAAATCAAACTAGAAGTTATGGTTTCTCCTATGAAACTTATGTCCTATTTATGACATTTCAAATGTTTCTTGTTTATCATAAATTCTTGTTTTCTCTTTTGATGCTTGAAAACGTGTACGTATCACTATTTGCATGTTTATAAAACATCTGGAACATCACGCTATACATATGAAATGAGGATATGCCAAGTTGTAACGTCTGTGCTGGAGTGTGTTAGATATTCTAACCTTATAACTTCTTGATCCAAACATTATATCTTATGGGATTCCCCATTCCGCCTCTCAAGTGGCCCTTGTTTTAGATTTCTCCTAAACAGTCCCTTAACGCTTCATCATCTCATCACATTTCTATGAATTCCTCCTTAAGAAATACCAACAGGCAAGTTAACTAAGCAAATTACCTGACTTCCAAACAATACACCACTTGTCCATTGCTTATCCGAAGCTGGTTAAATAGATTATTGATCTTAGTCAGAGGGTACTTATTCTTATGGCGACCATGTTGAGTCCATTATTATCTACGCAAGGACGCATGCCTCCATCCTTCTTCTCTACGAATAACACGGGAGCACCCCAGGCGAAACGTTAGGGTGGATAAGTTCCTCCTTTAAAAGCTCACGCACTTGTTCCTTTTTGGTTCAGCAAGCGCCCTTCGGTGAGTTGTCTTCATAGACTTAGGGAATTCTTAATCATCCTCCTAAGGTGGCCCGTTCTCATAAAACATGATTTTCATAATCATGATCTGCTTTCCATAGCTTGCCTAACACGTGTTCCAATTTGGCTATAGCACTCTTAATAATGGCACACGATATGCAGATCCATTCCTCCTATATTACAACAAAATGTGTACAAGTGCTAATGATGACGCGTCATGACGAAGACCCCAAGTCCCAAACACAGTGTTATACTTGGTCATGCTATCACTAATAATTTCACTTACTTACTTATGGTCTACTCATGATAACTTAAGGAGAAATACTATAATTACTTATACTTGGTTAATAGGAAGTAGGACATGGGTACTTCACATTTAACTTGTGCAACTAGGCGTACCTTGGTTGTTTCGTTGCTATCCGCATAGGGTAGCATTATGCGGATACGGCTCCCATTTCCTACTTCGTTTCGTAGCACGCTCGTTAAGTCATTTATTTTGTCCTTCCATTCTCTTACCATGCCCTGACTAGCCGAGTTTTGATCTGGAGGTCTAAACTGTGCACATATCTAATCACCTTAAACTTTTCATCTTCCATGATCAAAGGAACATACCGACCCAAAGTAGTGAACCGATGAGCGTACTCTAAGACGGTGATGCCTAACCCTTCTTTAATGAGTCAAATTCCTCAACCCTTCTTGTGATTAAATTCTGAGAGAGGAAGAACTCACAAAACTCCTCTTAGAACTTTTCCCAAGTTACCGATCTGGGTGGTGGTTAGATACAAGCCCTCCACCACTGGTTGTCCTTACTTGTTCAAAAATGGCCAGAGAATCTGTGTCCTTATCCTATCCGGTACCAATATCAGCATGAAGTTACCTTCAACTTCCTTTAACCATCTTTCTGCCTGCTATGAACTAAATTCCCTGCCAAACCTCGGAATACGTGCTCTTACTAACTGTTGATAGTAAAGCAAGAAGAGGTGTTTGTCAAACAACCCCCTGGATTCGAAGATCCAAAGAATCCTAACCATGTGTACAAGCTTAAGAAAGCTTTATATGGTTTGAAATAAGCTCCAAGAGCTTGGTATGATAGATTTGCAAACTTTCTTATTGCAAATAATTATCAAAGGGGAACTATAGACAACACATTATTCCTAAAAAGAAAAGGCAATGATTTGTTAATAGTTCAAATATATGTAGACGATATTATCTTTGGTTCAACTAACCCTACCTTAGTAAAAGACTTCGAAGAATGTATGAAGTCGGAGTTTGAAATGTCAATGGTAGGAGAGTTGAATTATTTCTTAGGACTTCAAATTAAACAAACCCCTCAAGGAATTCATATTAGCCAACTTAAGTATGTCAATGATATGATTAAGAAGTTTGGTTTTGAAGAGTTGAAACCTACAACTACCCCCATGAGTGTTAGTACTAAACTTGATAAGGATGAAAATGGTAAACCTTTTGATGACACTCTCTATAGGTCTATGATTGGATCACTATTATACTTAACTGCATCAAGACCTGATATTATGTTTAGTGTGTGTTTGTGTGCTAGGTTTCAATCTTGTCCTAAGGTATCACATTACAATGCAGTGAAAAAGATCTTTAGATATCTTAAGCATACACCTCACTTAGGACTATGGTATGATAGAAACGCTAAGTTGGAATTACACGCATATAGTGATGCTGATTATGGTGGTTGTAAGTTAGATAGAAAATCCACTAGCGGTACTTGTCAATTCATAGGAACCAACTTGATTTCTTGGTTTTCTAAAAAGCAAGCTAGTGTAGCTCTTTCTACCACTGAAGCCGAGTATATCGCTTTGAGTTTATGTACAACCCAAATACTTTGGCTTAAACAGCAACTTAGTGATTTTGGCATTAAAATGAAAAAGATTCCAATTTTCTGCGATAGCACCAGTGCAATCAATCTTTCACGGAATCTGGTGCTTCATTCTAAGGCCAAACACATTGAGGTGCGATACCACTTTCTTCGCGATCATGTTCAAAATGAGGACATAGTGATAAACCATATAAGAACTGATCACCAAATTTATGATATCTTTACCAAACCCCTTAATCAAGCCACGTTTGAAAACTTGCGTGCCAAGTTAGGTATGATGACTTACGATACCATTGTATAGTTCTATCTTTTGCATGATTTGCAAAATAAAGGGGGAGATAGAATAAGCACATGATTTTAGATTTTAGTTGGTAAGTCATCATTTGGTATGAAATGATAAGTTTCAATTGGTTATGAGTTGAGTATAGGTTAAGGGGGAGAGTATGAGTTGAGGGGGAGCAACATACTATTTAACAGTTGAAAACATTTGGTTAAATTTTTAATTATAAGTTGTGACATTAAAATCATGTTAGGTTATTTTGAAAATCATCCAAAAGGGGGAGAATGTTGAGAAATATGTTTGGATAATTTTCAAAGTCATGATTTTAAGTGGTTAATACTTAAAAATGTCATACATGGTGTTATATGTGATTAAAAGTTGAAAAAGTTGACATCGGTCTCTCAGGTTGTTGCACATCGATCGATGTCTAGGGTTTTTAGAAATAATTTTCTAAAATGTGATAAAATGGTTGTTTTCATTTGTACATGATTTATACATGTTCATTATGTGCTTATTATGTGTTTTTGGTGATTATTATTTTCTTGTGACTAACATGCCTTGGAAGTTTCTACAACTTACCAAAAAGGGCAAAATTGGTATTTTGAGTTTTGTAGGAACATGATATGGTGGAAATATTTCAAGAGCATATTCTTATACTATTTATCATGACAAAGTTGATATCATGATTATTTATGACCATCCGGGACATTTCTGGAGTTTTCTCACACCAGGGGTATTTTGGTCATTTTACCCCCGAGGGTATTTTTGGTATTTTCACTCAAGGAATCTCTTGAGCATATTATTATCTTCATTCTGGAGCTGTGTTATTATTATTTTGAAGATAATATGGTGATCTTATATCTTTTTCTCTCAACCGATGATATTATTGACTATAGCTGGATATGTGACGATTTGAGAGGTCACATTCTATTTTTTCTTGAAGACCCTCTTATATATGTTATAAGAGAACATTTATCATCAATATTCAGAGATATTAAAGGTGTCAAAGGTGTGGAAATGTTATTGACACATAAGAAGAAATATTGGGGAATTTCGGTGTTACACGTTGACATAATCTTGTCAAGTGTTATCTATTTATTTCTTCTTCAAAAATCTGAGTTGCTACACATAAATATATATGTTGAAAAACGTGAGTTTACATTTGGGAATGATACATTATTCATTTTATGAGTTGGAGACAAGTGGACCAACCAAAAAGGAGCTAGTTGGCAAAATTGCCAACTTGGAGTTTACTAAAAATAGCCAACGGCTATATTATTTTTCTTGGGTATTTTCAGCAGATTTTTAAAGTCAAATGGAGCTCTCACATGTCCTATTATGATGCTTGAAGTTGGGGATAATTTGGTGGTATTATCCTTTCTTATTTTATTAAGAAAAAATCAAAGTTTTTTTTGAAAATACAAAGTAGCCAACGGCTACTACTTGTAAATGGAGCTGAATTTTGACTTTGAAATGGTGATTGGTCACATGCCTATTCTTGTGCCAAGGAGTTGAGGTTATTTTGGTGCATTATCTTCTTCTTATTATCTACATTTTGCAAAGGATAAATGAGACTATCCAAGGTGGAAAAAATCGGCCACATCATTTTGCCAAGGTGGACCAATCATTTTGTTTTATTTTGCCATGTGTACAAAGCCAACCAATAATGAGATGACATTTGGAGTTGATGATGAAGATGGTGACACATGTGCATTCTTATCTTCAAGGCTCAAATCACACTATAAATAGAGGCATTGGTGAAGAAGATGAAACACACTTGAAGCTCACAAGCATTTGTTGAAATTGTCTAGCTTTCATCTTCATCTTCTTGTTGTTGTTGTTTTGTTCATTGTAGCAAAGGTGATCTTGTTGTATTGTGGTGAGCTACAAGCCTCTTGAGCTTCATTTGTAAGATTGATTAGCCATCTTTATAAGGCTACATCAATAGGTGTTAGAGGAGTTGCAACTAAGTGTTGCTTAGAAGGTGATTATCCAAGTCTTGAATAGGGTTGGTGTATAACCCAAGGATCAAGCCTGGCTCTTGTTGTAAGGTGCTCATTTCATAGTGAAATCCAAGTAAAGGTGTTCCTTGGGACTGGAGTAGGTCACATTGACCGAACCAGGATAAATCCTCGGTGTTCTTCTCTTGTTTCTTTATTTCTGTTTTCTGCCCGTTTTTGACTGCAGTTTTCACCCAACTTCACACAATTTAAAAAAATAGCTAAACATTTTCAAAATTCGCGATTTTTGGTGGAGTTATACTTCAGACTGTTAGCTTTCATTTGCAACAAGAATCACTTGATTTGAGCAAGGGAAAGTTAGTCTTTCAGTCTTTGCAAGATAACTGCTCCAATCTGGCTGCAATCTGACCAGTTTTGAGAAAACTTAAATTCTGTATTTTTCAAGAATTGTTTAAGGTCAGGGCCTTTTGGAAACTTCATCTACACATCCTAAGGAGTGTTTTGATATAAAGATCAACCTTTTTGGTTGAGTATTCAAAGAGAAACACTATTTGCAAAATCAGCAACATTCTGTCCAATTCTGTCCAGATTGGCCATCTAAATCTTTTTATTTGTTTGAAGGGTCAAACGATCTTATTTTTGTCTGATTTTTGGACAGAGTCTTGTTAACTCATTGAAGTTCAATTCTGAAAAGTTTCATAATTTTTGGAGTTGTGTACAATTATTTGTGAATTTTTGAAAAACGGGTTCTGAATCTGAGGTGGTCTCAGATTCTGTTTTCAAAGGGGATTTTAACAAAGGGTTGTAGTGTAATTTCCGCTAACCACTATTCACCCCCCCCTCTAGTGGTGTTTATTGCAGGTGCACGGTCCAACACTCTCTGGGCCTGTACGGTCATATTCTTCTCTTCGAATCTATTATTTCCGGATTCGGAACGGTCACGTCATCAATCGTAATCACCAGGTCTATTCTCTCCGGGCCTGTATGGTCATATTCGTCATAATCAGGTCTTTTCTCTCTGGGCCTGAACGGTCATTATCGTCAGATCAGTTAACCCTGGATCTGGAGCGGGTCATGCTGGCCAGAAACATACAGTACCGATAGGAAGCGTTCTTTTCAAAAACTGAATACTTTTCTTCAAAACGCTTTTTCATCATTCTGTGTCATAAAATCAGTTTCATAAACTGTTTGAACATGAACAATGCAATGCATGACGTGCAACATGCGACTCGTGAACAAATGCAACATAACATACATGCACAAACTTGTCTCTTAATCTGGAAAAACTGTCCAACAATCACATTCTGTTCATATAGCCTGTGATCATCAATTCGTGTTCATGTTCATAAGCTCACTCCATACACATGCATAATGAAGTCTTAGACATGTGCCATAAAAATTTCGTAACATTACGAAATGTCTAACGAGCTCAAAACATCAACTATCATCAAAGGGTACTGCTGATATCAGCAGGGCAGTGCCCGTCTTACCCCAGTTTCAGAGATCATAAAATGTTATACAAATTTAAGCCATCACCTGGAAAACATAGCCAAGATACTAAGGAACAATATTCATAAGGCTAAACATCACATTCAAGCCTAAACGAGCAAGATCAAAGCCTTACAACTTATGTCATTAAACTGTCCTGTTTTCAAGTTTTGTACCACTAATTTCAACTCAGTTTTTAACCATCAAAATGGTAGTTTGATGCTGGTTTCTTTACATGAACATGTACATCTATGCCTTAGGTAATTACCATAAAAATTCCAAGGCAATACAATAAGTTTAAGGGGTCATCTAATTACTTTCCCAAGCTAGGTACATGCAGAACCTGGAATGACCAGTTTTACCACGAATTGCATTGTGACCAAACCACAACTCCTTTTACTACAATTCCAACTCACAGGGTTGCTAAACACACCAAAATATCATCATAACAAAAATCAGCTCATTTGCACATTCTAAGGTGCACTTTCGAGCTAATCAACTTACTACTCAAAACTGTCCTGTTCCAGCAACTCTGTTTGACCAGTTTTACCAAAAACTTCATTAAGGATAATCCACCACTCCTTTTACCAACATAATCAGCTCATTTGCACATTCCTAAGGTGCACTTTCGAGCCAATCAACTTACTACTCAAAACTGTCATGTTCCAGCAACTCTGTTTGACCAGTTTTACGAAAAACTTCATTAAGGATAATCCACCACTCCTTTTACCAACATTCCAACTCACACATTTCATAGACACACAGGGATATTATCATACCAAAAATTATCCAATTTTAAAATTCCTAAGGTTCATTTTCAGGGCGTACAATATGCCATATAAAACTGTTCAGCTCCAGTACTTCTGTCTGAGCAGTTCCTACTAACAATTATATTCTGGTCAA
The DNA here is from genome assembly GCA_036186865.1 of Eustoma russellianum. NCBI lineage: Eukaryota > Viridiplantae > Streptophyta > Magnoliopsida > Gentianales > Gentianaceae > Eustoma > Eustoma russellianum. The sequence continues at coordinate 19,511,867 of AP025040.1, read as the reverse complement.
TCCAAAAATCCTTTTACCAAAATTCCAACTCACACATTCAAAACACATATGAGGCTATCATCATACCAAAAATTATCCAATTGGAACACCTCTAAGGTTCACTTTCAGGTCGTTCAACATGCTACAAAAAACTGTCCAGCTCTAGTACTTCCGTTTGACCAGTTGTCACTAAATATTTCATTAAGGATAACCACAACTCTTTTTCTTAAAATTCCAAATCACACATTTACTACACACATAAGGCTATCACCATACCAAAAATTAGCCAATTTGAACACCTCTAAGGTTCATTTTCAGGTCGTACAACATGGCACACAAAACTGTCCAGCTCTAGTGATTCCAGCACTTCATCGTTTTTTATGGTTCAAGCATTTCCAATCAACTTCATTCTTTAAAGTGACTTAATAACCATCAAACACACACTTCAACATAATCTTTCCAAGCCTCATAACATGCTTTAGCCATAGATAAACAGTTCATGAGTCATATCAAAACAGTCACAACATATTCATATAACAAATCATTCACTCATGCCATAACTTTTCTTATAACAACTAGTTTTCATGTCTTGTACTTAGACTCTTCAACTAAGATTCATAGCTTAAAAATGACGAGCTATTCAAGCACGCACTTCACAAATAAGGATAGATTGGCTAGAGTATACTTGCCTTCTTCGAGCTTATCCTTTCCTTAACTTGGAACTTGGGTGAAATGAGATGAAGTCTTCCTCCCCTTTCACTACACAACCCCCACGGTTTTTGGGAGGAAGAAAAGAGCAACCATTAGCTTTTGTCTTAAGTGAAAACACAACTAGAGTGAGGCTATGATTCTCTTACCAAAATGAACCTTGAATGGAGATAGTAATGAATCCAACCCACCAAGAAGTTAGCTTCTCTTAGTACCTTGAAAAATCTTCATCTAGTGACCATCCTTGGAGTCATGGTTTTGACAAGAAAAGAAGGGTACCCATGTGAGCTTCATTCTTTGAAATATAGGATTTACGTAGAAGTTTTATCATGCACTTACCTTGATGAGCTCTTGGAGCTTGGAGATCTTGGACTTCTTGGCTCAACTAGCCGTGTACCTTAATGGAAAAATAGGGAAGTCTCTTGCTCCTTGTGAATTCTTGAGGGAGAGTGATCTAGAGTTTCTTGGAGAAAATTTTTCTTCCCTTGGCTAAGGGGTTAGACGTTGGATATGTTAAGGGAGAAGGAGGGTTTACCTTGGCTTGGTTATATTAATTAGAGTTAATTAGCCTAAGTTACTTCTAACCAAGGTTATTTTAATGCAACTAGAGTTACTTTAATTAAACTATAGTTACTTTAAGGCTAACTTAGGTTACTTTATCCAACTAGAGTTACTTTATGGGTTAACTTGAGTTACTTTAACCTTGTGGTTAATATAAAGTAACCATGGTAAGTGTTTGAAATTCTCCTTGGTTAACCATAGAGTAAAACTGGCGGTAATGGCCTTTGATAGCCATTACCATGCTTAATTTCTTCTCAAGTGAGTTTAATGAAAATCCATGTGAGTAGTTGCCCCTTTTTTCTAATTATTTTCCCTTTTTCTTGTTTTAAAATGAGATTAGGGGGAATCTTGATTCCTCTTGGGATAAAGGGCCGAAATTTTTGTAAGAGTTCGGGAAAAAATTGCCCACTACTTACAACTCCTTAATTTCCATTTGGGCTTATTTTAAGAAGACCCTTAAGATTAACCTCCTTATAATTTGGAAAAATCCCTTTAAGGCCCTTTTTAAACCTTATGGCTGAAATCTCTTAAGCCCTTAGGGTGAATTTTTCATGGTCCATAACTCATGCTTGAATGATTATATTATTTGATTCATCAACATGAAATGTAAAGAAGCACTATTATAACTTAGTGAGATGCACTTGAAGGATGCAACTTTATTAATTCACTTATACAAATCTTCAAGTACAATATGTCTTTTCGTTGGGGTACAACAGAATGCATAAAAATGTCACACATGGTGTTATATGTGATTAAAAGTTGAAAAAGTTGAGAAACATGACATCGACCTCTCAGGTTGTTGCACTTCGATCAATCGATGTACTTCGATCACTCACATCGATCGATCTATGTAAGACAGAGAAAGTTCAAGACCTTACTGTGAGACATCGATCTCTAAACCTGAGACATATTGATAGATCGATGTATACATCAAACCCTCACTTCGATCGATCGATGTAGGTCAGAGACAAATTCTGAAACTCACTGTGAGACATCGATCTCTGAAGCTGAGACACTTTGATCGATCGTTGTCTAGGGTTTTTAGAAATATTTTTCTAAAATGTGATAAAGTGGTTTTTATCATTTGTAAACGTTTTATATATGTTCATTATGTCAGTATTATGTGATTTTGATAAATATAAATTTCTTGTGACTAATGTGCCTTGGAAGTTTTTACAACTTACCAAAAAGGGGAAAATTGGTATTTTAAGTTTTGTAGGAACATGATATGGTGGAAACACTTCAAAGACTTATTCTCATCTTATTTATCATGACAAATGTGTTATTATATTCATCTCTAACCTTCGGGGTCATTTCTGAAGTTTTCTCACACCAGGGGCATTTTGGTCATTTTATCCCTGAGGGCATTTTTGGTATTTTAACTCAAGGAATCACTTGAGTATATTATTATATTCATTCTGGAGTTGATTGATAATTATATTGAAGATTATTTGGTGATCTTCAATTATTTCTATCAATTGATGATATTATCGACAGTAGCGGGATATGTGACGAGTTGTGATGTCACATTCTATTTCTTTCTTGAAGACCCTCTTCTGTATGTTGTTGGAGGATATTAATCATCATTTTACATAGAATTTAAAGGTGTTAAAGGTGGAAAAATGATCACAACATACAAGAAGAAATAATGGGAATTTGGGTGTTATATGTTGACATGGTCTTGTCAACTATTATTTGTTGATTTCTTATTCAAAAATCTGAGTTGATATTCATATTTATAGCCTCAAAAACGTGATTTTACAGTTTTAGATGATGTGTTATTCATTGTATGGCTTGGTGACAAGTGGACCAATCAAAAAGAAGCTAGTTGGTAAAAGTTGCCAACTTGGAAAATTTGAAAAGTTTGAATTGGTAGCCAACGGCTACTAGTCTATTTTCAACAGATTTTTTGAGTCAAATTCAGCCTTCACATGTCCTATTATTATGCAAAGGAGTTGAGGTATTTTGGAGGAATATGAATTTCAATCTTATCTATATTATCTTCATTTTTAAGGCATTCCAAGGTGGAATTTTCGGCCAACATAAGTGTTCCAAGGTGGACCAATCATTCTTCTTTATGTTGCCAAGTGTACAAGATGATTATTTGGCCAACCAATAATGTGAAAAAAACTAGGACTTGATGATGAAGATGGTGACACATTGGAGTTCTTATCTTCAAGAGCTATTTCACACTATAAATAGGAGGCAAAGGTGAAGAAGAAGAACACACACGTGAAAGTAGTAGTTGAATTGTCTTGCTATCTTCTTCTCTTCATTCTTGTTTCATGCTTTGTAGCCAAGGTGTTCTTGTTGTATTTGTTGTAGAGCTACAAGCCTCTTGTGCCTCATTTCTAAGAATGATTAGCCAAATCTATAAGGCTACCTCAATAGGTGATAGAGGTGTTGCAACCAAGAGTTGCATAGAGGTGTTCATCCAAGTCTTGGATAGGGTTGGTGTTTAACCCAAGGATCAAGCTTGGTTCTTGTTGTAATTTGGTTCATACCCTAATGAAATCTAAGGAAAGGTATTTCTTGGGACTGGAGTAGGTCACATTGACCGAACCAGGATAAATTCTTGGTGTTCTTGTCTTCTTTAAAGTTTTCTGTTTTCGGCCCCTTTTTCACTGCTGATTTCACACAACTTCACACGTTTTCAACAAATAGCTTAACACTTTCAAAATTCGTGATTTTTTATGGAGTTATACTTCAGACTGTTAGCTTCCATTTTCAACAAGAATCACTTGAGTTGATCAAGGGAAAGTTAGACTTTCAGTCGTTGCAAGATAACTGCTCCAATCTGGCTGTAATCTGACCAATTTTGTGAAAACTTGAATTCTGTTTTAACCAAGAATTATTTAAGGTCAAGGTCTTCTGAAAACATAAACTACACATTCTAAGGAGTATTTTTTCATAAAGATCAACCTTTTTAGTTAAGTATTCAAAGAGAAACACATTTTTCAATTTCAGCAACATTTTGTCCAATTCTGTCCAGATTGACCATCTGAATCTTTTTATTTGTTTTAAGGGTCAAACGATCGTATTTTTGTCTAATTTTTAGAAAGAACCTTGTGAACACATTGAAGTTAAGTTCTGGACATTTTCATAATTTTCGAGTTGTGTACAAGGATTTTTGAATTTTTCAAAAATGGGTTCTGAATCTGAGGTGGTCTCAAATTCTGTTTTCAATGGGGATTTTGATCAAGGGTGATAGTATAATTTCTTCTAACCACTATTCACGCCCACTCTAGTGGTGTTTATTGCAGATGCACGGTCCAACATATTCTTCAACAAATCTCAACATGGAAAGTTCCTCTCTACACCACATATATACATACACGGCATATATACACACACAAAAACACATATTTCTTTTCTCAAAACGTCAAGCTATATTCTTCTATCTTGGCATTTCAAAGACGCGTCATCATATCTTCCAAGTCATATATTCTATATCATCAATTTTCCAAAAATATGTCGACACGTCAAAAGTTCGTAAGCCGAAAATCACCACATCAAATAACTACCGAACCATCATCGACACATCATAAACTTACTATATAAAGATGACCAGCTAGTATACACTCCAAGAACCTCAAAATTTTGTGCACCACATGCAAAATTCAAGACCAAAGTCATACCATAATTACATATATCAGGTATCCATCATTTTTCTTATTCTCTTGGAAATTCAAATTCAAAAATGTTACACCCCCATGACCGAATTTTCTACACTATTTAGAGCTGAGATTATACATTTTTTATGTATAATATATGGTGTATATCATATTTTACATGTCCAAAGAGTTCGTGATCAATTGGAAAAAAATCACGCAAACGGCAGAATTTGAAAATTCGCATTTCTACACTATACTAACGGCGGACTTTTTTATATGTCGTGACATGTAACTAGACATGTTTTATACATTCAACACCTATCTTGGAGTATTCTAGAAGACAAGATTAAATGGTGATGGAAATTTACCATGTTTATGAAAATGCTACATTATTGTTCATTCAAAATTCAAAAAATATTTTCAGCACATGTATGCTGAAGTGGGCGGCTAATTTGAGCTTACATGGAGTCTAGGCGGAGCTTATCTTCCACTATGATTGGTGGAAAATGATCTACAAAAGAATTCATAAATTTATAGAGATCAAATATACAAGGTAAATGTTTCAAATATCAAAAACAATGCTGAGATTTTCATCATGTGGCCGATTTTTTGGAGGGGCATTTCAAGACACAAAATCCTTTTAGAAATGAGAAGACATCACACTAATGGTTGATAGAGAATCAAGATATTCAAAATTCAAATTATTTTCAGATTCTTGATAATTATCCATGTCATATATTAAGTGCCAATGTGACATAATGAAGACCCGATCATACAGTGACTGACAACAAGGCGAAGACACATCACTTGTCCAATCATATCTCGCCAAATAAGCAAAGGTATGTCGCAAGACTTTGCAAGAGATCTTTCAAGAGCATTCAAGACATTTTTTGAGACACTTCTCATCCCTTGAGGGCATGCAACACTATACAAAAGGAGGAGGAAGATCAAACACAAAAAAAGACACACATTATACAAGCTTTCAAGTGAAAAGCAAGAGTTCTCTTCATCTCTTATCTTCTTCTCTTGCACAAAGCCTTAAGCTTGTCAAACGTATATCCTATATTCTGTATAGGCATCATATAAACCACCCTCATACATTCCCTAATTGTAAAAGGTTGATCAAGGTATGATCAGACTTTCATCAGTGAGGTGGTAGTGATTGTTGTTGTGATTGATTGTAAAGGGGTTGGAAATTAAAGGAGTTGGTGTATAACTCCAGCCACCCTTGTTCTAAGGTGCCTTTGGTGATTAGTGCCGAAGAAGGTGACTTCAAAGAGTGGAGTAGGTCACACTGACTGAACTAGTACAAAAATATGTGTGTTCTTATTTTCCTGCACTTTTGCTTTTATTATTGTTTTGCAATGTTTTCAAAACGACTGAGAAAAATAGCAAACTATTTTCAAAAATCACCAAATTTTACATAGACACAGATAACAGTCTTAAGTTTAACTTAAGACAAGTGTCATTGAATTTGGATAAGTATAAGTCATTAAAACATTCAAAGTTCTGAAACTAGTACAATCAACATGGTTGACATACTTGCCAAAGGAATTTTGCAAAACTGTTCCAACCCATTAAACTAGACATCTTGTTAAAATTTCAGATCATTTGGAGTTGTCATTAGTTGGAAATTAATTTTTCATTATAAGGGAAAGTTTTTCATCGATTGACAGTGTTCAATTACAAACGGTTTTTCAGGGCTTTAGACTTTGAATTTTGATCTCAAATTTCTATGACATATATTTAACATCTTAAAGTACACTGTGTCAAAATTTCACAAATTTTGGAGGCCCAGAGCCTATTTGTTTAAATATTCAAAAACGGAGTCTGAAAACAGTTTCTGTTTTCAGAAGTGGGTATTGGTCAATAAACATTTTTAAAAACCAATTTTTCCACACTCACTATTCAATCCTTCCCCTTCTAGTTGTGCTATACATGTCCTATACGCACAACCTCTGGTGCGGACCAATTATTTAACATGTGACCTCTGCTTTATGGTTCTATACAGATTTACCGCACAAGCTCTGCACACAACCCCAGAGTGCATACACTTTAGCGGTTGATAAGGGGTAAGATGCACGACATCTATTGAGACCAACATATAGCCCCAGTATAGGGATTCAATGATTAAACTACAGCTTTATTTCCAGTCTGAGCACGTCCTAATGAGGGGTATAGGATTAAGGCGTTATCTGCGCACCAAATGTTAAATATCAGAAGTTATCTCAATAGGGGTATCATGTCATCACATAATTGCCACACCACTTTGTTGTATTTGACCTCTGCACAATCTTCCCTAGTGATCATTAATATCCTACCAAAGGAATTTAACATGAAAAGCATTCATAACTCCTAAGGAAGTTACCAGCAAGTCCCTTTTTGATTATCCTAATCCTACAAACATGGTTGAATATAATCCTCAAATTATAATTCAAGGAGCTGGTTCAGGAGACAAGTTTCTGGCTGATCTAAAATGGCAAACCTCTGCCGACTTAAACATGTTACCTTAGTGCAGGGATTAAGTAGCAGAGATGCAAGATCTGATTCTTGATTTGCGCATTAAGTACCCCGATTAGTGAATAAAGGTGGCATCATCTTGTCGCGCTGATTCGCTCCATTTGGTCTCGTCATAATCTTGCTAAGCCGCCACATACTCTCTCCAGGAGACTCAAGTTGATGTCTTCACAACTCCAATAGGCGTTACTAGCGAAACACTAGCCACGTCAAAACTTTACTCAGTCTAATATATTTGTAGGCAACAAAGACAAGTTTTTGATATCGACAAAGAAGAGTTTTCCCTAATTCAAAATCTAGTTTCATTGTTAAACTATGTTTCTTATGACTATACAGGGTAATAGCTTAGCTTTATAGGCCTTAATACGAAGCCGCGAAAGCCACCAATTCTTGTACTTTTTGTCAATCCAGCTGTTAATCTTGCTCATCTCCTCAGCTCAACCTAGAGAGGTTAAGCTTTATACCGGAAATTTCTTAAGAATTTTCCTCCGTTACTATTTAGATTTTTGCTACTCGGCTAGGTGTTTTAAAGATCGAGGTCACAATACTTTCAAAAATTCATTAAATGTTTTTGCACACTTTCATTATTACTCGAGTTCAGCTCAACCTAAGATATTCTATCTAATTAGGCACGAAAATCAGAGTTTATCATCCTGGTTGGCAATTTATCAGGGTTAAAAGATAGAGGGACACGAAAGTTAAACTTAGAATGCTTGCAACAACTTTCATTCAATTAAAAATGTTGATCATGACATTATGATAGAACATGAAAGTTACAAGAAAATAAAAAAAGAAAACAAATGAGATACTCGTATATCTCTCTAAGGTCCGCTTCATCCTTGAAAAGTGGAAGTTCTCAATCGTAGTCGGCTCAAGCTTCGGAGTTGATTAAGTCAGCAATATGAAGATCTCATTTGTTCAAGCATGGATCTGCCTCAGTCACGACTTCGACTCCCTTGTTCTGGCTAATCTTCATCACTGTGCTAGCAAAATCTCCATGTAGTCGGTTTCGCTCAGCCTCGTCACAATGAAATATGGACAAGCAAGGTGATAGAGTGTTATAGAGATAGAATCTCTCTGCCTTCTGTCAAGCAAGGACTCACACCCATTTCCTTTGCTCTTCACCATTCTACACGTTCTCCTCCTCTTTCCCCTTCTATCCTTCTAGTTTCTTACTAGTTTTATTAATTTGTCCTTTCTCTGTTACTCAAATCGCAAGAACTAAAGCAGCTAGGAATGCACTAAGGCTGAAACAAACGGCTAAGAAGGGTAGCACTATGGTTTCCAGCTCAAGTGTGAGTTATCTGCCCCCTAGACATGAAATGGAGAAGCTGCAGAAAGAAGCTGCAGAATGTGGCCCAGCAACATGGACCTAGACAAAGTGCATGTGAATCTCATCATTCCTTCCTTGACGTGTGAGGCGGCATTGGACTAACATGTTTTATGGCTCTACTATATACAACTTGGGTAAGAAACTTAAAGATTTAAAAGATCCTCTTAGGGAGCTTAACAAAAAGGCTTTCTCCTATACTTCTGCTAAAACTGATAAGGTAGTGCAGGAACTGGAACGTATGGAGGAAACCCCAGATGAACTTTGGGTATGTACTCAGTGGAAGGTCAGACTGCAAATCCAAAGGCATCTGGCCTTCAATCTGATGGAGGCTAAGAGGAAATACTTCTCCCAGTTAGCTAAAGGTAACTGCATCCCTTTGAGTGACAGAATACTAAGACCTTTCACTCTACAATCAAAATAAATAGGGCCAGCAATGGTGTCGCTAGTGTCCAACTGAATGATGGCACTATCTCTGCCTCAATTGAGCAAGCTGCACAGCAGTTTGTGTAGTTCTTCGCTAACTTACTGGGCAATGAGCAGTTGGTTCAGGAAATTAGCCAAAATGTCCTCCATGGAGGTCCTATGATCTCTTCTATGCATCCTTTCAGCTTAGCTTTTTCTGTTACAGGTGACGAGATAAAAACAGCTCTTTTCTCAATTGGACAAGATAAGGCTCATGGGCCTGATAGGTAATCTTCCTATTCCTTTATACAGTTGGGATATTGTAGGCCTGACTTGATTACTAGTATGCATGAGTTCTTCAACAATGGTGCCCTTCTTAAACAGCTCAAGCATGCAACCATTTATCTTGTGCCCAAAGCAACCCAAGTAACCAGGCTGGAGGACTATAGGCATATATCATGCTGTAATGTCATCTACAAGGTCATCTTTAAGGTACTGACAACTAGACTTGCTACTGTTTTGAAGGACTTTATGGATCCTACACAGGCTAGGTTTCTGAAGGAAAGATCTATGATTGAGAATTTCTTCTTAGTTCAGGAGCTTGTTAGAGACTATGGGAAAAATGTACTTCTCCCAAGAGCATGCTCAATGTTGACATCAGGTTAGCTTTTGATTTTATAAATTGGAATTTTTTCAATGACATGCTTACTGGCTTGGGCTTCCCCATCCTTTTCATCAACTGGATTGTGGAATGTGTTTCCACTGCCACTTACTCTGTATCCATTAATGGTAACCTCTATGGTTTCTTTAAGGGTAAAAGAAGCCTCATACAAGGAGACCCGTTGCCACCTTTTCTGTTTGTCATTGAAATGGAGTATCTCTCCAGACTACTTGGAAAGATGCATCATAATAAGGACTTCAACTTCGATCATAAGTGTGATGAGCAGTACATACTCATCTATATTTTGCTAATGATCTCATTATATATGGCAGAGGGGATGTCAATTCAGTAGGGAAAATTAGAGGATTAGGAACCGGAAGACTGGACCCATACTTGAAGTATTCTTCATAAACAACCTCGTATCACTTAGGGCTTTGCACGCTATTCGGCCAAGAGGAGGAAGAATATGATCAAACCAAGGGCAATAAATTTTACAGACCTGGCAGTTCAACCAAATCAAAAGGATTTATGGAACAAAGGACACTTGGACTATGGGAAAATAGAAACCTCAGGAGATTGTCCCGAAGGACAGGTGTGAAGAGTCAACAGTGTAAGACGTATGAATTGCCACTCGCTGTTGATTGGGGTTTAGCGCAGGTAGCGTTGTTGGAACCTCTGTTGTCGGAGCAATGCCCCTAGGTACAACATCCCTGTTGTGCCCAGTGGAGGCACCATGATCCTCCTAAACCGCAGAAGAGGAGGATGGTTATCATCTGAAATAGTCCTCTCCGACAAATTAGAAGATTCAACCCCTCTTACACCACCATGAACACATGATGTCGCTTCTAACATATTTTGAGAATCAGAAGGTTAAGAAGTAAACATGATTTCAACATCGAAAAAGAAAGGAAAGATGAAAATCTTACTTGAAAAGCAAGATCAAGGAGGAATAATGCTGGATGGGCAAAGATCCTAGCGGAGGGGGCAAAGATCCTAGCGGAGAAAAGAACATCGGAGAAGAAAATTGACAGTATGTAAAGAGCTCTAAGGAAAACAAAGCCAGAAAATGAAGGAGAAAGAGGAATAGGCGGGGTTTTGGTGTTTGGAGTTTTTGGGATTTTCGGGATTTTCGGGCATCGAAACCTATAACGTTGATACAGTACATAAAAGTTGATAAACCCCTTCGAATTCTGCACGGGAGAATCTCATCATTAACTCTGTACCAAACACTCAATCAGAATTCGACACGAAAGTGGAATCTATTAGTGGAACAGTTAAGAGTTGTAGCTGTTACTAAAAGATTAGTCTTCCCAAGCCTAATTTGGGAGCATATGACGAGGGTAAAACTGACACTTTCAATCATGACAAGAGTGTCCACCTCGACTTTTCACAAGCAAAGTTACTTGATAAAAAACACAGGTCGCCTCGGAGACATCTTCGCTACGCGACTCCAACTACATCTTTAAGCCGCCTCGACCATAGAAAGAGGATAGACTGGCCCTATTTGGTCAGCTAGTAATATAGCACATAGAGTTCTTGACCTCTGCTCAGCTAAGGGAACACCAAAGATCAGTCAATGCTACTTGATTTATCAAAGACACGGGTCGTCTTAGACACATCTCAGATACTCGGGTTCAATACGACGCTCAAGCTTTTATGCCATAATCAGTATGACCCACTTGGTATAGTCAAAGATGGTCAACTCGGTCATCTATAACCTTGACACATGCATGCATCTCGTCCACTTGCTGTATGTCTTTCCTGAATCTACTGCCTTGACTTTGCTGCTCAGCCACATTTCTCGGCTTAGAGGCGTTTCTGCTCGGCCTGGCCAATCAGGCACTTGCCAGCAGGCAATCCATTCATACAACATGACACATGGTGCCACCTAGCGAGCATGCCGATGCATCTTACCAGCAGGATAGGACATGTGGCACTCCCCCATAGTTCTCAACGTGCACTAGTGGCGTAACTCGTATAACAAGGAAGCAAAACATCCCATAAAAGGGAGGTTCAATCAATTGAACAAACAATCACAGCCACAACACCGGAAGGAGACAGATATCTCTAGTTTTTCAGCATACATACATGGCGAAACCCGTAACTCACTTGAGCGTCGGAAGGTTTCTCCGTAACAATAGTTCCAGAACCTCTAACGTTGTTCAACTTGTGCAGATTTCTACAAACAATATTTCTTGTGGCAAACAGCGTCTGTATATGCCATTGACAGCGTTATCCACTATTTGGATCATCTTTGATCCTGACGAAGATTCGACTTCTTGATGTGAAGACGAAAAGGACCATCAATACTTCTCTTCGCACAAGTGGGATTGTCCCGTGCTCAACGTGTAGGCTCCCGAGGTTCCATATTTATCATAGCGATTTTGGATGGGGTAAATCGATAACTATTTTTGAACTGCTAACAAATTTGATGGATGAATTTTGTCAATCAAAGACGTCAAGGAAGCAGAATGTTGATTTGGATGTGGTTGGGTTTGGAATCGGACTTGGAGTAATGCAATATGTTTCAGATTTTTAATGGCAGAAGATGATTTTTAAGTGAAATGGTGGATTTGAAAAATATGGTGGTGATATTACCTCCAACCGTTTTTTCCGTTGTTATTCTGATTGGATTTTCCTTCTATTGGTAATGGGAGAAACACTTCTTTCCTCTCCTCCAGATGGAATGATGTTGGAATATTACAGAATCTGGATGGCATGCAATACTTTCAAAAACAGCTGCACATCAAAGGGGACACAAGGATAGCGGACCTGATCATTGATGGTAAGTGGAAATGGGAATTGCAACGCATGGATGGCCAGTGCAGAGAAATTGGGGAGAGAATCGGGCCACCCCCGGGCCTAACAGATGATGAGGATAAACTGCAATGGATACCGGGGAGAACAGGAGATTTCAGCTTGCAAAGTGCAGTGGAATCAATGGGGGTAAGCAGTCAAGATGTCGAATGGAAAGAGTATGTATGGTGGAAGAGGCATATACCGCGATACGCGTTCATATCATGGCTGGCGTTCTGGGGCAGACTACCAACCCTCGATCGGTTGACACAATGGGGAGTGGTACAGGAAGACAAGTGCTACTTATGCAAGAATCAGGCAGAAATAAATGAGCACTTATTTTTCACATGCTCATACGCAAGGGAGGTGTGGGGGGATGTAATGTCATTCTGTGGCCACAGAGCAGCACCTGAACAATGGATGAGACGGGGGGAATGGATGAGGGAAAGACCGAAGCCATGGAGGAGCACGCTACATAAAGAGATCTTCCTACTAGGAATGTCGGTGATGATCTATATGATATGGAGAGAGAGGAATGCACGTTGTTTCGAAGCCAAACAACGTAGGCCAGAGGGGCTGATGTTGGAAGCTAAAACAGTGATAAGAGCGTATGTAAGTGAATGGCGCGGCGTGAAGAAGTCCAGGTCAAACTGGCAACAATGTGTGGACATGGGTATATCCATGAAGATCTTCAACAAAAAATGAGATTCTTATAAAAGAGTGTGTAAAAGGTATGAAATGAAGGATAGCAGAGTATACATGGCCTTAAGGCATTTAGGGAAATATACATAGGGTGGACAGATTGTAATGGTGTTTTCCCTCCACCAAATGAGGGCATTCGTAAATAAAAGTTTTTTAAAAAAAAAAGGATTTTCCTTCTAATATGCATTAGGAAGAAAATAACTTTCTGCTATGGATCTGTTGCAGTTTGATATTTTTGTTTCTCTTCCGGTCACTAGCCTGTATAACACAGGCGGATGAATAACATTATTAAAATGGAATTATCATAATTAAAATTTCCTTTTTCTTCGAGAGCCATGAAGAGGAAAACGCAGTGTTTGTTAGGCATGGTCGGCTGCGGTTTTTTTGGGCCGAGAACGAACCATGGTCAGCTGCTGTTTTTCTGAGAAATGGTAAATAGATATTGAGACATGCCTTGTTAAGGTCCGCGAAATCTATGCAAACATGCAGGCTGCCATCTAGTTTTAGGAGCATAATTGGATTAGACAACCAGATTGTGTATATAATTATTTTCAACTATCTTAGTAGCCGGTAGCATTCCAACTTCATCGGCTATAGCCATCTTCCTTTATAGAGCAAAGTTCCTTTTATTCTGCTTGTCGAACTTGCACTTTGGATCTATATTCAATTTGTGAATTACAAGTTCAGGGAAAATTCATGGCATTCATACTCCTTGCAATTTTTCTTGAGGTTTTAGGCGGTTAAAGTAAACTTGGCCCTTCAATATTGAATTCGGATAGTACTTAAATTGCTTTGTGTGTCCTCTCTTGAGTGGTCTTTTGATTTCCGCTTCCAACTTGATACAAATTTTTCGCCTCATGGTCAACATCTTTATGGAGATCACAGTACAACTTGCTATTTCTTTCGATCTTTGGTCGGCACATATGTGGAAGTTATTTGGCTAGCCCCTGTCTTCTATGACTAGAAGGGTCTATGTTCCAGGCACATTGGAGGAAAGATAGTTCTTGTTCTAGAAGTGTTGAAGATGATGAGCTCATAAACCAGAAAAGAAGGTGTATCAGATCAGACTAAGAGGCTTGTTGCAGAGGTTGGTTTGTTGGCATGGGAGGTTAGCGGGTCAGGTGTGCTTGGCACGGTACCTCGCAAGCTAAGGTTAAAACTCTTGGCACGGTTGGCACAAGGACGGAGAGCAGTTGGTCCAGCAGAGGAGTCTGGCACGCTGTCTGCCTTTGGCACGTTTCCGGCGCGACTGAAGTTTACTGTGTGCGTGCCATAGCAGATTTAGGCTTAGTTTACACGTGCCATTTTCGTTCTAGTTAGTTCTATAGATAGTATAAATACTTTGCAATGGTTGTAAATATGAAGTGTGTAGAAGAAATCAACAATATCCTCAGGGATTCCTTCTGATCAAAGTTGAGCGCACCTTTGGCGCCATTTCTGAATTTACACAAATTCTTCCAGCTTTAGTTGTTTTGATCCGTGCTTTTTCTTGCGCATTGCTTCATTCTTAGTTTGTAATTCGTTTTTTGACATGGTATCAGAGCTCTGGTTGTATGCCATTGATTCTCTGATAGCTGTAGCTTAAACTTCCTTTGAAAATCTTGTTTCGTAGTTGAATTGTTCGTGAGTTCAAATTAATCATGGCAAGCACGAGTGCTGCTTCCTCTAGTTCTCGCAACAATCCTTTGAACAATGAAAATCAATCAAACAACCGATATTACTTACATCCAAATGACAGTCCTGTGATCGTATTTGTAGCGCCCCGCACCCGGCTATGCTCCTGGTACGGTGCACCCGCCGTACTTGATTAAAGGAAGTACAAGGCGTCGATGTGAATCCGCTACATTCTCAAGAGTGGGTCATAGATTACCAATGAAAACATCAAAGGTGGCGATAAACAGGCAGTATTAAAACATGAGTCATCCATCGTCCCTAACGTCATACATTTTACAAACCATGATAAAAGTTCCAAAATAACCCAAGTAATCCATAACACAAAAAAAATCAGACTATAGAAGTCCTAGCTGCGAGCGTCTCTCACGGGTAGGGCACCTGTGGCTCGTCCTCAACATACTCTATCTCTGGCTCCTGAGGCTCTGAAAAACGGTAAATAAGGAGTGAGTGATAGTTCACCCAACAAGTAACCCTCTATCCTACTTTAGACACATTAGAACAACAAATAAGACAATTCTAACTTGTGTTGATAAGATTTAATTATAATTACATACCTGTCGGACTGAAACCCTACTTGTTTCTGTTGACACCATAACTTGCCGTTTTACTTCTCGTTTAAGCCATTGATTTACATCTCCTAATGGTCTTTTTAGATTCTACCTTGATGACCATGCCATATAGCGTGATAATATGAAAAGAAAAGTAAAACAGAATAATACAGACGCACCAAAATGGAACGAAACGGAACAGATCAGAACAAAACATAACAAGACAGTATAATAAGGCACGGCCTTCGTTTTACCCTGTATGATCAGATTGTCCTCCTACGAGTGATTCCGCCCAGAACAGAACAATAACCCGTCTACCTCCTGACATACTGAGGATGTTACATACGGGTCCAGAAAAATACCTCGATATCAGGTCCAGAGTAGAGTAATACCCCATATGAGTCCAAAACAGAACAATACCCCGGCTACCATAATAGGATGTTACGCTCGGGTCCAGAACAAAATAATACCTCATATGGGTCCAGAACAGAATATATACCCTGATATCGAGTCCAGAACACAATAGTTATCGGAATCAATCGTAAAGGTAATTCATTCACCACGGGTTTTCTAGAAACTCATATGTTTCCTTTCCATAACAGAACTTTTATTCTTTAAACCATATCATGATATGCATATGGTGAATAATGTGACTGGTGTTGGGTTTCCACTCCAAATGCTTCTGAGAACAATTCTATCATGCATAGGATACATTACTCAATCAAAAGGTGGTGCTGAAAATTTCAGCAATTCATGTTAACACCATTTCCCTCGTTCGGATCAGTAAATGGTTCTATCATGCTAAGCTCCTTCGTAATCTAATTAATATAGGTCACCTATTATTTAATCCTGAATTATATACATGACTGAGCGATATAAGAGTCAGAACCGAGCTAGTTCACCCTATTACCGAAACAGTCCTCTGTTTTTGTTTCCTTCACATTTATGCATTTATTTGGTTTCTAGCAGCTTCTTTTCGACCGGAATTAGTCGCAGGTCTATTAATTTAGGCTCCTTGAAGTCCTTCTGTGAATATAGAGTTACGTAATTCAGTTTTTAAAGGGCAAACCGGACTGTTTGCCTATGGTGTCAAAACAGTCCCCTGTTTTGCTCCTACACGGTTTTGGCAGCCTTAACCGCCCCTCATGCCATTTATCGTTATCAATAAGCTTCAATCAACCAAGATTAAATTTATCTATTGCATTTTGGTTTCCTTCTCATTCTTTAGCATGATTCCCGCCTTTAGTTATTCGGAAAGGCGATAATTGGTTTGCATTCAATATTCTACTAGCTTACATCTTTGCTTCTATGTTTTTCTACTTCTACTTAGTTACTTATGAAATTATACCTTTATACGTTACTTTTATTTAATTCCGATTAGTCATGACTAAGTATTAAGGTCTCATAAACATGTTACACATAAAGGTTAAATCAATACAACCTCAAATGAGTGCTCTTCTTACGTAGCAAGGTTTGAGTTCAAAGAAGCTTATGAGACTTGGGTGTGAGGTTAAAAATAAATCTTGACCTCTTTATTGAGTGGTAATTAAACATGGAAATGGCTCTGAAGCCATTCTACAATTTTAGAATTTAGCCCTTTATTTTCTGAAGTTTGTCCCTTCCAAAACCGTGGGTTTGAACCGTGTACTCTTCGCTTTGTCTTCTACACATTACCTAGAATGTTCCATCCCTTGCTAAGTTTTATTCCTTCAATTGTTTCTAATTATTTGTGTGGTGTACTCTTCGCTTTGTCTTCTTCGTGGTAAGATTCTTTTCAGCTATGCATTACATTACAGCTTTAGATGGAGGTCCTTGGATGATACAGGGGAATTACATTACCGTCAGGAAGTGGAAACCTATGTTTACTCCCACGAGTGAGGCAATAACCAAAACTCTGATTTGGGCCCGTATACCAGGATTACCGCTGGAATTTTTCAAAGAAAATACACTTCTACATATTGGTCAGTCCCTAGGAAAAGCAGTGAAGGTGGATCAAACTTCAATGAACGTTACGAGAGGCAAATACGCACGTATTTGCGTTGAAGCTGACTTGGAGAAACCGTTAGTCTCCAGGGTGATTGTGAATGGTAAGGTGTTTGGAGTTGAGTATGAGGGCCTAAACTCTATCTGCTATAAGTGCGGTGTATATGGTCACTCCATCGACAATTGCGGTGCTGAGGAGTCGCTGCAATTGGACCCGGTCACTTTGAAGGGGAAAAATGATGTTATTAAATCGGACACACCATTTGGTCCTTGGATGGTTGCATCTAATAATAGACGGCGGAGGTCGACCCCAGCCGCTGACTTGTTTCAGTTCCAACATCAGGGGGAAACAGGGGGGGATGGGAGAGATCAGAACCGGGAGGCACGTCAGGGTGGTACTAATACCAGTAAAACGATGAGCATTGGATCTCGTTTTAATGTGTTGAATGAGGAGGAAGAGGCTGTAAATGAGAAGGACCATGAAACATCGTTGATGGCCGGGTTCCAGCTGGTCCGTGACAGAGGGCCGACTGCGTCTTTCCAATCTAGTGCCAAGGGGAATAAAAGCATGTCAAATCGTAAGCAAAATAACTCATCAACATCAAAAGGCAATCGGATAACCGGCAATGGGAGCTCAGCACTCGGAGAACCCAGCATCCGGCAGGGTGGCAGAGGAGGAATATCTAGAGGAAGGGGATCAGGCAGAAGGGGTGGTAGCTCCCAAACTGCGTCACTCCGAGATATTACGAACATGGATCAAAGTGACCTAAATTTCAATTTCAAAGCTTCTGATGTTATGTACACCCAACAATGGCCTTCCCTCTCAATCCTTAAACGGAAGGACCCTCTAATCGCTCCTGATGCGCTGATCAAACAACATCCCCCTGACGTTAGTATGACTGAAGAGGCTCACTTAATCGCTCCTGCTGTGACGGACCTCTCTTATGCCAAGGGGAATGATGACGGAAATGACATTATGTTAAATATGCCGATGGTGGAGGCGATAGCCACTGACCTACCCTCTCTGTGATATGTTTAGTATCCTCGCCTGGAATTGCCGCGGAGCTGGGTCAGCAGGTTTCCGTATGGCACTGAAGGATTTGGTTGGGCAACATAAACCGACGATACTATTCCTCATGGAGACACGACAACATAGCTCGAATGGTGAGTGGATCTTGGATAGTTTCCATTTCACTCATTTCGCAGCTGTAGAGACCAGAGGCTTTGCAGGCGGCCTCTGGTGTTTCTGGGCGGATGCGGATGTGCAGATAAAAATATGGGGCTTTACGGCCCAATCTTTAACTGTTGGCATACTACGTAATGGATATACGGATTGGCTACTTACGCTGGTCTATGCGTCACCCATAGCAGCGATACGGGAAACATTCTATGACTATGTGAATCAACTCAGCAGCTTCATCCATTTACCTTGGTGCCTTATTGGCGACTGGAACCAAGTCGTGCGCCAAGATGATAAGCGTGGTGGACGCCGTGTGGGTGGATATATGGCTAATCTAATGAGAAGGATGATTGAGAAGTGCGGCCTTGAGGGAATCCCGTTCTCTGGACCCAAATTCACGTGGACAAACAATTGCCATGGTCGCCGCCGTATCCAACAAAGACTTGATCAGGGTTGGGCAAATGATTGTTGGTCCGAGAGGTATCCGAATGCCTCTGTGCATCACCTTCCCAGAACTCATTCGGATCACCACCCCATCCTCCTGCGACATGATATACCCTCACCTAGGGTGGCTAGCTGGTCAGTTCCACGCTTCCAACACAATTGGATGGAACACTCTGACTTTCCTCATTTTGTGCGAGGCTCTTGGCCGAAATCCTCTGGCGATCTTAGTGTGGATATTAAGATGTTTTGGACCAGCCTCCAGACATGGAGTAAGGATGTTTATGGGGATCTCTTTCAGAAGAAAAGGAGGTGCGAACTGAGGATTGGGGGTGTCCAGCGGGCGTTGGCCAATTATCCCTCTCGCTACCTTTCAAATTTGGAGAGTGAGCTACTATCCGAATATGGGAATCTGCTTAAACAGGAAGACATTTACTGGCAGCAGAAATCACAATTGAACTGGCTCGCACAGGGGGAGCGAAACTCAAATTATTTCCATAAATCGCTCAAGAGGAGGTATCGACGGACGAAGAGTCACTGCTTGCGGATGGATAACGGCGAATGGATTAGTGATGATTCGATGCTAAAAGAGTTCGTTCGAGATTACTTCATTTCACTGTACCGGGATGACTCTGATTTGCTACCCACCGACTGGGCTCCCAGTTTCCCAAAACTGTCTCAAAATGAACTCAGCAGCCTTAACTGCGAAGTCCGTAACCAAGAGATCGAGTGCGCAATGTTTCAAATGGGTGGGATGAAAGCTCCTGGGCCTGATGGCCTTCCACCCGGTTTCTATCAGCGATACTGGGCTATTGTTGGTCCCTCACTCATAAACTTTGTCCATAAAGCCTTCCGGACTCAGTCATTTCCTCCGCAGATGAATGATACACTCATTACACTAATCCCCAAGATGCAGCATCCTGAGAGAATCAATCAATTCCGCCCGATTGCCTTGATGAATGTTGCTGTCAAACTGGTCACGAAAGTAGTGGCAAACCGTTTGAAACAAGTTATCCCGCGGCTCATTGACCAAACGCAATGTGCCTTCACCGCGGGAAGAAGTTCGGCTGAAAATATCATCATTGCACAAGAATTAATCCATACCATGCGTAATAAGAGGGGAAAGAAACGGTTCATGGCTGTTAAACTTGATCTCGAAAAGGCCTATGACAGAGTTCGATGGGACTACATTCAAAAAATACTTTTGTCCATTGGGTTGAGCGAAAGCATCACAAAACTCATTATGTTTTGCATATCATCTTCCAAGCTATCAATCTTGTGGAACGGCGTAAAACTTGAGTCATTCCAACCTACCCGTGGTATTCGACAAGGGGACCCGCTTGCACCTTATATTTTTCTCCTCTGCATGGATGTTCTCGGACAGCAAATCAACAATATGGTGGCGACAAAACAGTGGAAGGCGATTCAAGCATCAAGGGGAGGACCGAAGATCTCCCATATTTTCTTTGCGGATGACTTGCTCCTGTTCGGAGAAGCCTCGGAAACTCAAGCGAGTGTTATGGAGGAAACTTTGCGGGATTTCTGTGCTGTCTCAGGACAAAAGATAAGCCTGGAAAAATCTGTTATGTTTGTTTCTAGAAATACCCCGGCGGAGGTGAGTAGGAGTATTTGCCAACAGCTTAGAATTCGCAAGACAACTGATCTTGGCAGGTACTTGGGAGTACCCATCCTCCATAATCGCGTCTCACCAAAGACATGACTTCCTAGTGGAAAACATACGCTCCAAGCTTAGCACGTGGTCAGCACGAGTGCTGTCACAGGCCTCGCGGTGTGTTCTTATCCAATCAGTCCTGAATGTGTTACCCTCCTATGTAATGCAAACCGTGGAATTACCGATATCTGTACTCGAGGATATGGAGAAATTTATGCGGAATTTTCTGTGGGGTGATACTGAGGAATCAAGGAAAATGCATTGTATTGCCTGGGATAAAGTATGCAAGCCCAAGGAACAAGGGGGCCTTGGCTTCAAGCGGTTGCGAAACGTGAATTTGGCTTACCTAGTTAAACTAGGATGGTTGATGCTTATTGATAAGGAACGCTTATGGGTTAAAGTTATGTGGGCAAAGTACGGCTCACCTTTGTCGGGTTCCACCCGTACCTCGGTATCACGCGCTTGGCGTGGAATTAGACGTGCTGCAAGCATACTTAAACAGGGCCTTCAAAGCTCAAATTATCTTCATGATAGCAGTCCAATGTCCACTAGCGATATTCGTTGGCTGGGCAAGGAAACAAGACACTTTTCAGTTAACAGTGCATACCAACTCCAGCAGATCGAGCCCGGTATCGCTGTTAATCACAGAGCATGGCTGCGCATTTGGGCGCTTAAGGGACCTCTACGCGGTAATCTCTTTCTGTGGAAGCTGCGACACAACTCCGTCCCTTCTCTGAGTTTTCTACTCAAACGGCGTATTACAACCGAGAATAGATGTCCGAGGTGCAACTTAGACGCCGCGGATTCGCTCCATGACTTCCGCGATTGTTGCTGGGCGAAAAAAATATGGAAGGCGGCGGTTATCCCCATGAAATGGCGTGTGTTCTTTGGCTTCAATAACTTAGCAGATTGGGTTGATGCCAACCTGCAGACAGATTTTGGTAGGCCGGAGGGTACGCAGAAATGGAGCTACTTATTTCGCGAGATTGTTTTGGGTGTGTGGCAACGTCGCACCAAAGCTAATCACACCGGTGTTTGGGATGAGATCCCTCCAAACCAGTTTATACAGGACATGCGGTCCCGTGTTTATGTTCTTCTCCCAGCTTGTCAAATTGATGTAGATTTGTAATAGGTCTCCTTAGCTGCTACTTTTGCTGCCTATTGTACAGTTGATGTTTTATGCAATATAATTGATCGTTTCTCCCAAAAAAAAAAAAAAAAAAAAAAAAAAAAAAAAACAGTCCCTAAAAATTCAGCACACTAACTCATTGTCTTTACCACTGTACATTGAGTAAGTTGATTTTTCCATGATGCCTGGGACCCGTGATATAGGAGAAGGGTAGAACCTCTAATTCCAACTTATTTCTCTTCATAAAAGGGGCCATTAGTCTAGATGCAAAATGGTATTTCTATATCCCTTTGCATGTCGTTTAAATTTCACCATAACGATTATTCTAAAATCTCTAACAGGTTATACTCATATTATGAGAGCAACTAATGCAAGATTTAAGTCTTTGATTAACAAAAACATCTTATTCAAGTTCCCCTATGTCTAAAGGAAGAATCAAGGGGTACTTGCCTTCTTGAAGATGAAGCCTTCACTACTTGGACTTTCTTGAAGCTTTGAAATCCACCCTCTTCTGCCTAGGTTGATACACGGTTTTTTGCACATTATGTATATGAGTGAATATATTATTTATAGGAGTTGTTGGGGAGCTTGAATGGTGTAAGAAGCTTACCTTAGTAGAGTTGGTTGTTGATTCAAGCCCCCTTCTAAAAGCTCCTTCACTCTTTGAAGTTGAATGTTCTTCCTATGTTGGAGTATAGGGTCACGACATAAGGGGTTAGGAGGAAGAAATGTCTTAAAGTTAGGAGAATGGAGATCATGGGATGGAAGCTAAGCACTTACCTTAGTTGTGGATGGAGTGGCCCTTGAAAGTGGCTTGATTGTGTGGCTCCTAGGTTATCCTCTTGCAGCCGAAGGTTAGGGGGTATAGGGGGAGGAAGAGGATTCTTGTAAAACTTAAAAAGAATTTAGAGAGTAGGGAAATTCTTTGTATGTGTTAAACAACATTTGGTGAGAGGGTAGAAGAATTTATAGCCTAATAGAGGGGGTGTATTAGCCGGTCATAGAAAAGGTGGGGGGTTGGGGTATAATCACGTTTCTCTTTTGCATGTAGGTTGTGTAAAGGTGAAGAAAAGGTGGGTTATTTTCCAAGGCTACTTTTCTCCTTTTTCATAAAGTTTGGTAGCTTTTTCTTTCCTTTTTCTAGAAAGGCATGGAAGATGATGGAATCTTCCATGATAGCTTGGGCACGTTTCCTATATGGAAAGGGGCAATTTGATTTTTGCTTTTCTTTGTTTGTTTGTTTTGTTTGTTTTTTTTATTGGACAAAAGAATACATAATACTACATAATGCTTTTAGGAAAATGGAATAATAAAGTAATTGGATAAATTATAATTTGCTCAAAACAAGTTTTCGTTGCCACTTGAGTAAAAGAAATCAATGTTATATGGTTCGGATGATTGAAAGGTACAATTGCGAACCGGGTGGTTGCAACATCCTTCCCCTCTTATTGGAAGTTTCGTCCTCGAAACTTCATTGAAATAGATGGGGGTATTGATCTCGCATTTGTTGTTCCGATTCCCATGTCGCTTCTTGTTCCGAGTGATTACTCCACTGCACCTTCACGAATGGGATGGAGCGCTTCCTCAAGGCACGTTCCTTTCGATCTACTATCCTGACCGGCACCTCTGTGTAGGTTGCATTCTCTTGTACCTTCAAGGGTTGTTCTCTTAGTATGTGGCTTGTGTCGTAAACGTATCGTCGAAGCTGCGAGACATGGAAGACGTCGTGCAGTTGTGATAAAGCAGGGGGCAATGCTAGTCGATACGCCACTTCTCCAACTCTTTCCAGTATCTCATATGGTCCGACGAACCTTGGGCTTAGTTTTCCTTTTATACCAAATCGCGTCACCCCCTTGGTCGGGGACACCTTCAGATATACTTTTTCTCCTTCCTGGAACTCAATCGGGCGTCTCCTCGTGTCAGCCCAAGCCTTGCTTCGATCCTGAGCCATCTTTAGCCGTTCTTTAATGATCTTTACCTTCTCCAGCGTGCGCTCCACTAGATCTGGTCCAGTTAAGATTCGTTCTCCTATTTCATCCCAGTATAATGGGGTCCGACATTTGCGACCATACAATGCTTCAAACGGGGCCATCCCAATCGTCCGGTGATAGCTGTTATTATAAGAGAATTCAATCAGCTTTATGCTTCTATCCCAACTACCCTTAAAGTCTAAGGCACAGGCACGAAGCATATCTTCAAGTGTTTGGATGGTTCGTTCCGATTGCCCGTCCGTCTGTGGATGGTAAGTGGTGCTCATTCGGATCTCAGTCCCCAAGGCTTTTTGGAAGGCCGTCCAAAATCTGGATGTGAATCGGGGATCCCGGTCGCAGATTATGCTCATCGGTGTGCCATGCAGACGGACTATTTCATCTATATACATGGTCGCTAATTTATCCATGGATGCACCGATAGACATGGGTAAGAAGTGAGCGGTCTTCGTAAGGCGGTCAACTATCACCCATATGGTATCATTGCCGCTTCTAGTTTTTGGAAGGCTAGTGACGAAGTCCATGGTTACATGGTCCCACTTCCACTCTGGAACCTCAAGGGGCTGTAAGAGACCGGCAGGTCGCAGGTGTTCGGCCTTGATCTGTTGACATGTAAGGCACTTTTCAACATATTCTGCTATATGTCGTTTCATCCCTATCCACCAAAAATTTCTCTTTAGATCATGGTACATCTTGTTTGCTCCTGGGTGGATGGACAGCCGAGAGGTGTGAGCTTCCTTCAGAATTTCAGTTCTAAGGCCCTCATTACTTGGTATGCAAAGTCTTTCTCGAAACCAGAGATTTCCATCATCTCGAATATGGAAACCATCATCCGTCCTTCCTTTCAAACCGTTCATTATTTTCGTCAATGCATCGTCTGTCTTCTGAGCATCTTTAATTCTATCGATTAGAGAAGGTGTGACGACTAGCTTTGCTAGGACATTGGCAATGGAATCTACAATATCCAGACCGAATTCTTCCATTTCGTGCTCCAGTGGGGGTTGGCGAGGGTGGCTTGACTTACGACTTAGAGCATCAGCTACCTTGTTTGCCTTCCCCGGGTGGTACTGAATGGTAAGATCATAGTCCTTTATCAACTCCAGCCACCGTCGTTGCCGCATGTTCAACTCCTTTTGTGTGAAGAGATATTTCAGGCTCTTGTGGTCTGTATAAATTTCGCATTTCTCGCCGTACAGGTAATGTCTCCATATTTTCAAGGCGAAGACGACAGCCGCCAGTTCCAAGTCATGAACTGGATAATTTTGTTCATATGGTTTTAGTTGTCGTGAAGCATACGAAATTACTCGATCTTGCTGCATCAGCACACATCCCAGACCTTTCTTCGAAGCATCACTATAGACAACATATACCTCACCCGAGACAGGTTGTGACAAAACTGGGGCTGTAGTTAATTTCTTCTTGAGTTCTGTAAAACTGCTCTCGCAATCGGGGGTCCATTCAAATTTAGCGTTTTTCTGGGTCAACCTTGTGAGTGGGACTGCTATTCGCGAGAATCCTTCAACAAACTTCCGATAGTAACCAGCGAGTCCGAGGAAACTTCTGACTTCTGTAACATTAGTTGGCCTTGACCACTCAGTTATTGCTTCAACCTTTCTCGGGTCAACTGAGATACCTTCTTTCGAAATTACATGCCCCAGAAAAGTCACGCCGTGCAACCAGAATTCACATTTACTAAATTTTGCATATAGCTTCTTTTCTCGCAGAATGCCCAATGCCGTCTGTAGATGTTCAGCATGCGTTTCCTCGTCTGGGGAGTAGATTAGGCTATCATCAATAAATACTACTATGAATTTGTCCAGTTGTTCTCGGAAGGCTGTATTCATTAGATCCATAAACGCAGCTGGGGCATTCGTCAGGCCAAATGGCATAACAAGGAACTCGTAATGTCCATATCGAGTCCTAAATGCAGTTTTAGCCACATCCGTATCTTTAATCTTTAACTGATAGTAGCCTGAGCGCAGGTCGATCTTGCTGTATACACGGGCTCCCCGTAATTGATCAAAAAGGTCGTCTATCCTCGGAAGGGGGTACTTGTTTTTTATGGTGACTTTATTAAGCTCGCGGTAATCGATGCATAACCGCAAACTTCCATCTTTCTTTTTCACAAATAGTACCGGTGCCCCCCACGGTGAAACGCTTGGTCGGATGAACTTTTTCTCTATCAGTTCCTTCAATTGCTCTTTCAGTTCCTTCAACTCCGCGGGTGCCATCCGATACGGTGCCTTTGATATAGGTTCAGCACCAGGGATTAAGTTTATTTCAAACTCTACCTCGCGCTCTGGCGGTAGCCCGGGCAAGTCGTCTGGAAAAACATCGGGAAATTCTCAAACTACTGGAATTTGGTCAAGGGAAGATGCATCCGATTCTGCACTTAGAGCGTATACCAAAAACCCATCATTTCCTTTCTTTAACGCCTGGTATGCTCGAGCGGCGGTCATATAGATATTTTTCGGAGTCCTCTTCAGCTTATTGTTTCCTTGATAAGATATTTCCTCCCGGACTTGGTCCTTAATCAATACTCGCCTCTCTCGACAATCAATGTACGCATGATTCTTAGATAACCAATCCATACCAAGGATAATATCGAAGTCTTTCATCGGTATGGGAATCAGAGTGGCTTCGAATAGCTGCCCTTCTATTTCCATCGCGCAGTTTTGATATAGATAGTGGGACACAAACACCTGGTCACCAGCTGCCTGTACCTGATATGGAGTCTCCAGTCGGTAAGGGCGACTACTCAGGTTCTTGGTGAACTTTTTGGACACGAAGGAGTGGCTGGCGCCACTATCGAATAATACGTTTGCGGGCACTTGGCACACTAATATTGTTCCTAAGGTATTCATGCATTAGATAGTTCCATATAATGCATAAAGAAATGTGTCTAAATGCTGGTATTTAATCGTACCTGTCACAACGTCTGGCGTCTCTTCTACCTCTGCATCGGTCATCACATGCACTCTCGCATTTGCTCGCTGGCGGTTCCTCTGTTGCGGTTGCTGTTATGGGGCTCCCTTCATCGGACAGTCTTTTACCATGTGGTCCGTCTTTCCACATCCAAAACATGCTCCGGTCTTCCAGCGACACTCGCCTAAGTGGGGTTTTTGACAATTGGGACAGGAGCGAATCGCAGGCGGCTGAGGCTGGGCTCCCTGCTGTCTCTGCTGTGGCTGTGATGCCCTAGTATGCTGCTCCGTCTGACTGGTGTTCTTCTTTGCCACCTTCATCTGCTTGCTATGTTTTTCTCCACTCGACTCTCTGGACCTCTTACTGCTTCCCACTTCCTCTCTTCTAATGATGTCTCTTTCAATGCGATAGCAGGCGTCTAATAGTTCTGCAAAATTCTTGGGGTTTGCATTGACCAACCATGTGCGAATTCTTGGGTTCAGACCCCTCTCAAACTTCAACATTTTAGTTCTTTCATCATTCATCGTGGATGGCTGATATCTTCCCAGGGCCGTGTACCGATTTGCATAATCAGAAATAGTCATGCCTGGTTCTTGCTTCAGGGATTCAAACTCGTGCATCTTTTGCAGTGTGACAGAGGGCGGAATGTAAAACTTGTGGAATTCTTCCAGAAATTTCACCCAAGGTAGTGGCTTCGGCAGGGGTTGCAGATTTGTCTTCCACCACTGGTTAGCTTCCCCAATCAAGAAAGGCCTGATCACTTGTGCTTTCATGTCATCGGGAACTTGTATCAGTTCAAAGCAGTTTTCAATCTCATCAAGCCATTTTTCGGCAGCATCAGCATCCGCATCTCCTTCAAAGGCAGGCACTCTAGCTTTCTTCATCTCACCGAAAAAGAATCTGGGCCCTAGTAGCTGTTCCTGTGGCTGGGGTGGAGGAGGCGGTACTGCCTGGTTGTTGAGCATCGCCTGCCCAACCTGAGCCATCGTCTGGAAGAAAGCCTGGAATGCCGCCATGTCGGGCATCTGTGGAGCAGGGTTAGGTGCTTGTGGCGGGGGTGGTGGTGGTGCTTGGACATTCGGGGATCGAGCGGGCGCCGGCATCACCGACTCCTGTGATTCATTCACCGCAGGCCGGGCCCTAGCTGGTCTGCCACGGGGTCTAACCATCTGCACTTTCACAGAATTTTCCAAATTATTATGTTAGGCCGAAATTGTCGGGTAATAATAATAACAAAAAGGAAAAAAAATAATTTCACTTTACCCAGGTTGTTTCAACTAAGGTATCCTTATCGGGTTGTGGGCAGGTAGAGTTACCTACACCTGTCTACCCAATCAGAAATCTACGAGAAATAATATCCCAAATTCCGGGTTACGTCTCCTAGTCTAAGGTCATCTCTCAAGCTAAGATCATAGCTTATACTTCTAGGATCATCACTTAATTTCTATGTTCTGCCACGGATCTAGAGCCTGGGCTCTGATACCACCTGTAGCGCCCCGCACCCGGCTATGCTCCTGGTACGGTGCACCCGCCGTACTTGATTAAAGAAAGTACAAGGCGTCGATGTGAATCCACTACATTCTCAAGAGTGGGTCATAGATTACCAATGAAAACATCAAAGGTGGCGATAAACAGGCAGTATTAAAACATGAGTCATCCATCGTCCCTAACGTCATACATCTTACAAACCATGATAAAAGTTCCAAAATAACCCAAGTAATCCATAACACAAAAAAAATCAGACTATAGAAGTCCTAGCTGCGAGCGTCTCTCACGGGTAGGGCACCTGTGGCTCGTCCTCAACATACTCTATCTCTGGCTCCTGAGGCTCTGAAAAACGGTAAATAAGGAGTGAGTGATAGTTCACCCAACAAGTAACCCTCTATCCTACTTTAGACACATTAGAACAACAAATAAGATAATTCTAACTTGTGTTGATAAGATTTAATTATAATTACATACCTGTCGGACTGAAACCCTACCTGTTTCTGTTGACACCATAACTTGCCGTTTTACTTCTCGTTTAAGCCATTGATTTACATCTCCTAATGGTCTTTTTAGATTCTACCTTGATGACCATGCCATATAGCGTGATAATATGAAAAGAAAAGTAAAACAGAATAATACAGACGCACCAAAATGGAACGAAACGGAACAGATCAGAACAAAACATAACAAGACAGTATAATAAGGCACGGCCTTCGTTTTACCCTGTATGATCAGATTGTCCTCCTACGAGTGATTCCGTCCAGAACAGAACAATAACTCGTCTACCTTCTGACATACTGAGGATGTTACATACGGGTCCAGAAAAATACCTCGATATCAGGTCCAGAGTAGAGTAATACCCCATATGAGTCCAAAACAGAACAATACCCCGGCTACCATAATAGGATGTTACGCTCGGGTCCAGAACAAAATAATACCTCATATGGGTCCAGAACAGAATATATACCCTGATATCGAGTCCAGAACACAATAGTTATCGGAATCAATCGTAAAGGTAATTCATTCACCACGGGTTTTCTAGAAACTCATATGTTTCCTTTCCATAACAGAACTTTTATTCTTTAAACCATATCATGATATGCATATGGTGAATAATGTGACTGGTGTTGGGTTTCCACTCCAAATGCTTCTGAGAACAATTCTATCATGCATAGGATACATTACTCAATCAAAAGGTGGTGCTGAAAATTTCAGCAATTCATGTTAACACCATTTCCCTCGTTCGGATCAGTAAATGGTTCTATCATGCTAAGCTCCTTCGTAATCTAATTAATATAGGTCACCTATTATTTAATCCTGAATTATATACATGACTGAGCGATATAAGAGTCAGAACCGAGCTAGTTCACCCTATTACCGAAACAGTCCTCTGTTTTTGTTTCCTTCACATTTATGCATTTATTTGGTTTCTAGCAGCTTCTTTTCGACCGGAATTAGTCGCAGGTCTATTAATTTAGGCTCCTTGAAGTCCTTCTGTGAATATAGAGTTACGTAATTCAGTTTTTAAAGGGCAAACCGGACTGTTTGCCTATGGTGTCAAAACAGTCCCCTGTTTTGCTCCTACACGGTTTTGGCAGCCTTAACCGCCCCTCATGCCATTTATCGTTATCAATAAGCTTCAATCAACCAAGATTAAATTTATCTATTGCATTTTGGTTTCCTTCTCATTCTTTAGCATGATTCCCGCCTTTAGTTATTCGGAAAGGCGATAATTGGTTTGCATTCAATATTCTACTAGCTTACATCTTTGCTTCTATGTTTTTCTACTTCTACTTAGTTACTTATGAAATTATACCTTTATACGTTACTTTTATTTAATTCCGATTAGTCATGACTAAGTATTAAGGTCTCATAAACATGTTACACATAAAGGTTAAATCAATACAACCTCAAATGAGTGCTCTTCTTACGTAGCAAGGTTTGAGTTCAAAGAAGCTTATGAGACTTGGGTGTGAGGTTAAAAATAAATCTTGACCTCTTTATTGAGTGGTAATTAAACATGGAAATGGCTCTGAAGCCATTCTACAATTTTAGAATTTAGCCCTTTATTTTCTGAAGTTTGTCCCTTCCAAAACCGTGGGTTTGAACCGTGTACTCTTCGCTTTGTCTTCTACACATTACCTAGAATGTTCCATCCCTTGCTAAGTTTTATTCCTTCAATTGTTTCTAATTATTTGTGTGGTGTTCTACTTAATTTACCTCTTAAGTCATTCGTAAGCCATGTCTATTGACATGCAAAACAGTCCCTAAAAATTCAGCACACTAACTCATTGTCTTTACCACTGTACATTGAGTAAGTTGATTTTTCCATGATGCCTGGGACCCGTGATATAGGAGAAGGGTAGAACCTCTAATTCCAACTTATTTCTCTTCATAAAAGGGGCCATTAGTCTAGATGCAAAATGGTATTTCTATATCCCTTTGCATGTCGTTTAAATTTCACCATAACGATTATTCTAAAATCTCTAACAGGTTATACTCATATTATGAGAGCAACTAATGCAAGATTTAAGTCTTTGATTAACAAAAACATCTTATTCAAGTTCCCCTATGTCTAAAGGAAGAATCAAGGGGTACTTGCCTTCTTGAAGATGAAGCCTTCACTACTTGGACTTTCTTGAAGCTTTGAAATCCACCCTCTTCTGCCTAGGTTGATACACGGTTTTTTGCACATTATGTATATGAGTGAATATATTATTTATAGGAGTTGTTAGGGAGCTTGAATGGTGTAAGAATCTTACCTTAGTAGAGTTGGTTGTTGATTCAAGCCCCCTTCTAAAAGCTCCTTCACTCTTTGAAGTTGAATGTTCTTCCTATGTTGGAGTATAGGGTCACGACATAAGGGGTTAGGAGGAAGAAATGT
This sequence comes from Eustoma russellianum, assembly GCA_036186865.1. Taxonomy (NCBI): domain Eukaryota; kingdom Viridiplantae; phylum Streptophyta; class Magnoliopsida; order Gentianales; family Gentianaceae; genus Eustoma; species Eustoma russellianum. The sequence continues at coordinate 19,480,682 of AP025040.1, read as the reverse complement.
CTTAAAGTTAGGAGAATGGAGATCATGGGATGGAAGCTAAGCACTTACCTTAGTTGTGGATGGAGTGGCCCTTGAAAGTGGCTTGATTGTGTGGCTCCTAGGTTATCCTCTTGCAGCCGAAGGTTAGGGGGTATAGGGGGAGGAAGAGGACTCTTGTAAAACTTAAAAAGAATTTAGAGAGTAGGGAAATTCTTTGTATGTGTTAAACAACATTTGGTGAGAGGGTAGAAGAATTTATAGCCTAATAGAGGGGGTGTATTAGCCGGTCATAGAAAAGGTGGGGGGTTGGGGTATAATCACGTTTCTCTTTTGCATGTAGGTTGTGTAAAGGTGAAGAAAAGGTGGGTTATTTTCCAAGGCTACTTTTCTCCTTTTTCATAAAGTTTGGTAGCTTTTTCTTTCCTTTTTCTAGAAAGGCATGGAAGATGATGGAATCTTCCATGATAGCTTGGGCACGTTTCCTATATGGAAAGGGGCAATTTGATTTTTGCTTTTCTTTGTTTGTTTGTTTTGTTTGTTTTTTTTATTGGACAAAAGAATACATAATACTACATAATGCTTTTAGGAAAATGGAATAATAAAGTAATTGGATAAATTATAATTTGCTCAAAACAAGTTTTCGTTGCCACTTGAGTAAAAGAAATCAATGTTATATGGTTCGGATGATTGAAAGGCACAATTGCGAACGGGGTGGTTGCAACAGTATTGGTCCAACCACCACTCAATCCGCATAACTTTCACTCATGAAGCAGGACTTTCCAAATGGCATTGTTGGTAAAGAATAAGACGTGCTTCATTGATGGCCCCATGCCGAAACCAGCACAGAATGATCCCCAATTTCAAGCTTGGAGGCAGGTAAACACCATAATCCAGTCATGGATCATGAATTGCGTTTCTCTTTCGATTGCGCAAAGTATTCTATGGTATGATAATGCGTTGGACGTTTGGAATGATTTAACCATGAGATATAGTAGTGGTGATCCGTTTAGATTAGCTGATTTGTTGTCTGATTTCTATGCTGTGAAACAAGAGAATCTTAGCTTCAATGGTTACTTCACAAAACTGAAAATGCTGTGGGAAGAATTGACTACGCTGAGATCTATTCCAAAGTGTGAATGTCTCAGGTGTACTTCGATATTACTAGAAAGGTGAATCAGTTTATTGAAAATGATTACGTGATAAAGTTTGTGAAAGGCCTAAATGAGGAATTTGATCATGTGCGATCACAGGTGTTTGCGATGACACCAATGCCGGATATCAAAACTGTTTTCGCTATGTCTTTGAAATTTGAAAGGAAGTTGGTCAATAATAATAATGCAATTGGTTTCTCTAATGCCCTGACAACCTTGATGAACAATAATGATGAGCAAGAAAACTTTGTGGCTAATGCTTTTAATAATAAAAGACAGGGACAAACGTATAGAAGGGGAAATAGAAGGTTTAATCAAGAGGGGAGCAAGAGGCTGCAGTATACTCATTGTGGTATGATTGGGCATACTGTTGATAGATGTTACAGGAAGCATGGTTTTCCACCTGGATTCAAGTTTAGAAATCAGGTGAATGTGTCCGAAGTAATTGATGAGAAGGGAGGACTGAGCAATGATGATCAAATGTTTCTGAATTCTGGTGGTACTTTGGCAAATCAATCTTCTGGTCTTACACCCAAGCAGTTTAACAAACTCTTAAAACTTTTGGATGCTGATGATAATGTTGCAGGTTCAACTGTGAGTAATGAAGTGCATGGTGCTGTGATGACTGCACAAGTTAATAGACCTACAGGTAGACATTCTGAGAACACTGATTGTGTGTGGATTTTGGATTCAGGTTCCACTGATCACATCTTCTCTTCTCTGTCTTTATACCATTCCTATTATTCCATTGAGCATGTTGCTATAAAATTGCCATATAATATCACAGTGGATGCCACTCATAGAGGTATAGTAAGACTAAGTAGTGGCCTTGTTCTGAAGGATGTTTTACACGTCCCCTCGTTTTCATTCAATCTTGTATCGCTCAGTAAGCTCACAGATTCTCCTCATCTGCTTGTCTCATTTCATGACTCTTGTTGCTTTATTCAGGATCAGTTGTCCAGGAGGATGATTGGTTCAGCTAGAAAGTGCCGTGGGCTTTATTATCTCCATGATTCCAGTTTGTCTGTTCAGACCGAGGCTTCCAAGTTTTCTTTGTTGCCCTCTGTTCTTTCCTCAACCAGCTTGGAGTCAAATTGTTATCTTTGGCATGCCAGACTTGGACATGCTTCCCCTGCTAGGATTCAAGAGATACACACGTCATATCCAGATGTTCCTTCTTTTAGCTTAGAAAATAAATGTATTGTTTGTCCATTAGCAAAATTGAAAAGAGCTCCTTTTCCTACTTATGTTACAAGCTCTAAGCTTCCTTTTGATGGATTCATGTGGATATTTGGGGTCTTTATAGACATCCCACCATGTATAATCAAAAGTATTTTTTGACCATTGTGGATGATTGTTCTAGGTATACTTGGATATACCTCTTAAAGGCAAAGTCTGAAGTTAGGTCAGTGTTCGGCCTTCTTAATGATATCACCAATTACCTTTAACTAGTCGACCAACATGTTCAACCTTGAAGCCTCTTTGTCTCCTGACAGAAAATTTCATCATGTTTAAGGTTACCGGCTTTCTCAGACCTCTATATTATTGCATCGATTTTCTTGATATAGAAGAGCCAACCTTTCTCGTTCTTGTTAAAGGTCGGTATTTTTATAGCAAAGCTGGACTACTCACTAAGAGTGAGTCTGCTAAAATAATGCCAGATACCAGAGACGCTACACGTGAAGTGGCCTTTGAAGACCCAAAGATCAAACTTGGCATCGACGGACCTAAGAAAAAGGAAGAAGAAAAGGATGGATTTCAGCCCGTTGGGTGTTATCTGGGCAAGCCTAATCTGATTGTTGTTATGTCGAAGTTCTTCAAGAATGGTGACCTTCTTAAATAGCTCAATCATGTCACCATTGCTCTTGTGCCTAAAGCAGCCCAAGTCACTAGGGTAGAGGACTACAAATCTATCTCATGCTGTAATGTCATCTACAAGGTTCTCTCTAAGATATTGGTAACTAGAATTGCTACTATTTGAGTTTGTGGATCTTGCATAGTCTAGGTTTCTGAAGGGAAGATCTATTATAGAGAATTTCTTCTTGGTTCTAGACTCATCAGAGGCTATGGAAAAAACCATACTTCTCCTAAGGGCATGCTCAAAGTTGACATCATGAAATTCTTTGATTCTATAAATTGGATTTCTCAAGGGCATGCTTACTGAATTGGGCTTCCCCATCCTTTTCATAAACTGGAGTACTGAATGTGTTTCCACTGCCATTTGCTATATGTGCATTAATTGTAAACCTTATGGCTTCTTTAAGGGCAAAAGAGGCCTCAGACAATGAGAACCGCTGTCACCTTTTCTGTTTGCCATTGGATGGAATCCAGACTACTTAGAAGGCTGTATCATAATAAGGACTTCAACTTCCATCCTAAGTGTTTTGAACATTATATGGATCATCTTTGTTTTGTAGATGATCTCGTTATGTTTGCTAGAGGGGATGTCACTTCAGCAAAGAAAATCATGAATGCATTAACTGTTTTTAGGGACTGCTCTAGGCTCATGCCCAACATGGCTAAGTCCCAATTTTTTCATATTGTTCTGTGGGAAGAGGCTGACTGGCTGCATACTGTTACTGGTTTTTCTGAAGGAACTATGCCTTTCAGATATCTTGGAATCCCAATAGTTGGTCACAAGCTTCAGGAACTCACTACTCAGCCTTCCTGTGTAAACTAATGAACAAAGTTGGCCTTTGGAATTCTGTCAAGTTATCCTATGCAGGTAGACTAAAACTTATCAGATCGGTATTGTAAGGTGTTAGTTGTTTTTAGCTAAGTGTGTTGCCTCTTCCAGCCTCTGTGAGGGATCTTGTTAACAAAATTTGTCTACGCTTCTTATGGGGAAGTTCTACTATTGAGGTTAGGAAAGCTTGGGTTTCTTGGGATCAAGTCTGTAAACCAGAGTCTGAGGGTGGTCTCGGGGTTTTGCAACCTTACATTCCTGTCAAAGACCTTATGGGACAATCATCACGACAAAGAATTATTCTAGTGCAATGGATGAACCATAGACACAACTTATACAGTACTCTTTGGACAGGGGTGGACACAAAACTGACTCACCCCTATTGAAGAACTTTCTGGAGATCAAGGACAAGCTGCTAACAAATGAGGGCTCTTGGTTCGCTTCTATGATAGTTCCCTCATCCTACACCTCTGATGGGGTGTTAAAACCTCAGCAGGCTTACCACTACTTCAAAGCCAGAAGAGTTTGGGTCAATTTGGCTAAGATTGTCGAGGATAGTCCTATCACTCCTAAGCATTCTTTTACACTTTGGCTTGCTGCTTTTGACAGGCTGCCTATCAAAGCCAGGCTTGGATGTTCGATGATACCTCCTGTGCATTTTGCTCTTCCACCCCAGAATTCAATCATCACTTATTGTTCTGCTGTCTAATGGCAAAGGAGATCTTCCAGGATAGCTCACCATAGCTTGGCATGCCAAACAGACCGGTGCTATCATTAAGAAGGCTGAGGAAGAGGATGATTATCATTTAAAATAGTCATGTCCAACAAAGTAGAAGATTCAGCCTCTCTCACAACCCATGAACATGTGATAAAACTTCAGACACGTTTTGAGAATCAGATGATTGAGAGGAAAACATGATTTCAACATCAAAAAGGAAAGGGAGGATAAGAATCTTACTTGAGAACATGATAAAGGCAGAATAAGGCTGGATGGGCAAATATCCTAGCGGAGGAAAGAGCGCAGGAGAAGGAAATTGACAATATGTAAGGAGCCCTAAGGAAAACAAAGGCAGAAAATGAAGGAGAAAGTAGCCTAGGCGGGGTTTTAATGTTTGGAGTTTTTAGGATTTTTATTCTTCAAAACCCATAATGTTGGCAAAGTATATAAAATCGCGGCAAAAACCGCATCGAATTCTGCGTCAAAGAATCTCATCAGTAATCAATCAGAATTCGATATGTTAGAGGCGTGGGTTAGTGCAACAACTAGGAGTTTTACCCATTACTAAACGATTAGCCTTCCCTCCTTGGCTTAACAAGCCTAATCTGGGGGCATCTAATGAGGGCAAAACAATCACTTACAATCATGACAAATGTGTCCATCTCGCCTTGTCACAGCCAATGTTATTTGACTGATAAAGACACAGGTCGCCTAACACACATCTTCACTACTCGGCTCCAACTACATCTTTAAGCCGCATCGGCCTTAGCAAGAGGAAATACCGACCTCATCTTGTCAGTAAACACATCACATAGAGTTCTTAACCTTTGCTCAGCTTAGGTGACACCAATGATCAGTCGACGCTACTTGATTTATTAATGATGTATACCGTTTTAGACGTATCTTAACTACTCGGGTTCAACAACATGATCAATCTTGTATGCCATTATTAGTACGACCCACGTGGGAAGAAGTCAGAGGTGGTCAACTCGGTCATATAAAACCTCGGCACATGCATGCACCTCAGACACTAACTGTATGTCTACCCTGAATCTACCTCACGACTTCGATGCTTAGCCATATTTCTAGACTCAGAGGCGTTTCTGCTTGTCCCGGCGAACCAGGCACTTGCCAGCATACAATCCACCTATGCAACATGACACATGATGCCACCTGGCGAACATGCAGACATAGGTTCCAGTGGGACATGACATGTGGCGCTCTCCCATAGGTCCTCAACATGCACTGGTGCCGCAACTCGTATAATTGGGAAGCAGAACATGCCCAGAAAGGGAGGTTTCAATTGAACAAAAAATCATAGCCACTACACCCGAAAGTAGATAGGTTTCTCTACTTTTTCTGCATACAAACATTATGAAACCTGCAACTGATTAGAGCGTCGGAGGGTTCTCCATAACAATAGTTTCATGACCTCTAACGTTGTTCAACTTGTGCAGATTTTGGGAACGATATTCCTAGTGACAAACAGCGTCTATGTAAGCTATTAACGACGTTACCCACTATTTGGATCATTCCTGATTCAGAAGAAGATTCGACTTCTACTTCATGTGAAAACAAAACGCACCAGCAATACTTCTCTTCGGAGAAGTGGGATTGTCCCGTGCTCAACGTGTAGGCTATCGAGGTTCCATATTTATGATAGTGATTTTGGATGTGACAAATCGTTTGCTTTTTTGAACAGCTAAAAATTTAATGGGGTAAATTTTGTCAATCAAAGACGTCAAGGAAGCACAATGTCGATTTGGATGTAGTTTTAGCACCTGAGATTATGAGGGGTTTGGAATTGGACTTGGAGTTTATGCAATATGTTTCAAATTTTTGATGGCAGAAGACGATTTTTTTCGTGAGATGGTGAATTTAAAAAATATGGTGGTGATATTATCTCCAACCCTGTTTGTCATTGTTATTCTGATCGTGTGTTTATTTTGATGTGTATTAGGGAGAAAATAACTTTCCGCTATACATTTCTTACAGTTTGACATTTTTGCTTTTCTTCCGGTCAGTAGCCTGTATAACCCAGGTGGATGAATAACATTATTAAACTAGAATTATCATAATCAAAATTTCCTTTTTCTTCATAGCCAAGAAGAGAAAAAGGCACTGTTAGTCATGGTCGGCTGCAGTTTTTTGGGTCCAGGCCGAACCGTAGTCGGCTATGGTTTTTTGGGCGAGAGAGCGAACCCTGGGGCTGGAGGAAGTTGTTGAAGATGTTGAAACAGCTTCGAGGAAGAAGGTGCACAGGAGAGCAGTTGTTCAGCATGGAAGCTGCAGCATCAATCAAGTGAAGTGCATGATGGCTTCAGATTGATGAGCTGAGTAAAAGGGAGAAGTCTAGTGTGATCAACATGTGCTATAAATGAACTGTGTGAGTTGTATTGGAGCGGAACTAAAAGGGTCACGTCGGATCATATAAAAGAAAGCAGCTAGAAGGCAGTTGCACCGACTTTGCATCAGTAGTCATTAGTTGCACGTGTCAAGTAGTTTTCTAATTCATGTAGATGCTTGTATATATACTTAGAGCAGGTTTTGTGTAACAAATGCACTGAATAATATTTCTTCTCCTCCAAGACTTTGGCATATTTGCTTTCAATCTCTGTCACGCGCCATTCTTTGAAATTCGAAGTTCTGCATTTGATCTCTTCGATTCAGTTTATTAGATTGAATGTTTTGCTGTTTGAATTGAGTTCATAAATTGATTTTAACATGGTATCAGAGCTCTGGTGATTCACCATCAATTCTCTGATTGAATTCTCTCATTTTTTTCGTTCTTCGATTTGTGATCGCATTGTTTGATCATAGCGAATTCTACTGGTGTTGCTTCTAGCTCTCATAATAATCATGTTCATGCTGACAATCTTGCAAATAATCCGTATAGTCCAGCGATAGTGTTGGTGCAACCACCACTTAATCCGCATAATCTTCACTCGTGGAGTCGAACTTTTTAGATGGCGTTGCTCGTGAAGATAAAACCTGTTTTATCGATGGATCTGTTCCTAAACCTGCTGATAATGATCCTCAGCTTCAAGCTTGGAAGCAGGGAAACACGATGATTCAATCATGGATTATGAACTGTGTTTCACCTTCTATTGCTCAAAGTATTATGTGGTATGACAATGCGTTAGATGTATAGAATTACTTAACTATGAAATATGGAAGCCGTGATCCGTTCAGATTGTCTGATCTCTTGTCTGATTTTTATGGTGTTAAACAAGAAAACTTGTATGTAAATGACTACCTCACTAAATTGAAAGTGTTATGGGAGGAATTGATGGCATTAAGGCCAATACCTAGATGTGCTTGTATGAGATGTACATGTGATATCAGTAGGAAGGTTAATGAATTTGTTGAGAATGATTATATTATCAAATTTGTAAAAGGCTTCAATGAAGAGTTTGATCCTGTTAGATCTCAAGCTTTTGTCATGACTCCCTTGCCTGACATTAAGACAGCCTTGGCCATGGCATTGAAGTTTGAAAGGAAGATCATGGGGAATGCTATGTCTTCTAGTTTCAGTAATGCTCCCACAGCCTTGATGTCCAGTAATGATGAACATGGGTGTCTAGTGGCTTACACAAACAGAGGTTCAGGACCTATGTACCGAAGAGGTAATAAAAGGTTCTATCAGGAAGGAGGCAAGCATATGTAGTGTAATCACTGTGGCATAATAGGCCACACAACAGATAAATGTTACAGAAAACATGATTTCCCCCTGGATTCAAATTTAAGAATCAAGTGAATGCGGTTGAGACTCAAGAAGGACAATCTGAACTTAATTACACTGAACAAGGATTACGGCCTACTCTTCACAATCTTTCCCCATTCAGGAAGCACCCTTACTTACACCTAATCAATACACTAAATTGTTAAAATTGTTGAATTCTGATGATGTTGTTCCAGGCTTAGTTGGTGAAAAGGCTCTGATGATGTTGTTCCAGGCTTAGTTGGTGAAAAGGCCTCTCAGAGTGCTGTGATGACTGCCAAGGTTGATGTGCCATCAAGTAAGTGTCTTGATCATGTTAATAATGTAGAGATTCTGGATTCAGGTGCTACTGATCATGTTGCATGTTCTTTAACTCAGTTTCATACTTACTTTCCCAATAATCATATTACCATCAAGCTTCCAAACAAATTCAGTTGATGCTACTCACAAAGGAGTGGTCACACTAAACAGTGGGCTGGTTTTGGAGAATGTGTTATATGTGCCATCTTTCTCATTTAATCTTGTCTCTCTCAGTAAACTTACTGATTCACCCCACTTACTTGTCTCATTTGATGACTCTTGCTGTTTCTTTCAGGATTAGTTATCCGGGAGGATGATTGGTTCAGCTAGGAAGTGTCAAGGTCTATACTATCTTTATGATCCCAGTCCACATTCAAATCAGCAGACTCAACTTCTCCTGTTTTCAATTCTACAAGTTCCAATTAAAGTTCATACTTATGGCATGCTAGACTTGCGCATGCTTCCTCAGCTAGAATGTAAGAAATAAACAAGCTGGATTCAGTTGTTCACTCAAGCAAGTTAGAAACTGGTTGTGCTATATGTCCATTAGCTAAACTGAAAAGGGCTCCGTTCCCATTGTCTAGTTTTGTTTCTAAGCATCCTTTTGACATTATACATGTTGATATTTGGGGTCCCTACAAACATCCAACAATGTACAATCAGAAATATTTCTTGATAATAGTGGATGACTGCTCTAGATATACATGCCTATATCTCCTCAAAGATACATCTCAAACCAGAACAATTTTCAAAGTTTCTTTCAGTATGCTGTCACTCAATTTAATGTCCATATCAAAACACTAAGAAGTGATAATGGACTTGAGTTTAAAATGCTTGAATTTTACATGCTTCATGGTGTTATCCACCAAACAACTTGTGTATATACGCCTCAGCAAAGTGGTATAGTGGAAAGGAAGCATCAACATCTTCTCACTGTGGGTAGGGCTCTTAGGTTCAATGCTTCTCTTCCTATTACTTATTGGGGATTCTGCCCTCAACATGCAACATATCTTATAAATCTGATTCCATCGCATGTTCTTCAACATAAAGCCCTTTATACTGTTCTGCACAAAGTTCAGCCTATGTATAGCCACCTGAGGGTGTTTGGTTTTTTTGCATTTGCATACAATACTGTTCCAACTAAAGCTAAGTTTGATGCAAGGTCTATACCATGTGTTTTCTTGGGTATTCCTATGAATACAAAAGGATACATTCTCCAACATTTGGACACAAAAGCAATCATAGTTTCTAGGATGTGCTTTTCCATGAACATTCTTTTCCTTTTTTTGATGATACTTCTGTGCCATCCACGTCTCAACCTAAGGGCCCAGGCATTACAGATAATACACCATCTAATTTTACTTAATAGAATTCTCAGATTAGTCCTGTACATATGTTGGCTGATAATCCTGATCCCATAAATCCTGGTACAGCTGAGCAATCTTCTCCTACTTCTCCTACTGCTTCTCCTTCTTCTGTTGACGAGTTCGTATCTTCCTCTCCTGCCCAAATTTCCATTACACAGGTTCATGTTGAGTTACCTTCACTGAATCCTTCAATTGTTGAACCATTAACACTGTCTCGTCATCCAAGAGTTCCAAGGTCTAGAGTGGCAGCCTACTACTTAAATGACTATCACTGCAATGTGATTCACTCTCCTAATCTTCCTGAAATTTCTTCTTCTCTTCATGTGCCATATCCTATTCAGTCTTATATCTCCTATGATCATTTGGCACGTCATTACAGGTCCTATATTCTTAATATGAGCATTGAACAGGAGCCTAGTACGTATCAGCAGGCTGCATCATCAGTAGCCTGGCAGCAGGCTATGCAAGAGGAATTGGCTGCTTTAGAAGCTACTCGTACATGATCTATTGTTTTTTTGCCATCTGGAAAGAAGCCAATTGAATGTAAGTGGATCTAAAAAATAAAGAGGAAGGCCGATGTTTTAGTGGAGAGGTATAAGGCCAGGTTAGTTGCAAAGGGTTATGCCCAACAACCTGGGATAGATTATGATGATACTTTCTGTTCTATGGCTAAGATGACTTCAGTGCGTTTGTTTCTTGCTTTGGCTTCCCTTAATAATTGGCATATTCATCGATTGGATGTAAATAATGCTTTTTTACATGGAGATCTCTACTAGGAGATATATATGGAGTTGCCTCAAGGAGTATATTCTCCTTTTTCCAATGCAGTTTGTAAACTACAAAAATCACTACATAGACTTAAACAGGCTAGTAGGCAATGGAATGAAAAACTTACTAACTATCTTTTGTCATAGGGATTCCAGCATTCAAAGCATGATTGCTAGAATAACTTCAGGAAAGTTTTTGGCTATGCTAGTCTATGTTGATGATATTATAGTGGTCAGTGATTCACTTCACCTGATTCAGAAGCTTAAGGATCATTTTCATTCCACTTTTAAGATTAATGATTTAGGGGAGCAAAGATATTTCTTGGGGCTTCAGGTTGCTTGATCTGAGAAGGGATTATAGTGGTCAGTGATTCACTTCACCTGATTCAGAAGCTTAATGATCATTTTCATTCCACTTTTAAGATTAATGATTTAGGGGAGCAAATATATTTCTTGGGGCTTCAGGTTGCTTGATCTGAGAAGGGGATTAGCATATGTCAAAGGAAATATATAGTGGAACTGCTTAAGGAAGCAGGACATCTGGCTGCTAAGCCAGACTGACACCTATGGAGCAAAATTTGAAGCTAGAGCACAATGATTCAAAATTAATTGCAGGCGTCTCAGGCTATAGGAGATTGATTGGGAAGTTGCTATATCTTACAATTACTAGGCCTGATATCGCATATAGTGTACAACAGCTAAGCCAAATTTGGGATACTCCAATAGAATTACACATGAAAGCAGCTCAAAGATTGCTAAGGTACTTAAAGGGGTCTTCTGGTCAAGGATTGTTGTTTCCTAGTATAGGTTCTAATGTGCTTAAAGCTTATGCGGACTCATATTGGGGGGTTGTACAGAGACAAGAAGATCAGTTACAGGATATTGTGTATTCCTTGGTAATGTTTTGGTTTCTTGGAAAGCCAAGAGACAAACTGCAGTTTCAAGATCTTCTTCAGAAGCGGAGTACAGGTCATTAGCTGCAGCAACATATGAGGTTCAATGGTTGCTTTATTTGCTGAGGGACCTAGGTGTGAGTCATGATGAGCCTGTTGAGCTATTTTGTGATAACAAGAGTGCTATTTACATTGTTGAAAATCCAGTTTTCCACGAAGGAACTAAGCACATAGAAGTGAACTGCCATGTAGTAAGAGATAAGTATCAAGAGAGCATAATCAAACTGATGTCTGTGCAGATTGATTATCAGATTGCAGATATATTCACAAAAGCATTAGGATCACAGAGAATGCAATTCTTGACTTCAGTATTGGGAATGTGTAATATCTATAAGAAGTAAGAATTGAAGGGGGTGTTGAAGATGTTGAAACAGCTTCGAGGAAAAAGGTTCAAAGGAGAGCAGTTGTTCAGCATGGAAGCTGCAGCATCAATCAAGTGAAGTGAAGTACAAGCTGGCTTCAGGTTGTTGAGCTAAGTAAAAGGGAGGAAGTCAAGTATGATCAACATGTGCTGTAAATGAGCTGTGTGAGTTGTATTGGAGCTGAACTAAAAGAAACACGTCAGATCATATGAAAGGAAGCAGCTAGAAGGCAGTTGCACCGACTTTGCATAAATAGTCATTAGTTGCACGTGCCAAGTAGTTTTCTAATTAATGGAGATGCTTGTATATATACTTAGAGCAGGTTTTGTGTAACAAGTGCGCTGAATAATATTTCTTCTCCTCCAAGACTTTTGCATATTTGCTTTCAACCTCTGTTATGCGCCATTATCTGAAATTCGAAGTTCTGCATTTGATCTCTTCGATTCAGTTTATTAGATTGAATGTTTTGCTGTTTGAATTGAGTTCATAAATTGATTTTAACAGAAATGCATATGAAAGTAACGTTGAGACCCGTATGATCCTAAACTCGGGTCACAACAAGCCACCATCCTTTTTCTCCGTATCTAGCTATGCAAATTGTGACTTACTTGGAAAACACAAAAATTATTTGTCCTCAAACAGAATAGAACCTATGTCATCGGCAGGCGTAGTGAAGGACACTTGCGAACGGAGAAACAGTTTCTATATAAGGTTTTGTCAAAATGTCATATAGTTTTAAGAAATGTTAGGTAAAACATTAATTACTGCTAGTATGCTCAAATTTATCCATTTTAAATAAGTTGTTTGTTTTAAAAAATATATATTTAATGAAACAAGTTAGTAAAATTATGCATATTCTCTTACCATTTAAAACAGGTGAATTTATATTTCGAAACATCTCAAAATAAAAAACCGCCACTTATTTTTTGGAGGGACTATTTAATGTTTTCACGTACATTGACGACATTACTTTTTTCGGCGGAGTATTTCATGGAGAATGTTGTCGCTCTCACGTACAGCAACGACATTACTTTCACACAAACTGGTCTAATATGACTGTGATATCCATTCACTTTTTATTTTTCTTAGTTATGCCTAATTTGGATTGGTATTCGTTCACAACCATGTTAGCAATTTACCCATCATCCAAATGGTCGGATAAAGGACATATGTAAGAAGAGCATGGACCCCCAAGGAACTTTTCACAAGCTTCATTCTATTATTTTTTGGTCCATCTCACGTCTGGCAGTGAGATTACTTCCAGACAAACTAATCTAATCTGTCTGTCTTAGTATTTTGCTTTTTTTTTCTTTTTTTGAATTAAGGCTTTATCATATTTGGATTTTGGTAATTCATAAAGTAATAGTTGACAAAAATCTTAGTAATGTACCATTTTAAGCGTTTCTCCATTTTGTGTTTTCTTTTTCTTGCTCCCCCTTTATTTTTATTTTTTATTTTTTGGTCCTTTTTCCGTGCAGTTTGTCATTGTCCTGAAACTACACCACTTCACACGGTAAACGCTCTCCAGCCATAAGCAACCTTGTAAGCCATCACTAATAATTAGATATACATACATACATATATACACACACATATATATATGTATGTATATTATACATGCACGCACTTAGCAATATATATGTATGCGAGCTACCAAAAGAAAAGAAATCGGTGAACTGTACGTGAGTGTTTACCATCAAATACATGAAGGATGGGATGGTTGAGCATATAGAGTGAGACTTGTGGCTAAAGGATACACGCCAACATAGGGGATCGACTACCTAAATATATGTTCTCCGGTTGCAAAAATTGATACCATCAGAGTATTGTTCTCACCCGCAGCCAACAGAGATTTGTCTCTTCATCACTTTGACGTTAAGAATGCATTCCTACATGGGGAGTTAAAAGAAGAGGTAAATATGGAAACTCCACTAGGTTTTTCTAATGAGTTTCAAAAGGGTGAAGTCCGCTACCCTAGAAAGGCTGTCTACGATTTAAAACAGTCATCATGAGCATGGTTTGGAAGGTTCACTATGGTCATGATAAAGAACATGTACAAACAAAGTGACGCTGATCATACTCTGGTCTTCAAGAAAAGAGGGGACCCAATCACATGTCTGCTTATATATGTGAACAATATGATCGTCACAAGAAATGATAAAGAGGAAGTCGTACGACTTCAGGAGAACCAGTATACGGAATTCAAAATAAAGGACTTAGGTGGACTGAATTGCTTTCTTGGGATTGAAGTTCTTCGGCCGAAGAAGGGAATCTTTGTGTCGCAGCAGAAGTACATTCTTAACTTGCTAGTTGACGTTAGGATGATTGATTGCAAACGAAGTGAGATGCTGATATGTGTGAACCATAAATTGCAGATAAAAGAACGGGCGCTAGGAGCAAATCGAGAATAGTGTCAAAGACTTCTAGAAAAATTGATTTATCTCTCCCACACCAGACCATATATAGCATATACTATGGGAGTTGTGAGTAGTTTATGCATCAACCAGAAGAAGACACATGGAAGCAGCAATGAGAATATTACGGTATTTGAAGGGAACACCAGGCAAAGGAATAGTGTTTCAAAAGCATAAACACTTAGACATAGAGGTATATATTGATGCTGACTGGACAGGTAGCCCTAATGATAGGAGGTCCACTTCCGGATACTTTCATATGGTCGGAGGAAATTTACTTACATGGGGAGGTAAGAAACAGATGGTAGTGGCATTATCAAGTGCAAAAACTGAATTCAAAGGAATTTTGAAGGGTGTTATGGAGGTACTTTGGCTAAAAAAGCTAATGCACGAGATCGGTTTTTCTTTAAGGCTGTCTACTAAACTGATATGTGATAACAAGGCAGCGATAAGTATCTCCCAGAACCCAGTACAATAGGACCAAACAAAAAATGTGGAAGTGGATCGACATTTCATGAAAGAAGAAGCTCAAGGAAAGTATCATTGAGATCCCGTTTGTAAAGTTTGAACATCAGCTAGCTGATATCCTCACAAAAGCCGTCTCTAGAAGGATCTTTCACTCAATACTTTGCAAGTTAGACATTGGTGATCCCACAACCACAATTTGAGAGGGAGTGATGGAAGGTATCAAATGAAGGATTCGATCTAGTCATATAACGATCATATCCAAAATCTAATCATATCAATTGTATTTATTCTAATTAGCATATATCATAGATAGCGTCTAGAATTTAACTATACATAGGTCTTATTGTATCTTGTTCAAATCAATAAAAATACTTATAACAGTTGTGCTAATTTTGGAACAATTAGGTTCTGGTGGGGCTGTTTGGTTAAGCTATACTAGTATAAAAGAAGTTCTGAAATGAATTTATATTTTAAAATATTTTAAAATAAAAAGTGAACTTATTTTTTTATTTTTTTTTGGAACGACTATGTCATAGACAATGCTG
The DNA here is from genome assembly GCA_036186865.1 of Eustoma russellianum. Taxonomy (NCBI): domain Eukaryota; kingdom Viridiplantae; phylum Streptophyta; class Magnoliopsida; order Gentianales; family Gentianaceae; genus Eustoma; species Eustoma russellianum. The sequence continues at coordinate 19,465,251 of AP025040.1, read as the reverse complement.
TCACTCTCAGGTACATTAACGACATTCTTTTTTTTTGGACGGAGTATTTCATAGACAATGTTGTCGCTCTCACGTACAACAAGGACATTTCTTTCGGACAAACTGGCCTAATATGATTGCGACATGAATTCCCTTTTTAGTATTATTTTTAGTCATTCCTTCATCATACTTGAATTGGTATTTGTTTATAACAATATTAGTAATTTCTCGAACAAGAGGACAATACATCTGACCCGACAATATTAGTAATTGACCCATCATCCAAGAGGCCAATATATCTGACCCGACAATATTAGTAATTTACCCATAATCCAAATGGTCAGATGCATTACATATGTAAGAAGAGCATGGACTCCCAATGAACTTTCAAAAGCTTCATTCTATTATTTTTTGGTACATGACAGCTATGTCTTCATTGCACGGATGGAGACTTGAACTGGGTTATATATAACTAATTGATAGACATCACTGTCCCTTCTTTGAAAAATCGATAGACATCACTGTCCCTCTCACGTCTGGCAATGAGATGAGATCACTTCACCCATTTTCTCTTTACCCCACGCGTCACCATACGACACGTGGCAGGAGGGGTGGGTGGTAAGGCTAGATGAGAGTCACCCGCATCTAGCCTCACGACCCACCCCTACTATCACGTGTCGTGCGGTGACGCATGGGTGAGGAATTTGAGGTGAGGGGATCCTAAACCTGGCAATGACATTACATGCAGACAAACTAATATAATCTGATTCTCTTAGTATCTTGTTTCTCTCCTTTTTTTGAGGTAAGGCTTTATCATATTTGAATTTTGGTTTCATGGAGTGATAGTTGACAAAAATCTTATAAATGAGAAAGAGAATTTTCAGAATTTTCTTCTACCGTGTTTTTCGTGCGGTATTCTAAGGCTTTGTAGTTTGTAGGGTGTTGAAGATGATGTGCTAACAAGGCAGAAAAAGGAAAAGAAAAGGTGCATCAGACTAGAGCAAAATGACTGATGCAGAAGTTGGCTCTGTGGTATGGAAGGTTGGCATGCTTGGCACACTTGGCACGATGCTTGGCACAGTTGGCATGCTTGACACGTCTGGTACGCTCTACAGGATTGACACGCTGCCGGGTGATCGAAGGAAGGCGCGTACATGTTTGCAGCAGACCAAACCTTCTTCTGCACGTGCTGATTATGTTCTAGTTGCTTCTATAGTTAGTATAAATACTTAATATGATTGTAAATTGTTAAGAAATAAGTTTGGATATTTTTCAAGGACATGATTTTAAGTGGTGAATGAATAAAAATGTCACACATGGTGTTTGATGTTATAAATGATTAAGAGTTGAAAAAGTTAAGAAAAATGACATCGATCTCTCAGGTTGTTGCACTTCGATCGATCGATGTACTTCGATTCCTCACATCGATTGATCTATGTAAGGCAGAGAAAGTTCAAGGCCTTACTGTGAGACATCGATCCTTAACCTGAGATACATCGATCGATCGATGTATACATCGAACCCTCACTTCGATCAATCGATGTAGGCCAAAGACAAACGCTGTAACTCACTGTGAGACATCGATCTCTGAAGCTGAGGCACTTCAATCAATCGATGTCTAGGGTTTTTAGAAATATTTTTCAAAAATGTGATAAAGTGGTTGTTTTCATTTTTACATGTTTTACATGAGGTGTTATTATATTCATTTCTGACCATCGGGGTCATTTCTGGAGTTTCTCTCACCAGGGGCATTTTGGTCATTTTACCCCTGAGGGTGTTTTTGTTATTTTCACTCAAGGAATCTCTTGATTATATTCTTATCTTCATTCTGAAGTTTGAGTTATGATTAGCTTGAATATTATATGATGGTTTTATATTCATCATCATCATCATCATCCGTACCCAGTATATCCCAACGACAGCAAAAGCTATCGTCAGGGTCTGGGGAGGGTAAGTGGTAGGCAGACAATACCTCTATCTCAAGGGATAGAGAGTCTGCTTCCAGTGAGACCCCCGGCTCTACCTGCATAAATGACATGATAATAGGGATATGTTGTGCTAGTGTGTTAGTGAGTAGATTCAAGAAATACCAATAAAGGGCTTTTCGATATTAAAATACACATCACGTATATATGTACATGTAACGTAAAACAACGATCAAACATATGCCACCAAGTGAAAAGTTAACCTAAAGCTTAGATAGTGCTTACGTCTATCTATGTCCCTACATATACTCTAAACTGTCCCTATATATGTCTTATACCTCGTTAACCTTAATCTTATGTCTCCATGAACTCCTATCCTGGACCATGTCCTCAGAGAGGTGTAAATCTAGTAAGTCGTGTTTTATCTGCTCATCCCAAGTCAATTTGGGTCTGCCTTTACTCTTTTTTCCCTCTACCATTAGGCTTTCAATTGCTCTGATCGACGCCGTTGTCTGTCTCCGCTTGACATGCCCAAACCATCTCAATCTACCCTCCCTTAGTTTATCGGCTATACTAGCTACGCCTAACCTTTCTCGAAACACCTCGTTTGTGATCCGATCTAGCCTTGTATGCCCACACATCCATCTTAACATTTTCATCTCTGCCACTTCCATCTTCTGTAGTTGTGACTTCTTGATGGCCCAGCAGTCTGTCCCATATAGCATTGCCGTTCGCACTGCCACCCTATAAAATTTTCCCTTTAATTTAGTTGGGAAATTTTTATCACACAGCACCCCTGAGGCCGCCCTCCATCTACACCAACCTGCTTGAACTCGATGTGTTACATCATTATCTATGTCGCCATTCTGCTGCACAAATGATCCTAGGTACTTAAACTTACTTACCTGTGGTACCATTTGACCATCGATAGTGAGCTGGCTATCCTCACTGTCTGCTATACCGCTGAAGTCGCAGTGCATATACTCGGTCTTAGATCGGCTAATCTTTAAGCCTTTTCTCTCTAAAACATCTCTCCACTGCTCTACTCTCATACTCAGGGTATGTCTACTTTCTGCGACTAATGCAATATCGTCAGCAAAAAGCATACACCACGGAACTGCCTCCTGTATCTGCTTTGACAACTCGTCAAGGACAACGGCAAAAAGAAATGGACTCAACGCAGACCCTTGATGGAGACCGACCTCCACTGGAAAGAAGTCTGTATTCCCCACAACCGTACGAACTGTTGTTTTTGTCATAGCATACATATTAATTTTCTCAAATGATGATATTATCGACAGTAGCGAGATATGTGACAGGTTGTGATGTCACATTCTATTTGTTTCTTGAAAATCTTCTTCTATATGTTATCGGAGTATATTTATCATCATTTTAAATAGAATTTAATGGTGTTAAATGTGTGGAAATGATCACAACATACAAGAAGAAATATTGAGAATTTTGGTGTTACATGTTGACATAATCTTGTCAACTATTATATGTTGATTTCTTCTTCAAAAATCTGAGTTTGTACATATATATATTGGTCCAAAAACGTGAATTAAAAGGTGGATATGATGTGTAATTCATTTTATAGATTGGTGACAAGTGGACTAACTAAAAAGAAGCTATTTGGCAAAAATTGCCAACTTGGATTTTTCAAAAAAGAAGCAACGGCTATAGGCTGTTTTCAGCAGATTTTTTGAGCCAAATTCAGCCTTCACATGACCTATTCTTGTGAAAGGAGTTGAGGGTATCTTGGTGGTATTATCCCCTCTTATTATCTTTATTTTGCAAAGGATAATCAAGACAATTCCATGTGAAAATTTTGGCCAACAATGTGATTCCAAGGTGGACCAATCATTTTGCTTTATGTTGCCAAGTGTACAAGGCCAACAAATGATGTGAAGACACTTAAGTATTGATGATGAAGATGGTGATACATTGGAGGTCTTATCTCCAAGGCTCATTTCACAATATAAATTGGAGGCAAAGGATGAAGAAGAAGGACATACTTGAAGCTCACTTGAAAGCATTAGTTGATTTGTCTAGCTATTTTCTTTTTGTCATTCTTGTTCCATTCTTTGTAGCCAATGTGTTCTTGTTGTATTTGTTGGAGAGATACAAGCCTCTTGAACTTTATTTGTAAGATTGATTATCCAATTCTATAAGGCTACATCAATAGGTGGTAGAGATGTTGCAACTAAGTGTTGCATAGAAGGTGTTCGTCCAATTCTTGAACAGGATTGGTGTTTAACCCAAGGATCAAGCTTGGCTCTTGTTGTAATTTGGTTCATACCATATGAAATCCAACAAAATGTGTTCCTTAGGACTGGAGTAGGTCACATTGACCGAACCAGTATAAATTCTCGGTGTTCTTGTCATGCATCCACATTTCTGTTTTCTGCCTGTTTATCACTGCAGTTTTAACCCAACTTTGCACGTTTTGAAAAAATAGCTAAACAATTTCAATATTCATGATTTTTGGTGGAGTTATACTTCAGACTGTTAGCTTTCATTTGCAACAAAAATCACTTGATTTGAGCAAGGAAAAATTAGTCTTTCAGTCGTGGCAAGATAGCTGCTCCAATCTGTCTGCAATCTTACCAATTTTAAGAAAACTTAAATTCTGTTTTAACCAAGAATTTTTTAAGGTCAGGGCCTTTGGAAATATAAACTAGACATCCTAAGGAGTGTTTTGACATAAAGAACAACCTTTTTGGAGGAGTATTCAAAGAGAAACACGTTTTTCAATTCCAGCAACATTCTGTCCAATTATGTCCAGATTAACCATCTGAATCTTTTTATTTGTTTGAAGGCCCAAACAAGCTTATTTTTGTCTAATTTTTGGATAGAGTCTTGTCAACATATTGAAGTTAAGTTCTGGAAATTTCATAATTATTGGAGTTGTGTACAAGGATTTTTGAATTTTTCAAAAACGGGTTCTAAATCTGAGGTAGTCTCAGATTCTGTTTTCAAAGGGGATTTTTATCAAGGGTAGTAGTGTAATTTCCGCTAACTACTATTCACCCCTCTAGTGGTGTTTATTGCAGATGCACGGTCCAACATAAATAAAGAAGTGTGTTGAAGAAGATATAAAATATCTTCCATAACGTCCTTGTTCATTAACATGCGCTCCTTGGTGCCATTTTCTTCGATATTCAATTTTTTCTGAATTTTGTTCGGTTTTGCTTCATGATTTCTTAGCGTTAGTGTTTTAGTTCAGCTTATGAGTTGATTTTAATATGGTACCGAAGATCTGGTGATTCACCATCGATTCTTTGCTCATCTCAGTTTGATTCTGTTTTTGCAAAAATTTTCTCCATAGACGATCAACCTATAGCTGAGGTCTGATCATGGAAAATGCAAGTGCAGCTTCCTCTAGTTCTCGTAATAATCACACAATCAATGAAATCCATCAAGCAATCCATATTACTTGCATCCAAATGATAGTCCAGCAATTGTACTAGTACAATACTACTCAATCCGCACAACTTTTATTCGTGGAGCAGAACTTTCAAAATGGCATTGCTGGTAAAGAATAAGACATGTTTCATTGATGGTTCTATGCCGAAGCCAACACAAAATGCTCCTCAGTTTCAAGCATGGCGTCATATGAACACTATGATATAATCTTGGATCATGAATTGCGTTTCTCCCTCGATTGCACAAAGTATTATGTGGTATGATAGTGCATTAAATGTTTGGAATGATTTAACCATGAGGTATGGTAGTGGTGATTCGTTTAGATTGTCTGATTTACTTTTTGAATTCTATGCTGTAAAGCAGGAAAATCTCAGCATCAACGATTACTTTACAAAAATGAAGGTGTTGTGGAAAGAGTTAAGTACACTGAGATCCATACCTAAATGTGATTGTCTCAGATGTGTTTGTGATATTACCAGAAAAGTAAATGAATTCACTGAAAATGATTATGTTATAAAGTTTGTTAAAGGTTTAAATGAAGAATTTGATCTTGTGAGATCACAAGTGTTTGTGATGACACCAATGCCAGACATTAAAATTGTGTTTGCAATGGCCTTGAAGTTTGAGCGGAAGCTTGTTTAAAATAATGCACCAGTTACTTTCACTAACGGTCCTACAGCCTTGATGAGTAATAAAGATGAACACGAGAGTTTTGTGGCCAATGCGTATAATAATAGAAGACAAGGACCAGTTTATTGGAGAGGAAATGGAAGATTCAATCAAGAAGGGAACAAACGATTACGATCTATTCATTGTGGCATGATTGGATATACAAGTGACAGGTGTTACAGAAAAGCATGGTTTCCCTCCTGGATTTAAATTTAGAAATCAAGTAAATATACCTGAGCGAATAGAGGATAAGGTCCAAGTCAGCAGTGATGATCAGATGCCTATGAATTCTGCTAGCCTGCAAATACAGCAAACTTCTGGTCTCACACCAAAACAATTTAGTAAGCTTTTGAAGTTGTTAGATGATGATGATGTTATTTCAGGAACAGCAGTGAACAAGGAGTTCCAGGGTGCTGTTATGACTGCGCATGTTGATGTGCCTACAGGTAGATGTTCTACAAATAATATTTGTGTGTGGATTCTGGATTCAGGTGCCACTGACCATATCTCTTCCTCTCTGTCCTTGCTTCATTCCTATTATTCTATTGTTCATGTTTCCATTAAGCTTCCAAACATATAACAATTGATGCAACCCACAAAGGAATAATTAAACTAAATAGTGGACTTGTTCTGAAGGATGTTTTGCATGTGCCTTTATTTTCATTTAATCTTGTCTCTCTCAGAAAACACACTGATTCCCCCATCTGCTTGTTTTATTCCATGATTCTTGTTGTTTTATCCAGGATCGGTTGTCCAGGAGGATGATTGGTTCAGCTAGAAAGCATCATAGACTATTATTTTTATGACTCCAGTCTATCTGTCCAACCTGAAGTTTCAAACCTGTCTATATTGCCTTCTGTTCTCTCCTCAACAAGCTTAGATTCCAATTCATATCTTTGGCATGCAAGGCTTGAACATGCTTCATCAGCTAAAATTCAAGAAATACTTGGTGTGTATACTACAAATTTCGTATATAATGCATGTAAATTCTTCAAAACAAAACAAGAATAAGTTGTTTAATATTTATACTGTTTAAAAATGCACGCGCATTAGATACTAAGTAGCTTCCCCAAGGTTCACTGATTGGAAAACCTAGGGATGTGAGTCCCATTTATATACGGTCAGACTAGGGCAACTCTCTTCTGCCCTGACGCAAGGGGCACGACAAGTGTACTAGCCATAACGCATTCTGTGGGACCAACTTCCCCTTGCTACGTATTCATGGCAAACCTTCTCCTTAGGAGAAGATTCTTGGTGAACCTCTTTCTTAGGAGAAAAAAAAACCATAGGTGCAAACTATTGGATTAACTTCTCCTTTTGCGCTTACTATGCTTCCTTTGCCTCATGGTTCTTAAGGGGACTCACCTCGGCCGACCACAATACGAAGACATAAACTGTGGGATTAACTTCTCTTTTTTGCGCGCTTCACCATGCTTCTTCTGCTTCATGATTCTTAAGGGGATTCACATAAGCCGACCATATTATATAACGTAAACTGTGGGATTAACTTGTCTTTTTTCATGCTCCACCATGCTTCCTCTGCCTCATGGTTCTAAAGGCCATTTACCTCGATCGACCACAATATGAAAATGCAAACTATTGGATTAAACTCTCTTTTTTCCTCGCTTCACCATGCTTCCTCTGCCTTCTAGTTCTTACAGGAATTCGCCTCGGCCGACCTTAACATGCAGACGCAAATTGTGGGATTAACTTCTCCTTTTGTGCATTTCACCATGCTTCCTTTGTCTCATGATCTTAAGGGAATTCACCTCTGTCAACCATAATATAAAGGCACAAACTATGGGATTAACTTCTCCTTTTGTGCAGTCAATTGCGTATCCTCTGCATTATGGTTCTAAGGAGATTCACTGCACACATGACAACAAGGAGTAATCTCGGGAATCATATTCTTCTTTTAACCACATCCGCACATGATCTGTCTCATGGCCCTTAAAGAAATTCACCGCATCAGAGACGTGAGCTAGCCAATGTACAGCCTCAGAGGCTCGATCTAAAGCCTCTGATTTGAAGCCGTGTCCAGAAGAATTGCTAGAGATCACCTCGGCTCATAGGTGAAGAGCTTAATTCGGCTCGGCCAACATGGTCCCCGTCGGGGCATAGGTCAACTAATGGAGGCCTTATGTAATACAATACATAATCCCTGCCTGATGGTTTTAAGGCAATTTGCCACGCAGGTTCTACGCACAACCCAATGGTGCCTTTACCTTGGCAATGTGCTTGGAATAATACGGCAGATATCTGCATACGATAATCTTCATCGGACCATAAGGGTATCCCATGCAGGAGATTGGTCATAGATCATAAGGTGATAAGGCATCATGATTTTTTCATGCCAATCCATCCATGTTATGCTTTCTAAATAACTAAATGTTTGTAAACTAAATAAGGAAGATGAGAAGGGACAGTATGAATGTATTATTGATGGCCGCCCATTGCAAGAAAACTGTTGTTGCCGCCAGAGATCTTTCTCACCACTTGTTAAATGAGCAGACTTCATTGTCTCTTTCTATATCAACAACGTTACTTCCAACCAACTCCTCTACTCAGCTGTGTCTCCAATCTCCCTGCCTGCACCGTCCTTGTGGCCACTGCGATATTGTCCAGGCTGCAAAAACCCGAACTCGAACAGAATTGGACATATGAAGAGCAAACTCCATAAAGTATAGTTTATGGAATTTGTGGGTACAAGCGTAATGATTAATTAGCTAATATTATCGAATCAATATTATTTTTATATAAAAACTTATTATTATTCCAATAATTGTCAATTATTATGATTACTTTATTGTTTATATCAGACAAAGATGAAGTATAAAATCATATCCCGCGTAATTTTCATATACATATTTTTGAAATTTGAATTTGCTTACGAACTAATAAATCGAGTGTCAGCACGGTCAAGTTTTACTTATTAAATATCTAAGATGAGTCGAGTTGATCTTTAGTTTTATTGAACCAAAGTAGCAAGAAAAAACTTGAGTCTAAGTATGGAACTTGTAAGGTATTTTCTTTTGGATGAAAGTATGGAACTTAACATATCTTTGACTATAATAGGGCTGTAAACGAGGCAAACGAGCCGAACATTGCGTTGTTCAAGCTCGGTTCATTTAACTTAGCAAACGAGCCGAGCTTGTTTGTTTATTTAAACGAACATATTTAATTGTTTAAGCTTGGTTCTTTAACTCACGAACAACATTGACGAGCTGAACACCTTAAACAAACGGTACCACTTACTGAGTTCGAACAGAAAAAGGTGTTCAAGCTCTGTTCATTAACCTTTTATCCGAGCCGAGCTCGAGCTCGAGCTCGTGCCAAACGAGCCGAACAACCAAACAGCTTGGTTCATTTACAGCCCACTATAATGGCGAGTAATATCTACTACATATCTTATCCCTCATAATTAGGTTAATTTGAATGACTTTGATAGTTAGTATACAGAGGCAAAAGTTAAGTTCACAATGGTTATTAAGGTTAATTAAATTGTTAGGAAACTTAGAGGCGTAATTGCTTTAATTGAAATCCCACCATATGGCATGTAATTGATACGATAAGGATAAAAACAGAAGAAATAGGAATACTTCCAAAACATATACAAAAGATAGTAGATGTTAAAATATGTCCACAACATTTGGGTAGCCTGTACAATAGTCAATTATGCTACCCACAAAATCTAGGGCAGCTTCGCCCTATTTTTATGTGGCTTCATTTATTCTTCAGCTAATGGCTGACATCAGGAGGCTGCTGAGGAAGGAAGCTGTTTCGGAATCCATCAATCAATCATACCCAGTATATCCCAGCGATAGCAAGCTATCATTGCGGTCTGGAAAGGGTGAGAGGCAGGCAAACAATATCCCCATCCCAAAGGATAGAGAGTTTGCTTCCAGTGTGACCCCCGACTCTATATGTACATGTACATATATCATAATAATAAGAATATATACTAGTGGAGCTATTTTATTAAACATATACAACAGTTTTTTAATATTAAAATAGTCCTGTAAATAGGGTGGTAAACGGCCAGTAAACTTGTTCCAAGCCATCAGCAGATACTTACAAACAAACTTAGGCTTTTGGATTTGCCAGTGACAAAATAATAACTAATCCTATCGGTTAGAATATGTTATGTTTTGCTTTGCACAAATGACACTTGAAACGCTAGATAGGACGCCTCATGTAAAGTGGTTGGAAACCAGAACACTTCGAACGCCTAGATATGGCGCTTCCTGTGATGTGTTTGGAAACCAGAACACTTCGAACGTCTAGATAAGGCGCCTCATGTGTCAAGCTGTGTAAGAGCACACCTTGAACGCCTTAACAGACGCTTCATGTGTGTTACAAACTTAAATAGACGGTTTTCCCCCAAAATAGGTACGAATATCAAGTTACTTTTGACAAAAATCAGAATCTCTTCGAACAAGTATGAAGGATAAAATCAGACGCTTCATGGGACTTCGAACGAGTTCTGTTGTCCACAACAGACGCTTCATGTGACATTAAACCAGTGTCCCTTATTCACTTAAGGCGCTTTCCAACACAACCATGGCAGTTGGACTCCACTAAAAATTTTTTGCTTTGTCTGAAGACATACCAGTGATGGGCATGATTTTAAGACGTTATCTGCACGTCTTACACTCGATACCATGAACTACCCCACCACAGGGGTTAAGGTAGCACCCTGGTGCCGGCATAAACTCGCCCACATATTTTCAGTCCATGAAGTGCTTCTCAGATATTCAAAGACTATTGCTTTAAACCTGAACTCTGGTCTGAGCCTCTTCATGTAGCGCTCCGCTCCCGAACCCTAGTATCGGGAACAGTGCACCCGCCGTATCTCGCTGAGGAGAATACAAGGCGTCGAGCCAATCTCTTACACGTCAGAAATAACGTAGAAATTTTTCTCGCGGAAACGTAAATCATAACTTAAATTAAACTCCATTAATCGCCATTACATTACTGAATAAAACTCTGATAATAAAAGTACTAAAGAAGTCTGAGAAAATCCCCAAAAGATAACTGCGAAAAATCAGCTGCAGAGTTCCCCTCGTATCCTAGCTGCAGCTATCAACCAGCCCACTCGGCTATGTCCTTCCCGTCCTCAACAAAGATGTACTCGTAGTCCTCATCCGGCTCACCTGGGAAGTAGGGGTGAGTGACAGAAATCACCCAGTAGATGCCCGCCTCAAACAAATACAAACCGTACATACCGAAATGATATAGCCACATAGCACATAAACATGATATAACATATAGCACATACATATAAAATAACATGCATAAGATAAAGTAAATGCAGCAAGTAAAGCACTCCATGTAAAATGCGCAAGTACGTGATGCATGCTCAATCAACGTGTCACACGCAACAAAGTCATGTCACACAGAATGCCGATATCTATACCGTGCAATGCATGAACCCGGGTCCTACTGAGTGGCTGCAGGTCGTACACTCCACAGTCACCATACTGAGTGTGCGTGGCCGCGCCACTGCACACCATCCTGAGTGTCGTGGCCCCGCCACCGTACACCATCCTGAGCGCCCGTGACCCGTACGTCACGACCCGCCATCATGCAATGCACGTGCCATGAATGCAAAAATACAATCGCC
>AP025040.1:19438629-19451129 GCA_036186865.1 Eustoma russellianum | reverse complement strand
TTAACCATTTCACTTCTTGATGAATAGGCTAAGGCCTCGAATTTCAATCTTTGTACCCAACAAGGAAGTTGCTAAGTCTATACCCTTTACTTATATGAAATCATAGCCTATTCTAGAATCAAACTTAGGGGCATAGTCACCATATTAAGGGTTTTGTAACTCAATCGTCGGTTTATAACGTACTTCTATCTGGGGTCATCAGCAGCCCTCTAAAATCAGTTGTTAGGTGTACTATAATCTTTAACTTAATTCTCTATAATTACAACTTATGAACTCTCACTTATACCACTTGTCTTGTATCATTCAACTTATTGCAATCTCCGATTCCAAATTCTTAACTCATCATATAAGATCCATCTCCTAGTTACATGACCATCCAATATAATCATTGAGTCTTCCAATACGCTAACCATCACTCTCCTTTGTCGCAGAATCAAATTCATTGAAATCAATTCTTATACCTACAAACTAGTTCTATGATCATGCTCTTACTTTTTCGGAGATATCATTATCAACCTAGTATACGAAGTACGTGCATAGACATTTTTTGTCCTTCAAATATTAAAGTAGTTTATGTAACTATAATTTGGGAATATAGATTTCACTGTGTAAGGTAATATTCCTTCTAATTTGTAAACACAATAACCAAAGTATCATATATTTGTTTTCGCAACACGGTGCCTCAGATGACCATTTTAAAACAACGATATAATTTTTTTTTTCACAAAAATATTACGGTTAAAACTACTTTAAAACAATTGAGACACAACAATTGTAAAAATTCTCTCTTTCTTAAAAAGACAATTTCGAACGCGGTGTCTCTTTCTTTTTTTCCGTTTCAACACATACATATTTTGAAAGCTATATCTTGTTTCGTAAAATACAACGATCGAAAATTCAGCAAATACAAAGTTTTATAAAACAATTTGAATAAGGTGCCATTTTTTTTTCAAAAATAAGTACATATATGTTGAAACTATTTCCGCTTCATAAAATTAAATAAGTTCATCGCAAGAAGATAAATAACTTCAAAAACATTTAAAGGGTAAAATGGTTGCAATATTGATAGTTGTCAAATAAAGTTATTTTAGCAAAATAAATATAGCTAAACAAGAGTTTGAGCAATATAAGAGATATACAAGTATATCGTTCTTCGAAAACATCAATATTTTAAAATATATCGATTTTGTTAGAGGTAGTCAAAATTCCATTAAGTGGTTATACGACTTCGGAAAAGAATATAGCCTTGTAAAGTAATAGACTATATAGAAAAGTGAAAGTAATTGAAATATTTAGCAGATTTTTTTTTTGAAATACCTTTGAAATATAGAATGTATCTTGGTGTTCGTGCTTGAAAACGTTTAAATACTTGAAAAATAATAGTCAAATACTTCGTAAATTTTTTTTTTTCTAAATCACCCCTTAATGTCAATAAAAAATCTACCTATGTACCATTTCTTATAAATCTTTAACTTAAGTTGTCCAATCCTAGTATGACGCACTAGATATTAATTGACTTAGGTCATTCTAATCCACCATGCTTCTGCTGCGCCACTCTGATCCACCATACTTCTTTACTTGGTTATTTCAACTGTTAATTTTAGTTTAGTTATATCTCACCTGAAAAACATCCACTACTTGTTCATAGTGATCCTATTTCAATTCAAGTCTACTGGGTACATCTGTACTTACGTGTTTCTAGGGATCACCACTTAATCCAATTTGTAGAAATTCGTCATTCCACTGTACTTATTTTAGTAGTGTTCACTTATCACTATCAATCAATATCTCTAATAGGACTAATATCTTTGGCTTATTTGACATTCTAAAATTCAATCTCTTAATCATGGCTATAAACCCCTTTGTACGATCTTTTTTGCTAAACTCTACTGATCATAATGCTAATGAATCATTTTCTTAGTACTTCGTTTTACTATAAATCATTCCTTAGGAACTACAATCCCCACTTTAGACCTAGTCGTGTTCTGACACTACTGTCAAGGTAGAGGCGTGAACCCGGTTCATTTACCGAAATGGTACCGGGTTAGCAGGGTCGAATCTAAGGAATTATACAAATGGTTATAAACAACACTTAGATGCGACAACTAATTTAGAGTCGTATGGAGCGCCCTAGGTATACGTGGGCATATCCCTTATCCGATCATCACTTAGGTCTAATGTCATGACTTATTTCTAGAATCGATACTTGGTATCATCAGTTCTTACGTCTACAATCATTACTTATTGCTAAGTTCAATGCTTAGAATATAATCATAGCTTATGACTAAGATCAGTGCTTATGTTCAAATTATCATCGGATGTTCAGATCACCACTTATTTCTAGAGCCATATTTCGTATCGTCATTCCTTAAGTCTAAAGTCGTAACTTATGGGCGAGGTCATCACTTAACTTCTAAAATCACGTCTTATTTTCGAATCATACTTAGTATATAATTAGTGTTTATGTCTAAAATTAATGCTTCGAAGATCAGCTCTTAATCAAGATCATTGCTTATGTCTAAAATCGTGACTTAAGAGTAGGATCATCATTTAATTTTTTTTAGTCACGTTTTATTTCCAATAACATGCCCAATACATAATTATTGCTTGCGACTGAAAATCAGTACTTATGTCTAAGATCATGACTTAGGGGCAAAATCGTAACTTAATTTCAAAGATCATAGCCTAAATCTATGCTTCCGCCGTGGATCTAAAGCCATGCTCTGAAAGATCGCACTGTCGAACACGTAGTACTTCTTAAACTCATTTTGAAATTAGATCCAAGTGATTGGCGGTGTCAGTTGTGCTGCGCCATCATTCCTCCGCATCTTTTTGTCGAAGAATCTCAGGTCTGATTGCAATGGTAGTGGAGGCGGTGCATGCTAGTTTAGCAGCTGGTGCCGCTGTGCTAAGGTGCTGGTCATGGTCACTATGACATCTTCAAGTTCTTGGGATGATCCCCTGATTCTGGTGGTTCTCACCACTGTTCCCAGCTGGCTCACGTCGTGGAGGCATTTCCTGTTATCAGAGTTTATGAGAAGAAATCGCATTAATCAATAATAAATTGAAAGGTTGAACGCCGATAAATCGATAGTTAGACAAGGAAAGCTCACCCTCGGCACACACCTCCCATAACCCGATCATAACCTAGGTCTAAGATCATATCTTAAGTCTACTTTGTTTATTAGGGGTAAAATCGAAATTTTATAAAAGATCGTAACTTATGTCTAAGTGATCTAATTAAGTCTGCGTTTCCGAGGCGGATCTGAAACCTCTCTCTGATACCACCTGTAGCGCTCTGCTCCCAAACCCTAGCATCGGAAACAGTGCACCCGCCGTATCTCGCTGAGGAGAATACAAGGCGTCGAGCCAATCTCTTACACGTCAGAAATAACGTAGAAATTTTTCTCGCGGAAACGTAAATCATAACTTAAATTAAACTCCATTAATCGCCATTACATTACTGAATAAAACTCTGATAATAAAAGTACTAAAGAAGTCTGAGAAAATCCCCAAAAGATAACTGCGAAAAATCAGCTGCAGAGTTCCCCTCGTATCCTAGCTGCAGCTATCAACCAGCCCACTCGGCTATGTCCTTCCCGTCCTCAACAAAGATGTACTCGTAGTCCTCATCCGGCTCACCTGGGAAGTAGGGGTGAGTGACAGAAATCACCCAGTAGATGCCCGCCTCAAACAAATACAAACCGTACATACCGAAATGATATAGCCACATAGCACATAAACATGATATAACATATATCACATACATATAAAATAACATGCATAAGATAAAGTAAATGCAGCAAGTAAAGCACTCCATGTAAAATGCGCAAGTACGTGATGCATGCTCAATCAACGTGTCACACGCAACAAAGTCATGTCACACAGAATGCCGATATCTATACCGTGCAATGCATGAACCCGGGTCCTACTAAGTGGCTGCAGGTCGTACACTCCACAGTCACCATACTGAGTGTGCGTGGCCGCGCCACTGCACACCATCCTGAGTGTCGTGGCCCCGCCACCGTACACCATCCTGAGCGCCCGTGACCCGTACGTCACGACCCGCCATCATGCAATGCACGTGCCATGAATGCAAAAATACAATCGCCTGAGGCCCCTGGCCCATCCCTCACCATCCTCCGACACTCAATATTTGGTTTCATAAATTTACGAATATTGGAAAGTTGTTCTTTATTACCACCCTTATTTTTCCTTAGCTTGTATTAATTTACTAGAATTTTCTACTAATTTACCCTATGTTTCTCTTATTTAATTCTATTTATTACTATTAATTTTTAATTACTTAAATTTACCAGACTTCAGAAATTAAGTGAAAATAATTTAATTTTAACCCTTTATACTTTCTGGAATTTATTTGAATTTTATTGATATTTAATTATATTTTCCTGGCCTGATCCACCAGACCCGATACATTCTTTTGAGAGGTAAATAGGCCGCCTTCGGTCCGACCCGCTGGCCAGCCGGCTCGGTCCGTTGGCCGGCTGTTCTCTGCCTTAAATTAATTATTTATCTATCTATTTAATTGGATGTTCCACCAGTGGCAATGCCCGCTGTGATTTGTTTTTCGATTCCAACCCCCCATTTTCTCCTATTTCCAGTATATAGGAACCTATTCTAAGGCCAAAATACAACTTCTTAAAGGCTCCTAATGTAAAAGTTCCCCTTTTCCCCCATTTTTTTTAAGGATATTTTGTTTTCGATTCAATCATACCACCAATTTCACACACACATACACGCACATAGCAGCCATAAACAATATATCTCATGCTTTCCAACATAGACAAAATTTACAACTTACAAATAAAAAACAACGAAACAAAATTTACAACTTAAACAAATAAAACAACGAAACACATTAGTACACCATCAAAGTATGCATGAATCATACCCGTTTGAGGGGGAAGAGGCACCTACCTTTCTGACGAATTAAACTTCCTTCTCCTTTAGGCTCGAATCTAAACAATTGTAGTGTAAACATCAATACCTAGTAACAAATGTTAGTTTGACTTACTTAAAATAATTAGTTCATAACTTTCTATTTTTTTTCTATTTGTCATACCAACATATATATATATATATATATATATATATATATATATAGGACATTTTAATTGAAACATTTAATTAAGCAATCCAACACATATAGACCTTTAAAAAAACGGCGGCCAGTGGTCCAAAAACAATCTGTTTTTATATATGTATTTTGCTTCAAATAGAATTAAAATATGAAATTTTGTATAGGTACATTTCCTTAATTTCACAATCACTGACGCAACACAACTTTTGAAAATATGGTACGATGTATGATTTAGGAAATTTAAAGCAGACCAAGCCTGCTGAAGAAAGCCAATAAAATAATCTTGCCGCTGCCTCTTGCCGTAGTCACAGGAGAAGGCAAAGGTCAAATTTCCCACTCTAACTCCAACATTAATGCTGTGTAATTTGTAAAATATTAATTGAATTCCTTTTCTTTCTTTTTTCAAAGCAGTAAAAATCAATTAACTTTGGTTGGCATATTTCGGTGCTTGAAATTTCCAAAAACACACAAACGTATATAATGAGTAAGCATGCATCAATTTACTTTATTCGTATAAAACCTATACTACTATATACCATGTACATAGTATATCACGTCCAACTTATTTTTTTTTTTTGCAAATTATGAAAGACTACAACATTTATAATTTACAAAACATATATTTTGTACAATTGTCGATGTATGATACACACACACATATATATATATTCGGCTATATACGAGCATGTATGTACAATCATCTTTGTATTCAAATTTAATTATGCATGATCCTATTTTGATACGAACATAAGGACATAAGATTGGTAAAAACATAACAAATATAGTAAGAGTACTTGCCTCGTGTCTCGATTACATGCGATACGCGAAGAACGAGATGAAAAATGGACAAAAATTATTGTTTTTGGCCCTTGAAGCTAGCGGCTGAAAGGTGCAGTTTCTTGAAGGAATAAGGCTGCTTAATGAATATTATGGGAGGGAGCCGTTTGTTTCAACTTTGAAAAAATGAAAGAATCAAATGTTGCATTTCCTCTTAATTTGCTGGCGGCAGTATGAATTTGAAGAATAGCAGAGGCCAATAGTTTGGAGAATAAGAGGCTGTGTTGCTGAGAGTTTGTTTTTGGGAGAACTGAAGAATGGCGGCAGGAAGCTATCAATTTTTTTTCGGTTGACTGCTGTCGTTTTCTTTGAAACAATGAATAGGGTAAGAATTGTGTGATAAGTAGGTATCGTAATAGGTAGAGATAGGTATAAATCTTAGGATATTTAGGTTATCTTCTTCAATTTGAATTTGTAATTTAATTTAAGCTTTATCTACTATTCAATTAGTATCCTATGTTCTAAACTTATCTAATTTTATTTATTTATTTATTATTTTCCCTTATCCTCCGGTCGCGGGGCATAACACTTCAAGATTCACAACATGCCGGGTGAGGCTATATCACTTTGCTCAGCTCCGATTTATTTATACTGTCGATCAAACAAGATTAAATATTGTTGCGTTGGGATTCCAACCTAATTTTGTCAAGCACAAAGCTCTAGCGTATGTTTCATCACCTTTCTTTAGCCTAGCTTTGGAAATCGTAAATGCTAGTTTTCTCAAAGATGGATATGCTTATAAGTATGGTTATCCAAGTTAATCAGCTTCACCTACAGGCCGAGGCACGCACTTATGCCCATTTTTAGACGAAGACAGTTTTCAATCGACTCAAAAGTTTTTGTAAAAATGAATTACGTTGCTAAACACAGGGCTTATCATTTGAATGCTAAAACAATTACATCAAGAAAGTTTATTCCAAAGAATACACATTAGGAGGCAGTACAAGTATCTACACCTATACTGGATCCTTCCTAAAGTCAGCACCCTCACTGAAAGCCAACACTATTCGCCAAATTCCTCTTTTGCGTTCGGATTATACAGCTCAAAAATCCAAGGGCGCAGACGTGGATGGCCTCCGTCTGCCACAATCTCCATGGCATAACTCTGAAGAAAGGCCACGTTCTTAGCCAAGAATGTGGACTTCTTAAGTCATCTATGGCGTGATCCTTGGCCTCCATTAATCATTGCAGAAATAGCGTGGCTTCGTCTCTCAGCTCAACCATTTTGCACTCTACTTCAGTTTCTGCCCTTACCAGCCTCATTCAAGTCCGCCCTCAATACCTCATCGTTTGACTCTACCTCCTTTACCTGGCTCTACAGCACCTCAATAGTGAAGGAAGAAGTCTTTAGAGCTTTTCAGTCTCCTCCCTCTCCATTTTAACTTTCACTAGCTTGGCCTCCAGCTCAGCGGCTCGCTGGACCTTTTCCTAGGCAGCCCTGGAAAAAGTGAGGCATCATCTCTTTTCTTAGGAGCTTGCTCAGGCCTACAACTCTGTTGGCGAATTCCAATTGGGTGGTTCTAAACTGCAAGTGGATCCCTAGGTCAGCGTAGAAAATAATATAAGTAAAATCGCAAAGCAGTAACACACACCAATTCCATTCCTCGATGTAGTTTTTCTGCCAACTCTCCGAAGGATAAATGTAGACTTCAAGGTCGGTGTTGCGCCCCGGTCCGAAACTGTCATCTGAACCAGTGCACCTGCCGTAGTCTACTATGAGAACTACGAAGCGTCAAAACAAATCAAGCGTACATCATCCATGACGTAAGATAAATCAGCGAAAACGTTGTTAAATTTAAAACTTCACCATCAATAATGTAACTAGAAAATACAGCGGAATTAAAAGGTGTTTGTTCAACTAGCTAACATAAGTTCCAGAACAACATAATAAACATTGAGTTTCCAAATTTAAAGAGAGTAATCAAGCATCTATCTATTTCCATGCCCGTCATCCCATTGAGCCCACTCGCCATCGTCTTCGATAAATATCATCTCATATTCCGACTCACCTGAAAAGGAATACAGTATCTGTTCTTAGCGAAAATATCGCCAGCAAGTAACCCGTCTATACACCTTACGGGATCACACACGACGAGTCACCAGTTGTATAAGTCATTGCCCCAAAATAAGGTGCTCGGGTTAGCAAATAGCATCATTATAAGAATTCCTCAAAGCAGATAAAACACATAAATGATACACGGATACGAGAACACACATGTACTAAAACAACATATCACGTAAGCAAGTCATAAGCTAGTCACATTTCTTGCATGTCAAATCTTATGCTTCGTGTATCATGATGCATGTACTTCTTTAAAACCTCACACAACACCCATGCATATGTCCTCTTTTATAAACATGTCATGCGTGTCATTTCACAAAACATTTCATAACTCTTCTTATCATATTCTTCGCATAGCAGAACTTTATACCCTGTGGGTGATCAGTCCACAGCAAACAGAACTTTATACCCCGTGCTGAAAGGTCCACGGCCCCATTACATACATCATATATCCGTGCTGATATGTCCACAGCCCCATTACATATATCATATATCCGTGCTGATAGGTCCATGGCCCCATAAAATATTTTATACCCTGCTGTTGGTTCACAGGTCACGCTTTTATACCCTGCTTACGCAGGCGTGACTTTTATACCATGCGATCAACCAGCAGCCATAGTTTGCCTTTCAAAAACTTTAAACTTCTCATGTAAACACATGTTCTTTTCGCAAAGCAATTTCTCAAGTCAAATGCAAGTGCCCATGTCATGATGCAAGATGCTCATGCAACTTCGTATCAAACATGTAACATACACACAGACATCATACATATCAAGTACACGGTCTTGCACCTCAAACACTCCAAGTTTGTATCTTTCCAAGTCCGTTCGTCTCACTAATTCACTTGGAATTCAATCTTACTCTTACTTAGTCAAACTTACCATCTATTCCTAAATTACACCTCCAATACCCTTGCATTTTATGTTCAAAAGAAGTGTATAAAGTTACTACACATACATAGGGCGCCTAAAGGGCCAAAAAGACTTCCAGTATACTTGGAACGCCACATGAGGCGCCTAAAGTGGACATAGAGCGCCGATACTAGGCGTTCGAAGTGTTCGGGGATGTGCCGTACACATCGAACATCTACATGAAGCGCCTAATGTGACATGAAGCGCCTAATGTAGGTGTTCGAAGTGTACGGGGATGCTCTGGGACACATTGAACGCCTACATTAGGCGCCTAATGTGACTTGGAGCGCCTAATGTAGGTGTTCGAAGAGTTGTGATGGTTCAGAACTGCAGTTTTTCTGCAGTAACTTCCTTCCATCACCTTTCTTCTTCACCCCTTCCATGTTAAACACTTCAATATCAATCTTAGCACCTTGATTCATCATGCTTAACCCACAACTATCATGATTTGATTCTTAAACATGCAACCTAGTGTCCACTATAAACCTTTTATCATCCACAAGCTTCTCTAGATATCCTCACACCTTCGAACACAAGTCTACAACCAAGCCAACATTCATCCTTCACCACTTGCAAATACTCTCAAACAACTAAGGTGTAGTTACCAAACTTACGAACTTATATCAAGACAATAAGCACATTACGTACAACACTTTTATGGGCATATTTCACAACGAAGAACACAACATAACCATTTCAAAATTGGCCCCAAGAACATAGCTTTACTCAATCAAAAACAACAAGAACTACATATAGTAAAGTATTTAACATAAGCAAATCAAAGCTACTAATGTGTGATCCAAGTTTTCTCTTTGTAAGAACATAGGGCCTAAAGTAACAAAATTTGCGTAAAGCGTATAGAAAGATTACTTGCCTTTGTTTCTAGTTAGCCTTACGAATTTACTGCAGAATCTTGATAAGGATAGCACCTAGATTCGCCTTTTTCCTTCCTTTTCCTTCTTCTCTTCTTCTTCTTCCTCTCCTTTTCTCTTTCTCTCTTTCTCCTGCGGTTTTCTCTTCTCTTTTTCCTCTGTTTAACCGCCCCCCTTGGATTAATGGGGAGTTATACTATGGGTTGTGTAACTCCCCTATCCTTTAGTAGGGACTTGTTAGGTAATTTTCTTTAATTACCTTTAATTCTACTTTTAACCCCTTTTCTTATTTTCTATATTTTAAGTAACTAAGTCTCACATCTTACATTATTAACTAAATTGCATTTAAGGTTGGCTTTTAAGTATTGAAAGTCGTGCTTAAAAGTAACGGGGTATGACATTCCACCACCTTACAAAAAGTTTTGTCCTCGAAACTCACGTACCTTAGTCAAAGAGGTGAGGACACTTCTCCCGCATTTGTTCTTCGAGCTCCCAAGTGGCTTCACGTTCCGTGTGGTTGCTCCACTGGACCTTTACATAAGGAATCACTCGCTTCCTCAACACTTGATCCTTTCGGTCCACAATTTTCATGGATATCTCTTCGTATGTAACATCGTCCTTAAGTTCCAAAGGTTGAGCTTCAAGTACATGACTTGGATCCGTCATGTAATTCCTTAGTTGTGATACGTGAAAGACATTGCGAACTTGTGCCAACACCGGAGGTAACGCTAATCTATATGCCAAGGCTCCCACCTTCTCAAATATTTCGTAAGGACCAATAAAACGAGGGCTTAGCTTGCCTTTTACTCCAAACCCCATGACACCCTTTGTAGGTGATACTCTCAAATAGACTTTTTCACTCACATTAAATTCCAATGGTCGTCGTTTGGAATCTGCCCAACTCTTGTTGCGATCCTGAGCTGCCTTGAGTCTTTCCCGGATGACTTTCACCTTTTCTAGCGTTTTCTCCAATAGCTCAGGTCCGGTGATGGTCCTCACACCTACTTCGTCCCAATAAATCAGGGACCTACATTTCCTTCCATACAAAGCTTCAAAAGAAGCCATGTCAATTGCGCTGTGGTAACTGTTGTTATAAGAAAACTCCACTAGCTTTACTATTCCATCCCAACTCCCTTTAAAATCCGACACGCAAGCCCTTAGCATATCTTCCAAGGTCTGAATAGTCCGCTCGGACCGTCCATCAGTTGGGGATGATACGCCGTACTCAACCTTAATTCCGTACCCATGGCTTTCTGGAATGCTGTCCAAAACTTAGATGTAAACCGTGAATCCCGATCGGACACTATACTTACTGGAACACCATGCAAGCTAACAATATTCTCCATATATAAATTCACTAACTTGTCAAGAGGTGCTTCACTTGAAACGGGTAGGAAATGGGCAGACTTTGTTAAACTATCCACGATGACCCAAATCATGTCATATCCACTTCTTGTCTTTGGTAAACCAGCTACGAAATCCATCGTGACATGTTCCCATTTCCATCCTGGAATTTCTAATGGCATCAACAATCCACCAGGCCGTTGGTGTTCCGCCTTGACTTGTTGACAAACTAAGCACCTTTCTATAAATTCAGCAACATGTCGTTTCATTCCGGACCACCAATGATATTGCTTGAGATCTCTATACATCTTGGTGCTACCAGGGTGTATTGATAGCCTTGAAGTGTGAGCTTCTTGCAATATTTCCCTTCTAAGTTCATCAACATCAGGTACACACAATCTCTCTCTAAACCATAGGCTACCATCCTCTTTGATCCGAAACCCCTCAATGTGATCATGTTTCATTCTTTCCGTTATCTCATTTAGGGCCTTATCTTTCTTCTGAGCCTCTTTTATCCGGTCAATCAAACTTGGTGTGATGGTCAGTGTTGTCAGTACGTTCACCGTGGAGTCAATCAAATCTAAACCGAATTCCTCTATCTCTCGTTCCAATGGTGATTGTCGCGCATGGCTGGACTTCCTACTTAACGCATCTGCCACTTTATTAGCCTTTCCTGGATGGTAATGGATTGTCAAATTGTAGTCTTTTAGCAACTCCAACCATCTCCCCTGCCTCATGTTTAATTCTTTCTGGGAGAATAAATACTTCAAACTCTTGTGATCCGTGAATACCACACACTTTTCTGCATATAAGTAATGCCGCCAGATCTTCAAGGCGAACACCACTGGGGCAAGCTTAAGATCGTGTGTGGGATAATTTTGCTCATAAGGCTTAAGATGTCTTGAGGCATATGCGATGACTCGTTCGTTTTGCATTAAAACACAACCTACAAACAAGGTATTAGTCTAAACTTAATTGGTATGCAAGATCATAACCTTATACTACAGTTTACGTACCTAAACCGTTCTTCGATACGTCACTATAAATCACAAACCCATCAGTTCCAGAGGGCTGAGCCAATACTGGAGCTGTCGTTAATCTCTTCTTAAGCTCCGTAAAGCTTTGCTCGCATTCCGTCGTCCACTCGAACTTGGACTTCTTTTGAGTAAGGCGACTGAGAGGTACATCTATTCTTGAGAATCCTTACACAAACTTTCTGTAATAGCCTGCTAGACCCAAGAAACTTCGCACTTCGGTGACGTTGGTAGGTCTAGGCCATTCGGTTATAGCTTCCACCTTCTTCGGGTCAACAGCAATCCCCTCCTCCGATATCACGTGACCCAGAAAAGCCACAATTCTCAACCAAAACTCAC
>AP025040.1:19422535-19438619 GCA_036186865.1 Eustoma russellianum | reverse complement strand
TAGCGTATAGTTGTTTCTGCCTCAAAATACCTAGTACGGTTCTCAAATGCTCAGCGTGAGTTTGTTCGTCAGGAGAATACACCAGAATATCATTTATGAATACCACTACAAACTTGTCCAACTATTCTCGAAAAACGATATTCATAAGGTCCATAAAATCTGCAGGGGCATTTGTTAATCCAAACGACATCACCAAAAACTCATAATGTCCATATCGCGTGCTGAAAGTTGTCTTTGCGATGTCCTCAGCCTTCACTCTCAATTGATGATACCCTGATCGGAGATCAATTTTAGAGAAGATCTTGGCGCCCTTAAGTTGATCAAACAAATCCTCAATTCGTGGAAGGGGATACTTATTTTTGATGGTAACTTTATTGAACTCTCTATAATCGATACAAAGTCTCATGCTACCATCTTTCTTCTTTACAAACAAAACAGGTGCTCCCCAAGGCGATACACTAGGATGGATAAACTTCTTGTCTAATAACTCCTGCAGTTGTTCTTTCAACTCTCTCAACTCTCTCAACTCTGCCGGAGCCATTCTATAAGGGGCATTAGAGATAGGTTCAGTTCCTGGAACCAAGTTTATCTCGAACTCGACTTCCCTCGGGGGTGGTACTCCTGGTAAATCTTCCAGAAACAAATCAAGAAATTCATTAACCACTGGAATTTGCTCAATAGACGGTACTTCCTGAGTAACATCTATGGCATACACTAGAAATCCCTCAGCACCCTTTCTCAAGGCTTTGCGTGCTTATGCAACAGACATGTATACCTTCTTGGGAACCTTCTTTCGTTCCGCATCCCCTTGAAACATTACCTCTTCCATCTTAGCGTTCTTGATTGTCACTTGCTTCAATCGACAATCAATATTGGCGTGATTCTTGGCCAAACAGTCCATTCCCAATATAACATCAAAGTCGTACATCTGAATAGGAATCAGTGTGGCGGAGAATGTTTGTCCCTCAAAATCCAATTCGTAATCTCGGGTACTGCTGGTACGAAATCATAATTTGATCTCCAGCCGCTTGAATGCGATACGGAGTTTCTAACCATTCAGGCAAACTACCAAGGTGCTTAGTGAATCTCTTTGCTACAAAGGAGTGGCTTGCGCCGCTATCGAAGAGCACGTTGGCAGGTATCTTATTTACTAAAACCGCACCTAAGGCCATATCAAGTTTTACACAAAGAGTTAAACACGTAAATACCTAATTCAATAAGAATTCAAACTTAGTTTAAATGGTACCTGCTACTACATCGGTAGCCTCCTGCACATCGGTGTCCGTCATAAGATGTACACGGGCATTTGCTCGAGGCTTCGCTCTCGGATGCTGAGCCGTCTCTCCAAGATTATTTTTCTTCATCTCCGGACAGTCTCTAATCATATGGCCCACTTGACCGCATCGGAAGCATGCTCCAGCCACTTTCCTACACTCTACGACATGGTTCTTGTTGCAATGAGGGCAAACTCCTATAGCCTGCTGAACTACTGGATTCTGGGGTGGAAGTCTCTGGAAGTTACCAACTGGGCCTCTTCTCGGAATCTTGACTCAATGTCCGGGTCTACCGCCAACCCTCACATTTTCCCTTGGCCTTTTGCCTCTATCAGACGATCCTGCATTTGCTTCTCTCGACACGGAAGCACGCATCTAGCATATCCTCGTAAGTTTTCATCCCCGCATTCACTATCGCCGACTGTATTCTTGAGCCCAAACCCCTCTCGAACTTCGTCATCTTAAGACGATTATCAGACATAATCGCAGGGGCAAACTTACCCAAGGCATGAAAGCGATCCGCATACTCCGACACCGTCATTCTTCCTTGCTCCAATCTGTCAAACGCTCTTATCTTTTCTAATATCACAATCTCCGGTATGTAATACTTTAAGAAAACATCACAAAACTGTGCCCATGAAATTGGTGGGGTCATCCTCAACACCATTCCGTCCCACCATTCACCAGCCTTGCCACTTAGAAGGGGTGTGGCAACATCAACCTTTATCTCCTCCGGTACTTGAACTAGCCGAAAACATTTCTCCACCTCAGCCAATCAATGTTGAGCCTCTTCCGGATCAATACAACCTCCAAACTCCGAACTCTCATCTTCCTCATCTTTCCATAGAAGAACTGGATATTATGCTGCGGTGATGGAGGCGGCGGAGGCTGATGCTGCTGAGCAAACCCTTATGCGATCACCGTTAATGCATCAGTGAGCACCTGGGGTAAAACCACTTGTGGTGACTGGTTCTCCTGTCCATTGCCAGAGTTGCCTGTGTTATCTCTTCTTGGAGACATTTTTCTCTGAAAGATCAACCTTGCATTAGCATTCAGTAAATACAAGAAGTTACTGAAAGCTTGAACGCGTAAGAATGGGTGAGGTATGTAGTAAAACTATTAATACGAAATTAGATGATAAACGCGCTCGCACACACCCAACCCAGATCATACTTAGACACTAGAGGAATCAATACTTATAACTAAGGATCAATCTTAAGGGAGAATCATATCTTAGGTGTCTAAAAGATCATGAAACTAAGTTTCCGAGATAGATCTGAAGCCTAGGGCTCTGATACCACATGTAGCGCCCCGGCCTGAAACTGTCATCGGAACCAGTGCATCCGCCGTAGTCTACTATGAGAACTACGAAGCGTCAAAGCAGATCAAGCGTACATCATCTATGACGTAAGATAAATCAGCGAAAACGTTGTTAAATTTAAAACTTCACCATCAATAATGTAACTAGAAAATACAACGGAATTAAAAGGTGTTTGTTCAACTAGCTAACATAAGTTCCAGAACAACATAATAAACATTGAGTTTCCAAACTTAAAGAGAGTAATCAAGCATCTATCTATTTCCATGTCTGTCATCCCATTGAGTCCACTCGCCATCGTCTTCGATAAATATCATCTCATATTCCGGCTCACTTGAAAAGGAATATAGTATCTGTTCTTAGCGAAAATATCGCCAGCAAGTAACCCGTCTATACACCTTACGAGATCACACACGACGAGTCACCAGTGTATAAGTCATTGCCCAAAATAAGGTGCTCGGATTAGCAAATAGCATCATTATAAGAATTCCTCAAAGCAGATAAAACACATAAATGATACACGGATACGAGAACACACATGTACTAAAACAACTCACGTATGCAAGTCATAAGCTAGTCATATTTCTTGCATGTCAAATCTTATGCTTCGTGTATCATGATGCATGTACTTCTTTAAAACCTCACACAACACCCATGCATATGTCCTCTTTTATAAACATGTCATGCGTGTCATTTCACAAAACATTTCATAACTCTTCTTATCATATTCTTTGCGTAGCATAACTTTATACCCTGTGGGTGATCAGTCCACAGCAAACAGAACTTTATACCACATGCTGAAAGGTTCATGGCTCCATAACATTTAACTTTATACCCCGTGCTGAAAGGTCCAAGACCCTATTACATACATCATATATCCGTGCTGATAGGTCCACAGCCCCATTACATATATCATATATCCGTGCTGATAGGACCACGGCCCCATAAAATATTTTATACTCTGCTGTTGATTCACAGGTCACGCTTTTATACCCTACTTACGCAGGCGTGACTTTTATACCCCGCGATCAACCAGCAACCATAGTTTGCCTTTTGAAAACTTTAAACTTCTCTTGTAAACACATGTTCTTTCGCAAAGCAATTTCTCAAGTCAAATGAAAGTGACCATGTCATGATGCAAGATGCTCATGCAACTTCGTATCAAAGATGTAACATACACACAGACATCATACATATCAAGTATACGGTCTTGCACCTCAAACACTCCACGTTCGTATCTTTCCAAGTCCGTTCATCTCACTAATTCACTTGGGATTCAATCTTATTCTTACTTAGTCAAACTTACCATCTATTCCTGAATTACACCTCCAATACGCTTGCATTTGTTCAAAAGAAGTGTATAAAGTTACTACACATACATAGGGCGCATAAAGGGTAAAAAAGACTTCCAGTATACTTGGAACGCCATATGAGGCACCTAAAGTGGACATAGAGCGCATATACTAGGCATTCGAAGTGTTCGGGGATGTGCCGTACACATCGAATGCCTACATGAGGCTCCTAATGTGACATGAAGCGCCTAATGTAGGTGTTCGAAGTGTACGGGGATGCTCTGGGACCTACATTAGGTGCCTAATGTGACTTAGAGCGCTTAATGTAGGTGTTCGAAGTGTTCTGACGGTTCAGAACTGCAGTTTTTCTGCAGTAACTTCCTCCCATCACCTTTCTTCTTCACCCCTTGCATGTTAAACACTTCAATATCAATCTTAGCACCTTGATTCATCATGCTTAACCCACAACTATCATGATTTGATTCTTAAACATGCAACCTAGTGTCCACTCTAAACCTTTTATCATCCACAAGCTTCTCTAGATATCCTCACACCTTCCAACATAACAAGTCTACAACCAAGCCAACATTCATCCTTCACCACTTGCAAACACTCTCAAAACAACTAAGGTGTAGTTACCAAACTATGAGAACTACGAAGCGTCAAAGCAGATCAAGCGTACATCATCCATGACGTAAGATAAATCAGCGAAAATGTTGTTAAATTTAAAACTTCACCATCAATAATGTAACTAGAAAATACAACGGAATTAAAAGGTGTTTGTTCAACTAGCTAACATAAGTTCCAGAACAACATAATAAACATTGAGTTTCCAAACTTAAAGAGAGTAATCAAGCATCTATCTATTTCCATGTCTGTCATCCCATTGAGTCCACTCGCCATCGTCTTCGATAAATATCATCTCATATTCCGGCTCACTTGAAAAGGAATATAGTATCTGTTCTTAGCGAAAATATCGCCAGCAAGTAACCCGTCTATACACCTTACGAGATCACACACGACGAGTCACCAGTGTATAAGTCATTGCCCAAAATAAGGTGCTCGGATTAGCAAATAGCATCATTATAAGAATTCCTCAAAGCAGATAAAACACATAAATGATACACGGATACGAGAACACACATGTACTAAAACAACTCACGTATGCAAGTCATAAGCTAGTCATATTTCTTGCATGTCAAATCTTATGCTTCGTGTATCATGATGCATGTACTTCTTTAAAAACCTCACACAACACCCATGCATATGTCCTCTTTTAAAAACATGTCATGCGTGTCATTTCACAAAACATTTCATAACTCTTCTTGTCATATTCTTTGTGTAGCATAACTTTATACCCTGTGGGTGATCAGTCCACAGCAAACAGAACTTTATACCACATGCTGAAAGGTCCATGGCTCCATAACATTTAACTTTATACCCCGTGCTGAAAGGTCCATGGCCCCATTACATACATCATATATCCGTGCTGATAGGTCCACAGCCCCATTACATATATCATATATCCGTGCTGATAGGACCACGACCCCATAAAATATTTTATACTCTGCTGTTGATTCACAGGTCACGCTTTTATACCCTACTTACGCAGGCGTGACTTTTATACCCTGCGATCAACCAGCAGCCATAGTTTGCCTTTTAAAAACTTTAAAACTTCTCTTGTAAACACATGTTCTTTCGCAAAGCAATTTCTCAAGTCAAATGAAAGTGACCATGTCATGATGCAAGATGCTCATGCAACTTCGTATCAAAGATGTAACATACACACAGACATCATACATATCAAGTATACGGTCTTGCACCTCAAACACTCCATGTTCGTATCTTTCCAAGTCCGTTCGTCTCACTAATTCACTTGGGATTCAATCTTATTCTTACTTAGTCAAACTTACCATCTATTCCTAAATTACACCTCCAATACGCTTGCATTTGTTCAAAAGAAGTGTATAAAGTTACTACACATACATAGGGCGCATAAAGGGTAAAAAAGACTTCCAGTATACTTGGAACGCCACATGAGGCACCTAAAGTGGACATAGAGCGCATATACTAGGCATTCGAAGTGTTCGGGGATGTGCCATACACATCGAACGCCTACATGAGGCTCCTAATGTGACATGAAGCGCCTAATGTAGGTGTTCGAAGTGTACGGGGATGCTCTGGGACCTACATTAGGCGCCTAATGTGACTTAGAGCGCCTAATGTAGGTGTTCGAAGTGTTCTGACGGTTCAGAACTGCAGTTTTTCTGCAGTAACTTCCTCCCATCACCTTTCTTCTTCACCCCTTGCATGTTAAACACTTCAATATCAATCTTAGCACCTTGATTCATCATGCTTAACCCACAACTATCATGATTTGATTCTTAAACATGCAACCTAGTGTCCACTCTAAACCTTTTATCATCCACAAGCTTCTCTAGATATCCTCACACCTTCCAACACAACAAGTCTACAACCAAGCCAACATTCATCCTTCACCACTTGCAAACATTCTCAAAACAACTAAGGTGTAGTTACCAAACTTATGAACTTATATCAAGACAATAAGCACATTACGTACAACACTTTTATGGGCATATTTCACAACGAAGAACACAACATAACCATTTCAAAAATTGGCCCCAAGAACATAGCTTTACTCAATCAACAACAACAAGAACTACATATAGTAAAGCATTTAACATAAGCAAATCAAAGCTACTAATGTGTGATCCAAGTTTTCTCTTTGTAAGAACATAGGGCCTAAAGTAACAAAATTTGCGTAAAGCGTATAGAAAGATTACTTGCCTTTGTTTCTAGTTAGCCTTACGAATTTACTGCAGAATCTTGATAAGGATAGCACCTAGATTGGCCTTTTTCCTTCCTTTTCCTTCTTCTCTTCTTCTTCTTCCTCTCCTTTTCTCTTTTCTCTCTTTCTCCTGCGGTTTTCTCTTCTCTTTTTCCTCTGTTTAACCGCCCCCCCTTGGATTGATGGGGAGTTATACTATGGGTTGTGTAACTCCCCTATCCTTTAGTAGGGACTTGTTAGGTAATTTTCCTTAATTACCTTTAATTCTACTTTTAACCTCTTTTTCTTATTTTTCTATATTTTAAGTAACTAAGTCTCACATCCTACATTATTAACTAAATTGAATTTAAGGTTGACTTTTAAGTATTGAAAGTCGTGCTTAAAAGTAACCGGGTATGACAGTCGGTGGGTTACAGCAAGTCCCTGTTAAGATGGCATGCTATTTCTGTCTCATCGACATTGTCCTCTCTTGTCTTGGACTCTCATTGCTCCTCCACCGCCCCAACATCAATGAGCAAGGGCACCTGAGCCGTTGGTGGCCAGATAAGGCTGAGCCATTTATCCCGCCTGAAGTGTAGATGCAATAAAGAGCCAAGCCCTTGACCCCTTCTCCTCTTCGTGTGTCGTAAGGCTAGCGTGTCCGCATCATCATTCAGAGGAGATAACCTCCACTACGGCCACCATGTTGGCAGGTTCAGCACGGAGGGCTTGTCCCTCTGCAGCAACGAGGGCACAAACCTTGTCCCTTGCAACAAGTCTGTGCATAGAAAGCAAGGCTGAATTAGAGAGAGAACAAAAAAGAAAATTAAAGGATAAACTAAGATCAAAATTAACCTCGTGCAACATGCATCGTTTGTTTTCATAGCTCTCTAAGTTCGCTGCCTTCAGATTCCCTTATTCTTAAATCACTTGTCCTCCTCAAAATGGGCCCCTGCTACTTGGGCAGCCGCCTCTATCCGACTTGCCTGGCTGCTGCATGCTTTCCTCTTCTCCTGCCCTTCTTCCCGCCCAGTAGGTCGGCAGAAACAGTTGCCATAGGTCCTATAGAAAATTATCATGTTAGCTCAGTAGAAAATAGGAAAGAACTGTAAAAAGCAGAGGGCTCATTCCCTACCTGGGATAACTTCTACGTCTCTTAACATCAAAATGTTGAAGCCGAGGCTGCACACCAAGTGATCCAGGTCAGCCTTTTTTGTTGCGTAGCAACAGATATTGCACCAGTTAAGGGAGGCCTCAACAATTTGGAAGCTTCTGGTCACCTTTTGGTGATGCTCGGTTGGCAACTTATGATTATCCTTAGACATTCGACAGACGTCCTGGCTAGTTTTGCTGGCCTTCTTCACATAGAAAACCCTCCCTTTCTAGTTTTTTGTCGAGGAGTTGAGGTTGACAGCAAACTAAAATGCCTTATTAAGGCTCGCTTGCTAAAATAGAATCAACATTCTTAGGACTTAC
This sequence comes from Eustoma russellianum, assembly GCA_036186865.1. Classification (NCBI taxonomy): domain Eukaryota; kingdom Viridiplantae; phylum Streptophyta; class Magnoliopsida; order Gentianales; family Gentianaceae; genus Eustoma; species Eustoma russellianum. Next base: position 19,430,471 of record AP025040.1, on the reverse strand, counting down.
ACGTGAAGAAGCCTCTAAAAGTTTAGACATCAAAACTGTCCTGAACAACTCTAAGGAAAAGGAAATAACAGCCTGAATTCCTAAGACCATTTGGTTCAACTTAAGGCAACCTAGGATAATAGGAAAGAAGAATCAGTTTCAAAGGGTTGGAAATAGGTAAGGAGAAGCCAGTTTTGAAATATGCTGCGTATACAACCTCATAACCTACAAGAGGATTATGGGAAGTTCGACCGGGGGGAGGATAAGGTCAAACCCATCATAGTAAATTTGATAGAGCTGATAAAGCTCAGCCAACTCAGCCTATGACAATGTGCAAAAATGCCTCTGTACTAGACCAGCAAGCTCACCTCGGCTCACTGACACAAAAGATAGGGAGCTAAGGTTGACCTCGCTAGGCTTACTGTTCAAATTAGGTAGTCGCAGTAGCACCGACACTAGAATCGCACCGCTAGGGCCAGCAATTTCATTGGGGGTTGCTGTAATGTCATTATCCCTCTCTAAGGACGACCACAAAATAGAGTTCTCTCTTGCACCACTGGCATATGTGGCGACCTCACGATTTTGGGTGTTTATCGACATAATGGCAAACCGAATAGACGAGAGATAGCACTTACTTGGTAAGGACGAAAGGTTAAAGAAAACAACAACACATTCTCAATGTTGCTAGAACTTTAAAGTTTCAGGCTCAATTACTTATATCCTATAGGAGATTTTGTATAAAGCATACCACCTATCTTATAAACTTGATTCCAACTCCGATTCTACAGCAATAAACTCCATATGAGTTATTTTACTATATTGTGCCTTCTTACACACACTTAAAAGAGTTTGATTGTCAATCCTTTGCATGTAATGGATTCCACACAAACCAAAGTCTAACTCCAAAACTAGACACTATTTATACCTGGGAATACATCATTCAATAAAGGGGTACATTTTCCAAGACTTAGACTCTAAAGATGTGTTTATATCTAGGGATGTCACATTTCATGAAAATGGGTTTACATTGTCCACTTCAACTAAACCAGCCTTCTCAACCTCTCTTGCTCACTCACATTCTCTTCTGTTTCTTTTTCACACTTGTTGATGAACCTACTGACTTAGCTCAACCACCCACCTATATACAGATGCAATCTCCCATCTTTCTTCTGCGACCAGCACTCCAACCTCACTCGTGATACGCTTCACTCCTGAACCCTCATCTTCGTTAAACCACATTCCTGAATTTAGTGAACTAGAGCACAACCACTTCTTTAATACAAACCATTCAGAAACAAGAATCCTCCTGGTTATCTCAAGGACTATTACTTTCATCAGATTGCTACATAAACTCCTCCTCTATAAAGCCATGTAAATCACCCTACCCATTACTCCTTGTGATGGCGACATGGACCACAATCCATAATATGAAGACATGCAGAGGGATGGAGTGAGAGGTCGCATGTCTCAGTAAGCTTCAAAGGGACCAATCACTAGGAGCAATAGAAAGGAACTGAAGCTAGAAATTCAATCATTACTTATTGAACTTGTGTAAGAACAAGAGAAAAATATTACTAAGCATTGGTGCTATGTTAAAGAGTCTCTAAACCTGGTTTGAAGACGAAAAGAAGAGCATGGGGTGGAGGGTGGGCTAGACCTAACGTCTAGACATGCTCTTGTGTTGATCGTTTTGTAAAAAGGACATGTATGGCCTTATTTTCGACCAACATGGTTTGTAATCTTTAGCATTATGTTTTAAAGTACTTTTACATGCTTTTAGAATGTTTTTAGATGTCAAGACGTTCATTAAAAGATGGAAAAGTAGACTTTCCAAATAAGGAACATGCCTACCTTTTAGGGTTTTTACAGAATGATCCCATCTCGGTGTTTTAGCTATAACGCATTCATACGACGTTCTAGGTGATTCAAAATCCTATAGAAACTAGACATCCGGGGCCACAACTCTTAACGGTACTTCATCGGCAAATTCGGCTTTTAAAAGACCAAGAACATATGTGGAAGATCAGATAGCTGTTGAAGAGTTTGATTTCAAGTGAAAGCCTTACCTTTTCCTATGTACATTAGGTTTAGCTTAACTTATCCTATAAATAGATCTGTTTTAGAACCTGTATAGCACCACTAAAAGGGAGGTTGAATAGTGGGTGTGGAAAAATTAGTTTTTAAAACTTTTTGTTACCAATTATCCGCTTCTGAAAACAGACTCTGTTTTCAGATCCGGTTTTTAGTTAATTGAATGATTAAGTTTTAGACCTCCAAAAATCATGAAATTTTGTGACAAAGTACTTTAACATGTTATGCATGTGTCATATAAATTTCAGATTAAAATTCAAAGTATAAGACCTTGAGAAAACATTTTTCACAGATTGCGTCAATCTGCTAGAAACCGTGATCCAAAATGAAAATTTTATTCCTATTAATTTACAACTTCAAATGATCTGAAAATTTTATGATATGACTCTTAGGATATTTAATTTAATGCATTGAAACAGTTTTTAAAAATTCCTTTGGAAAGTATGTCAAATATGTTGATATTCTCAACCTTTGCAAGTCTGAGAATCAGATTGCACTAGTCTCAGAACTATTAATATTTGACTGACTTATACTTATCCAAATGAGGTGAAACTTATGCCAAATGAAAGATAGAACATGTGGATATGTTTCTGCAAGAGTTTGGGATTTTTGAAAGTTTTTTTTGCTATTTTTACCGTTGTAATGAAAATGATACATAAAACTAGAAGGTGAAAGTAAAGTGCATTAAAGTAAGAACACCAAGGATTTTATACTGGTTCGGTTAAATTAACCTACTCCAGTCTTCGAGGACACCTTCCTCCGTTATCACTTAACACCAAAGACACCTTACCACAAGGGTGACTGGAGTTAAACACTAACTCCACCCTTTTACAATCGAAACAAACAAGCAAGTCAATCACGAACACCACCACCAATCGAATGAAGGTTTAATCACACCTTTGATCAACCTTATACAATAATGAACGTGTATGGGTGGTGTATTCAAAGCCTGTACAATATGTAGAATATATGAACACTAGGATTGAGAGAAGAAGAAGAGAAAGAAAAGAAGAAGAAGAGAGTATTATAGCTTTTTGCACTTGGAAAAATGTGAATTTTAGCTTGAATTATTTTGCACTAACTTATCCCTTTTATTCACCTTTGGCCGCCCCCTGTAAGTTTTCTCCCTTCTTGAGAATTGTCTTTAATGTCCTTGGAAGATTGCCTTGGGTTGAAGATGACACAGTCTTGCTTACTTGGTGCAATATATTTGGAAGGATGACTTGACCTTCCTCAGTTGTAACCTGTTGATTGGTCCACCTTGGCATCCTTTAATGAGCTGTAAATTCTACAAAAAAACTCTAAAAATATGTGCTCAAATATATAGTCAAAACATTACCGTACAATCGCATTTCAATCTCTTGAATTTTGAGAGACAAATTGAGGCCATTAAGGGTGATAAAATCGCCCACTCTTAAGAGCATATGCTGAAATTTTCTCCATGTGTCTCTTTTGAATACTTTCCTTGTGTCGTGCCCTCTTTTATGTCATCAATATTGTATGTCATATTTTTCACCAATTGAAATGCCAAATAAGCTCCACCAAGGCTCCACCATGGATGAAATAGGTGTGTACTAAGACTGCACATGTGCTGAAATTTCATTTTAGTAAGCTTTGTCAAATAATTTACAATATTTACACATATATGGTAAATAATAATCAACCTTATTTTGAATTTTCTAGAACACTTAATATGTCTTGAATGTGTAAAAAGTGTCGAGATATATGTTACAGATAAGCCAAAAAAGCGTTCCATGTTGTATGTTCGTAGAAAACCAAATTTTTGACTTTCGTCGATTACACGATTTTTTTCTGATTAAATTCAAGCTTCTTGCACATTTAATGTATATTATGTCACACATAATATACATAAAATAAAGTGTATATCTAGCTCAAATGGCTGAGATAAAAACGCCCATGTGTAGTAGAGAAGATTGAATTTGTATTCTCCACAAATTTAGCCTAAATTGTGGGTGATTTGTGTGTGTAAACATGGAATGACTTAGTGGCTGTTCGTAACATTTGAGACACGAAAGTTTTGGCCATTGTGGAAGTATATGGGCTGGCCATCTTTATATGGCAAGTACGTGACATGTCAGCGATGTAGAGAAAAGGGGGTTTGAGTGATTTCAAAATGTATGATTTAAATGTGCTTAAAAACGTGCATGATATAAATGTGCATGACATATTGCATATAACCTGCCTTATATAGTTCATATATAATATTGCCGTGCTAACGAGCCATGAAGCGTCAAAGCTTACATCAAATGGCAAAAATTTGTTGTGTTTATACTATTTTCAGGTGTCACCATTAATGAACTAAACTGGTTCATTAAGTGAAGTACTTAGTTGATTAAACTAAGTAGTTCATTAAAGGAAGCTACATTTGGACAAGACAACAAGACTAAGAAAGGAAAGTCCCCTCCTCCTCTCATCACTTATTTTCAGTTTTTTTGAAAAAGGCACATACACATGTATTCCAACGTACTACCGACACGCTATATATTTTTCATACGTACGTTAACGTCACACTACCATAATTAACTCATATTTATGAGTATATTCAGGTCTTATATCATATGATATAAGTCATGGTGATGACAAATTAAATACGACACGTTAAAAGGTTCTAAACCAAAAATTGTCGTATCGGACGAATACTGAAACTTCGCCAACGTGTCACGTACTTGCCATAAATAGATGGCCAGCCCCTACACCTCAAAAATCTCTATAATTTTCGTGGGCATGATGATAATTCCAGCCACAAAATCATTCCATGTTGGCACACACAAATCACCCCACATTAAGGCCAAATTGTGGAGATTCAAATTTCAATTTTGTCACATGTTAATGGCGCCACTTTAAGACCAGACAAGTGCTGAATATTAAAGTTTATATTATGTATATTATGTGTAACATAACATATATATAACATGTGCAAAAAGTTGGAATTTAATTATTGAAAAATCAGGTAATCGATAAACATCAAAAATTCGGTTTTCTACGTACACAACACATGGAACATGTTTGGCACATCATACGACATGTATCTAGACACTTTTTACATATGTCATACATCTTAAAGTGTTTTAGAAAATTAAATTAAGAGCTGATTGGAATATACCATGTGTGTATTATTAAATGTGCACTATTTTACAAAGTTTGCAAAAATAAAATTCAGCACATGTATATACATATCATACACGCCTATACAGCTGAGATGGAGCATATGTGGAGCCTTGTTGGCATATTGATTGGTCAAGAATCAATCATACAATGTTGGTGATTTAAAGAAAGAAGCTACAAAAAGGTAATGTTTCAAATTTTATCTCATTTGAAACACATGCTAAAAATTTCAGCATGTGCACAAAGAGCTGGCCGATTTTCACCATTGATGAGCATATATTTTGTGCCTTGAAACATGTGATTAATTGGAAGAAGAATTGGAAGTAATTTGAATAAGATATGAATTCATAAATTTGAATAAAATTTCAGCATATGTGTGAATGCATCTTGGCCGAAATACTGGCCACGTTAGTGTCAAATTTCATTTCCAAGAATGATAAGAATATTGTATACTAATTGGTGATTTATTTTTAAGAGAAAAATCAAAGAGAATTTGGTAGTAATTTGAATTAAAGAACCATGTATCACATGCTGAAATTTCAGCATGTCAAGTCCTCATTATGGCCGATTTTCTCACTATGTTTGGAGAAATATTATCTTGCTTGATTTGGGTGATAATCTTATGAGTTATGGAAACTATTATATGTTGATTTTGACACATGTTTTTAGTGGAATTTTCATATTTTCCAAGTCATCAAATGATGAAAACATTCAACCAATCAATGAGTGCCAAGTAAGCAAAAGTTAAATGATCATCCAATGAGGAGGTGCCAAGTAAGCAAGATCATGTCACAATGATGTCACATATTCTCCCAAGGACTTAGAAGATAATTTTCAAGAGGATAAGGACCTACAAGGGGGGGGGCAAAACATGTTAAAAGGGAATGAAGAAGAACAAAACAAGAACAAGAACAAGTCTTGCAAATCAAGTGATCAAAAACGCCTATAGCCTTTCTTCTTCTACACTCTCTTTCTTTCTTCTTCCTAAAAGCCTATTGTACTTATATTCATATTCTTGAATAGGCTTATCTTAGACCACCACACATTCTTTATCTTTGTAAAAGATTGATCAAGGTGTGATCAATCTTCAATCTTGCAAGGTGGTGGTGTTCGTGCGTATTGTATTCATCATACAAGGTTTGTAAAGGGTTGGAGTTGGTGTGTAACTCCATCAACCCTGTGGTAAGGTGTATTTGTGTTGTGTGATTAGTGTGAACCGAGGAAGGTGTTCCTCGAAGACTGGAGTAGGTTGTTTATAACCGAACCAGTATAAAATTCTTGGTGTCATTTACTTTCAGCACTTATATTCTGTTTCAGCACTGTTTACACTTTTTGATTACGTTCGGAAAAATAGTAAACGTTTTTAAAAAATTACGAAACTTTTCAGAATCATACCCACACGTCTTAAGGTTAATTTGGCGTAAGTTTCAACCCTTTTGGACAAGTATAAGTCAATCAAATGTCCAAAGTTCTGAGACTAGTGCAGTCTGATTTTCAGGCTTGCAAAGGTTGAGACTTTGAGTGTATTTGACTAACTTCCCGAAAGAATTTTTCAAAACTGTTTCAACCCATTTAAATATAACATATAAGGGGTTAGTGGTTAAAATTTCAGACCATTTGGAGTTACGTACAATCAGGAATAAATTTTTTCAAAATAGTCTACCGTTTCTGGCAGATTCGCGCAATCTGACCACCAACAATTTTTGAAGGGGTTAAAGGTTGAATTTAAATCTGAAATTTTTAGGAGACACTCATAACATCTGAGGCTAAGTTCTCTCAAAATTTCAGAATTTTTGAAGACTTACAACCTGGGTTTAAAAACGTTTTAACACTGGTCCTGAAAACAGAAATTGTTTTCAGAAGATGAGTCCTTGAGTCAAAACAATTTTTAAAAACCACACTTTCCGCACCAACTATTCAACCCCCCTTCTAGTGGTGCCTTGCAGATCCTACAGGTGATGTTTCGGTAGTCACCCGATACGACAATTTCGGTTTATGACCTTGTAACATGTCGTTATAATTTTGATGTCACCATGACTTATATCATATGATATTATATCATATGATATTAGATCTGAATATACTCATAAATATGAGGTGTATATAGTGATGTGACGTCGACGTACATTTGTAATATATGTACGTGTTAGTGATACGTCGGAATATTTGTATATTGTGCCTTTTTTTAAAATATGGATATATATATATATATATATATATATATATATATATATATATATATATATATATATATATATTTATATATATTTATATATTATGAAATGGCGTGTAGATGCATATGGGGAGAAGACTTTCCATTTCTAAATTTGCTGCCATATAGCTTCCACCAAATATGTCTCCATTTAATGAACTAGTTAGTTCATTAACTTAAACACTCCACTTAATCAACTAGTTTACTTCATTAATTGTGGCACCTGAAAATAGTACAAAGACAATAAATGTTTGTCATATGATGTAAGCTTTAACGCTTCATGTCTTGTTAGTACGGAAACAATATATATAAACATTTAAAGCATGTTTATCACATAAACGTGTCAAGTAATAATTTATTCATGCATTTCGTAAGCACGTTGCATTTAAATCATGCATTTGTAAATCACTCAAACCCTTTTTTTCAACAATCTCCCCTTCTGATGATTTAGAAAATAACATTGGTTCTTGATTTAAATGTGATCGCTCCCCTCCAGTTATGCACAAATTTGAATTTTATATCGTCCTC
>AP025040.1:19383422-19422525 GCA_036186865.1 Eustoma russellianum | reverse complement strand
GCTCCCCCTCCAGTTATGCACAAATTTGAATTTTATATCGTCCTCCCGCTTAAATCCTGCTTCTCTCCCTCTTAGATCATGCCTTTCTCTCTCCCTTTATTTTGTAAATGTCATCAAAAGTACAAGTAAGAAATAGAAAGAAATAGCAGTTTATAGTATATCAAAAATCATGCATTTCAAGTGCGATCTTAAGGGTTATTGATTCAACCCTTTGCAAATGTACCTTTTGGTACCCAAACTTGGGTGACCTTCCTCGGTCTTACAAAAGATGAGAAAAGAGATGATGTTAGGTACAAATGCATTTGGCCTACGGTCGAGAATGACATCATGCTTATGATAAGATTTTTGCTTTTGATATGCCCTTTTGTTAGTGCGCATGGTGTGTGATCCAGATGCATTAGTATGATACGAGTGTCGCATATACATCAATGGTTTTCTTTTATATCTATATGGTACATGATTATACCTTTCACGTGATGAAAAAGCAGGAGTGCGATGAGATATAATATCTGGTGTAGTAGAAGTCTCTTTAAATTGTACACTTGTCTTGAACACATCCGGTTTCTTGTATCAGGATAAAATAAATTTTGTTAAATTATTTGTGTTTCATTTTCCTCAACGTATCCTAATCCAGTTTTGTCATTTTCATGCTTTTGTGATGAAATAAGACGATCTAGCATGTTCATACCCGAATCGAATTGTTTTACGATCTTTTCGAAATCCGCGTTTCTTGATTTTAAAATTTGAAATCTTTACTTTCATCTTAGTGTTCTTGGATTTTAAGGAGAAAAGTTCAGATTTTAATAAATTTATCATGCAAGACGACTCTTCTATTGAATCGTTTAATTGAGATACAAGTTTCGTGTTAGAAGATTCTAACAATTTCTTGTCTTCACTTAAGCGTTTCTTTTCTTTTGCAAGAGCCTTAGACAACTTATGCAACTCAAGATATTGAAAAAATAAATTGTCATAAGAAGGCTCAGAATCAGAATCAGAAGATACCTCGTTTGATGCTTTGGATGCAAAGCATACTTGAGAGCCATTTTTGCTTCGGCTTCTTCACTTTCGAAATCGGATGAATCACTCCATGTGGAGGCTTTAAGGGCTCTTCTCCTTTCTTTAAATTCTGAGACAGGTCTAGTTTTTATCCAATCCTTGTCATGATTTTTGTTCATTGTTTTTTCCTTGTTCGGACAGTCATAAGAGATATGTCCAAGTCTTCCACAAGTATAACACTTAAGAATTTGAAAATACAGCAAATGACTTAGATTTAATCACAGATGTCTCAGGTTACATAAATTTGTTGGGAAAGCTACTTTATTTGACCATCATCAGGCCATACATCACATACAGAGTATAGCAGCTTAGTCGATTCCTGTATTGTCCGACTAAGTTACATCTCAAGACAACTCACGGATTACTCAAATACTTGAAAGGATCAGCAGGGCAAGATTTATTATTCCCAAGACAATAGAACTTGAAAGTATTAGCAGACTCATATTGGGCAGGATGTTCTAAAACAAGAAGATCAGTTACAGGCTCTTGTATGTTCTTTGGAGATGCATTAGTGTCTTGGAGAGCGAAGAAGAAAACCACGATACTAAGGTATTCATCAGAAGCAGAGTACACTGCATTGGCTGCAATGACATATGAGGTACAATAGGTGATATATTTGCCAGAGGATTTGAATGTGAAGTAAACTTCACTTGTGGAACTGTTTTGTGACAGCAAGAGTGTCATGTACATTATGGAGAATCCAGTCTTCCATTAAAGGATCAAACATATAGAGATAGACTGTCACATTGTTATATAGAAGTTTCAAAAGGGAGTGATAAAACCAATGCCTGTTAGAACTGAACTTCGGTTGGTGATATATTTACCAAGGCTTTGGATGCTCAAAGGCTATGCAACATGACTAGAGCTCCTGTAGCTAGGAACATCTTCAGCCAGTATGTTTAGGGGGGTTCAAGACTATAGAAAGGTTGAGCAGAGGTGCTAACATGAAAGAACATAGTAAGACGATGAACACAGGAAAAATACTGACCACAGTAAGGTTATGAACACATGCAAAGCATAGGCGGTAATGATGAATTGAGGTGACAAGGTAACAATGCTGAGCCGAAGTGACAAGGCAAAGCTTAGCCGAGATGACAAAGTAAACGAACATGTTCGCACGTTGAACCTAACGATGTCAATGGGGAGCTGAGGTGCCGAGGTGAGCAAGCACCAACAACTAATGTCATAGAAGCACAATGCTGAGGTCAGTTGGTGTAACAATCAAAAGAAACACATTAAGAAAGCTGAAACACATGATGCAGTGGATCAAAGGTGTGATAGAACTAGTTGAAGACAATGGGTGTATAAAAGGTACCTTATGCTCATAATTATAGCATAAAGGTTTTTTCTATACAAAAGATTTTCTATCATGTCTTTTGTCTCATCTTTTATTACACCTGACAAAATTATATATTAGCTGTTATTTTGACATTATTTAAATGCATATGACATGATTTTACTTTATGTGATATAGAATGTGATAGAGATGAAGATCGAAAATCTCTTCCCGCTTTTCTTTTTTCAAACTTTCTAGTGGGATCGCATATTGCATTCACTTTCCTTAATCAGACCAGTACCTTTGTTGGTGACTGCAAATAATTTTGAATCGAGGATCTTAGAAGTGATTCCACCGAGTAGCATTTTGTCCCATGGGATCAATTTCTACAGGTGTGATACTTAGTTTTGTTTCATAGTCAGTTCCATAGAGATAAAAAGAGCGTAAGAAATAATATCCTTTGTAATGGTTTAAATCCTATAGTCTTGAACCCCCCTAAACACAATGCACGCTCGCCAACACAATGCACGCTCATATACATATATATGTATATATAGGTACGTATGTATATAATATACTGATTTTGTTTCGGCTATTAATTTATTTTATACTATTTTCACTATAAAAGAACCATTCTGTGAAAACAAACCATACTATGAAAGTGATCTGTGGGATAAAGCCGTATGAGATTGTACAGTATCGTCACCCTAAAAATGTGCCACTGCTGTCAAAAATCTTACAAAGAGGAAATTGCAATTACCACCCAAACGTTGGTCAAATTTTTCACTTAACATTTAAACGTCCTGAAACCATATTTGGCAGCCAAACGTGGCAAAACTTGACTCAATTAACACCAGAAATCGGCTGATAACCTGCTGCAGCCGGTTTCAGTACATTTTACCGCCAAAATCAACACTCCCTCCAAAATAACGTCTTCCCCTTCCCTCCCTCATGATGCAACTGGTTCTCCTATGGTTTTCCTCCATAAATTAGCCTCCCACTTCACAAAATCAACCAACATCTATCAATAATTCAAGATTTTGAATCAAGATTCTCTTTTTTCCTCTCTCTATTGTGAGATAAGGTTTGAGGATAAGTTGGTACTATGTCTAAGCCTATGTTAGGAGAGTCAATGGTACAACTGCTGTTGCATTTCTCAAATGATCTAAGCTACATGTGATGATAACTGCGGTATTTACAAGATGAATTCTGAAGGATGTAAAAATACTGGACTTAGTGGGTTCTTCTAACTGTCATAGACAAAGAAGGCTGTAGAAAACAAGAGGTATGAAGGCATTATCAAGCTAGGTGGTGTAAGCCTCCAAAGGCCACTTCTTGTCACGGCTACAAAGAGGGAAATCCAGTCCCGCATAACAGACATGAAGAGGAACGCATCAATAACTATTTGCTAGATTACTCGAACCAAGTCCATTTTCTCCAAATCAATAACACATTTATCAATAAGATCAGACTCCTTTCCATTCAAAAATAATCAACAGAGAAGAAGGGGAGCAGGAGGAGGGAGAGGGGTCGGGAGGTGGGCGGTGGGGGAAGAAGAAATACCTGGGTGAGGATATATCCGGTGGTGACAGCCAGAAGTGGAAGCAGAGCTAAGCATGCAGCCAAAACAGAAGTAATGGCAGCCACAATTCCGTCAATCTCACAATAGAGGAAGGAAAGAATGAGAATCTTGATTCAGAATCTTGAATTATTAATGGGTGTTGGTTGATTTTGTGAAGTGGAGGATTAATTTATAGAAGAAAACCAGAGGAAAACCAGTTGTAGCAGGAGGAAGAGAAGGGGAAGATGTTATTTTGGAGGGAGAATTGATTTTGGCGGTAACATATACTGAAACCGGCAGCAGCAGGTCATCAACCAGTTTCTGGTGTTAATTGAGTCAAGTTTAGCCATGTTTGGCTGCCAAATGAGGTTTCATAACGTTTAAATGTTAACTAGAAAATTTGACCAACGTGTGGGTGATAAGTGCAATTTCCTCTCTTCACAAATATCAATCTAATGTAATGATCATCATATAAACAACATTGAAGCAAAGCAAAGCAAAGAAAAGCGAAGGAGCAAGAAGCCTTATGATTTGAGAGAAGCAGTTGAGAGGAAGAAGAAATTGCTCATTAACCAATTGAAACAAAAAATGTGAAGTTTGTACAGCGGTTCTGTCATACCCCGTATTTTTCTACGTCCGATGTTAAATAATTTGTAGCAACTCAGAATATAAATTTATTAATTATATATGTCAATGAGGCTTAGCTAAATGAATTGTAGGAGAGAAAATAATCAAAAGAAAACTGAAATTAAGGAAATTAGGCCAAAATACCCAAAATGCCCTCCCTACTTAAATTCTAGAGAGTTACACAAAGGAGTATAACTCCCCATGAACCACTAGCCATCGGTTATACATAGGAAAGAAGGGGAAATCGGCTAGAAGAGAAAGAAGGGGAAAGAGAAGAAGGAGAAGAAGAAGAAGAAGAAGAAGAAGAAGAAGAAGAAGAAGAAGAAGAAGAAGAAGAAGAAGAAGAAGAAGAAGAGGAAGAAAGAACGGCCAAACTAGGTTCAACCTTTCTCGAAATCCTGCAGTACACTCGTAAGACTAACTAGAAACAAAAGCAAGTAATCCTTTTATACGCTTTACGCAAATTTGGATTCAACAAGCCATATGTTCATATAAAGAGAAAATTTGGATCACAAATTAGTAATTTTGATTTGTTTAAGTTAAATGTTCTACTATACGTATTTGTTGTTGTAGGTTGATTAAAACATGTTGTTTGGGCCAAATTCTAAGAATATCTATGTTGTGATTAATTATTGATAAACATGCCCTTAAACTGTGATCTTTGGTGTAAATATTGTGTTATGATAATTTATTGCGTTTTCAAGTATTGTCTTAGACGATTTAAGATGAATGGAGAAAGGTTTGAAGGTGTAGAAGATGTTGTGCTACAAATTGAGTGTGGGTTAGAAGATTGATGATTCATCCGTAGGTATGAATAATAGAAGGCTTAAGGTTGGTGCAAACTGATAGATGTAAGTATGAATAATTGGAGGCCTAAGGTTGGTGCAAACTGATAGATGAAAGGATTAAACTTTGTTGTTGTGTGTTAAGCATGATGAATCTGGGTGGTAGGATGGATATTGAAGTGTTTAACATGGATGGGGTGAAGGAGGAAGATGATGGAGAGAAGTTACTGCAGAAATTTGCAATTATGGAACCTTCAAAACACTTCGAACACCTACTTTAGGCGCTCAATGTCACATTAGGCGCCTAAAGTAGGCGTTGAATGTGTCCCAGTGCATTCCAGAACACATCGAACACCTACATTAGGCGCTTCATGTAGGCGTTCGATGTGTCTCAGCACATTACAGAACACTTCGAACACCTGTGAAGGTGTTCGATGTCACATAAGGCGCCTCATGTAGGCGTTCGATGTATACCAGCATATTCCAGAACACTTCGAACGCCTAGTATAGGCGCTTTATGTCACTTTAGGCGCCTCATGAAGGCGTTCTAAGTGTACTGGAAGTCTTTTTTGACCCATTAGGCGCCCCATGTTTGTGTGATAACTCTATTTTCTTCCTTTGGTCATAAAATACAAGGGTATTTGAGGTGTACTTGAGGAATAGATATTAAGTGTGATTAAGTAAGGATATGATTGGATCCCAAGTGAGTTGGTGATACGAATGGACTTAGAAAGGTACGAGCGTGGGGTGTCTGAGGTGCATGATCATGTACTTGATATGTAAGATGTTTGTGTATGTTTACATGTTTGATATGAAGTTGCATGAGCATCATGCATCACAACATGAACACTTTGCATTTTGACATGAGAATTGCTTTGCGAAAGAAACACGTGTTTACAAGAGAAGATTAAAGTTTTCGAAACGCAAACTATGGCTGCTGGTTGATCGCAGGGTATAAAGTCACGCCTGCAAAACCAGGGTATAAAAGAATGACCTGTGAATCAACAGCAGTGTATAAAGTATTTTATGGGGCCGTATGTAGAGAAAAAGGGGTTTGAGTAATTACAAAATGCATGAGTTAAATAAACGTGTATTAAAGAAATGCATGACATATTTCATGACATGACACGTTGTTGCATAAAACTTGCCTTATATAGTTCATATATAATGTTGTCGTACTAACGAGCCATGAAGATTTAAAGCTTACATCAAATGGCAAGCATTTGTTGTGTTTAAACTATTTTCAGGTGCCATCATTAATGAACTAAACTAATTCATTAAGTGAAGTACTTAGTTAAATAAACTAAGTAGTTCATTAAATGAAGCTACATTTGGAAAAGATACAAAGGCAACAAATTGAAGGATGGAAAGTTCTCTCCAACCTTTCCACATGCCATTTTCAATCAGATTTTTTTGAAAAAGGCACATACACATATATTCCAACGTACTACCGACACATTATATATTTTACGTACGTACGTTAACGTCACACAACTATACTTAACTCATATTTATGAGTATATTCAGGTCTTATATCATATGATATAAGTCATGGTGATGACAAAATTATTACGACACGTTAAAAGGTTCTAAAACAAAAATTGTCGTATCGGATGAATACCGAAACTTCGCCAACGTGGCACGTACTTTCCATATATAGATGGCCAGCCCTTACACTTCAAAAATGGCCACAAATTTCGTGGCTTACATGGTATGTACAGCCATAAAATCATTCTATGTTGGCACACACAAATCATCCACAATTAAGGCCAAATTGTGGAGATTCCAAATTCAATTTTTGTCACATGTTGGGCGTCACTTTAGATCAGCCTAAGTGCTAAATATTAAAGTTTAATTTATGTATGTTATGTGTAACATAATATATATATAACATGTGCAAAAGTTGGAATTTAATTAGAGAAAAATTGGGTAATCGATAAACGTCAAAAATTCGGTTTTCTACGTACACGACACATGGAACATTTTTGACATGGCATATAACATGTATCTAGACACTTTTTACATACTTCATACATTCTAAAGTGTTCTAAAAAATCAATTAAAGGCTGATTGGAATATACCATATGTGTATAATTATATGTGCACTATTTTACAAAGTTTGCAAAAATAAAATTCAGCACATGTACAACTATCATACACACCTAGCTCAGCATTATTGGAGCATATGTGGAGCTCTGTTGGCATCTTGATTGGTCAAGAATGAAGCATACAATGTTGGTGACATAACGAAAGGAGCTATACAAGGTAACATTTCAAACTTTGTCACATTTGTGACACATGCTGAAAATTCAGCATGTGTTGTCTTGAGCTGGGCTATTTTTACACTAAGTAATGCCATATTTTACTATCTTGAATCACGTGGATTAATTGGAAGATGTTATGGCAATGCTTTGAATATTTTATGGAATAAATAAAGTGATATCTTTGAATAACGCACATGCTGAAAATTTCATCATGTGTGGGAATGTATGCTGGCCGAATTCATGGCCTTATTGGTAACTAATTTTTATTCCAAATTTAGTGAAAATTTTATGTACTAAATGATGATTGATTTCTTCTTTATTTTCAAGGAATAAATCAAATACAAACTTGGCAATAATTTGACTTAAGAGAGAATGTCACATGCTGAAATGTTAGCATGCACATGGCCGAAATTTTGATGGAAATTCGGAGTTAGTTGTCTTGCTAATTATGTGGGATGATTATATGACTTATGGAAATAATTTTATGGGTAATTGGCACATGCTTTTTGAGGTTTATTTACAGATTTATCTAGTCATCAAATGATGACTACTTCCATCCAATCAATGAGTGCCAAGTAACCAAGGGCTTAATGATCATCCAATAAGGAGTTGCCAAGTCAGCAAGGAAATGTCACAATGATGCAAGACTCTTCCAAGGACTTAAAAGATAATTTTCAAGAGGAAGAAAAGGCACAGAGGGGGCGGACAAGGCTTGATAAAATGAAGAAGAAGAAGAAGTGCAAAATACAAGAAGTCTGATAAGTGCAAAGGCGAAAATTCCTGGTGTTATTTACTTTCAGCACTTACTTCAGTTTCAGCACTCTGCATCAATTTTAATCATGTTATTAAAATAGTAAACAAATTTCACAAATCACAAAACTTTCCAAAATCATATCCACACGTGTTAAGTTTCTTTTGGCGCAAGTTTCAACCCTTTTGGACAAGTATAAGTCATCCAAATGCCCAAGGTACTGAGACTAGTGCAGTTTGATTTTCAGGCTTGCAAAGGTTGAGACATTGAATGTATTTGACTATCTTCCCAAAATAATTTTTCAAAAATGTTTCAACCCAATTAAATAAAACTAATAAGGGGTTAGTCCTTAATTTTCAGAGCATTTGGAGTTACACATAAATAGAAATTAATTTTTCAAATCAGACTACCGTTTCTGGCAGATTTGCGCAATCTGACCACCAACAATTTTTCAAGGGATTAGAAGTTGAATTTTAATCTAAAATTTTTAGGAGAAATTCAGAACATCTGAGACTAAGTTCTCCCTAAATTTCAAAATTTTTGAAAGCCTGCAACCTAGTTTTCAAAATGTTTCAAAAATGGTCCTGAAAACAGAAACTGTTTTCAGAAGTTGGGTTTTTGGTTTAGAACAATTTTAAAAACCACATTTTCTACACCCACTATTCAAACCCCCCTTCTAGTGGTGCCTTGCAGATCCTACACCGTAGACCTATCAGCACAGATATATGATATATGTAATGGGGCTGTGGACCTTTCAGCACGAGATATAAAGTTCTGTTTGCTGTGGATTGATCACCCACAGGGTATAAAGTTATGCTACGCGAAGAATATGAACAGTTTGTGAAATGACACGCATATCACGTTTATGAAAGAAGACATATGCATGGGTTTTGTGTGTGGTTTTTAAAAGGGTACATGCATCATGCATCACGAAGCATAAGACTTGACATGCAAAGATTGACATTCGCGAATGATTTGTTTATGTAGAATGTTAATTTAGTTACATGTTTGTTCTCGTATTCGCGTATCATTTATGTGATTTATTTGTTTTTATGAATTGTTATAAAGATGCTATTTGCTAACACAAGCATCTTATCTTGGGCAATGACTTATACGTTGGTGATTCGTTGTGTGTGATTCCGTAAGGTATATAGACGGGTTACTTGCTGGCATTGTTTTCGCTAAGAATAGATAATCCATCTTCTTTTAAGGTGAGCCAGAGTACGAAATGATATTTGTCGAAGACGGTGGCGAGTGGGCTCACTGGGATGATGGTCATGGAAGTAGATAGATTTCTGATCATTCTCTTTTAAGTTGGAAGACTTGATGTTTATTATGTTGTACTGGAGGATATGTTAGACCGTTAACCGAACGTATTTTATTTCCGCTGTATTTCTCTGGTTACATTGGTGTTAGTGAAGTTTTAAATTTTACGACGTTTCTGTTGATTTATCTTACGTCATGAATGACGTGCGCGTGATCTGCTTTGACGCTTCGTAGTCCTCGTAGTAGACTACGGCGGGTGCACTGGTTCTGATGCTAGTACTAGGCCAGGGCGCTACAGGTGGTATCAGAGTCTAGGCTTCAGATCTATCTCGGAAACTTAGGTTCATGATCTTTTAGCAATTTAAGATATGATTTTCTCTTAAGTTTAATCCTTAGTTATAAGTGCTGATTTCTCTAGAGTTTAAGTATGATCAGGGTTGGGCGTGTGCGAGCGCATTTATCATCTAATCTCGTATTAATATCTTATTTCATACCCTACCCATTCTTATGCATTCAAGCTTTTAGTTACATCTTGTATCAACTGATTGCTAATGGAACACTGACCTTTCAGAGAAAATGCCTCCAAGGAGAGATAACACAGGAAACTCTGACAACGGACAGGAGAACCAGCCACCACAAGTGGTTTTACCCCAGGTGCTCACTGATGCACTAACGATGATCGCACAAGGGTTTGCTCAGCAGCAGCAGCCTCCGCCTCCTCCACCACCACAGCATAATATCAGGTTCTTTTACGGAGAGATGAGGAAGATGAGAGTTCTAGAGTTTGGAGGATGTACTGATCCTGAGGAGGCTCAGCACTGGTTGGCTGAGGTGGAGAAATGTTTTCCGGTTAGTGCAAGTACCTGAAGAGATAAAGGTAGATGTGGCCACACCCCTTCTATGTGGCAAAGCTGGCGAATGGTGGGCCGGAATGGTGTTGAGAATGACCCCACCTATCTCATGGGAACAATTTTGTGATGTTTTCCTGAAGTACTCGTGCCAAAGACTGCAATATTGGACAGATAAGGGCGTTTGACAGATTGGAGCAGGGAAGGATGACGGTGTCGGAGTATGCAAATCGTTTCCACGATTTGGGTAAGTTTGCCCCTGCGATTATGTCTGATAATCACCTTAAGATGACGAAGTTCAAGAGGGGTTTGGACTCAAGGATACAGTCGGCAATAGTGAACGCGGGAATGAAAACTTACGAGGACATGTTAGATGCGTGTTTTCGCGTCGAGAGTGACTTTCGTAGGGTGGCGGCAAGAGCAACTAGTGAGGGGTCATCTGATAGAGGCAAGAGGCCAAGAGAGGAGATTAGAGTTGGTGGCAGACCCAGACGTTGGGTCAAGATTCCGAAGAGGGGCCCAATTGGGAATTTTCAGAGACCTGCAGTGCAAAATCCAGTGGTTCAACAGGCTGTGGGAGTTTGCCCACACTGCAATAGGAATCATGTCAGTGAATGTAGAAAGCTTGCGAGGGGGTGTTACCGGTGTGGACATGTGTGTCATATGATTAGGGATTGTCCGGAGATGAAGAAAAATACTCCAGGAGAAGCGGCTCAGCAGCCGAGGGTGAAGCCACGAGCAAATGCCCGTGCACATCTCATGACAGACACTGATGTGCAGGAGGCCACCAATGTAGTAGCAGGTACTATTTAAATTAAGTCTAAATTCATAATGAACTAAGTATTTACGTTCTTCACTTCCTGTGTGAAACTTAACATGATGTTAGGTGCGATTTTAGTGAATAAGGTACGTGCCAACGTGATTTTCGATAGCGGCGCAAGCCACTCTTTTGTGGCATAGAGATTCACTAAGCACATTGGTAACTTACCTGAGTGGTTAGAAACTCGGTACCGTGTTCAAGCAGCTGGTGATCAAATTTTGATTTCGTACCAACAGTATCGGGATTGCGAGTTAGAGTTTGAGGGACAAATGTTCTCTGCCACACTGATCTCCATTTAGATGTATGACTTCGACGTTACATTAGAAATGGATTGGTTAGCCAAGTATCACGCCAACATTGATTGTCGATTGAAGCAAGTGACAATCAAGAACGCTAAGATGGAAGAGGTAACGTTTCAAGTGAAAACTGAACGAAGGAAAGTCTCCAGGAAGGTATATATGTCGGTTGCACAAGCGTGCAAAGCCTTAAGGAAATGTGCTGAGGGATTTCTAGTGTATGCCATGGATGTTACTCAGGAAGTACCATCTATTGAGCAAATTCCAGTAGTCAACAAGTTTCTAGATGTGTTTCCGAAAGAATTACCAGGAGTGCCACCTCTGAGAGAAGTCAAGTCGAGATAAACTTGATTCCAGGAGCTGAACCTATTTCTAAAGCCCCTAGTAGAATGGCTCCGGCAGAGTTGAGAGAACTGAATGAACAACTGCAGGAGTTATTGGACAAGAAGTTTATCCACCCTAGTGTGTCACTTTGGGGAGCACCTGTTTTATTTGTGAAGAAGAAGGATGGTAGTATGAGGCTTTGTATTGACTATCATGAGTTGAATAAAATTACCATCAAGAATAAGTACCCTCTTCCGCGAATTGAGGATTTGTTTGACCAACTCAAGGGTGCCAAGATCTTTTCTAAAATCGACCTCAGATCAGGGTATCATCAATAGCGAGTGAAGGCCGAGGACATCGCAAAGACAGCCTTCTGCACGAGATATGGCCACTACGAGTTTTTGGTGATGCCGTTTGGATTAACAAATGCCCCTGCAGCCTTTATGGACCTTATGAATACCATTTTCCGAGAACAATTGGATAGGTTTGTGGTGGTATTCATAGATGATATTCTAGTGTACTCTCTTGACAAGCAAACTCACGTGAGAATCTGAAACCGTTCTAGGCATCTTAAGACATAAACAATTGTATGCTAAGTTTAGCAAGTGTGAGTTTTGGCTAAGAAGTGTGGCTTTTCTGGGCCACGTGATATCAGAGGAGGGGATTGATGTGGATTCGAAGAAGGTGGAAGCTATCACAGAATCGCCTAGACCTACTAATGTCACCGAAGTGCGAAGTTTCTTGGGTCTAGCAGGTTATTACAGAAAGTTTGTCGAGGGATTCTCAAGGATAGTAGTGCCTCTCAGTCTCCTTACTCAAAAGAAGTTTAAGTTTGAATGGATGGCAGAATGTGAGAAAAGTTTCACGGAGCTTAAAAAGAGATTAACCACAGCTCTAGTATTGGCTCAACCCTCTGGAACTGGTGGGTTTGTGATTTATAGCGACGAATCGAAGAATGGTTTATGTACGTAAATTGTAGCATAAGGTTATGATTTTGTTTACCAATTAAGTTTAGTCTAATACCATGATTTTAGGTTGTGTTTTGATGCAACACGAATGAGTTATTACATATGCTTCAAGACAGCTAAAGCCTTATGAACAAAACTATCCGATGCACGACCTTAAACTTGCACCAGTTGTGTTCGCCTTGAAGATCTGGCGGCATTACTTATATGGGGAAAAGTGCATAGTACTCACGGACCATAAGAGCTTAAAGTATTTGTTCTCTCAGAAAGAATTAAACATGAGGCAGCGGAGATGGTTGGAATTACTGAAAGATTACGATTTGACCATTCATTACCACCTAGAAAAGGCTAACAAAGTGGCGGACACGTTAAGCAGGAAATCCAGCCATGCACGGCAATCACCACTGGAAAGAGAAATAGAGGAATTTGGTTTGGATTTGGTGGAGTCCACAGTGAATGTTTTGATGATTTTGACCATCACACCATGTCTAGTTGATCGGGTGAAAGAGGCTCAGAAAAATGATAAGGCCCTGGGTGAGATTTCTGAAAGGATGAAGCATAACCAAGTTGAAGGATTTCAGATCAAAGAGGATGGGAGCCTATGGTTCTGAGGAAGATTGTGTGTGCCTGATGTAGATGAACTTAGAAGGGAAATCTTGCAAGAAGCTCACAGCTCAAGGTTATCGAGACACCCTGGTAGCACCAAGATGTACAGAGATCTCAAGCAATATTATTGGTGGTCTAGAATGAAAAGACATATTGCGGAGTTTATAGAGCGGTGTTTAGTTTGTCAACAAGTCAAGGTGGAACATCAACGGCCTGACAGATTACTGATGCCATTAGAGATTCCAGAATGGAAATTGGAACATGTCACGATGGATTTCATAACGGATTTACCAAAGATGAGAAATGGACATGATATGATTTGGGTCATTGTGGATCGTTTAACCAAGTCTGCACATTTCCTACCCATCTCAAGTGAATCGTCTCTCGACAAGTTGGTAAATTTATATATGGATAATATTGTCAGCTTGCATGGTGTTCCAGTGAGTATAGTGTCTGACTGAGATCCACGATTTACTTCTAAGTTCTAGACAACATTTCAGAAAACTATGGCACAGAGTTAAGATTGAGTACAACATATCATCCCCAAATCGATGGACAGTCTGAACAGACTATTCAAACTCTAGAAGATATGTTAAGGGCTTGCGGTTTGGATTTCAAAGGAAGCTGGGACAGAATGGTGAAGTTAATGGAATTCTCTTATAATAACAGTCACCACAGTTCCATTGACATGAATCCTTTCGAAACGTTATATGGAAGGAAGTGTAGGTCCTCGGTTTACTGGGATGAAGTCGGCATGATGACCATCACCGGACTTGAGCTATTGAAGAAGACGCTAGAAAAGGTGAAAATCATTCGAGAAAGACTCAAGGCGGCTCAGGATCGCAACAGAAGTTGGGCAGATTCCAAGCGACGACCATTGGAATTTAATGTGGGTGAAAAAGTTTATTTGAGATTATCACCTATGAAGGGCATCATGAGAATTGGAGTAAAAGGCAAGCTAAGCCCCTGTTTTATTGGTCCTTACGAAATACTTGAGAAGGTGGGAGCTTTGGCATATAGGTTAGCATTACCTCCGGTATTGGCACAGGTGCACAACGTATTTCACGTATCATAACTAAGGAAGTACGTGACAGATCCAAGTCATCTACTTGAAGCACAACCTTTGGAACTCAATAATGATGTTACTTATGAAGAGATACCAGTGAAGATCGTAGACCAGAAGGACCAAGTGTTAAGGAAGCGGGTGATCCCTTATGTAAAGGTTCAGTGGAGCAACCACACGGAATGTGAGGCCACTTGGGAACTTGAAGAATAGATGCGGGAGAAGTATCCTCAACTCTTTGATTAAGGTACGTAAGTTTCGAGGACGAAACTTTTTGTAAGGAGGATGGAATGTCATACCTCGTATTTTTCTACGTCCAATATTAGATAATTTATAGCAATATTAATTATATATGTCAATGAGGCTTAGCTAAATGAATTGTTAGAGAGAAAATAATCAAAAGAAACTGAAATTAAGGAAATTAGGCAAAAATACTAAAAATTCCCTCCCCACTTAAATTCTAGGGAGTTACACAAAGGAGCATAACTCCCCATGAACCACTAGTCGTCGGTTATACATAGGAAAGAGGGGGAAATCGTCTGGAAGAGAAAGATGGGGAAAGGAGAAGAAGAAAGAGAGAAAGAAGAAAAAGAAGACGAGGAAGAAAGAACGGCCAAACTAGGTTCAACCTTTTCCGAAATCCTGCAGTATACTCGTAAGACTAACTAGAAACAAAGGCAAGTAATCATTCTATATGCTTTACGCAAATTTTGATTCAACATGTCCTATGTTCTTATAAAGAGAAAATTTGGATCACACATTAGTAATTTTGATTTGTTTATGTTAAATGTTCTACTATACATATTTGTAGTTGTTGGTTGATTAAAGACATGTTCTTTGGGCCAAATTCTGAGAATATGTATGTTTTGCTTAATTATTGATAAACATGCCCTTAAACTGTGATCTTTGGTGTAAATATTGTGTTATGATAATTTATTGCGTTTTCAAGTATTGTCTTAGATGATTTAAGATGAATGGAGAAAGGTTTGAAGGTGTAGACGATGTTGTGCTGCAAATTGAGTGTGGGTCAGAAGATTGATGATTCATCCGTAGGTATGAATAATAGAAGGCTAAAGGTTGGTGCAAACCGATAGATGTAAGGATTAAACTGTGTTGTTGTGTGTTAAGCATGATGAATCTGGGTGGTAGGATGGATCTTGAAATGTTTAACATGGAAGGGGTGAAGGAGGAAGATGATGGGGAGAAGTTACTGCAGAAATTTGTAGTTCTGGAACCATCAGAACACTTCGAACACCTACTTTAGGCGCTCAATGTCACATTAGGCGCCTAAAGTAGGTGTTCAATGTGTCCTAGTGCATTCCAGAACACTTCGAACACCTACATTCGACGCTTCATGTCACATAAGGCGCTTCATGTAGGCGTTCAATGTGTCTCACCACATTCCAGAACACTTCGAACACCTCTTAAGGTGTTCGATGTCACATAAGGTGCCTCAGGTAGGCGTTCGATGTATACCAGCACATTCCAGAACACTTCGAATGCCTATTATAGGCTCTTTATGTCACGTTAGGCACCTCATGAAGGCGTTTAAAGTGTATTGGAAGTCTTTTTTGACCCATTAGGCGCCCCATGTTTGTGTGATAACTCTATTCTCTTCCTTTGATCATAAAATACAAGGGTATTTGAGGTGTACTTGAGGAATAGATGTTAAGTGTGATTAAGTAAGGATATGATTGGATCCCAAGTGAGTTGGTGATACGAACGTACTTAGAAAGGTAAGAGCGTGGGGTGTCTGAGGTGCAAGATCATATACTTGATATGTAAGATTTGTGTCCATGTTTACATGTTTGATATGAAGTTGCATGAGCATCCTGCATCACGACATGAACACTTTGCATTTTGACATGTAAATTTCTTTGTGAAAGAATACGTGTTTACAAAAGAAGATTAAAGTTTTCGAAATGCAAACTATGGTTGCTGGTTGATCGCAGGGTGTAAAAGTCACGCCTGCAAAAGTAGGATATAAAAGCGTGACCTGTGAATCAACAACAGGGTATAAAGTATTTTATGGGGCCGTGTACCTATCAGCACGGATATAAGATATATGTAATAGGGCCGTGGACCTTTTAGCACGGGGTATAAAGTTATATGTTATGGGGTCGTGGACCTTTCAGCACGGGGTACAAAGTTCTGTTTCTTGTGCACTGATTACCCACAGGGTATAAAGTTTTGCTACGCGAAGAATATGAATAGTTTGTGAAATGACAGCATAGCACGTTTACGAAAAAAGACATATGCACATATCCTAGGTTTTGTGTGTGGTTTTTAAAAGGGTTATCATGCCTCATGAAGCATAAGACTTGACATGCAAAGATTGACATTCGCAAATGATTTGTTTATGTAGAATGTTAAATTAGTTACATGTTTGTTCTCATATTCGCGTATCATTTATGTGATTTATTTGTTTTTATGAATTGTTATAAAGATGCTATTTGCTAATCCGAGCACCTTATTTTGGGCAATGACTTATACACTGGTGACTCGTCGTGTGTGATCCCATAAGGTGTATAGACGGGTTACTTGCTGGCGTTGTTTTCGCTAAGAATAGATACTCCATCTTCTTTTCAGGTGAGCCAGAGTATGAAATGATATTTGTCGAAGACGGTGGCGAGTGGGCTCACTGGGATGATGGTCATGGAAGTAGATAGATTTCTGATCATTCTCTTTTAAGTTGGAAGACTTGATGTTTATTATGTTGTACTGGAGGATATGTTAGACCGTTAACTGAACATATTTTATTTCCGCTGTATTTCTCTGGTTACATTGGTGTTAGTGAAGTTTTAAATTTTACGACGTTTAAGTTGATTTATCTTACATCATGAATGACGTGCGCGTGATCTGCTTGACGGTTCGTAGTCCTCGTAGTAGACTACGGCGGGTGTACTGGTTTCAATGCCAGTATCTGGCTGGGGCGCTACAGGTTCCATCTCTTATAGTCAAATGAAATAGATGATATGTGAATTTACAAATCAAGACATTTAATTAGCTCATCTACGTTAGTAAACTAAGGGCGTAAATGTCTTTTCACTGTATTTAAATGATGGCGCCAAATGAACTAACTCTCTTCCTTCCTTCTTGGTTGACACAGCATGCTTCACCCTTTTATTCCTCTTGATCTCATCGTCTCACGCGTTTCTTGCCTTCCCATCTCAAGCATTTCAGCTCCACGTGACACAATTGGTCGCCAGACGTCATCCATCTGCCTTCTACCTTCCCCATCGGTCCAGTTCACAAGTGTTTGGAATCAGTGCGAAACTGTTTGACCAAATGCCAACTGATCACTTCAGCTGCGTACCATCTCCTTCTTTGACACCTGCCTCTATCCAGGCTTGTTGTATATTTTGTACACCATAAAGGTCTTAATCAGATCACTAAGCCTTCTTAAATTTAGTGCCTTTGTGAAAACATATGCAACCTAAAACTCAATTCTAACAGGCATCAATTTGATCACTCCTTCTTGAACTTTTTCTCGAACAATGTGATAGTCTATCTCTATGTGCTTTGTTCTTTCATGGAATATTGGATTTTCAGCAATGTGCATAGCACTCTTGTTGTCACAAAACCCTGTACAGGTTCCTGATTGCCTATTTGCGAGTCTCTGGCTAGATATAGAAGCCATTGCACCTCACAAACCAACGTTGCCAAGGCACGACACTCAGCCTCTACAGATGACATTAACAATGTTGTTTGCTTCTTTGCTCTCCATGAAATCAATGATTCCCCTAGGAACACACAGTAACCAGTAACAATTCTTCTTTTCTCAGTACACCCAGCCCTATCAGAATCTACAAAGGCTCTCAGTCTTAAATTGTACTAGAATAGAATATAAGGCCTTGTCCTGCTGTCCCTTTTATTTATCTCAACAACATGTGTGTTTCTTTCAAATGATTCTGTGTGGGACAATCCAAAAATTGACTAAACTAATGCACTGGAAATGTAATATCAGATGTTGTTATTGTGAGGTAAATCAGCTTACCAACTAAGCTCCTATAGGTAGATACATCAGTCAATAGTGGAGAGGCATCATGTGATAGTTTGACACTGGTCTCCATAGGTGTTTTTGTACGTTTGGAGCCCAAAAACTCAGTGTGTTTCAGTAGCTCCAAAGCATATATCCCCTGATTGATCACAAAATCCCCTGTGACCTGGCTACTTCAATCCCTAAGAAGTATATAAGGTCACCAAGATCTTTGATTTTGAATGCTGAGTTAAGTTCACATTTTAACTATTATATAGCTAGTAGATATGATGAGCCCAGAATAATGTCATCTACATACACCAAAGCCAGCAGTAGATGAGTCGAAGTGACCATAAAGAAGAGGGTGTAATCATTCTTGGACTGAGTAAAACCTTTAGACAGTAAGAAGACAGTTAGTTTGGCATTCCATTCACGACTGGCTTACTTAAGCCCATAGAGTGACTTCTCTAGTTTGCAGACCAGACCATGATCATCTAAGGCTACACCTGGTGGAGGCACCATGTAGATTTCTTCATGTAAATCCCGATGGAGAAAAGCATTGTTGACATATAGTTGATGAAGATGCTAACCCTTACTGCTGCAAGAGCTAAGACCATCCACACCGTTGTCATTTTAGCTACTGGAGAAAAAGTTTCTTGATAGTCAATCAGATATTATTGTGTATAAAATTTGGCTACCATCATAACCTTGCACCTCTCCACAGTATCATCTACCTGATACTTGATTTTATAAACCCACTTGCAACCAATAGGTTTTTTCCCAGGTGGCAAAGCCACCAACTTCCAGGTATGATTACCCTCAAGTGCTGATATTTTCGCCTACATAGCCTCTTGCCAAGCTGAGGAATTAGCTGCCTCTGTGTAATTAGCAAGTTCTGTATGTATATTAGAAGCTAGAATATATGCTTTATACTTAGGTGCCAATGATTGCAAGGAAAAGGATGGATCCAGGGTGTATGGAGTACTGTTGTGAGAAATAGCTTTATCGTGTGAACATAGTTTAGACTGGTTACGGTAGCATTTGTATAAGTAACTAGGTATTTTTCTTTCTATGATGGGCTTGACATTGGAGGCATAGGTAAAGCAAAGCCAATGGAAGTGATGTGTATCAGGTTTTGATGGGTGGTTGGTTGAGAGTCAGGCAGTGTAGTGGTCGCTGAAGATGCAAAAGGTGCAGTTGTAGAATCAAGAGATGAAAAAAGAGGGATAGGTGAGTGATACAATGAGTTTTCAGGCAATGGATTCAAATGAGTGGATGGAGAAAATTTGGATTCAGAAGTTGAAGAATGAGTTTTTTTCAAAGAGATTGGGTTCAAAACGTGTAAGAATAGCATGAGGGAGGATAGACAACTTATATGGATATCCTGGTAACTGATCATAAGAAGAGGGAATGAAAGGAAAGAAATATTCATCAAACTCCACATTTCTGGAAACAATAATGTCTTTTGTGGAGAGGTCTTGCAGGACATAACCTTTTGTAGTATGAGATATCCCAAGAAATAGGCATCTTTTAGATCTGGGGTCAAATTTTCTTTTGTTTTGCTGGGTGCTTAGTGCAAAGGCTTTCCCTTGAGGTTCTGATAAGAGGGAGGTTTTGTAAACAACAGCTCAAAGGGTGTTTTGTTGGCTAGGATGGGTGAGGGAGTAAGGTTAATCAGATAAAATGCATGTTGTGTGTAGAAGCTCCAAAACTGTATAGGTAGGTTGGCTTGAAATCTCAAAGCCCTTGCCGCGTTTAGGATGTGTTGGTGTTTTTTTTCAACCAGGCCATTTTGCTGAGTGGTATGGATGCAACTGGTTTGGTGCTTAATACCCTTAGCAGCATAGAAAGAGTTCATTTTGAATTCAAGATCATTGTTTGTTCTTATGGTGTTTACATTTCTTTCAAAGTGCACAGACACATGTACAGAAACTTTGCAAAACATCTCTAGCTTCTGATTTAGCTTTCAACAAGTACACCCAAGTATGTCTATTGTAATCATCCAATATAGTAAGGAAGAAACATTGATAGTGCATAGTAGGATCCCTATAAGGACCCCGTATATCAACATGAAGCAAAGAAAAAGGAGAAACAGAAGTGGAATTTGAAATAGGAAATGGATGCTTCTTTTGTCTAGTAAGGGGACATATATGACAGGGAACTGAAATAAAAGAAATGTCAACTATGGGATCCACCTTGTGGATTTCTCTTATTCTAGAATTTGATATATGTCCAAGCCTTGAATGCCATAAAGAGGCTTTGGACTCTGAAACACTAGATGCAGTGGTAGAGATAGAACCATTGGCAGAAGGCTGCAATTCATCATTTCTTCTGCCTGGATGCTTCGGTGAGCCATGGAGCTTGTACAACCCTTCGCTCACTTTAACTAAACCAATCATCTTCATAGTCTTCTGTTCATGAAATAAACTATGATCAGAATGGAAAATTACACCGTATTGGTTTTGTCTCGCAAGTTTGTTGAGTGAAAGTAAGTTGAAGCAAAAGGAAGGAATGTGAAATACAATGGTGAGTTGGAGAGATTGATTAACAGTCACATTTCCAACATGAAGTACATCAACAAGAACATCATTGGGTAGTTTGACTTGTAGGGAATTGACAGGGTAAAAAGAATCAAACAGACTAAGAGAGCAGCACACATGGTCACGAGCACCTGAGTCTAAAATCCATATTTATGTTTACTACATTACCTGTTGCCTTATCAATGGCAGATAGTTGCTGAGCTGACATTATAGCATGCAAGGGCTTCTCTCTTTCTATAACACTTATCCACAGTGTGTCCTGAAAAGCCATAATGTGTCCACACAGGACGTTTAGCATTTCCAAATTTCTGCACATATCCACCATCTCCCCTATAACTTCCTTGTGTTCTAGGACCAAGCAGACCTTGTCTACGTCCTTGAGATCATAGAAAACCAGAAGCCTCTCCAACAAATACTAAGGAATAATCTCCCATATTCAACACGAGAGATGGATTATTAACAAAGCCACAAGTCCACTAGAATACAAGACTTCTCTCTCAAACTTAACGGCCATGGCAAATGTTGAGTTAATATTAGGCAATGGACTCAACAACAGAACTTGTGACTTCACATGTTTAAACTCATCCGACGATCCTTTCAAGAATTTAATCACAAAATCATCCTCTACAGACTTATTTACCTGAGCAGTAATGTTGCAAGTATATCTAATACAAGTAAAAGAAGGCAAATATTTTAAAACACTCAATTATTCCCAAACTACCTTGAGCTTAGTGTAATAGTCAGTAATAGTATAATTTTCTTGTTTAATTGCATAAAACTCTTCTTGCAGATCTGAAAGTCTAAATGCATCTACATTACCGTATCTAAGTCTCAGATCTTTCCAGATTTCAGCAGCACTGTCAATCCACATTGTACTTTGAGCAATCGAAGGACTTACTGAGTTGGTGATCCATGAAGCCACCATATTGTTGGCCTTGATCCAAGTGGAGTATTTGCGCTCATCCTCAGCAGGTTTAGGAATTGTACCATCTATGAAACCCGCCTTGTTCTTCGTCTCCAAGGCTCTACGAATAGTTCTACTCCAACCGTGGTAATTTTGAGATGTTAGAAGAGATTTTACTAAAACAAGTGATGGATTATCAATTGGATGAATGTACAGAGGATCCTCCGTAGGATCCTTGGTACCAAAATTGATGGAGATAAAGGTCATTATGCCAGTATAGAAAGCCACAAATGATCAATTAACAATTCTCAGTCAATGCAAAATTGATCTGATACCATGTCAAACTTCTCACAAATATCAATCTAATGTAATGATCATTACATAAACAACATTGAAGCAAAGCAAAGGAAAGGAAAGAAAGGAGTATGAGGCCTTAGAAATTGAGAGAAGCGGTTGAGAGGATGAAGAAACTGCTCATTAACCAATAGAAACAAAAACTCTCAAGTTTGTTAGAGCGGTTCCATCTCTTATAGTCGAATGAAGGAGATGATATGTGGATTTCAAAACATGACATTTAATTAGCTCAACTACATTAGTAAATTGAGGGCATAAATGTCTTTTCACTGTATTTAAATGTTGGCGCCAAATGAACTAGCTCCCTTCCTTCCTTCTTGGTTGACACAGTGTGCTTCACCTTTTTCTTCCTCTTGATCTCATCGTCTCGCGCGTTTTTTCCTTTCTCATCTCGAGCATTTCTGCTCCACGTGACACAATTGGCTGCCAGATGTCACCCACCTGCCTTCTATCTTCCCTATTGGTCCAGTTGTAGGACCTGCAAGGCACCACTAGAGGGGGGGGGGGTTGAATTGTGGGTGCAGAAAATTTGGTTTTTAAAATTGTTTTAAACCAAAAACCCAACTTGTGAAAACAGTTTCTGTTTTCAGAACCTGTTTTGAAACGTTTTAAAAACTAGGTTACATGTCTTCAAAAATTCTGAAATTTGGAGAGATCTTAGTCTCAGATGTTTTGAGTATCTCCTAAAAATTTCAGATTAAAATTCAACCTTTAACCCTTTCAAAAATCGTTGATAGTTAGATTGCGCAAATTTGACAGAAACGGTAGTCTGACTTCAAAAATTTATTCCGACTAAATGATTACTTCAAATGATCTGAAAATTTAATGACAAACCCTTTATTATGTGCATTTAATTGGGTTGAAACAGTTTTGAAAAATGCCTTTGGGAAGTTAGTCAAATCGTTCAAAGTCTCAACCTTTGCAAGCCTGAAAATCAGACTGCACTAGTCTCAGAACTTTTGATGTTTGGATGACTTATACTTGTCCAAAAGGGTTGAAAATTGCGCGAAATGAACCTTAAAACGTGTGTCTATGTTTCTAAAAAGTTTGGTGATTTTTAAAGTTCGTTTTCTATTTGTAAGAACGTGATGAAAATGATACACTGTGCTGGAAACTGAAAGTAAGTGCTGAAAAGTAAAGAACACAAGAAATTTTATACTGGTTCGGTTAAATCAACCTACTCCAGTCTTCGAGGAAACCTTCCTCAGTTATCAATAATCACAAAACAACAAACAACGCCTTACCATACAGGGTTGATGGAGTTACACACCAACTCCAACCCTTTACAAACCTTGTAAGCGATTACACTGATCACAAACACCACCACCGAGCGGATACAAGATTGATCACACCTTGATCAATCTTTTACAACAATATAGCGTGTATGATGGTATATATATGAAGCCTATTCAATATGTATGAATATGAATACAATAGGCTTTAAGAGAGAAGAAAGAAAGAAAGGTAGAAGAAGATGAAGAACACGTTTTTGCTCTTAGGGTTTGTGGAACTTGTCTTATCTTTTGTTTGCTCTTCTTCTCTCCCTTTTAATCAAATGTGGCCACCCTCTATGTCTCTTTCTTACCCTTGGAAATTATATTTTATGTCCTTGGAAGAATATCTTGCATCATCGTGACATTCACTTGCTTACCTGACAACTCTTCATTGGAAGATCATTATAGCCTTGCTTACTTGGCACTCATTGATTGGATGAAAGTTGTCATCATTTGGTGACTGTATAAATTTGAAAATATTCCTTAAAAAGCATGTGCCAATTAGTCATAAAATGTTGCCATAAGTCACATAATAAATTCCATAAAATTTGCAAGATAATTCATCTCCATTACTAACCATAAAATCGGCCATCATGACTGCTACACATGCTGAAATTTCAGCATGTGTGATATTCATATTCAAAATATTACCATGTTGGTATTAGAGTAATTCCTTGAAAATGAAGAATCAAATATGCTTAACTTCAAGACAAATTTCGGCCATATAAATTCAACACATGCTAAAATTTTCAGCATGTGTGATATTTTAAAATATCATCACAATATTTCCATAACATCTTTAAATCAATCCATTAATATTGAAGAGGCAAATAAATCATCAATTTAGTGCAAGAATTCAGCCAGCTTAAGCGTACACATACTGAAATTTTCAGCATGTGTCACAAATGTGACATAGTTTGAAATATTACCTTGTGTAGCTCCCTCCTTTATATAACCAACCTTGTATACTTCATTCTTGGCTAATCAAGATGCCAACTAGGCTCCTCCACATATGCGCCATTAAGCTGATCTAGGCGTGTGATGTAGCTTGTACATGTGCTGAATTTTATTTTATTTTTTTGCAAACTTTGTAAAATAGTGCACAATAATTATACACGTACGGTATATTCCAATCAGCCCTACATTGATTTTTTCTAGAACACTTTAGAATGTATAGAGTATATAAAAAGTTTCTAGATACATGGTATATGTCATGCCAAAAACGTTCCATGTGTCGTGTTCGTAGAAAACCGAATTTTCGACTTTTGTCGATTACGCGATTTTTCTCCGATTGAATTCAAACTTTTTGCACATGTTATATATATTATGTCACACATATTATACATAGAATAACTTGAATATTCAGCTCTAAAGGCTGAGTAAAGTGGTGCCCCATGTGCTTAAAAGATGAATTTGGAATCTCCACAATTTGGCCTTAATTGGGGGGATTTGTGTGTGGCAACATGGAATGATTTCATGGATGAATATAACATGCATACCACAAAATTTCTGGTTATTTTTGAAGTGTAGGGGCTGGCCATCTGTATATGGCAAGTACGTAACACGTTGGCAAAGTTTCGGTATTCACCTGATACGACAATTTTTGGTTTAAAACCTTGTAACTTGTCGTAATAATTTTGTCATCACCATGAATTATATAATATGATATAAGACCTGAATATACTCATAAATATGAGGTAAATATAGTGGTGTGACGTTAACGTACATTCGTAAATATATAATGTGTCGGTAATACGTTGGAATATATGTGTATAGTGCTTTTCTTAAAAACAAATTTGAATATATATATGTGTGTGTAAAAGGCGTGTATAAGGAGAGGAGAACACTTTCCATTCTTCAATTTGTTGTCTTTGTGCCTTCTCCAAATATATCTCCATTTAATGAACTACTTATTTCATTTAACTAAGTACTTCACTTAGTGAACTAGCTTAGTTCATTAATCGTGGTACCTGAAAATAGTTCAAACACAACAAATGTTCGCCATTTGATGTAAGCTTTAAAGCTTCATGGCTCGTTAGTACGACAACATTATATATGAACTATATAAGGCAGGTTTCATGCAAAAACGTGTCAAGTCATAAAACATGTCATGCATTTCTTTAATACACGTTATTTAAATCATGCATTTTGTAATCACTCAAACCCCTTTTTCTCAACAATCTCCCCCTTTTGATGATTTACAAAATAATCCTAGTACATGATTTAAATTAGATTGCTCCCCCTCCAATTTTGCACAGATTCAAATTTTGAATTTCAAATTTCAAATTTCGAATTTTCTCCTCCTTGATTTGTGCAGTCACTCTTAATCAAATCTCAATCAATCTCTCTCTCCCCCTGAAATCATGCACTCTCTCCCCCTTTATTTTGGAAATGCAATCAAAAGTGCATGTAAATTTGAAAAGAGATATAAAATCAAATCAGCAGAAATCATGCCTAATTTAAGACGAAGATTTTCATACGTGGCTTGATTTAGTGCTTTAGTAAAGATGTCAGCTACTTGTGCCTTGGTGCGTACGTGATCTATGACAATATCATCATTATTTACGTGATCACAAAGGAAGTGATAGCGTACTTTTATATGCTTTGCCTTAGAATGTAGAACGGGGTTCTTAGATAAGTTTATGGCACTCATACTATCACAATAAATTGGAATTTGATTTACCGTAATCCCAAAGTCAGAAAGTTGTTGTTTTAGCCATAGTAATTGTGTGCAACAAAGACTAATTGCCATGTATTCAGCTTGAGTGGTGGATAAGGCTACGCTTGCTTGCTTTTTAGAAAACCATGAAATAAGTGAATTTCCTATAAATTGACAAGTGTCACTCGTGCATTTTGTATCTATTTTATATCCACCATAATCAGGAAGACGTTGGAGATTTAGAGGGTACTTGGACTTCCGATTGTACCTTTTCCAATGATTTTGCCTTTATTGTTGTCTCCAAAGATCACATATCCACCTTTTGTGACCTTCTTCAATTTTGTGAACAAGCTCGGGTCACCCGTTATGTGTCTCGATCAACCACTGTCAAGAAACCATTTGATAGATGCGCCTTTTGATGTGGGGGTTCCCTGCAATATACAACAATGATTTAGGTACCCTTTTAATTTTGGGTCCTTACGAGTTAGTTATTCACCTCTTAGTAAAAGTACCTTTCGGTACCCATGCTTGGGTGATCCTTCTCAGTCTAGCAAATGGTAAGAATGTAGATGAAGGAGCAATGTAGTAGACATGTGGTGAGTAGACTTTAGGCCTTTCGCCGAGAATCCCTTTATGCGCATCATATGGTGTGCGTTTTTGATATGTTCTCGTGTTGGTGCGCATAGTGCGTGATCTAGATGGATGAAATGAATGTCGTGTGTGCATCACTTGTTTCTTCTCATATTTATACGGCACATAATTATATTTCGTATGATATGAAGAAGAGATGTGACGAGATGAGGGGAGAGGGGGTCTTTGCGTTACTTTAGGCACTATGTACGCCTTTGATGTGTCTACTTTTTTAGACAAAACAAATTTGGTTGGTTTAGTTGATGCTTCGTTTGTCTCAATGTATCCTAATCCAGTTTTATCACTATCATGTTTTTGTGATAAAATACTGCGATCTAGCATGTTAGATCCCGTATCAAACTATTTCATCGTTTTCTCTAAATCCGTATTCCTTGATTTCAAGTTTGAAATCTCGGATTTCATTTCATTATTATGTGTTGTCAATGATGTGATCTCTTATTTTAATGCATTTATGATGCATGACGTCTTCATTTGAATCGTTTAATTGAGCAACAAGATTCGTGTTAAAAGATTCTAACAACTGCTTGTCTTCAATTAATCGCTTCTTTTCTTTTGTGAGAGTCTTAGTAAATTTATGCAATTATAAATACTGACTGAAAAGATCATCATATGAAGGCTCAGAGTCAGAATCAGAGTCAGAAGATACCTCGTTTGATGCTTTGGATACAAAGCATACTTGTGCAGTCTCCTCTTCTGTATCAGTCTTAGAATCAGATGTGTCACTCTAAGTGGAGGCCTTGAGAGCTCTTCTCCTTTGCTTAGGTTTTGAGACGAGTCTATTTTTAGTCCGATCCTTGTCAAGGTGTTTGTTTGTTTGCTTGTCCTTGTTAGGGCAGTCATATGATAGATGTCCAAGTTTACCACATTCGTAGCATTTAACGTCCTTGTCATTTGTTTTATTCTTATTTCTTTTAGTGGAAGTAGCCTTAGGTTTGTTTTTAAATGACTTTCTCATGAATTTTCTCAAGCCTCTAGCCAATAAAATTAAGTCATCGTTGTCTGATTCAGAATCACTATCATCTACGTGATCGGAAGAAGTAGAGACATTCATTTGATTTAAAAGCAATAGTCTTACCTTGTTTTGATGATGATTCCGATTTCCTTATAGTGAGTTTGTTTTCATATACCTTAAGTGATCCAATTAGTTCTTCCATTTTAATTGATTTGGTTTCTTTGCTCTCCTCTATAGCCGTCACTTTAGGGTCCCATTCGGATGGAAGGCTTCGTAATACCTTTTGGACCTTTTCCTGCATAGAAAAGGCTTTGCCAAGAGATTCAAGAGAATTGTAAATGTTAGTCAAGCGTAGATATATATAAACGATAGAATCATTTGCCAATAATTTAAATGACTCAAGTGTGGACATGAGCATGTTAATTTTGGACTCTTTTACTTGACTATTCCCTTCGTGTTTCATCTTAAGAATTCTCCACATTTCTTGAGCACTAGATTCACTTTTACTTATCTCATTTAGAAGTAATTGCATGGCTCTAACATTCATGCTTAGTCTCTTTTTATCATCACTAGTATACTCTTGTTTAGGCTTAACAACCTCTAGTGTGACTTCATCTACAGTAGATAATTTTGACGGAACAAATGGTATGTCTTCTATGATAGACCATAGATCAATATCAATAGCCATAAGGAAAAGTTTCATTCTTAACTTCCATTGAATAAAAGACTCACCGTCAAAAAGAGGAGGCCTTTGACTAGACATACCTTCTTGCTCGGTTTCGAAGTTTGTGGTTGCCATCTCCCTTAGATTGTTGTATCTTTTTGTTGTGAGTGTTCCTGCGCTTTGATACCACTTGTAAGACCTGCATGGCGCCACTAGAAGGGGGGGGAGAGTTGTATAATGGGTGCAGAAAATTTGGTTTTTAAAATTGTTTTAAACCAAAAACCCAACTTCTGAAAACAGTTTCTGTTTTTAAGACCTGTTTTGAAACGTTTTAAAAACTAGGTTACGGGTCCTCAAAAATTCTGAAATTTGGAGAGATTTTAGTTTCAGATGTTCTGAGTATCTCCTAAAACTTTCAAATTAAAATTCAACTTTAACCCTTTCAAAAATCGTTGATGGTCAGATTGCGCAAATCTGCAAGAAACGGTAGTCTGACTTCAAAACTTTATTCCGACTAAATGGTTGTTTCAAATGATCTGAAAATCTAATGACAAACCCTTTATTATGTTTATTTATTTGGGTTGAAACAGGTTTGAAAAATTCCTTTGGGAAGTTAGTCAAATACGTTTAAAGTCTCAACCTTTGCAACCCTGAAAATCAGACTGCACTAGTCTCAGAACTTTTGACGTTTTGATGACTTATACTTGTCCAAAAGGGTTGAAACTTACGCCAAACGAACCTTAAAATGTGTGGATATGTTTCTAGAAAGTTTGGTGATTTTTGAAGTTTGTTTGCTATTTTTAAGAACATGATGAAAATGATGCACTGTGTTGGAAACTGAAAGTAAGTGCTGAAAAGTAAAGAACACAAGGAATTTTATACTGGTTCGGTTAAATGAACCTACTCCAGTCTTCGAGGACACCTTCCTCGGTTATCACTAATCACAAAACAACAAACAACACCTTACCACACAAAGTTGATGGAGTTACACACCAACTCCAACCCTTTACAAACCTTGTCAGCGATTACAATGATCACGAACACCACTACCGAGCGGATGCAAGATTGATCACACCTTGATCAATCTTTTACAACAATATAGCATGTATGGTGGTATATATATGAAGCCTATTCAATATGTATGAATATGAATACAATAGGCTTTAAGAGAGAAGAAAGAAAGAAAGGTAGAAGAAGATGAAGAACACGTTTTTGCTCTTAGGGTTTGTGGAACTTGTCTTATCTTTTGTTTGCTCTTCTTCTCTCCCTTTTAATCAAATGTGGCCGCCCTCTATGTCTCTTTCTTACCCTTGGAAATTATATTTTAAGTCCTTGGAAGAATATCTTGCATCATCATGACATTCACTTGCTTACCTGACAACTCTTCATTGGAAGATCATTATAGCCTTGCTTACTTGGCACTCATTGATTGGATGAAAATTGTCATCATTTGGTGACTGTATAAATTTGAAAATATCCCTTAAAAAGCATGTGCCAATTAGTCATAAAATGTTGCCATAAGTGACATAATAAATTCCATAAAATTTGCAAGATAATTCATCTCCATTACTAACCATAAAATCGGCCATCATGACTTCTACACATGCTAAAATTTCAGCATGTGTGATATTCACACCATATTCAAAATATTGCCATGTTGGTATTAGAGTAATTCCTTGAAAATGAAGAATCAAATATGCTTAATTTCAAGACAAATTTCGGCCATATACATTCAACACATGCTGAAATTTTCAGCATGTATGATATTTCAAAATATCATCACAATATTTCCATAACATCTTCAAATCAATCCATTATTATTGAAGAGGCAAATAAATCATCAATTTAGTGCAAGAATTCGGCCAGCTCAAGTGTACACATGCTGAAATTTTCAGCATTTGTCACAAATGTGACATTGTTTGAAATATTACCTTGTGTAGCTCTCTCCTTTATGTCACCAACCTTGTATACTTCATTCTTGGCCAATCAAGATGCCAACTAGGTTCTACATATGCTCCATTAAGCTGATCTAGGCGTGTGATGTAGCTTGTACATGTGCTGAATTTTACTTTATTTTTTTACAAACTTTGTAAAATAGTGCATAATAATTATACACATATGGTATATTCCAATCAGCCCTAAATTGATTTTTTCTAGAACACTTTAGAATGTATATAGTATGTAAAAAGTGTCTAGATACATGTTATATGTCATGCCAAAAACGTTCCATGTGTCGTGTTCGTAGAAAACCAAATTTTCGACTTTTGTCGATTATGCGATTTTTCTCCGATTGAATTCAAACTTTTTGCACATGTTATATATATTATGGCACACATAATATACATAGAATAACTTGTACATTTAGCTCTAAAGGCTGAGTAAAGTGGCGCCCGATGTGCTTAAAAAGATGAATTTGGAATCTCCACAATTTGACCTTAATTGGGGGTGATTTGTGTGTGCCAACATGGAATGATTTCATGGATGAATATGACATGTATACCACAGAATTTCTGGTCATTTTTGAAGTTTAGTGGCTGGCCATCTATATATGGGAAGTATGTGACACGTTGGCGAAGTTTCGGTATTCACCCGATACGAAAACTTTTGGTTTAGAACCTTATAACGTGTCGTAATAATTTTGTCATCACCATGACTTATATCATATGATATAAGACCTAAATATACTCATAAATATGAGGTAAATATAGTGGTGTGATGTTAACGTACATTCGTAAAATATATAACGTGTCGGTAGTACGTTGGAATATATGTGTATAGTGCTTTTTTTTTAAAAAAAGCTGAATATATATATATATATATATATATATGTATGTATGTAAAAAGCTTGTATAAGGAGAGGAGAAAACTTTCTATTCTTAAATTTGTTGACTTTGTGCCTTCTCCAAATATATCACCATTTAATGAACTACTTAGTTCATTTGACTAAATACTTCACTTAGTGAACTAGTTTAGTTCATTAATGGTGGCACATGAAAATAGTCCAAACACAACAAATATTCACCATTTGATGTAAGCTTTAAAGCTTCATGGTTCGTTAGTACGACAACATTATATGTGAACTATATAAGGCAGGTTTCATGCAAAAACATGTCAAGTCATAAAACGTGTCATGCATTTCTTTAATACACGTTATTTAGATCATGCATTTTGTAATCACTCAAACCCTTTTTTCTCAACAAAGTACACAAGTATTTGTAATCAGTATAGAACTATTTGACCAAATGCAAGCTGATCACTTCAGCTGCGTACCATCTTCTTCTTTGACAAATGTAAGATGTCGAAAGTTCAAATCTTGCACCCTGGCCATGCGTCGCTATTGCTAGAAACCAACCCACTAGGAAAAAGGGTGCTGTGAGCACATGTTTATTTTTAGTATATGCGTTGAGTCCCTTTCTTTTTGCAGTTGTCCTTGACGAGTTGGCAAAGCCGATACAGGAGACAGTTCCATGGTGTATGTTTTTTGCTGACGATATTGTATTAGTCGCAGAAAGTAGACATACCCTGAGTATCAGACTAGAGCACTAGAGAGGTGTTTTAGAGAGAAAAGGCTTAAAGATTAGCTGTTCTAAGACCAAGTATCTGCACTGCGACTTCAGCAGTGTATCAGACAGTGAGGATAGTCAGCTCACCATCGTTGGTCAAGTGGTACCACAGGTAAGTAAGTTTAAGTACATATGATCATTTGTGCAGCAGAATGGCGACATAGATAGTGATGTAGCACATCGAGTTCAAGCAGGATGGTGTAGATGGAGGGCTGCCTCAGGGGTGCTGTGCGACAAAAATTTCCCAACTAAATTAAAGGGAAAATTTTATAGGGTGGCAGTGCGACTGGCAATGCTATATGGGACAGACTGCTGGGCCATCAAGAGGTCACAATTACAGAAGGTGGAAGTTGCAGAGATGAAGATGTTGAGGTGGATGTGTGGGTATACAAGGCTAGACTGGATTAGAAACGAGGTGTTTCGAGAAAGGTTAGGCGTGGCTAGTATAGCAGATAAGATAAGGGAGGGAAGAATGAGATGGTTTGGGCATGTCATACGGAGACAAACAATGGCGTCGGTTAGAGCAATTGAAAGCCTCATTGTAGAGGGGAACAGGAGTAAAGGCAGACCCAAACTGACTTGGGATGAGCAGATTAGGCACGACCTACTAGATTTGCATCTCTCTGAGGACATGGTCCAGGATAGGAATTCATGGAGACATAAGATTAAGGTTAACGAGGTATAAGTCATATATAGGGACACTTTAGAGTATATTTAGGGACATAGATAGTCGTAGACACTATCTACGCTTTCCACTTGGTGGCGTATATTATACCATTTTTTTTACATTACATGTACATATACACGTGATGTGTATTTTAATATCGAAAGTCTTTGCTTTGTATTTCTTGAATTTTCTCACTAACACTTACTAACACACTAGCACAGTATATCTCTATTATTATGTCGTTTTTGCAGGTACATATAGAGCCAGGGGTCTCACTGAAAGCAGACTCTCTATCCCTTGGGATAGAGGTATTATCTGCCTACCACTTACCCTCCCCAGACCCTAACGATAACTTTTGCTATCGTTGGGATATACTGGGTCCGGATGATGACGATGATGATGACATATACGTACATATAGATATACATATAAATGTATCATCGGTTATATATCTATACAGACATGCACATGTATGTGTGTCTAGATACATATATATTGGTAATTCCATTTGAAGCACATTTTGGGTGTTGTTTTGCGTCATTTTGTAGTACTTTTATTTCCATTTCACTTCATATTCCTTCCTACATTATATTTTTCCTTTTCATTTTAATAAGTTATAGTTATTTTAGATACTTATCATGTGTTTTTAGGCCTTTCAAAAAATACTCATAAATTATTGATAAAAGAAAAGCACGTTGAAGTATCAGAGAGTCAACAACTAAGAATCTGCAGAAGTCGACATTAGTTAAAGCATGAGTTTAGGATAGTTTAGTTTAGTTTAGTTTATTTTTCCACAATTTACGATACATTTTCTGTCTTTATTTTCCGTCTTTATTTTCCGTCTTCGGTCTATTAATGATGTATATCTTTATGAATATTTATATTGCATTTAGTGTTTTAGTTCTTTTGAGAATTTGTGCATTCTCTCGTGGAGATTAGTGTTTAATTCTTTCTCAGGATCTGCTTTAATAATTTATTCACTTTCGTAGGTAGTTTGTTCATTTGTTTCACAACTGAGATTTACTTTACACGGTATGAATAGTTTAGTTTTATTTTCGTCAGTAGTCATCAACAGCTCAATCTCAATAACTGAACCTGTGTTAAACTATTCTCTCAGACAAATTAAAATTAGGTTAACTCAAAGTAATTTAATGAAAAATTATTTAAGATAAATAATTAGGATTTCATTTATATCTCCGGATTCAACCTCTAATTATCCTATGCAATATTTAATGAATTGTTTCTGGTGTTCTGATAGTACGCATCAAGATTTTGGTCTCGTTGTCGAAAACATTGGTGTAATTTCCTTAAGCTTTTCGTACATAACCTTTTCATTTAATTACTCAGTGTTTGCAAGTTCCTAGTTTTTCTCAATAAAATTTTTGTACGTACACTTTGAGTAGATAGACCGACAAGACACTCCTAAATGTAGGGGAGAAGCAACAAGTAGGATACAACACCTACAAGGATCAACTTCAAGACAACCAACCAAAGCTTAACCCAATTCACCACAATTGGTTTACCAAGTAAATATCAATCATACACCAAAACCTCAAGCAAATTATCCAAGATAAAGCTTCAAACAACACAAGAGATTTATACGTGGAAAAACCCCTTCAATGTGAAGGATAAAAAACCACGGGACTTGTAAGGAGTCCACCCTTCTTCTTCTCTTATTATGAAATTGAGGGTAAAAACACCCAAATCAGTCTACAAGGATGTTACAGCCCACCAACAACAACATACATAAGAGACAACAATTGAGAGGAACAAAAATTGCAGAAATTTCACCAAAATTTCGTCTGACACCAGCAGCGATTAAAATCGATCCAGGGCTCGGATTGAAATTCTGAATGGTCAGAATGTAGCCCTGTGTGTTCCGAAGAAGCTGTCCAAATTTCAGCAAAATCCAACGGTTGGATCTCCGGCGATCGTCAAAGAAGCGAAGGCTGTCCAGAAAAAAATGTTCTGCGCGAAAATTTCTCTGCCCCTCTCTGTTTTTCAACTCTCAGTTGTTGAACAGTCCAGTCGAAT
The DNA here is from genome assembly GCA_036186865.1 of Eustoma russellianum. NCBI lineage: Eukaryota > Viridiplantae > Streptophyta > Magnoliopsida > Gentianales > Gentianaceae > Eustoma > Eustoma russellianum. Next base: position 19,387,776 of record AP025040.1, on the reverse strand, counting down.
TCAGCCTATAAAAAATACATCCAAAGCTTCTAAGAGATGCTCCTCCAATGCCCAAACAATTTGGGTCTCACAAAATAAGTGATTGGACTATCACTTACAAAATGTCCAATAACAAATGGACTGGACTAATGCCCCAACAATCTCCCCCTCCAGTCCAATTTGGGGAAGACCATACGCAAAGCTCATCAATAGGACATACCTGCAAGCTTGGAACAAAACTCAAGCTTGCTTCCAGGAACTACCTTTGTCAACATATCAGCACCATTCTTGTTGGTGTGAATTTTCTTCAACTTCATTAGTTGCTCTTCAATGACATCACGCAACCAATGATACCTTACATCAATATGCTTTGTGCGGGCATGATACATGCTATTTTTGCTCAAATCCATAGCACTTTGACTATCACAAAACACAACATACTCACTTTGCTTCAAACCCAACTCTTGAAAGAAACGTTTTAACCAAAGCATTTCTTTACATGCTTCCACAGCTGCTATATACTCTGCCTCAGTAGTAGACAATGCTACACACTTCTGTAGCTTGGATTGCCATGAAATGGCTCCCCTGCAAATTTGAACAAGTAACCTGAGGTAGACCTTCTGTTATCAAGATCACCAGCCATGTCAGCATCTGTAAATCCCTCAAGAATAGGCTCACCACCTCCAAAACACAAACTCAATTTTGAGGTGCCATGCAAATATCTCAAGATCCACTTTACAGCTTCCCAGTGAACCTTGCCTGGATTAGCCAAAAATCTGCTAACCAAACCGACAACATGTGCTATATCCGGTCTTGTACACACCATAGCATACATCAATGAACCAACAGCAGAGGAGTAAGGAATATGTGACATACTTTCTTTCTCTTTCTCGGTAGTAGGACAACACCGCTTGCTCAACTTGAAATGACCTGCAAGTGGTGTATTAACTGGCTTGGCATTCTTCATATTGAACCTTTCAAGCACCCGTTCAATATACTTCTCTTGTGACAACCAAAGCTTACCAGCTTTTCTATCACGAACAATTTCAATGCCAAGAATTTGCTTTGCAGGACCCAAATCCTTCATATCAAAGGACTTTGACAAATCCTCTTTCAATCTGCGAATCATCTCAGCATCTTGTCCCACTATCAGCATATCGTCAACATACAAGCAAAGGATAATGAAGTTACCTTCAGAGAACTTTCTAAAATAAACACAAGGATCTGCAGAGGTCCGCTTGTATCCATTAGTACTCATAAAGGAATCAAACTTGCGGTACCATTGCCTTGGTGCCTGCTTGAGTCCATAGAGGCTCTTTTTCAACTTACAAACAAAATTCTCCTTTCCTTTGACTTCAAATCCTTCCGGCTGCTCCATGTAAATCTCCTCATGCAAATCACCATGTAAGAAAGCATTTTTTACATCAAGTTGTTCAAGTTCAAGATCCAAACTGGCAGCTAGTCCCAAAATTATACGAATGGAAGTCATCTTCACTATTGGTGCAAAAATCTCATCAAAGTCGATGCCTTTCTTCTGGTGGCATCCCTTCACCACTAGTCTTGCCTTCCGCCTCACTAGCTTGTGGCCATCTTTCTTGTTCTTAAACAACCACCTGTTCTTCAAGACTTTCTTCTCTTTTGGACGCTTCACCAAGTCATAGGTTTCATTCTTCTTTAAAGAATCCATCTCCTCTTGCATAGCCTTGAGCCAATGGTCTTTTTCTGGATGTGACAACACCTCTTGAAGGCTCTCAGGATCCCCCTCATCTGTGATTAGGATATACTCTGAACTAGGATATAGTCTTGAAGGTTGTCGAACTCGGGTTGACCTTCTAACTGTTTGCTCTTCCACCTGTGGGCTGAATTGCTCCCCCTGATTAGAAGACTCTCCATGTTCAACATCTACATGTTCATCATCAGGTTGTGGTACAACAACTTCTGGTTGTACCTCTTCAATATGGTCATATTCATGAATGGTGTCATGACCATCCTCGGGAGCATCACCTGTTTGTTGATCATCTGGAACAGAAATAGGAGACATATCAATAGCATCATGCGAGAAATCAGTAGAATAAGTCTTACCAGCACCTAAGAGATGAAAACCCATCTCGTGCTCATAAAAGACAACGTCTCTACTCCTCACAACTTTTTGCTTTACTGGATCATAAAGTCTGTAACCAAACTCTTGATCACCATATCCAACAAACACACAAGGAGAAGTCTTGAAATCAAGCTTCAATCTCTGTTCTTTCGGTACATGCATGAAAGCCTTGCACCCAAACACCCTCAAGTGAGAATAAGATAGATCTTTCCCGAACCAAACCCTCTCAGGAATCTCAAACTCCAAAGGAACTAATGGTGCTCTATTTATCAAGTACACAGCGGTTCCAACCGCTTCTCCCCAAAATGACTTAGGAAGATTGGACATCCTAAGCATACATCTCACTTTTTCAACAATAGTTCTGTTCATCCTCTCGGCAACACCATTGTGTTGTGGAAGTACCAGGTTCTGTTCTTTCATGCCGAATGCCATATCTTGAGCAATATGCTTTAAACTCATTTGAAGTGTATTCACCTCCATTATCAGTTCGGAGACGCTTCAATTTGCAATCTGACTCCCTTTCCACCATGGCATGAAACTTCTGAAAGATACTGAACACCTCGCTTTTGTTCTTCATCATATAAACCCAAGTTCTCCGAGTAGCATCATCAATAAAAGTAACAAAGTATTTGTTACCACCAAGTGATTCCACCTCTATGGGACCACACACATCGGAGTAAACCAACTCTAGCTTCACTTTCTTTCTTGTGGATCTCCTCGGAAAAGAAACTCTATGTTGCTTTCCTGCTAAACAATGATCACAAGGGTCAAGAGAGATGGTAACATCAACAGGAATAAGAGACTTACCAGCCAGCAACTTTATACCCTTCTCACTGACATGCCCCAATCTTCGGTGCCATAAGTTAGGTGAAGTTTTCTCCTCAACAGCATTCAACTCACTAGTACACACTTTCAAGTGTGTCTTATACAAGGTGCAGCAGAGCTTGCCACGAGCAACGGTCAATGAACCCTTAGACAATTTCCATTTACCCTCACCAAAAGTGTGCTTGTAACCTTCTTGATCAAGTACATTAGCAGACAATAAATTGAGGCGTAAATCCGGAATGTGGCGAACATCTCTCAATGTCAAATAGCACCCAACACTGGTTTGTACTCGAATATCTCCAATTCCAACAATACTAGCTGAACTCTGGTTTCCCATCTTCACACTACCAAAATCTCCAGCTCGGTAGTCAATAAAGTACTCCTTAACAGGAACACAATGATAAGAAGCCCCAGTATCAACAAGCCATTTTGAATCGGAATTGTCAACATGACAACAATCCCCAGTAGTACAAATCAAAGAAACAGAATCATCTGAAGTAGAAGCTGTCGCAGCTGTATTCTTGTCCTCACCCTCTTTGTGATGATCATTTTCTTCTGTCGCTGATCTCTTTTCATCTTATAGCAAAATTTTTGAATATGTCCGGGCTTGCTACAATAGTGACATATCGTGGGTTCTCTCCCATCCTTGGACTTGGACTTGCCACGCCCCTTGGGACATCTACTCTTGCTTCTTCCTCTATTCTCTACCACAAGTGCCTGCGAAATATCAACACCCATCTCCTTTCTTCTAAGCTCTTCATTGAACATGCTCTCTTTAATGACATCCAATGAAAGCGTACCATCTGGAGCTGAGTTGCTGATGGACACAACCAAGGTTTCCCAACTGTCCGGCAGAGAACTCAATAGGAATAAAGCCTGCAACTCATCATCAAGAACAATCTTCATCACAGTCAACTTGTTAATGATATCTTGAAAGTCACTTAGATGCTCAGAAACTGACTTCCCTGGCTTCAACTTGAGATTAACAAGTCTCTTAATCAATGAGGCCTTGTTGTGAGCAGTCTTTCTTTCATAAAGACCCTCCAATTTTCTCCACAACTCAAGTGGCTCATTCTCTTGGGACACATGATTGAATATGCTAATATCAATCCACTGTCTAATTGTTCCCAATGTCTTTCTCTTTAACTTTTCCCATTCTTTATCCGACATCTTCTCTGGTTTAATGGGCGTGTCATCTTTCTTGGTTTTATCCACATCAATTGGGTCAAACAAATCTTTACAGTATAACAAATCTTCCATCATCGGACGCCAAATGGAATAATTGGTTGATGTCAATTTAACCATAGAATGATTTCCAGATTCCATATCTACGGTTTAACCAAATGCTCTGATACCAGTTGTAGGGGAGAAGCAACAAGTAGGATACAACACCTACAAGGATCAACTTCAAGACAACCAACCAAAGCTTAACCCAATTCACCACAATTG